>CM060733.1:74007906-75207906 GCA_030704615.1 Takakia lepidozioides
CTCCGTCCGGAATATCCAAGATGATCCCTTCGGCGGTGTCCCATTTGGACGCCTTCATGGCGAGGTTACTGTGAAAGAGGTTATTTTTTCCTCTCACTATTCATGGGCCTGATTTGTGAGCTGTCGCTCTCAGGTGTCTCCCTCATTGGCTTCCAGGTTGGCCATGGGTTTACATAGGAGCAACGCTTCGAGCTTACTCTAAGGAAACTTCGCAACAATCTTGCTTTCTGGAGCTCGGCGATGTTGTCAACTATAGGACAAGCCCTTGTGCTCAATCAGCTTTTGCTTGCCTCCGTTTGGTTTCCAGCTTCAGTCTATCTAGACCCCTGGATCAAAGCTCATGTCTAAGCTAAAAGCGTTAACGAGGAACTTCCTCTGGGAGGCCTCCCCGCGTTCCCCAAATTGCAGAGCTCTTGTTTTCTTGGCCCAATTCTGTAACCCAAGAAAGAAGGTGGCCTTGGGATTCTCGACGCTAAGGCTCAAATTCAATATTTTCTCACAAAATGGATCCCCATATCTTTCTCCCACGGAGATAGCCCCTGGTGTAAATTGATCAGATCTCATTTGGTTTATTCCTTCCCTCTCAATGTTGCCTCTTCTGAAATGGTTGTGCACAGTGCTGCTAAATCCCAATGCTTGGGTTCTCCGGCTTGACAATCCATCTGGGCTACCTGGCTTTCTATGCGTCCCTACCTTTTGTCGTGCACCTAAGCATTGTGCCACAACATACATCGTTGTGCAACAAAACCAGGTGATGCTAGCAATACGGGCCCATTCAGATTCCATACCCGGGGGAGGCAGGGGATTTGGCTTGCCAGTAATGGAATCCAAGAGACAAATACGGAAACAGTATGCCGAGGGCGCACTACCCGTCAAGGAAAGTCTATGCCCAGAATGGAAAAAGAATCTTTTCCATAGTTGGTCGATGTGCCATGGTTTTAGTCAAGGTTAGTTAGAAATAGTTATTTCTAACTAATTAGGACTTTATATATTTATACTTGTATTTGTTGGCATTGAGACTTCATTTGGTTTCATGTGCCAAATGGGGTGACGAACCTCACTTGGACGTACTGGAGAGGCTTATCTCCACGTGAGCTCAGGAAGGCTCGTCTTCTTCTGGTTCAGCCTTCCTTCTTTCACCTCCATGGCTCTAGTTCATGAGTAGGAGTGTGCAGGAGTGTTGTATGGTGGATTCCCTTAGTAAGGTGCCGTTGGCTTGACTATTACAGAGTGATAGAGGGGGATTGTATTTGGAAAGGTTAGGTGTGCTCTTGGTGTGATGTGGTTTCATGCAAAGAGAGTTTCCATTGCATTCTACTTCTCTCATTTTTCATCTCTTATCATTGTGGCACAACTTTCTAGGACTATATGCTAGGAAGTGTCCCGCTCTGTGGTTTGCAATTTGACCCTGTTGAATGGTCATGGATGGACGATTCTCACACACCCTTTATGGGTTATACAATCATGATTGGCTACCGTCTACAACTCGGACAGACTAGCTTCATTGCTAAATGGGACCGCAAATGGGGTCACACCCTTAGAAGACCGGGTTGGGCTAGTGTTTGGGCTGAACGGTGCTCCTCTCTGAAATCTGGCGCCACGAGCCTGGTTGTGTACTGCGAAAGGCTCTGCAGAAAATGGAACCCACAAGATCTCTCCTTGCCTTCCAAGAAAATATTGGGGTCTTGCCCGTACACCCTTCGGATGGCAGCCCAATTTGCTTGTGTGTTGTCCGCCATGAAACCACGGAAATTGGGAGGGGGCAATCCCGCCTTGGCCATCTGTTCATTTATTCCCTGCCAAAGAAGCATCTCCAATTGTGTGTCCTCTCCTTTCATCTCACAAATAACAATTGTCATTAGCATCCTGCAGTGGGTGTCGTAGACATGTGCACCCATTGTCACCCACTGGTGATTTGTAATTCGCTTGATATGGTTGAACATGACCCAACTGTTTGACAAGTCCCCACTCGTCATCTTGTCGACCAGTTCGACGCCGTTACCACGTCCACACGTGGACATTTTGAATATGAAACAACGATCTGCCTCAGTCCCTTGTCCTGGAAACCTACTTCCATGAATGTAGTCATATCCACATCGTCGCTTCACCTCCAGAATGGAGTGCATATCCGAGCCACGCCCAATTTTTTGTTTGCATGAGACAATGAGGTTTCGGACATTCGGTGAACAGACGTGGGACACCGACTCCAGCAATGTCTCCATTTCCTTCTCATTGAGAGGAACTTTATCGGAGCCGTCTTCCGACATAATTCTGGCCAATGCCATCTTATGGGCGGCTTGGAGCTGTATCTGTCTGGGTTTGGCACCCGGTCTCAACTTAACCTCCTCTTGAACGAGCTGCTCTGCCTCGTGGGCAGCCTCCCGCGAGTTCCCCCTTGCCAATTTGTGACAATGGGAACCAACGTGTATGCAAGCTCGGGTGAGGTCAGGGAAACGGTGCAACACATAGAACTGCTTGGCATTACAAACAGACATGCAGTGTGGTGGTTCTTTGCAATGCGCACACTTAAATGTGGAGTTCGGAACCTTCTCCTGAGCTCAAAATGGTTGATGAGTTGTGCCTGTCCAATCGGTCTCGTTCCTGTGACCTCTGGATTTAAAATGGAAGCAAGTTGGGGAGAAACACCGCAACGCGCCCGCACAAACAACGTAGCGCACCCGCACACCATCGAGCATCTTCATGCTGGTGGTTTTGGTGACGCACCAAGGATGACCATCATGTTTCCTATCCATATCTGTCAACATTCCGGACACCCTCGAGTAGTCCGTCCGAGGAGGGAACTCAAAGAAGATATTACCGTCGACGTCTGCGGGAAGGCATGTAACCGATTTAATTGCGAACTGCTGTAGTCCAGCCCGGCCAGCTCCGAGCGGTGTCCATCCATGTGAAGCCATCGCAGAATTTCAAGAATGGATCGAACTGCGGTGCTCGTGCTGGGAATATGACTCGCTCATCCACTCACGTCCATTGAGGACTTGCCTGATCTCTAGGACGATCTCGGAACTTCCATGACCTCGTCGGAGTCGGACAGGTTGTGAACAACCCGGTTCTCGCTCGTCTTCATTGATGGGTTGGGCTCTGGATTTACTTCGTTGCGGACTTCTCTCTTTGAGGTACCCACTCTCTGATTCGCGGATTGTTTCGTGGAAGGCGCCGGGATAGAAGGTGCATTTGGTGGGCAAATGAAGTCCCCAACCGCCCTGTATATGACGCTGTCCGATGGTGGAACTCGCCATTCCCTGTCATCGCCGAAATCATCGTGGAGCACAACAATACTCTCGACAACAACGCCGTTTGAGTCCTTCCTTTCCTCCTCCAAAAAAACCGACCCCGGTTTCAGGTGGTATTGAACGCACAGATATTTCTCCATCACACGGCAGATGTCCCCTCTGCACGGAAATGAAGCTCTATGCTCGTGAGGAGGGCAGTACACTGTAGCGCTCGGGTTTTCCGCCATGGGAGATGTGCACACAAGACTGTCAGGATGGCGTGTGGGCAAGCTCCCTGGTAGAAGGGGGATGCACCGATGGGAAGGAATGCGGTGCCGATTTGTCCGAGCGACGAAGCCTCATCCAAATCCAGGGAGCCAACTATCTCAAAAATCCAAAGTCAGAGTGTTAATGAACATTGTCTCCGGAATGCGGCCCCTGGTCTTTGCGCAATAACTGCCAACGGTATGCAGTCACAAAGTGGGGGGCCGCCCGGATGATGTCGGCTGAAGGGGAGAAGCCGGCACCGGGCCGTCACATTACAACCCCCGGATGGAAATTCGGCACCGAATATCCAACAGGGGCCGCCCGGATGAAGTCGACTCGGGCGGAGAGGCCGGCACCTGTCCGACAGAGAACATCCCCCGGATGCAAATTCAGCGCCGAATTTCCATCCGGGCCCCCCCAAACGAAGTCGTGTCGGGGGGTCAGGCCGAAAAGTGGCTGACATAAAAACCTCCCCGGATGGAAAAACGGCGCCGAATTTACATCCGGGGCCGTTCGGATGCAGTCGGCTCGGGGGGAGAGGCCGGCACATGGCCGTCACATTACAACCCCCGGACGGGAATTCGGCACCGAATATCCAACAGGTGCCGCCCGGATGAAGTCACCTCGGGCGGAGTGGCCGGCACCTGTCCGACAGAGAACATCCCCCGGATGGAAATTCAGTGCCGAATTTCCATCCGGGCCCCCCCAAAGGAAGTCGTGTCAGGGGGTCCGGCCGAAAATTGGCCGACATGAAAACCTCCCCGGATGGAAAAACGGCGCCGAATTTACATCCGGGGCCGTTCGGATGCAGTCGGCTCGGGGGGAGAGGTCGGCACCTGGCCGTCACAATACAAACCCCGGACGGAAATTCGGCACCGAATATCCAACAGGGGGCGCCGGAATAAAGTCAAGTCGGGCGGAGGGGATGGAAAACCGGCGCCGAATTTCCATTCGGCATTTAATCGCAATCGCGGCCAGATGGAATTTCGGCAACGAATTTCCATGTAGGAACTACGAGGGATGGAAAAGAAGCAAGGAATTTCACTCAACCAGTCGAGTCTAAAACTGAGGTTTACTATTTCATGAGCAGAAACCATGAGCCATGAGCCACGAGCCGCATGAGCCGCATGAGCGGTGAGCCGAAGTCTAAGATACGCGGATTTCATGAGCGGACTCCTCCAAATTTGGAAATGCGGCAGATTAAACAAGTATTAAAATAATAGTTTTTTATTTGACCTTGCCGTTTTTGGACGTTCCAGATCATGTAATGCGGCGAAGATATGTCGTCAGTAACAAGTCCGCTCATGGTTTTTTAGATCCGCTCATGGAAATAAGTGACCGTGCAACGGGAAATCCAGTATACCACTGCAAAAGGACGTCGCATACTGGCCTGTATAGAGTATTCCGCGGTTTTACATGCCTTAACATTGGAATGAAGCTGACCCTTTTGCCGCGATTGAACCAATGGAGTCTGCACCAATAGAGTCTGCAGTACTTCACAATTCTGTCTTCTTCGGGTATTCGGCGGGAAAGGTTTGCAACTGAACTGGGAAATAGGGTGCCGCATTAGGGTTCGCACGTGCGAAATTTCGGAGCGGTTTGGTGTTGGCGAAGGCCGCCTCTGGGGGTACCTACGACGATACTTGGAAATTCGGCGCCGCATTTCCTTGTCGGAGGTCGAATGAGGAAAGCAAGTTTTCGGAAAGCAGAAAAACATGAACCCTCCAACATACAAAAATACATGCACGTGGAAACAAGTGAACGATATAGTAATATCTTAGTTCGAGCAAAACAGGTTACTGGTAGGCAAGACATATGTCGGACCTTTCTGTGGCCAGAGTCTGAGGTACTGGCAGCAGTACAGTTCTACTATCCGAAAAGGATGGGCGTACCATTGTATGTGGACCGCAAGCCAAGCTCACTGGTCCCCTGGATCCATATTCAGAAGAGTGTGAACCTCCTGGGGGCTCAACCCTGGTGCATGTATGAAGTGATGAGTTGTGGAATTACAACGGAGTCTCTTTAGGTACACGTAGTACAAATGCTTGCAAGGGCAGTATGATGCCCCCTTGTTCGCCATGATCTGGAAGTCGGTGCAATTGCAGGTGGGTAATTCTGAAATGGTGATGGTGTACACCTCATTGCGAACAGCTGAGCCCGCCGTGGCCATTTGATACACACGCCCGAATCCTGGTGGGGGCACTTCTGTCGAGCTCTGGATTGTACAGTTCATCCGAAGTGCATTCCCCATCCTTGTCTCGTTCACTTTTGAGGGAGGTCGCCGCCTCTTCGGTTTCCCCCAACGGTGTGTAGGATGCTTAGAGCTGTCGTGTCCCATTGTTCTTGCTCTCACAGGGGTCGGTGGTGGAGGCTGTGGAAGCGGAAATGGTTCTCTGGGGACGTCAGTGCGCTGCACCATCCGAAATCCTGCGGCGGTAAGGGCGTCGGCCTCAACCTGACTCAGATCGCAGCCTGGTTCCACCGGCCACACCGGGGGAGCCTCTGGCATTGTTTGTATGCCGTACTTGGGCTTTCCATACACGCAAGTCATAATGTCGTGCCTGCAGAACCAGAACTGGGTGGTTGTTGCCTCCGCAAACTTTGCATGGACAAATCTTCCTGTAAAAGTAGGAGCAGGGACAGCCCCATCTGGATTCCTCCTTATCATCTCTAAACAACGTTGCCGTGTATCCACACGAATTGCGGAACACCTTCCTCGAAACGACGGCTTTGTGCGAGCAATTCTCCACTGTGAGGCAGACACAGTCGTCTCCACAATGGCTTGGCCATACTGCATAACAGCGGGCGGAATGTGGGGCAAGGGAGCGGTGGGAATTTGTTGCACGAAATCCCCGGTTGAAGGCGAGGGCGATCTGGAATTTCTTGGGCTTCCACTGCTGGAAGACACATTGTGCGGCAACATGACGGGACCTCGAGGTGCTGTCCGAATGTTCCTGTCGGATCTCCAGGAATCCTCTTCGCACCCGGGTTCCTCTTCAATCCTCCGCCTGACAGGGCGAGTCCGGACGTCCCCCTCTAGGTGTTCACCTCTGCGGTGCAGAGGCGTCCCTTTGATCTTCTCTCGCAATGCTGTCGCCCATTTCACTGGATTCTTGGACCTCGAAGCTGTTCGTACCAACAATTCCTCCCTGTCCGGCCCAAAGCCCATTGTTTGCCGCTCAGGAACTTGTAGTACGTGGCTTGCTGCATGATTGCTCTGTCGATGTCCTCCGTTGTGGCCGTCACTACGTCCACCAGATGTGCGGCAGAAGACGCTCGCCAGGAGGAGTGGGCCGATTCTGCCATATTCGTGTTCGGCATGTCCGTGTCGGAATCCAAGCACCGCTCCTAGAAGGACACAAACAATGGTGAGGGACCAATCGAAATGTCCGTAACAGAAAGACAAATGAACGAAATTGACAGTAGCCTACCTCCCGCATGTACTGTCCGAACTGTCGATACCGAAAATGCCACCACCCCAACCAGCTGTGCAATGCTCCCAGATTGGTTGTCTCCACTGCACCTGACGTGTTCCACCAAGCCTCGATGATAGCAAACTTACCTCCGCGTCATCAAATGTGGGTGCATCCTTCCACGCCGTACAAAGGACACGGTGTTCAGCCTGGAATGAGCTAGCAACAAATTTGGTAGTGTAGTGGGATAGACTCTGCATCCAATGGAATCCACAGGATCTCTCTTTCCCCTCCATTGGAACATTGGGGTCCTCACCGTACACACGCCGCACCGCTGCCCAGTTGGCCTGAGCGTTGTCTGCCATGAATCCCCTGAAATTGGGCTCTGGCAATCCCGCCCTTGCCATCTGCTCGTTTATGCCCTCCCACAGATGCATCTCGGACTGTGTGTCCTCCCCTTTCATCTCGCAGATTGCAATCGTCATGAGCCTCTTGGAGTGATAGTCATAAACATGCGCACCCATAGTCACCCACTGATGGTTTGTAATTCGCTTGATGTGATCAAACATCACCCAAGCATTCGACAAGTTTCCAGTTGTCATACGAGTGACCAAGTCGACTCCACTCCCAGGCCCACACGTCGACATTTTGAAAATGTAGCAACGATCGGATTCGCTGCCTTGCCCTGGAAACCTGCTACCTTGGATGTAGTCATATCCAGTCATTCGTTTCACCTCCAGGATTGAGTACATGTCCGACCCCCTGCCGAACTCCTGCTTGCAAGATACGATGTGATTCCGCACACTCGGACTACAAACGTGCGAGACGGACTCCAAGAGGTCACGCATCTCGTCTTCGGTCAAGGGCTCTCGGTCGGAACCATCTTCAGACATGATTTTGCCAAGAGCAATCTTGTGGGCTGCCTTCAGCTGAATCTGCTTTGGTCTGGCTCCGGGGCTCAATTTCACCTCCTCTTTTATGATGTCGTGTGCTTCCTGCACAGCCTCACGCATGTTGCCTCTCGCCAAGGGGTGGCAGTGGACCCCAACGTGTATGCAAGCTCTAGTCAAGTCCGGGAGCAAATGGATTACGTAATATTGCTTGGCTCTGCACATGGACATGCACGTCGGTGGTTCTTTGCAATGTGCACACTTGAAAGAACCCGCAGGAGCTTGGCTGGAGACAATGAATGGATGATGCGTTGTGCCAGTCCAATCCGTCTCGTTTCTCCGCCCTCCTTTGGAGAGAAAGTGGAAGCAGGTGGGATTGAGGCACCTCAGCTTCCCCGCACAGAGGACATATCGTACACGAACACCATCAGCAATTTTCGTGCTACTGGTCTTCGTCACACACCAGGGGTGTCCGTCATGCTTTCGATCCATGTCTGTTAACATCCCGGAGGCTTTCTTTGACGAAGAAACAGGTGGAAACTCGAAGATGACATTTCCATCGACTTTGGGAGGCAGAAAAGTTACCTTTCTGACTGGGAATTTGGCATAGTCGAGAGCAGCCAGCTCGGAGCGAGAACCATCGAGGTGATGTTGTCGTAGGAGCTGCACAATGGACCGGGTTGGAGTTATGCTCGAGGGCACATGCGTAGCACCTACAGAGACGTCCATGCCGGATTTGAACGACCGTGTGGAGGACATGGGTACCTCAATGCAATCATCTTCCTCGTCGGAAATGTCGAATACGCGAGAAGCTATGGAGGGTCTTGACGGTCCAGGTCGGGAATGATTATCGTTGCTTACCTCTCTGTTGGCAGTGGCCGCCTGTCGGTTTCCGGACTCCTTTGTGGATGGTGTGGGCAGCGACTGATTCGGAAAGGGAATGGGCATTCCCACAGCTCGGTACAGGATGGTGTCTGACGGGGGAACGTGCCATTCGATTCCGCAACCTCCGTCGTTACCTAGCACGACAATGGTCTCGTCAACCTGTCCAGGAAAATCCTTCCTTTCTTCTTCCAAATAAACTGTGCCCGGTTTGAGCTTGAATTTGGAACAAAGGTAAGTTTCAGTCACTCTGCAAAGTCCTCCCTCGTTTGGGATCCAGGCTCTCCCAAGTTGCGGAGGACAGCAAACTATAGCGTAGGAATTCGGAGCCATCGAAGACCGCACGAAGTTGGCAAGTGCGAGGTTCAGTATAGCGACAGACCAAGGCTCACAGACACCATCTAAGTGGATCTGCGGAGTCCATCGACGATTGGAAGTCGCACATTGAAGTGGAAAGTATTGTTTCAAGCTACATGCATGAAGGTGGGAGGTTTGATTCCATAGCCTGTGAGTAGGACAATGATGGCCGATTCGGCGACGAAATAACATCTCCTGACAGTTTCTCCTGAGGGTGGATCCAGCAGTATTCTCGGTGCAGACAGGAACGTTCGCACTGACAAGTGCCAGGACTGCTGGTTAAAACGGTCAGACAACCAAGTTGTGCTCATCAAGACTGGCCGCAATTGTGTTGTTTCGGAACAATGCAACCCATTGAGGTTCCAGATTTCCCGTCCCGAGTGATTCTTTCCATTGCTGGTGGACGGAAATACGGCGCCGCATTTCCGTATTGCATCTTGGTCATGCACCAGAGCGACGGAAATGCGGCACCGAGTTTCTGTCCGGGGGAAACCTTTATACTCTCCAGAACGGAAATGCGGTAACGCATTTCCATCCAGCAAGCACGGTATGTGAAGGTCGAACGGAAATGCGGTACCGCATTTCCGTTCTGATTGAGATTTATGAACAACGGGAACAGAAATGCGGCACCGCATTTCCGTCCGAGTCGCACTTTTCCGACATTTCAGAACGGAAATGCGGCGCCGCATTTCCATTTTGTATCTGATGCATGGAGCTGAGGGATAGAAATGCTGCAGCACATTTCCGTCCTTAAAAGACATTCATACTCGAGAACGGAAATGCGATACCGCATTTTCATTCAACAAGCACGGTATGTGAAGGTGGAACGGAAATGCGGTACCGCATTTCCGTTCTGATTGAGAATTATGAACAACGGGAACAGAAATGCGGCGCCGCATTTCCATTTTGTATCTGATGCATGGAGCCGAGTAAGATTCCGACAGCTTCATACAGCGCAATTCCGACCGGTTGAGACATTCACACTATCCAGAACGGAAATGCGGCACCGCATTTCCGTTCTGACTGAAAATCGTGAACCATCTGAACTGAAATGCGGCGGCACCGTATTTCCATCCGAGTCGCACCTACCATCATTCCAGAACGAAATGCGGTACCGCATTTCCGTTCTGACTGAAAATCGTGAACCATCGGAACTGAAATGCGGCAGCGCATTTCCATCCGAGTCGCACCTCCCAACATTCCAGAACGGAATGTATTAGATTTAAAAGGGAAATGCGGCACCGCATTTCCGTTCTGATGAAATATCCTGAAACATCGGAATTGAAATGCGGTATCGCATTTCCGTCGGAGTCCCACCATCCGACATTCCAAAACGGAAATGCGGCACCGCATTTCCGTTTGTATGTGAGGCATGGAGCTGTGGAACGAAAATGCGGGAAGAATTCCGCCAGGTCAGACATTAATACTCTACAGAACTGAAATGCGGTACCGCATTTCCATTCTGACTGAAAATCGTGCGCAACGGGTACAGAAATGCGGCACCGCATTTCCGTTCGAGTCGCACCTTCCGACATTCTCGATCGGAAATGCGGCGCCGCATTTCCGTTTTGTATATTGGGCCTGGAGCTGTGCTACGGAAATGTGTTGCCGCATTTCCATCCATGTGAGACCTTCAAACTTTCCAGACCGGAAATGCGACACCGCATTTGTCCAGGTGAGACCTCTATACTTTCCCGAACGGAAATGTGGCACGGCATTTCCGTTCATCAACTAACGTATGTGAAGTGGGACGGAAATGCGGCGCCGCATTTCCCTTCTGAATCTCATACATGGAGCTGTGGGACAGAAATGCGGCACCGTATTTCCGTTCAGGTTCTCACGATTTTTGGGAATGACAGAGTGACGACGAGCCCGGCACGCTGGTGGTATCATCGACAGCTCCAACTCATTGCATGTTTGGATCGCCCAACTTGGGGCGGGAGGGCAAACTAAAACCTTTTGTTGGTGGACGGGAGGACCTGCAGCGAGAGTACGACAGTATAGGCATTGGGGAGGTTGGTGCAGGCGGCATGGCAGGTGAAGGGCGTGAGGACGTGAGGACAGCAGATCCGGCAATGGAGTTGTTGATGCACATGCAGTAGGGCCCGCCCACGCAAGAAGAAGAAGAAAGCCAAACACATGCAATCCCCGGCGAGAGAGCCGTCACGGGCTGCGGAGGGGGGAGTGAGCAGTGCGCGCGAGGGTGTCAGTTCTCCTCAATCAAAGGTGGTCGTCCTGGAGGGCTCCTCTGCTGCTAGCCCTAGTAAGAAACAGAAAGCCTATGAGAGGGCAAAAGAGAGGGCAAAAGAACAGGCGAGACAGAAGGCTAGCCAGAGGAAGAGAAAAGGCCACTGAAGAGGCCAGGGGTGCCGAAATGACAGATGCCCATGTAAGCAAGGGACGCACACAGACGGTGGATCCCTCCAAGACACCACAATGAGGCAGTAACACACCGGTTACACCATCGCGGACAAGAGCAGCCCCCGCAATTACCCATACGGTGGAGAGTGGAGGAGAGGAAAGAACACCACAAAGAGCACGGATTGTGCAGTTCGAGGTGAAGCGGGGAGATGGCAGTAGTAGAGACGGGGAGAGTGCTCGAGGTGGTTTTGTCGGTGGTTGACCATGTTGAGGAGGACGACACCGAGCTTTCTGACCAGGATGACATCCTCCCGGACATCCCCAGGCCCCCAAACCCGCAACATACAGGCTGGATTTGGCGGTCCTGGTGGGCTGCCGGAGAACCCCTCTGCAGCAGACGTCATGTCGGAGGCGGATATGAAGTTGGCCGCTGCCAAGATGTTGGAGGCAACCACAAGCAACATTGGCAGGGTGCTGGGGGGCATGGTGTACCTGGCCAAGCTTGAATTCCCCTTTGCCGCTTGGTGTCTTCGCAGGTGGTGAGACCTGCCCTCCCAGGTGATATCGACAAGCTGAAATTCTCTTTCCGGGATGGATATCGAATGGGGTCTGCCGCGTTTTACGTTTCCATTGAGAACAACCTCGGAGCTTCCCGTGCCCACACTTCCGATGAGGTGGACAAATGGGGTCCCCATTGGCAAAGGCGAAATGAGGAGTTCGAGAGATCGATTGCTACTGATCCTCTTTTCCAGCACTTGTCCGGAAAGATGTTTTACGTGTGGGACGGCAATCATCGCCTCCTGGCATGGATGGAGCACATAGCCGAAGCCACCCCAACGACCTCGATTGGCATTTGCGTGGAGTGTGTTGTGCTGAAGGTTGTAGGGCCCAAAGATCGCAGTCTTCTCAAAGCTGCAATGGCGGACATCAACTCGTAAGTTACAACGCCTCTTGCTTTTGGACCCAAAATTGTAAGTCATTTCATAGCGAATCCTCATATTTGTTCAAAATTCCCATTTCAGTATTGATTGATGGAAATGTGGCATTGCAGGGTGACTGAGAATGCCTTCATTGCCACCAACTTGTCCCATATGCTCTTCCGAGTGAAGGATGTCGGGAAGCAGGGGGGTGCAAGAGTTTGCCAATTCGCTCAGTGCCGACCTCCTGCGCAAGTCGGAGGCAAAGGCAGACAGAACCTGGTATAGGCTGAGCATGGACGCCATGGTGGACTACATATTTCGGGTAAAGCTCCTGACTTTTGTTGAGCTAATCTGTCTCTCCTCCCCCAATAGAAGAAAAAGTGTTGAGCAGGATCTCTAATCTTATGTGCGCATTCTTGACAGACGAAAATTCAGCAGGATTTGGCACATGCGCGGAGGTTCTACATGGAGTCAGAGGAGAAGAATCTAACCCTCCCGGCACTCGAATCGTATCTCAAAGCTGCGGAGGCCAGTACAAGTCGCGGATGGTAAAGTACGTGGCCATAGCTGATCCCGCCCTTGGTGCCGACTTTCTGGTGGAGGTGGGGAAGCACTACTCCCGCGCTCTGAAGCCCACGATGACATTGGAGAAGCTCCATCGTCTAGCCACATCCTGTGTGGATGCAACAGAAAAGGTGATACATTCTTAACCAAATTGTGGTGGCAACAACTCGTTTTTGTGGTGTTTGGCGCTTACGAATATGCTGGGTGGTTGGACAGACCGGTGGCTCCAAATCTGGAATGGTTCCCAAAGTACAAGGGACATGTGGAGCTTCCCCAAACCGGACAAACTGTCTGACCCGACATTCGACATGTGGATGAACCGCATGACATGGTGGTTTCAGGTACTTCCCCACGCTTCGTTTGGCGCTTCTACTCTTGTAGGGGGTGGATTCATTGTATTTTTTCAAGCGATCTGATGGAGAATCTCCACAGGTGACGACGAATGCGCAAGAGCAGCTGGACACACAAGCACATCAGTTCAAGATGGAGATTTCTCCTGCAGCAGAGAGCCTACGCGACTATGTGACGAGGTACTTTCTGCTGTACAAAACCGACCTATTCTTTCGGGAGATACCCCATGCCCGCCGGAGCCACGAGTTCACCGACCAGCCGAATGCGGACAAAGCAGCAATGCGCCTTCTGTACAGGTACATACGCGATGCCTTCCTTTCAAGTCCTTGCATTTCAGGATGTTAGAGGCCTCATGTGGCGCATAAAAATTGGTCCTTCGAAAAATGGCGCCGAATTTCCAGTCCAGGGCACCCAAAATGGCTAAGTCCCTAGAGTGGCAGGCACCGAAAACCAAAATTCGGCGCCATTTTCCATTTGAAGGCCCAGTCAGTTCTGGGACTTAGCCATTTTCGGGCCGGACCTGGGAAAATGGCGCCGAATTTCCAGTTTAGGGCTCCCAAAATGGCTAAGTCCCTAGGGTGGCTGGCACCGATAACCAAAATTCGGCACCATTTTTCCAATTCCAGGGCCAGTCAGTTCAGGGACTTAGCCATTTTCGGCCCGGACCTGGGAAAATGGCGCCAAATTTCCAGTTTAGGGCTCCCAAAATGACTAAGTCCCTAGGGTGGCTGGCACCAAAAACCAAAATTCGGCGCCATTTTTCCAAATCCAGGACCAATCAGTTCAGGGACTTAGCCATTTTCGGCCCGGACCTGGGAAAATGGCGCCGAATTTCCAGTTCAGGGCTCCCAAAATGGCTAAGTCCCTAGGGTGGCTGGCACCGAAAACCGAAATTCGGCGCCATTTTCCTAGTTCTAGGCCCAGACAGTTCCGCCCCAACCTGGGAAAATGGTGCCGAATTTCCAGTTCAGGGACCTCATTCTGTGTTTTTCATGAATGCAGGTACTGCAAGTTCTCCCTTTTGGAGAAAGGTCATCTGTCTTTCGAGCCACCATTCTTCCTGGCATGGAGGAACCTTGGGGCTGACTCCATGTACACTGACGTTATTGTGAAGGAGTAGCATCTAGAACATTTGCGTGATTGCCCTTGGTATGTGGACCTTCCGCCCGGCTCGCTCGACCCATCCGAGTTTCAATTGAAGCTGGATGCTAAGGCCCGACGAAACCGGGCTCCGCTACCTCTGCTGGGTCCAAAAGAGGCAAAAGCGCTTGCGAACTCCAGGAAAGCAGCAGAGCTTGCTCAGGCAGGAATTCAGGAGAAATTGAATGAGAAGAATAAAGGCCAAAGGAAAAGGACAAGGAAACAGGTGAGTACAGTAACACCCAAAAAACAGAAAACCATCGGGGCGTCGGAGGAGGCGCAGGAGGGGACCCAAGGGAGTGGCTCGGACGACGACTTTGTTCAAGGTCCTGCGACTGCTGCTGCTGCTGCTACCAAGTCACCGGTCATCCGGGTTCCCAAGCCAGTTCGGAGTGGGACTGGCTCTGCCAAGAAGTTGGCATTTGAGGGCGAGCCTACACGGCGGTATTCGGCGGTGACGTTTACGCACAGGCCAAAGCTAGAACCTCCAACCATCATCCAATGCGTCAATGAGAGCTTCTTTGATGCTCTCGCTGCCAGGGCGAAGAACCTGCACGGATGAAGATTGGCTGCTCCATGAATGTAGCCGTTTCAGTTTCCTTCCATGCCATGCAAACTATGGGCAGTCAGTGCCAGGTGGGCCTATAGCCACTCGAGATGACGAAGTCCATCCCCCCTTCGATGTAAATGCGGCGCCGAATTTCCATCCGGGGGATGGACTTCGGTGACAGATTTCAAACTATACCCCGTGGATGAGAAAGAGGTATCGGTTCATCCACCGCTGGCGCGATGAACACGTTACACGATGATTGGTGGGTACGTGGGACCTAGATGCTCCATTGTTGGAGCCCGCACTGCTCTTCCGCTTCTCATCATTTCAAAAATCTAAGGGCTGTAGTGTGAATGCAGGGGGTAAAAATTCAAGTTTTTGTTTGGCATCAGGTTTCGGCACTACTACAAAGGGAGTGCCCTTCGTGCTAATGAAGGGGAGGAATTGTCCATAACTTGAGGTAATTCCATGGAAAGACTATGCTATTGATCTGCCAAGAACAAAATATGGCTAAGTTATGACATGCACCTTTTTCATCCCTAGGATGAATGATTTTCATCCATGATGTTGAACCCTAGAAGCAGGATGTGAAATTCGAAGGGGAAGAGTGCGTGTATCTTTTCGCAGCTGCTGCAGTGGGGTTGGCAGCACAGGATATCTGAGAAAGTTCCACCTACGCAAAGGGTATCAGCTTGCTTTTAAGAGAAACGTTAAGAGCTCCTGCTTGGCTTTCTGTGCAAGAAGAAGCGGTGCCGCCTTCTTCGTAAGCAATGATCAAACCTGAGGGATCAGGTTTGTGATAAGGGCGGTGCACCACTGCTGTCGCCATTGTCTTGATGAGCACATTAATGAGGAGATGGAGCGGCTCAGCAGGTGTTGGGGGATGAGAAATGCAGGCTGGTGTGTATAGCGCCTCAGGTTGTCTGTGATCAAATCTTGTAGCTGCTGTCTGTTTTTGAGCTTTAGGACCAGATCACTTTGTAAGGGAAGAGTGTAAGCATCTTTTCGCAGCTGCTGCAGTGGTGTTGCAGTACAGCATATCTTAGGAAGTTCCACCTGCGCAAAGGGAATCAGCTTGCCTTAAAGAGCGACGTTAAGGGATCTGGCTTGGCATTCTGTGCAAGAGGAAGCGGTGCCGCCTTCTGGTGTGTATGGCGCTTAAGCTATCTATAATTAAGTTTTGTATCTGCTCTCTGTCTTAAGGGCTATAGGACCAGATCACTTCATAGGGAAGAAATGCACATGTAGAAAGATAGGGTAGAGGTTGGCAGGCACAAGGATGTGCCAGCAGCTGAAGCAGAGCCGTCATGCCTTAATGAGGACTGGAATCACGATAAGAAGAAACGTCGGAAATGGCTGACGAGGGAGATGACAAGGTGCCTTCTTGACAGGCAGACCCACCGCTTCAATGAGTATAAGACAGATAAGTTCGAAGAGTGGCCCCCCCTTTTGGTGACTTAGAAATCGCTTTGTGAAGTTTGGACTGTCTTGTAGTGTGAATGCAGGGGACAGAACATTACATATGTTTACCATTACGACCTACATCACTATGATGGAGTGCCCGTCATCCCAACTGGAGAAAGGATGTATCCCTTCATGTAGGTAATTTCATGAGCGCACTGAACTTATGCTTTGCCAGGAGAAAATGGCTAAGTCATGACGGTACACATTTTCATCCATGCGATGAACGTTTTCATCACTGGTTCTTGACCTAAAAGATCGCGGGTTGAGAAAAACGAAGAGGAAGATGACGGATGGCTCGTAGCGGCTGTTGCAAGCAGTGGTGTCGGCAGGGCAGCCTGTGTTAGGAGGTTGTACCTGCGCGGTGGGATCTTGCTTGGCTTAGGAAGCGGCATTAAGACGCTTCTGCTTGGTATTCTGTGTAGAAAGAAGCGGTGCCGCCTCTCTCGTAGTGATGATCAATTCCAAGAGATAGAAGCATGTAAGGAAAGCGGCGCACCACCACTGCCGCCAGTGCCTTGAAGATGATAGTTATGGGCAGATGAGCAAGCAAGGAAAAGGCCAGCTGCTGAAAGCACAGGGAAGAGAGTCTGGGCACAATCAATGGGGGGGAGGTAAAGCATGTGGAGTTCTGGCTGTATGGTATCTCAGGTTCTCTGTCATTAAGCTTCTAGCTGCTTTGTGTCTCCTTGTTATAGGACCAGGCCAATTTGAGAGGAAGAATTGCATAGCGTAATCTGGTTGTCAGGCCACAGGATGGTCCAAGTGAAGAAGGGGAGCCATCATGGCGTCATAAGGTCTGGAATCAAGACAAAGAGAAAGGGTTGAAGTGGCTGCTGACGGGCGATGGCAAGGTGCCACCTTGACAGGCAGACCCGCCGCTTCACTAGTGGATAAAAACAGATAAGTCGATGAACAGAGGCTTTTTTGCAGGACTTAGAAATTGCTTTGGTAGATTTAGGACTGCCATCTTGGCAGAAGAGAAAAGGTAGAGACATGTGACAAGAAAAAGTTTTTGAAATGGGAATGGAGACTCTGGACTTCAGACCAGAACGTGGAAAGGATGGATGCACCTGATGTTGTGATGACAGTGAGAGAAAAATAAGAAGAGAGAGAAAGAGAGAGCCTGTTCGTCACTGAATTCAGAATGGTCACTGTTGTCTTCATTCTTGCATTTTGATTCAGTGTCATAAACCTGGACACCATGCTGCCGTGTGTAGTGATAACCTGGAACCAATGTAGATCTGGCTTGTTTGTTTGGAGAGATCAATGATGGTTAGCTGGAGTTGCAAAAAACATGGAAAGGATAAGGTGATTTCACTATGGGATCAGGATCTGAACAACTGCGTTCCACAGTTGAAGGGAAAAGAGGGATGTTGGGGTATTTGGGTTGAAGTCTGACAAAAGAGATGAGAGCTGTTTGAGCGATGGGTCATTGGAAAAAGGGACAAGAGAGAGAGAAAGAGAGAGACTGATGGATGGGATGGTTGTGTCTTGAGAGACCGAGGATGACTTCAAGGCTGGCCGCACTGGATGCTAGCAGCGTGTGCATTCACATTACATGACAGATCTGCTGCTGTGAAATAGTGGGGAACCTGGGGACATAGACAGAGATAGTGAAACAGACAAAAAGGGAAAAGAAAAGAGAGAGAGTGAAAAATGGGATTTGGGTAAGGAGAGAGCTGCAATTCAAAAGGGCTGTTGGGGGGGGGGTTTGGCCAATTTGGGGAGATGAGATGAAGAAAACCTGAAAGAAACCAGTGCCCCTGCAGACCATGAAGATCTGAGCTGCCTCCTCCTAAATCTGTGTCACCACTACAAAAAGGGGATTTCCGACCTGTCACTGCTCAAGTGGGCTTCACATAAAGGATCGTGTTTACCGCTGCCATTGGGCTGATTTGCATCACTGAATACATCGCACCAGCATAGCTGGTGCTGTACCTGCTGATAGGGGATGTTGTGTAAAAGGTAGAACCAAGAGTGAACAACAAATTGACTCCCCATCCATGTCTTCCTTCCGCTGCGGCGTGGATGAGGATTGCTTGAACTCTGATCACGGAGGAGCTGAGGGAAACCCACAGCCAAGTGACGACAGTTGGACAGATTAGAAAGAACGCTTCTTTCCTTTGCTCCGCAATCAATGGAGGGGAGCACAATTAGAATTATACAGAAGGGGATTCACGCCCCTTCTTTTGGTATCAGAGCTACGTTGTTAAATCTTGATTTCTACTAGCTAGGGATCTTGACTGGTATTGGATGGTTTGATGGCAGGAAGAGACCACACTGATTCCTGATGAACCAAGCATTGGAGATGTGCTGATTTGCTTCAGCAGACGCACACCAAATGCACACGCAGACCCTTGTTTGTACTTCTTCAACCCTGCTTGGAGAATAGCGAATGGTGATATTCTTAGAGTGATACATACTGGTGGAAGAACAACCATAGCACTTTGGATAAGAGAGTTAGGAAGGTGGGTGAAGATAAATACCATGGCACGAGAGGTGACATGGGGAGGTAGAGTAGAGATGTTGCGAAATGGACAGTGGGAGTGGTATAGAGGTCAACATTAAGGGAGTTGCGGGAAAATTAGAGTCAGAATTAGGTGTTGAAACAGTTTGAACTTTGACTAGAGAATAGAAGGATGACCAGTCCAACCAGCATAGATGCGCCTTATCATGGTAGGAATAGTGAGGATGTAAATGACTGGCTGGAGAGAATTCAGATGGAGGCAGATGTCAGGGATTTGAATGAGGACAAAACTTTCAAGGTAGCAAGGCTCAACCTGAGAGCCAAGGCTGATGAATGGTACCGTAAACAAACCCTAGACCAAACAACTGGGTGGACTTCAGGGCAGCAATTTCAGCCAAGTTTGGTATCGTTGACTTGGCAGAAATTAGGCTAAGAATGGATACCATTAAACAGGAGAGTAGACAAAGGGTTCAAACATACTTCGATAGGTTGAACCGGTTATTTATAAGAAGTGGGGCGTCTGATTTGGAACAGAGGCGTAGATTTGCAGCAGGTTTGAGACCAGAAATAGCAAGAGTAATGCTGGGCAGGCGCTTCCTTGATGTAGAGGAAGCACTTGACACAGCCATTGAGATTGAAAGGGGCCTGGGAAAGTTAGGGGAAATACCTCTAGAGCCATTGGAAGGAGATGATACAGATGAGTCAGTTGTGTTTGTTAACCCTGTGGACAGAAGACTTGATCAGCTGAACACTACCCTACAGAAGTACTTTGATAGGGGACCAGTCATAGGAGAAAGCTCGGGATCTAGAACACCACCTCGTGTTCGCCTTTGTAATGTTTGTCACAAAGAAGGTCACATAGCTGCATATTGTCCTGAAGGAAGAACCCCAGCTAAGTGTGACAAATGTCACCGGTTCGGGCATTCCCACGGAAATGTGTGGTGTGAGATGCAACTTTTGCAAGCTACTCGGGCATACGGAGAGTGAGTGCAGTAGAAAACTCGACCAAACTATGATGGGAACTCCGGGAACTAACTTTGTAGATGTGTTCTATGATGATGAGGATGATGTACTCGCAGAGATGACAGATCTGATGTCACGAAATAGTATCAATGAAGTCAGACTTCCAAGGACACGCATACCTGTCCAGAGTCCGATTGTTGAACCTACAGGGTCACCAGAAAGGAATAGTGAGAGCAGTGAACAGCCAAGCAAGACCAAGAGTGAAATCTACCCAAAGAACAATTTCAAGAATGCTATAGAAGGAGGTACGAAATCCAGAATCTTGAACCACTTCTACAAAGGGAGAATATCGTTGTCGCCCATGGACCTGATCATGACTGTGCCCGGAGAGCTAGACAAATTAAAAGGGCTGGTCAAAGTGGTGGAAAGAGCAATGGTCCAACAAAGGGAGACAACTCACAGTGTAGAAGTTGTGAAGGATGTACCAAGGCCTTTGTACTCAGCACACGCTGAGCCCACGATCTCGTATGCTTATACTGGTAAGGTTAAAGCGCTTCATGTAATGATTACAATGGGAGATTACCAAGTATTAGGCCAGATTGACACTGGTGCCATGCTTTCTGTAATATCAGCTAGTACAGTCAGGGATCTTGGTTTGATGGGATCTGTCATTACTAGTAAGGATGTAAATTACAGAGTAGCCTCAGGTGCTCTTGAGACTGCAATGGGCAGACTTGAGGACATCAAGGTCAAAGTAGGAGAACTGACCAATCGTTTGTCCTTTATGGTGGTGAACACGGATACATATCACTGCTGGGATTAGACTTTCTCAAAAAGTTTGGCGCTGTAGTGGACACCGAAGCTGAAACAATTCGCGTACGCTATGGGCCAGGAAAGGATTTTGCTCACTTCCCTTTGCACACCATCAATTATAATGAGCTGCAGTTACCAAAACAGCCTACCATAGAGGGGTCGAGAGTAGAATGAGATATGCAAGCAGTACGTCAGCAGGTAATGTCTAACCCTGACGTCAGATGAACAGTACCTAGGCTTGTGGGAGAAGAAAAGAAAACCAGAGGAAGAATATGAGGACACGGAGGAAGCATCCTCAGGTTCTGACACCTCTAAATCTGATAAAGATGAGGAGATGGGAGGCTCTGAGGAGAGTAAGGAGGTAGAAACAGCACTGAGGGATGTTGAGGAAATAATAGACGAGGTCAACCTAGGGGAGACTTGTTCGAGGACCAAGGGATGTCTGAACTCCTTCAGGAAGAGACCCATAAGAGCATGGCTGCTGCCATAATACAGGAAGCTTACCAGAAAGCTTGGAATGGTGAACTAGGGAACAACAACCTAGAAATAGAGGATGACTTCCATGATTGGAATCAGGTTGTCACACAAGAGGAAGGACAGAGAATGGCTAACTCTGTAAGCCAGGTGGAGAAAAAAAATTGGGAACCCAGTCAAGAGGAAGAAATGGAGAGTCGTTGGAGAAGTCTGAAATCCAGACTGCACATCAACCCAGAACTGGCCCCAGAACATAGGATAGAGCTGGAACAAGAGCTGAAAGCAAACCAGGAATGCTTTGCTCTTAGCAAGGCTGACTTGGGATACTGCAGTGAGGTGGAACACACAATTGACACACAAGGTTTTCCCCCTTGCAGAAGTCGTCCCAGCCGCCTATCAGAATGGGAGGAAGACGAGGTCCAAGGACAAATTGAGACTTTGATCTCACAAGGCAAGATGAGAGAGAGTAGCTCAGAATGGTCGTGTCCAGTTACCCTTCCACCAAAAAAGGATGGATCCAAGCGGTTTTGTGGTGATTTTAGGCCAGTAAACCGTTTAACCAGAAGGGACTCTTACCCTATGCCATTGATTCAGGATGTTTTAAACCAGTTGGGGAAAGCCAAGTGGTTTTCTGCGCTGGATTTACAATCTGGTTTTTGGCAGATCAAAATGGACGACCGAGACATAGGCAAAACAGCAGTGATCACAAAGAAGGGATTGTATGAATGGCTAGTCATGCCATTCGGGCTAAAAAATGCCACTGCTACCTTTCAGAGAACGATGAATAGGGTTCTCAAGGAAGAAATCAAAGATTGCGCTAAAGTTTTTGTAGATGACGTCAATATCCATAGCAAGGACTGGGGAGATCACGTGGGACATATAAAGAGAGTATTGAGCAAGGTTAGAAAGGCCAATCTTAGGCTCAATCCGGACAAGTGTTTACTTTGCCAACTTACAGTTGGCGGCATGTGATCTCTGAAGAGGGAACGTGGCCTGATCCAGATAAGATAGCTGCTATTGAAAGGTTTCCCTTGCCAAAAAACCACACTGCTCTCAAAAGCTACTTAGGCATGACAGGTACTATAGGCCCTATGTCAAAGGATATGCTGGAGTGGCAGTACCTTGTTCACTCTAACCAAAAAGGATGTGAAGTTTATCTGGAGTGCAGAGGCACAAAACGCCTTTTCTGCCTTACAGGTGAAGTTGGTAACTGCTCCCATCCTGGCAAGACCAGATTTCTCAAGACCGTTCGTCTTGGATGTTGATTGGTCCATCAAAGGAGTAGGGGCAGTCTTGTCACAAAAGGAGTATAAAAAGGAGAGGGTCATTGCATACGCCAGTAAGGTACTATCTGATGCTCAGCGCAAATATCACCCTATGGAAGGTGAATGCTATGCCCTGGTGTGGGGAGTATTACACTTTCCAGTACCTGTATGGAACCCCTTTTGTAATCAGGACTGATCACAAACCACTGGAGTGGTTGGCAACGGTAAGTGACGCATATGGACGCAGGGGTAGATGGATCATGATGTTACAAGATTTTGAGTTTAAAATTGTTCACAGAGCAGGTGCTAGGCATGCTAACGTAGATGCACTAAGCAGGTATCCAGTGGGACCAGCTGAGGAAACCGAGGAAATCGAGGTATACTCTACTTCTCTGTACAGTCAGAAAAGAGAAGGGAGAAAGAGGGATGGAGCCTATCTTCTTAAGCTAGCTTGGGATAGGGGTGCCATCAATGCTTCGTTATTTCAATTTAAGGAGGGTAAGGAGGAGTTGAGAGAAGAAGCTCATAGGCAAGTAGGTATAGCAGTGAAAAAGGGGAGATGATTTGCAAAAGAGAAGAGTACTATGCATGTGTATGGGGCCTTTGGCACTTCAAGAAAATACTGTTGGGAAGTCATTTTTCTTTGGAAACAGATCTAGATCCATATTGGTGGCTGTACTCAGAGCACCACATAGGCATAGACTTACTTGGTGACTTTTCATTTGAGTTCGTTCCGGGCATAGTAAGACTTCCACAGGTAGAATGTTGACCAAGGATCATGGCATATTGAAGGGAGAACTGAAACCAGGCATAATGCCAGATGGAGAAGGAAAGAGGGTGACTTTTGCTGCACAGACTTTTGCTACAAAAAAAAACAAGGAAAGGGTATTGATCAATCAAGCTCTGTCAATCTGGTAAGGGAGGGTATTTGGAAGGATAAGGGTGCAGGAAGGAAAGAGGCTACTGCAATCAGCAACAAGGAAGGGAGCATCTGATGCCCTCTTGTCCCACCATCCATGTGATTACCCGAGGATCTCGTGCTCGTGATAAGGAGCTGAGCGAGGTACATCCAGCCTGTGAACTTGTGGAAGAGAGATCGAACAATGAAAAGGGAAGCTTGCAAGAGACACCATTCCTTCAAGACTTGACAAGCACTCCAACTACAAGAAGAACGCGGGTGACTTCCTCATCAGAATGCCCAGCCAAGGAAAACATGGGGGGTGAGTGTTCCACCAAGACGTTTTGTTCTTCAGACAGTGATGGAACAAGTGGTTCAGAACCAGACACTTCTTCTTGCAACAAGATTGATGAAGGGGACTGGGTACCATGGACCGCACCCACCAAAGCTACTCAGATGTCATTATTACGTGAGGCTGAAAGATGGGGGAAAAGCTCTCTCATCAGCTCTGACCAGCATACAGCAGCTGTTAAGGAGGAAAGGCAACCTGATGTGCTTGATGATGTGGAAGTCATGCACCTCTTATGTTTTGGAGAAGTCAATGACTACCTGACAAAAGAGGAGAGCACGAGAGCCAAGAGGCGGGCAAGGGCAGTACTCCTATCTCAAAGGTGAGGTCTACTTTGATGGAAGGGTAGTTCCACCAAGAACTGACAGAGGGGCAATAATCACTGAAGTACATGAAGCCACTGGCCACTTGGAGTCAGAAGAACTCAAAGAGGAGATATGCCGACGTTATTTCTGGCATGATAGAACAAAACTCATCAGGAAAGTTCTCAAGGGCTGTGGTAAATGTCAGATGGCCAAACAGAACGGAGTGTTGCGCTCAGGTAGCTCAAAACTTCACAGCATTCCAGTAGTAGATCTGTTTTTCAGAGTTGCAATTGACACGGCAGGACCATTACCTATAACCAGCAGGGGCAATCAGTACTTTCTGGTGGCAATCGATCACTTCTCAAAATGGATAGAAGCTGCACCAGTGGCAGATCATACAGCAGCCCTTGCTGCCCGCTTTCTTGAGGAAGAAGTAATTGACAGGTATAGCTGCCCACATACGTTGCTCACTGACAATGGCACAGAGTGGGGAGGTGAGTTTGAAGATACATGCCACGAATACGGTAAAAGAGGGAGCATAGCGCCCCCTACTGGCCTCAATGTAACGGTATGGTGGAAAGGGTCATTAAGTCTCTCAAACAGAGCATCACCACCCTAGGAGTTGGAAACGACACTGAATGGGATCAGAATCTCTATAAGGCCCTGTTTGGTTACAGAATGGGTGTCCATGCTTCCACTGGATTCTCACCTTTTCAGGTACTTACTGGTAGAATTCCAAGGCTGGGAATTGACAACAGGTTGCATTTTCTTACAACACCAATAAATTCTGATGGATCTGTAGCAGAGGTCACACTTATGATGCAGCAGAAAATCCAGCTTCTCACAAAGATGAAGGCAAAGCTGCGAAAAAGTGTGAAGAAAGGGCAGCGGCAGCAGGCAGGGATTATGAAAGGAGGCATCAAACTGGGCATACCTACTGCAAGTTGATGGAAACAGCAAGGTTATGATGTTGAGGCCTGGAAAGAGATCTTCCATGACATCTCCATGGGAGGGACCTTATGACTTTTTGGGGTACAAAGATGCAGGAAACACCACAAGGACAGGGGAAGCTGCACGCAGATGCAGGCTAAGAGATGGGGCAAACAAGGAATGGACAAGAAGTAGGAGGGACTTGAAACCCTTCGTACCACCAGTGTGTGATCAGCCAGTGAAGGTGGTCAGTGGACCCTGACACTTAAAAAGGGAGACACACTACATATGTAGTGTGAATGCAGGGGACAGAACATTACATATGTTTACCATTACGACCTACATCACTATGACGGAGTGCCCGTCATCCCAACTGGAGAAAGGATGTATCCCTTCATGTAGGTAATTTCATGAGCGCACTGAACTTATGCTTTGCCAGGAGAAAATGGCTAAGTCATGACGGTACACATTTCCATCCATGCGATGAACGTTTTCATCACTGGTTCTTGACCTAAAAGATCGCGGGTTGAGAAAAACGAAGAGGAAGATGACGGATGGCTCGTAGCGGCTGTTGCAAGCAGTGGTGTCGGCAGGGCAGCCTGTGTTAGGAGGTTGTACCTGCGCGGTGGGATCTTGCTTGGCTTAGGAAGCGGCATTAAGACGCCTCTGCTTGGTATTCTGTGTAGAAAGAAGCGGTGCCGCCTCTCTCGTAGTGATGATCAATTCCAAGAGATAGAAGCATGTAAGGAAAGCGGCGCACCACCACTGCCGCCAGTGGGGGTTGCTATTCCATGAGCTCATGAGCGGGCATGGCTCACCCATGAGCCGCAAAGTAACACACTTCGAATTTCGGCAGATTTTTTTCAGGCCCAAAACTATAAAATAATCAAAAATCGAAGATTTCCGCGCTCATGCTGGAAGCACTCCGCTCATGAGTACCAGTGTACGCTCATGACTTGGAGCCCAGGCTCATGGACCGCTAGGCCAGGTCATAGAAAAACTGAATTCTGGGCAATAACGGCACCGAAATTATCCCAGAGGCAGAGACGCAAGCGGAATTAGGATCCGGGTTTGCAGACTCCGAAAACGCAATGGCGACCTATAACCGTGGATAGTACTGTTGCAGAAGTGCATGATGGTTGGGTATAACGGCGCCGTAATTGGGCACAGGAAAAGAAATAGCCGGCTGAAGGCTCGGGAGTGAGCCAACAACGGTGAAAGTAATTGGGCTCCACCAACCAAATACCCGGAGTGCAGGCGATAACGGCGCCGAAATGGGCCCCGAAAACCAAATACTCGGTTGAAGCCACCGGAGTGCAGCCGATAACGGCGCCGAAATTGGGTCCAGAAACCAAATACCCTGCTGAAGGCTAGGGATTGCAACCAATAACGGCGCCGAAATTGACCTGCGGAAACAAAATTCTCGGCTGAAGCTTCCGCACTCCATCCAATAACGGCGCCAAAATTGGCTCCGGAGAGCAAATACCCGCCTTACGGTAAGGGAGGCCTTGCTCTCATTTTGCTCTTCACTCTTCTGTTGTGCCCATCTCCTCCCTGCTTTGAGTTTGTGCTATGTCGTGAGGCCATGTCGTGCCCGAATCACATCTATCGACGCCAGACGGGAGTCATTTTCCCGAAAGCACACGACATCATTGTTTCCTGGATGTTTACAGGGACGATCCTCGACTTGTCCAGCTGAGAGCAATGGAGTTTCTTCCAGGATTGCACGATTCTCCTGGACCCCGGCTGGGGAGCAGGTGGTTCCTACGCATCATGGACCTGGACTTTCCGCATGAGTGGGAGCCGAACAGATCACGCACAGCGTTGCTGTATCGCTGGAATTGTTGCGAGTGGACGTATGATGAGTGCATAGGTGAAAACTTTACGCGTGGACGGACTGGCTCGGAAAGTGGGGACATTCTCTTCAGTTATGAGGATGAGGAGGAGGGGAACACAGGGCCCACTGTGAAATGTCCTTCTACCAAGGGGGCGCTATCGATAAACACGACATCCTCGTTAGTTTCAACCGGGCGACAGAAACCACTGACATTTTGTTCAAATATAGGCACCCGGTCACTCAGGAGGTCCTTGAGAGGCCAGTTAGAGTTCCTTCTTCTTGGGCGAGGGGACCATAGGTCTTGCATGCTAGAGTAGACATGTTTCGACTCGCCGACACTCATGGCACATACATTTTCATTCAGAAATCAAGCAGCTTCCCTGTGCCATATGGGGAATATACATGCTTGGATAATCTTCTGTTAAGGTTTTTTGCAATTCACTGCCAGTATGCTGGGACGTGTCCTTTGTCGTATGGATTGCTCGTTTGCACAAGGTGCAGTATTCAAATGCTGGAATGGCAGTAGGACCCTTCCCACTGGGACACAGAACTAGCAATCTTGTAAAGGCATCACATTTGTAGAACAGTAACAATGTATTTGCAAATTGGAGTCTTCTCATAAAGGTGGACGAAAACGCCAGGATGGGCTGCGAAATCACACTACAAATTGAATGAAGAGCAGTAACAAGGAGCACTATGCAGTACATACCATAAACGGCGCTGAAATAGGCCTCAATGCCCGTTAATCTCCACACATGTATGCTTTACTCGGATCCATTTGTAGACAACCAAAATAAAAAAAATGCGCATGCCATTCATGGCCAAAACCCACATTCTCATGTATTGCGGCACTGAAATTCACATGTAGCCATGGCGATGCGGCACCACCAAGTGTATAATTCCTCACAAAAAAAAGGGTGCAAGAAGATGAATGTAATATAATTGCCACTTCTCCTTCCCGAATGTGGAATGTCAAGCAGTCCGACCAATGTCCTACCGTAGGGCCTTGTGCAGCTCGTTGAAACTCAGTGTTGGAGCATGGATGAAGACGTCCACTGCGGATATGCAACTCATGCGCTTCAGAAAAATGTAATAAAGGTGTTTGCAGGGGACGTATGCTGCATTCTTCGATTCCATAACAAGGAAGTCCTCACAGTTGCAAGCTGGGTACTGTGAAACCTGATTGTATACACGACACTGCGCGCAGTAGACCCGGCTGTTGACAACTGAAATATGCGCCCCATCCTGGGTGAGGAACATCCCTGCAACCTTGCACTATGCAGGGCATTGCAAGAGCGTTGGCCATCCTGGTGTCGTTCGCCTTTGTTGGTGGCCGTCGTCTTTTCAGTTTCCCCCACCGATGGGTGGGCCAAGCTGCGGGGTCACCCACCGGTATGCGGGGCAAAGAGCTTCTCGTGGGAGGAGGATGACGACTGGGAATTGGATTTCATGGAACGTATTTTAGCTTTCAGAGAATCAGGATGGAAGTACACGTTTACCCAAACACGGGAGTCCATGTTGAAGACGGGACCTCTCGGTACGCTCCGCAGCGAAGTCCTGCAGTGAGAAGAGTGTGTCCTACCTAATAACACAAATGATTTTTTGGAGGATTCCGCATCCAACAGGATGGGTGATCGGTGCACGTAAAGATGAGGTATGTAACGTACGTTACAAAAACGGACGACAACAGCAAGTTCACATCGGATATTTGGTGCCTGAATTGTAATGTACAACCACTTGGGCTAAATAAATCAGGCCTTCCCATGAATTTCGGCACCGAAATCTGGATGAACATCTCTGTCATGTAACAACTTTGGAACCAGGGGATGAATTCCGGCGACAGAAATAGTAATTTGTTCACCTCATGAAACTACCAAGCACCCAACGGATGGATTTCGGTGCCGAAATTCGGATGAACATCTTCTTCATCAAATTGTTTTTGCACATGAGGGTTGAATTTGGATGCCAAAATACGGATGAATGTGTTCCTGATTACAGTCGTGATTCACCACGTGTCCGGATATCGGTGCTGACATCCGAATGACAGTAATCCTGAATCGGCAGAATGGATGTATTTCGGCCCCGAAATTCATTCTTCATCTCCTTTTCCGACCCTAATTCTGCTGCCCTGCGGATGGATTTCAGTGCCAAATTTATCTGAAGTTTTTTTTTTTTTTTTTTTTCTTTTTTCTTTGCGACAGATGAACTTCGGCGCCGAATCTCATCCAAGTACTCTCCTTCTATTTTCCTTTTTCTTCGCGAGCAATGAATTTCGGCGCCGAAATTCATCCGAAGTCCTCCCGAATTATTATTTTTCTTTGCGAGCAATGAATTTCGGCGCTGACATTCATCCGAAGTCCTCCCGAATTTTATTTTATTTTCGCGAGCAATGAATTTCGGCGCCGAAATTCATCCGAAGTCCTCCCGAATTTTTTTTTTCTTCGCGAGCAATGAATTTCGACGCCGAAATTCATCCGAAGTCCTCCCGAATTTCTTTTTTTCTTCGGGAGCAATGAATTTCGGCGCCGAAATTCATCCGAAGTCCTCCCGAATTTTATTTTTTTTCTTCGCGAGCAATGAATTTCGGCGCCGAAATTCAACCGACTCCATTCCTCCAAATTCTTTTCAGGGTTTGAGCGCCGGATTTCGGCGCCAAAATTCATCTAATGCCCTCCTCCAATATTTATTTCTTTGAAATGGATGAATTTCGGCGCCGAAATTCATCCTTACTGTCCACAATGAGTAACTCTAATATTACATTTTCTATGCGACGGATGAATTTTGGCGCCGAAATTCGTCCAAACCCGACACTTACTATTTGCTTCTAGATGATATAATTTTCGGTAAATCGTTGGAAATACCCCGTTCCGACGAAGATAACAGGAATATTCTGCATTTAATGGAGAAATCGGCATATTGAACCCCTTCTGTCAAAATTAATTGCATTTTAGCCGTTTTTTTCCTTTGAAACCGACAGTATCCATTAAGTGGTCTTTTTCGCATGGGACGTTGCCGCACATAAAGTATAATTTCGGCGCGCCGAAATTATAGTTAAATGTCCACAAATGGCAAGTCCAACAGGCATGGACAGCATCCGTCAGGGGCAATGATGGCGGCAAAGCATAGCATGGTGCCGATTTAGTCTTCGCTCTGGATGAATTTCGGCGCCGAAATATGGATGATTTCACCTCGTCTACGCGCGGACGGAGATATTCGTAATGAATTTCGGCGCCGAAATATAGATGAAATGTGCCCAAGTGCAGCCGTTTCCACTGTCCCGGAATTAATTCCGGCTCCGATATCCCACTGACAGGTTTGCTCATGACGAATGAGGACTTGGGAAGCGATGAATTGCGGCGCCGAAATTTGTAAGTTTGTGTACGAAAGCACTTGAATAGGATGAATTTTGGCGCCGAAATTCATCCGTCCGCTGATGAAACGTACCGACCTGACTGTTGAATGTCATAGGCAGGGGATTTTCATGGCGGTTGGGTTTCATGATGTGCAGATATTTCATTCAATGTCGGCTGCTCCGGGAACAGCATCCGGTGAACGGAAGGTATTTCGGTGCCGCAATTCGGATAAACCGTCTTGTACTGGTGGCTGGAACTGGCACGCGTCGTGTTCCAGTCGACTTCATCCGTGCGAACGTGTCAGGGGTCACAATCTCTTCATCACTCATACGGCAGAAAGTGGTGGACGGTGGCAACGCTTTGGGAGACGTGGCTGCTTACACATCTGCTCGTGCATAGTGGTTGCATGTTCCACCGATCGCTCTCTCGCTCCTTGCCCTTCTGCAGTGACATTCTCCTGCGTTTCCTCTCCTTATGCGGCATAGTGGGTAGCATAGAGTTTGTGGAAGGTCAGGCTCCGGCAAAGAGAAGGAGGACGCGGGATTTTGGGAAGCCGCCGACGACACGACTTAAGCTCCGTCTCATGCATGAAATGCAGACCTCGTTATCCGGAGACTCGGATCGCCCACCAGTGAGAGATTCGTGCTTTGCGGATATGAAGCACTCCATACGCAATATTCCTTTTACACCTTTTTTTTTGCGTGCAGTGTCTCATGTTTTCCTGTTTGTTTGACATGGGAGCTGGGGAGGGATCGCAGGGGGGCGAAGCAACACAGTCAACTTTGGATACTCCTGCCCGGGTGCTGCGCTCGCAAGGTGGAAGTGCATCGAGGCAGGCGAGTCCTCATTCAACACCTCAGATATCGCCTCAGAAAAGCCCACCTAGAGTTCGGAAGTCGAGGAAGCAGAAGGAGCCCATGGCTTCGCCAGTAAAACCCCTAGGGAGACTGGAAGCGGAGATATTGGGTTTGCAGTCAATTTCAAAAAACACGAATGCGGTGGAGGCCGCTGGAGATGTGGGAGTTGGATCTGCAGAAGGGCGGCCCATTGAGCTGACAGAAGGAGAGGACGACAACATGGTACGACTTGGCGACGATCAGAACCTGCTGGAGCTTGCGAAGAAGCAAAACCTCCAGGACATTTCCTTCTCTGCAGACTCTTATCTTTCAGGCATTTTGCTTCGTGAAGAAACATTAGAAATTCAAATTACGTGAAACAGGAAGACTTGTTGATTCCATAGTTGATCCACTGGAGTATAACGTCCTGTTCAACCATGTGGGAGAGAAGGACATTCTTTGTGATTTGTCGAGCAAGCCATGGAGGTATGGCAGGACCAGGAGTCCTGCATTCATCCCAGACGCTCATGGAAACATGTACGGATGTTGAAGGCAGGGTCCTCGACATCACTGCAAATACAGGTGAGAACGTTAATTGAATGCGGCACCAAAATTGACACCATTTCCGTTTGTGTATGTTTGCTTGTGCGAGGAAGCGACTCATTCTTGAGTTTGGTTGTGGTTGTGTCGTATGAATTTGCAGGTGCCTGTATGTGGGCGGGAAGGATGTCGAACCGATTTGTGTTCTCATTTGAGGGGGATACGGCCTTGTACGATTACAATTTGGCGGGCCTTCAACGTTTGCCTCCGACTGAGGATCCCAAAAACGCAGAAGATGACGTGGAAGGGGAGGAGGAAGATGAAGAGGAGGAAGTCCAGGAAATTCGTTCGATGCAGGGGCGCCCGAAGCCGCTTCCCCCAATGCCTGTCTTCGAGTGAGTTGCACCATAGTAAGTGTATTGGTTTCGGTTGTAGGGACCATGCAACCTGCCGATGATTCCCTGTTTGAATTCTCTAATGTACTTCATTCTATGTTTTGTGCGTACACTCAGCCTTGCAGAGTCGTCCGACGAGGAGAAGCTGGGAGACTTGCCCGAATCGGACCCTGTTGCAGAGGAGGAGACAAATCGCATCGGCCATTCTTTGCCAGAAAATCGTTTCTCGCGAGTCCCCAGAAGCCTTTTTTTCTACCAGCCTATGCAGACACGGCTGCCAGAGAAGCCATCAGGAGGGAGGATAGGCCTACTCGGTTAGAGCAATTGACATACGGGAATGAGCAGAGAATTATAATGAGGCGTGAGGCCAAACATAGAATTGTGAAAGGCAGAGTAGGGAAGTTCGTAATAGAATCCGCGTCCGAGAGCGAGGGGAATGTTGAGGACACTTCCGCACCCAGGTGGACAGTTCCGGCTGTGAGGATGGTATTTTTGAGGGGAGGGCTTCTCAGAGTAACAGCGGTAGCGACAGTGCAGGTTCGGAGGCAGGTGGAAGGCAGCCATCCTTGCATGAGGCCGGGGATGCATCGGACAGTGATAGCGGATCCTCACCATAGCAAAGTCTCATTTGGATCCTTTTGTTGTATAGTTCTGAAACACTTAATGAAAATATTAAGCTTCTAGCTGCTTTTTGTCTCCTTGTTATAGGACCAGGCCAATTCGAGAGGAAGAATTGCATAGCGTAATCTGGTTGTCAGGCCACAGGATGGTCCAAGTGAAGAAGGGGAGCCATCATGGCGTCATAAGGTCTGGAATCAAGACAAAGAGAAAGGGTTGAAGTGGCTGCTGACGGGCGATGGCAAGGTGCCACCTTGACAGGCAGACCCGCCGCTTCACTAGTGGATAAAAACAGATAAGTCGATGAACAGAGGCTTCTTTTTTCCAGGACTTAGAAATTGCTTTGGTAGATTTAGGACTGCCATCTTGGCAGAAGAGAAAAGGTAGAGACATGTGACAAGAAATTTTTTTTGAAATGGGAATGGAGACTCTGGACTTCAGACCAGAACGTGGAAAGGATGGATGCACCTGATGTTGTGATGACTGTGAGAGAAATAAGTGAAGAGAGAGAGAAAGAGAGAGCCTGTTCGTCACTGAATTCAGAATGGTCACTGTTGTCTTCATTCTTGCATTTTGATTCAGTGTCATAAACCTGGACACCATGCTGCCGTGTGTAGTGATAACCTGGAACCAATGTAGATCTGGCTTGTTTGTTTGGAGAGATCAACGATGGTTAGCTGGAGTTGCAAAAAAACATGGAAAGGATAAGGTGATTTCACTATGGGATCAGGATCTGAACAACTGCGTTCCACAGTTGAAGGGAAAAGAGGGATGTTGGGGTATTTGGGTTGAAGTCTGACAAAAGAGATGAGAGCTGTTTGAGCGATGGGTCATTGGAAAAAGGGACAAGAGAGAGAGAAAGAGAGAGAGACTGATGGATGGGATGGTTGTGTCTTGAGAGACCGAGGATGACTTCAAGGCTGGCCGCACTGGATGCCTAGCAGCGTGTGCATTCACATTACATGACAGATCTGCTGCTGTGAAATAGTGGGGAACCTGGGGACATAGACAGAGATAGTGAAACAGACAAAAAGGGAAAAGAAAGAGAGAGAGAGTGAAAAATGGGATTTGGGTAAGGAGAGAGCTGCAATTCAAAAGGGCTGTTGGGGGGGGGGGTTTGGCCAATTTGGGGAGATGAGATGAAGAAAACCTGAAAGAAACAGTGCCCCTGCAGACCATGAAGATCTGAGCTGCCTCCTCCTAAATGTGTCACCACTAAAAAAGGGGATTTCCGACCTGTCACTGCTCAAGTGGGCTTCACATAAAGGATCGTGTTTACCGCTGCCATTGGGCTGATTTGCATCACTGAATACATCGCACCAGCATAGCTGGTGCTGTACCTGCTGATAGGGGATGTTGTGTAAAAGGTAGAACCAAGAGTGAACAACAAATTGACTCCCCATCCATGTCTTCCCTTCCGCTGCGGCGTGGATGAGGATTGCTTGAACTCTGATCACGGAGGAGCTGAGGGAAACCCACAGCCAAGTGACGACAGTTGGACAGATTAGAAAGAACTCTTCTTTCCTCTTGCTCCGCAATCAATGGAGGGGAGCACAATTAGAATTATACAGAAGGGGATTCACGCCCCTTCTTTTCACACTACAGTCTCTTGTATGTAGTAAGAGACACTGACATGTGAGGAAGAAAAAGAGCTTTGGAAATGGAATGAAGACACTGGACTTCAAACCAGGATGGACTGGAGATGGATGCACCTGCTGTTACATTGTACAGTAGGAAAAATGAATGGAAACAGGGTTGACTCGTTTTTGGGCCAGAATGGTTGCTGTTGTTGTATTCTTGTTCTTTGTTTCAGCGTCATGAGCTTGTACAAACAATCTAGCCTGGGATGTTGACACATTGCAGTCAATGTGGAACTAGCTTAGTAGGTAGAGGAAACCAGTGAGGGTTAGATAGAACTGTTTGGAAACAACAAGAAGGGATGATGTGGATGGGGCAGAAAAACCAACATCTGTTTGGGTTTGGATCTGATTCTCAGAGTGCTCTCAGCATGTGAACCACTGAGGTTCACAGTTGATGGGAAAAAGAGAGCTGTCAGGGTGTGTAAATTGAGACCTGTAGAAGGGTTGAGAGCTGTCTTGGGCAAATGGCTACACCTGGGAAAAGTGGAGTGTGAAGCATCTGTCATTGGCAAGAGAGGGACTGATAAAAGGGCTGATTATATCTTGTGTGACCAAGGTTGATTCCAATGCTGGGTGCACTGGATGCTTGGCTGAATGCGCATTGCATTGCATCATAGACATGCTACAGTGGAAAGAGTGAGGAACCTACTCACCCTGAAAGAAAGAGAGAGGGAGAGAGAAAAGGACATAAGGGAGAGAGCTGACCAGCAAGAGGGGATGGTGAGGAATGGATGATTGGGGAGGTAAGATAAAGAAAGCATGAACCCATGAAGGGCCAAACTGGTGGGCCTGCAACTCATGGCAGATCTGAGTTGCCTCCTTCTAAATCGTGATCTTATTACAAAGGGGCTTCCACGTGTTGCTGACCAAGGGAGCTGCCCACGAGGGCAGTGGTCATCACTGACGTAGGGCTGGTTGCATCACTGAAGACAGCATGGTAACATGGCTGGTGCAGTGTACCAGGGAGAGGATGTCGTGTAGAAGTAGAACCACGGGTGAAAACAATACAGACTCCCCATCCATGTCTTCTCTTCCGCTGCGGCGTGGATGAGGATTGTGTGAACTCTGATCATGAAGGACCTGAGGGAAACCCACACGAGTGACGATGGTTGGATCACTGAGAGGAGAGCTCCTTTCCTTCCCTCCGATTGACCTGGGGAGGAGCACAACTAGACTTGCACAGAAGGGGATTCACGCCCCTTCTTTTCACACTACAGACTTTGTTGTTTTCCGCAAGGTCATTGTCATCGGCATCAAAGACGTCCTCAGGTCCTCCTTTGCAAGGATGCCCTGCTTCCGGAACTGGGACGACTGCCCTTATGGAGGCTTTGATTATGCAATGTATTCGGCCACATCGGGAGACATCGTTATCTGGTACACAGTTTACACAGAAGATACTGGTTCGAATGTGGAAACATTGTCCGCTTTTGAGTATATCCCAGGCCACTACGCCTTCGAGCGGGGTGACGATCTTGGTCTGAGGAGTCCGTGGCTCCTGCGCATCCTTGATTCCGATTTTCCCAGCTACGACGGGCACCCATGCAGAAGAATGCGCACTGCTATGCTGTTGCGGTGGAACTGCTGCCAGTGGACGTGGGTGGACTCCATCGGAGAGACGTATACTCCTGAAGGAGTGCACTCCTCTTCTCCATTGTATGGGGACATTCGCATTGGTGTGGACGACAAAAACGTGAAGCTTTCCATATTCGATGGTGGTATGATTGAAGGGCACGACATTGTGGTGAACATCAACAGAGGCAGTACAACGGCTGCAATCCAGTTTACCTGGAGGAGCCCGATGACTCATGAGCTAGTTCTCAGAGCAGTTGAAGTCCCATTGACAACGTGACTTGTATTCAGAAGGCACAGGGCTAAAGATTTGTTTGCACAATCAGCACAGTAGACGTGCTTCAAATGCAATTCATGTGGATCAATAAAAACCCCAAAGTGTCATCTTTTTGTTCTATTTTGTATCCATCGTTTCCAGAATGCATCATTCCTCATTTCGTTTGGGATTGGGAGTGTGGGTGGATTTTGCAAGTGGCTGGTAGGCTGAAATGGGCCCCCATTGTACAGAGCAGTACCACCCTACCATTCGTGAAACAGTGCCTTTCAATATGTAATTCTAAAAAACATTGCCGAACCTCCTTCATCGGGAGATCCTTCTCCCCCTATGACCGTGACACCCTAAACCCTATTCCCGCGGACACCCATTTCCGGAAAATATTCCTGCTCATGTTTTTACGACACTTACGACTCTGCTCATGGCTCATGCCGCTCATGGCTCATGCCGCTCATGGCTCATGCCTCATGAAATAGCAGCCCCCCATTCTAGCCTTGTGTTGCCCATTTAGACATCAATAAACAAGCATAAAGGGGTGCTTTGAAGCACACTATTTGGTGCTCCCAATTAGGGGTGTTTTGACATGGCATTCTGGCCCTGTGTGGCCCATTTTGAAATCCAAAAACTGGCTGAGAGAGGGGCACAAATAGTGTGCATTGACACACACAATTTGGTGCTTCCAACTATGGGGTTTTTTGACATGGCACTGTGTGGCCCATTTAGACATCAATATACAAGCATAAAGGGGAGCACAAACAGTGTGCTTTGAAGCACACTGTTTGGTGCTTCCAATTAGGGGTTTTTTGACATGGCATATTGGCTCTGTGTGGCCCATTTTGAGATCAGAAACAGGCTGAGAGAGGGGCGCAAACAGTGTGTGTTGACGCACACTGCTTGGTGCTTCCAACTATGGGGTTTTTTGACATGGCATTCTGGCCCTGTGTGGCCCATTGGACATCCAAAAATAGGCTGAGAGAGGGGCACAAACAGTGTGCGTTGACGTACACTGTTTGGTGCTTCCAACTATGGGTGTTTTGAACTTGGCACACTGGCCCTGTGTGGCCCATTTAGACATGAAAAAACAACTAGAAAGGGGGGCACAAACAGTGTGCGTTGACGCACACTGTTTGGTGCTTCCAACTATGGGGTTTTTTGACATGGCATTTTGGCCCTGTGTTGCCCATTTAGACATCAATAAACAAGCATAAAGGGGAGCACAAGCAGTGTGCTTTGAAGCACACTGTTTGGTGCTTCCAATTAGGGGTTTTTTTGCCATGGCTTACTGGCCCTGTGTGGCCCATCTGGACATCAAAAAACAGGCTGAGAGAGGGCACAGACAGTGTGCGTTGCCGCACACTCTTTGGTGCTTCCAACTACGGGTGTTTTGAACATGGTACACTGGCCCTGTGTGGCACATTTAGACATCAAACATGGCCCACTTTTAAATCAAAAAACAGGCTGAGAGGGGTGCACAAACATTGTGCCTCAACGCACACTGTTTGGTGCTTCCAACAACGGGTGTTTTGAACTTGGCACACTGGCCTTGTGTGGCACATTTAGACATAAAAAAACAATCAGAAAGGGTGCACAAACAGTGTGCGTTGACGCATACTGTTTGTTGCTTCCAATTAGGGGTATTTTGAACATGGCATACTTGCCCTGTGTGGCCCATTTTGAAATCACAAGACACAGAGGGGGGCACAAACAGTGTGTGTTGCCGCACACTTTTTGGTGCTTTCAACTGCGGGTGTTTTGAACAAGGCACACTGGCCCTGTGTGGCACATTTGGACATCAAAAAACAAGCAAAGTGGCTTCTGCTTGCACACAGTTCAGCTTGCATATAACATGAAGCAAAACAAAAAGTAGCTTCCATGACATGTTTGTACCTTTTCTTGTGCTGCGTTTGATGTCTTTCCAATCGCATGAGACTCTTTGCGCTTTGGACTGCTGTCTACACCACACATGTTTTGCAGCATGTCCTCAATCCTCTTTTCCACTATCAGCTTTTTCATGAGGCCACCGTCAACATCCTCTTTGGCGTCCGTCTCTCCCTCGGATGCAGTCTCCTCCTCACCTGTTCTCGGCAGTATGGGGGGCTATTGTTCCTCTCCAAAATCCTGCTCTTGCATCGCCAACCTTTCCTCATTTCCTTCTCTTCTTCCTCCGGTGGAAACAAACGCTCCCCACGCTGCCTCTATAGCTCTCCAGTTTGACATTTTGCAACAACGGTATCGAAATTACAATTTGAACATTGTTAACCGTATTTGGATGCAAGTGTCATCATTATGTGCGAACGGAATTCATCCATTTCTCCGTCTTTGAATTTCCCAAAAAACTAAGTGGTTGCACTTCAATTGCCGTTCCGTCTACTTGTGTGATATGTCAGATGTACTTCGCCGGCTGCCAGTACACGACAGGTATTTGCAATCATGGAAATTAGGAAGCGCCGTGAAAATCGCTCGCGATTCGAATTCTTAACAGTACTTGCACATTGGCAATAATTGTGATGCTTCACAAATTTCACTTTGCATCGTGCCTGTTCCTTTGGGATTGTTGGATTGTCACTTGTAGAACCTCTTCCATTTCCTTTCGTTCCTCACATTTGCGTGCAATGCCTCCTGCAAGACATGTCCTTGGAGGACTTGGCCGACATGCCTTCCTGTAATTTGGCGGAAATTGTTCACAACGCCTGGATGCAGCAGTCTACCAAAGCAGGACGTGACTTGTATGTGGCCACTGCAGATGACATGGTGCGGGCACTTACACAACAAACCAGATACCACAATTTTTCTGATGGGACGGGGAGGAGGCAAGGGCCATGATACAACTTTGTTGATGCTAAGGGCTGCGAGCAGGTCCGGAGACCCATCAAAGATGAGAGCTCTGAACAGGTGCACTGAAGGCTCCCCTTTTGCAATCCAGGTTGCCCCATTTGGAAGGCAAGGAAACATTTGGATCATGCAAAAGGAAATTGAACACTCCTCCAGGGTCAGATGGAGATTCCCATCGGCCGGACAGGGTCAATTTTTCTGTACCAAAGGTGTCTCCAGTGCAGACTAAGTCATGTGCCCGCCCCTTCCCAGGTGGGTCCTCTTCCAGTGGAGCAGGTGCAAATCATGCATGCACAGCAGCAGGAATCCCATTGGAGGAGGTGGTGTCCTTGGTGCATGAATCTGATTGCATTGACAGTGAGTGGCATATAGAACGCACCCCACCAGGATCTAGAGTTGCTTGCATGGCAATTCGGACCCCCTCTTTCAAGAAATGCAAATCAAAAATATGCAAAGGTTCCAGGGGGACTCCAGCTCCAACATTCACAGGGTTGTTCCGACCTTATCATAGTGGGGAGTCAAAGGACCACAAGTTCTGGTTCTGCCCAGACGATATGGCACGATGAGTCAAGGGAACAGTTTGTCCTTCGGTGATAATGAAGCCCCCTCCGCCCGCAATTCGGCCTATGAAACTTGGGACGTCGCTGTCATCAAATGAGATAAGCATGCTGGAGGAGGGGGGGTTCCGTCTTGCACGGTCCCGGGTGGAGTGCACAGATGTGCCACATGCTCCGACAATGCCTCCATCCGGTGCCGACTCCCACCCAACAAAAAGAGATGGAAAAATAGTGCGCCGTGTCGCTTCGGGTGCAGATCACGACTGCAAGATGGAATCGGCTAGAATTTTGCAGGCTCGGGTGACTCGTATCACCGAAGTCCCCGCCCCGGGATATGGACGGATTTACACAGTGTTGTCTACAGGCTCAGTTCTTCATGGCAAAGAATATCAGGTTACCGGGGGAATTTCCCTGCGTGCACTTGTCCGGATTTTGTAACAATGCGTGAGGGCGCTCTCGGCATGAGAGGGAAGTGGGTCCCTTGCAAGCATCAATATTACATATACCTTATAATTATGTGTTGCGATGGTAAGAGAGACCAATTCATTCACCAGGCCACACTAGGCTATGGAGAAGTCATCACTCTTCTGCAGCGAGACACCTGCCGTGGGGCTCCGCCAGATTCTCAGTGAACAAAAACAAGCCATGCCCACTCCCCGTGGGGGGCTGCTATTTCATGAGCCATGAGCCATGAGCAGCATGAGCCATGAGCAGAGTCGTAAGTGTCGAAAAAAACATGAGCAGGATATTTTTCCGGAAATGGGTGTCCGCGGGAATAGGGTTTAGGGTGTCACGGTCATAGGGGGAGAAGGACCTCCCGATGAAGGAGGTTCGGCAATGTTTTTTAGAATTACATATTGAAAGGCAATGTTTCGCGAATGGTAGGGTGGTACTGCTCTGTACAATGGGGGCCCATTTCAGCCTACCAGCCACTTGCAAAATCCACCCACACTCCCAATCCCAAACGAAATGAGGAATGATGCATTCTGGGAACGATGGATACATAATAGAACAAAAAGAGGGCACAATGGGGTTTTTATTGATCCACATGAATTGCATTTGAAGCACGTCTACTGTGCTGATTGTGCAAACAAATCTATAGCCCTGTGCCTTCTGAATACAAGTCATGTTGTCAATGGGACTTCGACTGCTCTGAGAACTAGCTCATGAGTCATCGGGCTCCTCCAGGTAAACTGGATTGCAGCCGTTGTACTGCCTCTGTTGATGTTCACCACAATGTCGTGCCCTTCAATCATACCACCATCGAATATGGAAAGCTTCACGTTTTTGTCGTCCACACCAATGCAAATGTCCCCATACAATGGAGAAGAGGAGCGCACTCCTTCAGGAGTATACGTCTCTCCGATGGAGTCCACCCACGTCCACTGACAGCAGCTCCACCGCAACAGCAGAGCAGTGCGCATTCTTCTGCATGGGTGCCCGTCGTAGCTGGAAAATCGGAATCAAGGATGCGCAGGAGCCACGGACTCCTCAGACCAAGATCGTCACCCCACTCGAAGGCGTAGTGGCCTGGGATATACTCAAAAGCGGACAATGTTTCCACATTCGAACCAGTATCTTCTGTGTAAACTGTGTACCAGATAACGATGTCTCCCAATGTGGCCGAATACATTGCATAATCAAAGCCTCCATAAGGGCAGTCGTCCCGGTTTCGGAAGCACGACATCCTTGCAAAGGAGGACCTGAGGACGTCTTTGATGCCGATGACAATGACCTTGCGGACAACAACGAAGCCCTTAGATTTTCAAAATGATGAGAAGTGGAAGAGCAGTGCGGGCTCCAACAATGGAGCATCTAGGTCCCACGTACCCACCAATCATCATGTAACGTGTTCATCACGCCAGCGGTGGATGAACCGATACCTCTTTCTCATCCACGGGGTATAGTTTGAAATCTTTCACCGAAGTCCATCCCCCGGATGGAAATTCGGCGCCGCATTTACATCGAAGGGGGGATGGACTTTGTCGTCTCGAGTGGCTATAGGCCCACCTGGCACTGACTCCCATAGTTTGCATGGCAGGGAAGGAAACTGAAATGGCTACATTCATGGAGCAGCCAATCTTCATCCGTGCAGGTTCCTGTAGGGGGGAAATTTAAATGTGCCCTGGAGTGTTTGTGAGGAATTGCAGCGTTTGCTTGAACTTCTTCCAGCCACCGCGCTGCTGCCTCCTCCATCCGGGAGCTGCTGTCATTGAGCGTACTCCGCTACTTTTTTTCAACGATGCCGTGCCGTCGAAATCCTGCTGACTGCCCTTATCATGGCCACGATTATGCTATGTTCAAACCAGAATCAAGAGACATCATTGTCTGGCTCTCTGTTTTCACAGACGCTTCTGGAATCAAGCGGGAGTCTTTGCGCGCAATGGAGTATTTGGAGGGCTATTACCGCTTTGAGCGAGGTGAGGGCGAGGGTCAATGCGGTCCGTGGGTCCTGAAAATTGTTGACCTCAATATACCAAGGTGGAATGGGATGCCGGACAGATCACGCACGGCCTCGCTTTGGCGCTGGAACTGCTGCCAGTGGACCAGGGAGGACGGCACCGGGGAAAACTATATTCGTGGAGTTCACTCCGCTCTTCCAGTGTATGGAGACATTCGGCTGAGTTGCGAAGACGAATTGCACGGGCACATGAGGCCCACAGTGACCTTGTCAATGTATGATGGTGGTATGATTGATGGGCATGACATTGTCGTCAGCTCCACCAAGGGCACCAGATCGACCGCATTGAAGATTACCTCGAGGTGCCGCATCTGTAATGAGCTTGTTTTGAGGGCTATCAAAGTTCCGTCGACTTGGTGATGCCCATGTAGAAGGAGGAAGGGCTTAGATTTGTCTGGAGTTGCTAAATGTGAGACACCGTGTTCGATCAATAAAACAACCCATCGTACCTCACTTCTGTGTGCTTGTGTTTCATTGTGTTCAAGAACTGCCGTAATTGGCCCACTGTTTACAATTTGTGGTCTCATTTCTACAATGTGTCTGTCCATATGAATATACCAGAGTCAGCGATATCAGATTCCTGAGGTGAAGGAAATCCATGTATGAGTAAAAGGAAACATGTACATGCCGAAGCTCGGAAATTCGGCACCACATTTCATTTTTCTCCATGCAGCGATTTCTGGCAGTTCCCTTTCCTCCGTTGTGGTCGTAACGGAAATGCTGTACAACATTTCATTTCTTGACATGACCATACTTCGAATTGGAAATGCGGCACCGCATTTCCATGTCCGTCATCGAAATTTCGTACCGGACAATGAAATGCGGCACTGCATTTCCGGAGAGCACAATGGAATGCGGTGCCGCATTTCCCTTGAAGGGTCTGGAATTGGACAAACAACGATGTCCGTTCTGAAAATGCGGCACCGCATTTCCATGTCCATCATCAAAATTTCGTATTGGACAATGGAATGCGGTGCCGCATTTCCGTCCAACAAGACGGAATGCCCACACGGGTCTGGAATTGGACAAACAACGATGTCTGTTTTGGAAATGCGGCGCCGCATTTCCATGTTTGGCAATCGAAATTTCTTATTGGACAATGTAATGCGGTGCCGCATTTCCGTCAAAGGGTCTGGAATTGGACAAACAACGATGTCCGTTTTGGAAATGCGGCGCCGCATTTCCATGTACGTCATCGAAATTTCTTATTGGACAATGGAATGCGGTGCCGCATTCCCGTCTAGCATCATGGAATGGGGAGCCGCATTTCCGTCGATGGGTCTGCAGTTGGAAAAACGTCCATCTCCAAAATGTAAATGCGGCACCGCATTTCCATGTTCGACCTCCACATGCGGGGTGGCATATCCATTTACCTCCATGGAAGGAGCTGGCAATCTGCAAAACTGCCGTGTCGAAAACGGAAATGCGGTACGGCCGAACAGTTTATGATGTCCAAACCATGAAATGGAAAATTGTTCTTGCCCCGGTTTTGGAAATGCGGTGCCGCATTTCCAAAGGAGGTTTTTGCAGTTGCCACATTTTCCATTCCGACATGGGGTGCCGCATTTCCGATTTTGGGAGGGACGTGGTTTGGACGATGTTGTCGTTGAGAAGCACATGGGAGAGGGGACATGAAGGACGGGGAGAATTTCCTTTATATACTCTGGAAGAGAATTTAATTGTACAGAGAGTTCATTAAAATTCTATTAATCTTGAAAATCATCACTATCATCGTCCTGTCCTTGACTGTCCTGCTCCGCCTCCACCCCGTCATTGCCTTTCTCATCTCCAGCGGACTGCTCATTGGTCAGGCTTTCGAAAATCCCATCTTCCCCTTGCGGAACCGACCATCTCAGCTCCGTTGGGTCGTCGTCCTCCCTGTCTGCATCGCTTTCATATGAACTTTCGCACCCGTCTACCTGTCTCAGCTGTTGCCAACTCTTTCCTTATCCTTCTGTCCTCCCTAGCCCTCTCCAAAATCTGCTCTACTTTACTGGGATTCTCACATTGTCTAATCGCTGTATTTGCAAGTTTAGCTGCATAACTAGGAATGGAGTAGTCCTTCACCGGGCTCGTCATGAAGTCGGCCCTCGCAAAGAACGGGACATTCTTCCTGGCAGGAAGTGTAGGCCCTACATGTTTTGACCCGGATCCTGGAATCCTGCACATAACAATCACCAACGAGACCAATGAGAACCACAGTCCGGAAATGCGTTTGACAAAAAATCACCCAGAAGGCTTTGCAAACTTACAATGTTTGCACTCACTCGTATTCCGGTTCTCCTCGGAGCATCAATGTCCACTGTCTCTTCCTCCGACTCCGACGAATCGAGGAGTCTTTGGCTTCGATGGGCAGCCTTCACATTCCGTTGCAGCCTTTCCAGATGGGATCCCCAGACGGATGTATCCTCCTCGTAGGCAAAGAGGTGCCCGTCGGAAAAAACCCCCAACCCACATTGAGGCACGTGTTACAATGCCATCCACACATTATGACATGGCCCTTCAGATGTTGCAAATTCAAGCATAACGAGAATTTGCAGAACAGCATACAACAAGATTCTGCATACCTGTCCCACAGATGAGTCGAGCACTGTGCCCTCCACGTCAGTGCATGTCTCCATAATTGTCTGAATGAAGGCAGGGCTCCGAGTCCGTGAATACCGCAGGGGTTTAGTTGAAGTGAGGCTATGAGGGAGAAGTTCCGTGGGAACGTTGTTGAACAGGACGTCGTAATCGATGGGTCGCAGTTCGGGTCAACCAACAATCCCTCCTTCCGGAAAGCAAAGGTGGAGTTCTCCTTCACAAAGCAGTATGCATCGAACTGCTTTGTCTGCATACACATTGGGGAACGATTAGAAATCGAATGCGGCACCGCATTTCAAAACTCCTAAGAAAATGAAAGGACGAGTGCCAATGTCGTAATTACCATCTTCCCTTCCGACCGAAGGCCCAATGTGTTGATGCACGCCACTTCTTCTTCAGAATTGGGACGGCGCTCTTACGGGTCCACTTCGCAATTCCTGTCTGCGTGTTTTTGCCTCTACTCGCCGGGACAACCACACAGCCTCTGTCGTCCAACACCATGCGGGCGAGCCTGAATCCTTTCTTCCAAAAGTCCTCGGAGTACTTGTTCCAAGATGGCAAAGCTTGCAGTCCTTCCACAGGCTCTCCGTCCGGAATATCCAAGATGATCATATCGCAAGACCACTCGGTGGCATTCCCACCCCTCCTGCAATCCTTGTTTGCACACACCCTCTCAAAGAACGAGACCATCTTCAGAAACCCAGGGGTGTCGGAAGGCTCTTCGGTAGCCGCCTTCTTCAGTGCTTTGCCCTTCAGACCCCCATGGTCTTCATGTATGCCAACTTGGCTGCCCGTCCATCCAAAGCCGCCAAGAAACTCTCATTTACACACTGGACTACTGTATCGGGATCCACTTTTGGCCTCTTAATTTCCACCGGCTCGAAAGGGTGCCCCCCCGGGGGGTTGAAGAGTGCCTTCTTTGCCGAGCCTATTCTCGTCCCTCTCGTGACAATGGTGGGCACAGGGGATTTTGGCTGCGTTTTGGGGGGTGGGCTGGTTGCAAAGTCTCCATCGGAGTCCTCTTCGTCACCCTCTTCCTGCACTATCTGTTTCTGCTTCTTCGTTTTCTTGGGTGTCACAATTGCTGCTCCTTGCTGGCGAGTCCTCTTCTTCGACCCCTTCTATTGAGCCTGCACAACTGCATCCACCGTCTTCTGTGCCATCTCAGCTGCCTTTCTGGATTGTTCCAGAGCAGCAGCTTCCTTTGCCGACTCTGGCCGAGTAGGGACACATCTTTCCTTTCTCTTCTCTTCTGCTTTCGCGTGCAGATCTTTCTTAGACTCGTCAACAATTCCGCCAGCCATGTCCAGGTACCACGGGCATCCAACGAGATGCGCGGCATGCCATTGTTTCTGCATCTCGGGTGTGTAGACACAGCTTCAGCCCGCCACGGTCCAAGCCATGAAGAATGGGGGCTCTTGAGCCAGGGCCCCTGTCTGAAGAAGCACGTATTTCATATACCTGCAGGGCAGTCAGCATGCGTGAGCAAAAGTTGAGACCAACGTACTCGCAGAGTGCAACCAAACATAAAATGCGAATGCGGTGCCGCATTTCCCAGACAAACCTCATAACCAGGCTTCGCATACAAGGACAGCAGGGCTTCACCTATAAACAATTCGCATTGCAGCTTTTCCCGCTCCCTCCTGATGTGTAAACTCCACGCTCCTTCTTGCTGTTTGCAGCTCCCTGGCGAAGAGGTTGTCCTTGTACGCACATCTGAAACGTGTCACGTAGTCTTACAATGTCTGTGTTCCATCCAATTTGACGTACAAGCCGAACGAATTTGTATGCATTACGACTTGCTCCTTCGCATTCGTCATTACCTGCGATTCCCACATGCATTGTCACGTAGCAGTTCAGGGAATTCATTTCAGAAAAGCAAATCTAGGGAAGTACCTTGAATTACCTAGAACCACCAAGTCATGCGGTTGAGCCACACATCCACTGCAGGGTTGGAAACTTCGAGTGGAAAAGACCACATTGTCCTTATACTCTCCGATGCATTCCAGATCGACAGCCACCGTGTCTGCCATTTCCGATCCAATGTCAGGAGCAGGAAGAAGAGTGGCTATTGCTAGGAAGGAACTTCAGTGCATTGAAACCTCACCTTCTCTTTCGCCTCAACACATGCTGTTGAGAGGTGATGTAGTTTCTCCAACTGCATGGTCGGCTGCATGGCCCGAGAATAGTGTTTTGCAATCTCGGGGATGAAGTCCTTTCCAAGTGCCGGATGTGCAATGGCCACCAGCTTCACAAGCTTTGACTTGTATTTCGTTCTGGACTTGACCCCGGCTTCCTTCAAGTGCTCAGTCAATGACTGCAACGTTTTGACCTGCCCCTCACTTTCCATGAAGAACGTTTGGCATGGGCCAAATCCAGCTTGATGTTTGACTGCCAACAAAAACATGCAGAAGCGTTACATTCGATTCATGTAGAAAGATTACTGAAAATTGGGGAAGGATGAGCAGAGGGAAATGGGAGGACGACTTACTTCGTATATCACCTCCACCATTCCATCCATAGTGAGACGATACCATGTCCGGTCAGTTTTTGCCACGGCTTTCTGAATGAGCTCGGGTTCCAGCATTTCCGCAAACATGTGCGGATCAGTGAGACCAATTTTCCTCACCCTGTACAGCATATGTGCCATGTGGGTATGCACGTACGCATTTTCAGTGACCCTGCAAGGCACACTCTCCAGTTCAGTCCACGGAAGCACGGAAACAAAACAGATTGGAAACCGAAATGCGGCACCGCATTTCGAACGTGCTTGGGAGGGTATGAGTATCTTACGAGTTGAGGTCCGCCATGGCATTTTTTAGCAGGGAGGAGTCTGCCGCCTTCACCTTGAGGATGACACACTCCACCATGTAATGCCAGCCAATGTGCTTGGCATGGTTCTGCTTGATGTACTCCCACCAGGCAAGAAGTCGGTGATTCCCGTCCCACACAAAGAACATTTTACCCGACATATGGCCGAAGTCTGGATCACCCTTCAGCGTTGCCTTGAATTCGTCGTTGCGAGTGTGCCAGTGGGTATCCCATGTTGACAATTCATCCGCAGTGGGTCCACGAGATTCGCCGTCCTCATTCTCAATGGAAACGTAGAAGGCTGGCGAACCTAGACGGTACCTTTCTCGAAATGCGAACTTGAGCTTATCCACATCTCCGGGAAGTGCCTGCCTAACGATGGGAAGGGAGACCATGCGACAGAGTGGGATTCGAAGAGTCCGCTGGAATACCCTGCTGCCCAAAACTCTGCCAATGCTACTGTGTGTCTCCTCCAACATTGTATCCGCTGCACTTTGGAATTCCTCCGGAGACATTTATGCAGGTGGCGGTAAGGGCTGAACAGCTGGAGCATCCCCAACTAGAGCTGCACTCTGGGGAATCTTTGTGGGTAATTCTGCAATTGCAGAGGCCTCCTCCGGGCCTGCAGTATTTAGAAGATCTTCCTCAACGGTGGTCAGGTCTTGCTGCAAACGTTGAGCGGCAGCACCCTCCTCCCGTACCAGATCGACGAAATCGGTCGATCCCATTGCCTTTGCTGCAGCAGAGACTGCTCCGCCCTCCCCCTGATTGCCTTATGCTTCCTCATTCTTGCAGGTGAAGGTGTCTGCTGCAATTGAATCTGCTTCATTCGCCTGGGTGGGGGGGAAACGGCCTGGTCCGGTTCAGAAACAAGTTGAAGGACGGGCTGCTTCTTCTTTGTCTTTGCTGGAGAAGGGCTCGATGTCGCGGCCCTTTGCCTTGAGGGCAGGGGGTCGGGACACATGAGGGGCTGCCCCTGTGGTGGGGGCAGCGGCAGCGATAGGTATGGGGGCTGAAGCACCCTTGAGTGCCCAAGGAACTCAAGGAGCGGGGCGCTCACTAGGTGGAGCCCCGCACACGGGTTGCGGGGGTGGCTCCACAAGGGTGGTGGTAGCTTAGCGGGACTTAGTGGGGGTGGCATAGGACTCACCATGGGGGCAGAGACCTCGTGGTGGGAGTCGTGGGGAGTCTTGGGACTCATCACGGTCCATAGGGGCCGTGGTAAGGGCCAAGACTCACCGCGACTCATCACCGGAAGTCGAGGGTTTCGTGGTGGTTCGCCATAAAATGGCATGGCTGGTTGTGAAACCCCGCGGACAGCTACAGAAGTATATATAGGGAGTAGTAACCTTGAGAACGGTGCAAGCCCGTTGGTGACCAAAAAACTAGTGAGTAAGCGAGAGCCGGAAAGCGACCAAAGAGTGGGGAGCTGTTCCGGACTGCCAACTACCAAAGGGAATTCCCGCTGGTTCCAAATCGGTGGAGGGTTTGTTGGGAGAACCAAGGGGGACCGTTATGCCCCGGTGAGCAGCCGAAGCTCCCAATTGGCCCGGCGGCCAGGTTGGGAGTTAGGCGCGCGCATCAAAGCGAGTAACTTGAGGGGGAGCTTACCGAAGTGAGGTGCGCGACACTTGGTATCAGAGCTTAGAGTTCAGTACGCGATCGTCCTTGGGATTGGCCTCATCATGGGGTCGGGCAAGCCGAAGCGAAAGCGGAACGGCCCAAAAGATGATGATCCTGGTGAGCCCGATGGGGGCGACGTGTCACCGAGGCAGCCGTTTGAGGAAGCGATGCATGTTTCCAAAAACGAGGCCGCTCAAGAGCGGGAGGAATCCGAGGAGTCAGAGCCCGAGGAATCCTTGAGAGCTCCGACAAACCAAGAGATGCTCCCATGCCGGCAACCTTTTGGAAGGGTTGTTGGGCGCGGGGACGTGTTGAAAGGCAATGCCACTTCCACTAAGGCAAAGTTTAAGGTGAAGCCTAAGGAACCCGGCAGAGGGCGTCCGAAATCGAAGGCACTCAACACCTAGCTCCTGGAGCTAGTAGTACTTCCGGGCGGCCAAGTTGAGTGACGAGGATCGGGTGGAAGTGGCTCCCACCTATTTGAGGGGCTATGCTCAACAATGGTGGCAGAAACGCCTTCACGACCGAGGCCCAAGCCCGAAAACCTTGAACTGGAGTGGGTTCAAGGAATTGATGAAGAGACAGTTTGTGCCCCTCAACACGTCCTGGCTTGCCCGGGACAAGATGAGGAATTTGAAGCAAAAGATGACATTCGGGGGTGTCCAGGCTTTCAATGTGCTGTTGCTCGAAGTCGCGGACATGGAGAACCAGAAATGGTCTTCAACTTTGTGGCGGGACTGGCCCCATGGGCCAGGCGGAAGTTGGAGGAGAAGCCACCCAAGACTTTGAACGAGGCAATTGAGAGGGCTGAATGTTTCTCGGATGTCCCTAGGGGTGAGAGACAAGGCCGTACGGAGCTGAACCACAAGAAGACCCGGCGGGAAGGTGACTCCTTCGACCGGAAAAGAAGTGGGATAGGCCACGCGGCGACAATGGCATGTGGAAATCGAAGGGAGGGCCTTCACACGTCAAGGCGGCACCCGGTGCTCGAAAGGAAAAGCGGGTGAGCAACTTATGGCGGACAGAATGCGACCTTTGATGGAGTGTGTTTCAATTGCGGGGAGCCCGGGCACATGGCCAAGAAGTGCACAAAACCTCGACAATTGAACATGACTCGAGCAACCACGGAGCTGTCGGAAGATACCATCAGTCGTTTGGTGGAAGTGGTGGTCGCCAGGACTTGCAAGGTAGGCAACTATTCTTGTGAGTTGTATCAGGAAACTGACGCCCGCGTAAAGGGAGTCAGTTATTGTTCGTGGATGGGATAATATCCAGAACTAATGTGTCGTTGTTGGTGGACACAGGAGCGTTGCACTCCTTCATGACACCGGCGGCGGCGCGAAAGTTGGGACTCCCGACAAGTGACGTGGGGGCCTCTATTGAGGTGCGTTCTGCCAAAGGAGAACCACAGTTGGCGACAAGGTTGGCGTTTGATGTTCCTCTTCAACTGGGGAGTTGGGAGGGACGTGAGAACTTCACCATCTGCGAGATCGATGGAGTGGATCTCATTTTGGGGATGACCTTTTTGAGCAAATCTGGAGTGGTCATAGATGGCCGCAAGAGAGTAGTCACGCTGCTATGTGGGAATGGTAGCGAGGTTTTACAAGTGTCGGAAACGCCCAAATCCGTGGGAGGGCGAATAAACCTTCTGTGAGCAAGGGAGTGGGCCGTGGAGGAGGCACACGAGCCCCAATTTTTGCTTAACATTAGAGAAGTGAAGGGAGAAGGCGATGGGAGCCGAGCCCAGATTGGATCAAGGGGATCTTGGAGAAATACCAGGATGTGATGCCGGAGGATTTACCAAGCAGCCTGCCACCGCGAAGAGGAGTTGACCACAAGATTGAGGTGATACCGGGATCGGAACCGCCTGCCAAGGCACCCTACCGGTTGAGCCACAAGGAGTTGGTCGAGCTGAAGACTCAGCTCAAGGATCTAATGTCAAAAACGTACATCCAGCCGAGTAAGTCACCTTACGAAGCCCCGGTGCTATTCGCAGACAAGAAGGATGGGACGCTGCGGATGTGTGTCGATTACAGGGCTTTGAATAAGGTGACTATAAAAACCGGTACCCTTTGCCAAGGATCGACGACCTTTTCGACGGTTGGCAGGAGCGAAGTATTTCAGCCGGATCGACTTGCGCTCCGGCTATCATCAAATTCGGGTGGCGGAAGGAGATGAGGAGAAGACCGCGTGCAGGACAAGGTATGGTTCATATGAGTTCTTGGTGATGCCTTTTGGGCTCACTAATGCACCGGCAACCTTTAGCACGCTGATGAACAGCCTTTTTTAGGAGTAGTTGGATGACTTTGTGATCGTGTACATCGACGACATCTTGGTGTACTCGAAAACAAAGGAGGAACACCTGGAGCACCTCAAAAGGGTGTTCCAAAAGTTGCGGGAAGGGAAGCTGTATGTCGCGGCCCTTTGCCTTGAGGGCAGGGGTCGGGACACATGGGGCTGCCCCTGGTGGGGCAGCGGCAGCGATAGGTATGGGGGCTGAAGCACCCTTGAGTGCCCAAGGCACTCAGGGAAGCGGAGGCGCTCACTAGGTGGAAGCCCCGCAACCGGGTTGCGGTGGGGGTGGCTCCACAAGGGTGGTGGTAGCTTAGCGGGACTTAGTGGGGTGGCATAGGACTCACCATGGGGGCGGAGACCTCGTGGTGGGAGTCGTGGGGAGTTTTGGGACTCATCACGGTCCATAGGGGCCGTGGTGAGCGGGCCAAGACTCACCGCGACTCATCACCGGGAGTCGAGGGTTTTCGTGGTGGTTCGCCATAAAATGGCATGGCTGGTTGTGGAACCCCCGCGGACAGCTACAGAAGTATATATAGGGAGTAGTAACCCCAAGAACGGTGCAAGCCCGTTGGTGACCAAAAACTAGTGAGTAAGCAAGCGAGCCGGAAAGCGACCAGAGAGTGGGGAGCTGTTCCGGACTGCCATCTACCAAAGGGAATTCTCCTAGTCCCAATTAGGTGGAGGGTTTTAGAGGGGGACCGTTATGTCCCGGTGAGCAGCCGAAGCTCCAAGTTGGCCCGGCGACCAGGTTGGGAGTCAGGCGCGCGCATCAAAGCGAGTAACTATGACTATGAAAGGGGAGTTACCGAAGTGAGTGCGCGACACTATACGCCACAGCTTCAAAATGCGAATTCGGGGTCACGAAGAGTGGATTATTGGGGCATGTGATTACCTGGAGGGATCAAAAGGATGACAGAAAGGTGAGGGCGATCTTGGACTGGGAGCCTCCGACTTCGGTCCCGGGAGTGCGATCCTTCCTAGGACTCGCCTCCTATTACCGGAAGTATGTGAGAAATTTCGCCAAGATCGTGGGGCTGCTGTCGGACCTTCTGTGTAAATCCAAAGTCTGGGTATGGAACACATTTTGTGGCCAAGCTTTTTGCTGAATTGAAGCAACAAATGGCGAAGCTCCATCTTGAAAATCCCGAGTTCGATCGTCCATTTGAATTCATACATATGCGTCGGACTTCACGATTGGGGGTTTACTTATGTCAAATGAACGTTCAGTGGCTTACGAAAGTACAAACTGAATAGTGGAGCGCGGTGGCCGACGCAACAAAAGAGATGAAGGCGGTGGTGCATGTCTTGAGCTTTGGCGCACTATGTTTGGTTTCCAACCCGGACCGGGTTTCACGACAATGTCACGGTGAAGTATTTTTGGCCACGCAGCCCAGTTCCCCAAAACAACTTAGGTGGCAAGATAGCTTTTTGTGGCCGGTGTTCTCGACGGGATACCAATACAAACCTGGGACGACAACGTGGTGGCCGATCTTTAGTAGAAAGCATCAGCTCTTTTGGTGTAACAAGGGCGGACGACTCTCCCAAGGAAGATCCGGAAGGCTTGCCGGAAGGAGAGCTGGGAAGTCCGTGATGCAGGACTTGAGGATGGGGGTTTAAATCGCAGTTCCACTGCAAAATTGACTTGTCGCGGCCCCTTTGCCTTGAGGGCAGGGGGTCGGGACACAGTCAGGGGCTGCCCTGTGGTGGGGCAGCGGTCAGCGATAGGTATGGGGGGGCTGAGCACCCTTGAGTCCCAAGGCACTCAGGAAGCGGAGGCGCTCACTATGGTGGAGCCCCGCACACCGGGTTGCGGTGGGGTGGCTCCACAAGCGGTGGGGTTGGCTCCACAAGGGGTGGTGGTAGCTTAGTGGACTTAGTGGGGTGGCATAGGACTCACCATGGGGGCGGAGACCTCGTGGTGGGAGTCGTGGGAGTCTTGGGACTCATCACGTCCATAGGGGCCGTGGTGAGCTGCCAAGACTCACCGCGACTCACCACCGGGAGTCGAGGGTTTCGTGGTGGTTTCGCCATAAAATGCATGTGGTTGTTGTGAACCCCCGCGGACAGCTACAGAAGTATATATAGGGGGAGTAGTAACCCCAAACGGTGCAAGCCCGTTGGTGACCAAAAACTAGTGAGTAAGCGAGCGAGCCGGAAAGCGACCAAAGAGTGGGGAGCTGTTCCGGACTGCCATCTACCAAGGGAATTCTCCTAGTCCCAAAGAGGTGGAGGGTTTAGAGGAAGCGAAGGGGGACCGTTATGTCCCGGTGAGCAGCCGAAGCTCTCCAAGTTGGCCCGGGCGGCCAGGTTGGGAGTCAGGCGCGCGCATCAAGCGAGTAACTAGGACTTGAAGGGGAGCTTACCGGAGTGAGGTGCGCGACATTTGGTATCAGAGCTTAGAGTTCAGTACGCGATCGTCCTTGGGATTGGCCTCATCATGGGGTCGGGCAAGCCGAAGCGAAAGCGGAACGGCCCAAAAGATGTGATCCCGGTGAGCCCGATGGGGCGACGTGTCACCGAGGCGCCGTTTGAGGAAGCGATGAATGTTTTCCGAAAACGAGGCCGCTCAGGAGCGGGAGGAATCCGAGAGTCGGAGCCCGAGGAATCCTTGAGAGCTCCGACAAACCAAGAGATGCCTCCCATGCCGGCAGCCTTTTGGGAAGGGTTGTTGGCGCATTTGGCGGGCGTGAAAGACGTGTTGAAGGCGGCTATGCCACTTCCACTACGGCAAAGTTTAAGGTGAAGCCTAGGAACCCGCACCTTCGAGGGCGTTCGAACCCGAAGGCACTCAACACCTGGCTCCTGGAGCTAGAGCAGTACTTCCGGGCGGCCAAGTTGAGTGACGAGGATCGGGTGAAGTGGCTCCCACCTATTTGAGGGCTATGCTCAACAATGGTGCAGAAACGCCTTCACGACCGAGGCCCAAGCCCGGAACCCTGAACTGGAGTGGGTTCAAGAATTGATGAAGAGACAGTTTGTGCCCCTCAACGCGTCCTGGCTTGCCCGGGACAAGATGGAAATTTGAAGCAAACAGATGACATTCGGGGGTACGTCCAGGCTTTCAATGTGCTGTTGCTCGAAGTCGCGGACATGGCAGAACCAGAAATGGTCTTCAACTTTGTGGCGGGACTGGCCCCATGGGCCAGGCGGAAGTTGGAGGAGAAGCACCCCAGACTTTGAACGAGGCAATTGAGAGGGCTGAATGTTTCTCGGATGTCCCTAGGGGTGAAAGACAAGCCGTACGGAGCTGAACCACAAGAAGACCCGGCGGGAAGGTGACTCCTTCCGACCGGAAAAGAAGTGGGATGGCCACGCGGCGATAATGGCATGTGGAAATCGAAGGGAGGGCCTTCGTACGTCAAGGCGGCACCCGGTGCTCCGAAAGGAAAAGCGGGTGGAGCGGCTTATGGCGGACAGAAGGCGACCTTTGATGGAGTGTGTTTCATTGCGGGGAGCCGGGCACATGGCCAAGAAGTGCACGAAGCCCCGGCAATTGAACATGACTCGGGCGACCACGGAGCTGTCAGAAGATACCATCAGTCGCTTGGTGGAAGCGGTAGTCGCCAGGACTTGCAAGGTAGGCAACTATTCTTGTGAGTTGTATCAGGAACTGGCGCCCGCCTGCTAAAGGGAGTCAATTATTGTTCGTGGATGGGATAATATCCGAACTAACGTGTCGTTGTTGGTGGACACAGGAGCGTCGCACTCCTTCATGACGCCGGTGGCGGCGCGAAAGTTGGGACTCCCGACAAGTGACGTGGGGCCTCTATTGAGGTGCGCTCTGCCAAGGAGAACCTCAGTTGGCGACAAGGTTGGCGTTTGATGTTCCTCTTCAACTGGGGAGTTGGGAGGGACGTGAGAACTTCACTATCTGCGAGATCGATGGAGTGGATCTCATTTTAGGATGACCTTTTTGAGCAAATCCGGAGCGGTCATAGATGGCCGCAAGAGAGTAGTCACGCTGCCATGTGGGAATGGTGGCGAGGTTTTACGAGAGTCGGAAACGCCCAAATCCGTGGGAGGGCGAATAAACCTTCTATCAGCAAAGGAGTGGGCCGTGGAGGAGGCACACGAGTCCCAGTTTTTGCTTTACATTAGAGAAGTGAAAGGAGAAGGCGATGGGGAGCCGAGCCCAGATTGGATCAAGGGGATTTTGGAGAAATACCAGGATGTGATGCCGGAGGATTTACCAAGCGGCTTGCCACCCGAAGAGAGTTGACCACAAGATTGAGGTGATACCGGGATCGGGACCGCCTGCCAAGCGCCCTATACCGATTGAGCCACAGAGAGTTGGTCGAGCTGAAGACTCAGCTCAAGGATCTAATGTCAAAGGGTACATCCGGCCGAGTAAGTCACCTTACGGAGCCCCGGTGCTATTTGCAGACAAGAAGGATGGGACGCTGCGGATGTGTGTCGATTACAGGGCTCTGAATAAGGTGACTATCAAAACCGGTACCCTTTGCCAAGGATCGACGACCTCTTCGATCGGTTGGCAGGAGCAAAGTATTTCAGCCGGATCGACTTGCGCTCCGGCTATCACCAAATTCGGGTGGCAGAAGGAGATGAGGAGAAGACCGCGTGCAGGACAAGGTATGGTTCATATGAGTTCTTGGTGATGCCTTTTGGGCTCACCAATGCACCAGCGACATTTAGCACGCTGATGAACAGCCTTTTCCAGGAGTGGTTGGATGACTTTGTGATCGTGTACATCGACGACATCTTGGTGTACTCAAAAACAAAGGAGGAGCACCTGGAGCACCTCAAAAGGGTGTTCCAAAAATTGCGAGAAGGGAAGCTGTATGCCAAAGCTTCAAAGTGCGAATTCGGGGTCACAAAAGTGGAGTTCTTGGGGCATGTGATTACACAGGATGGGATCAAAATGGATGACAGAAAGGTGAGGGCGATCTTGGACTGGGAGCCTCCGACTTCGGTCCCGGGAGTGCGATCCTCCTAGGACTCGCCTCCTATTACCGGAAGTATGTGAGAAATTTCGCCAAGATCGCGGGGCCGCTGTCGGACCTTCTGTGTAATCCAAAGTCTGGGTATGGAACACATTTTGTGGCCAAGCTTTTGCTGAATTGAAGCAGCGGATGACGGAAGCTCCAGTCTTGAAAATCCCGGAGTTCGATCGTCCGTTTGAGATTCATACAGATGCATCGGACTTCGCAATTGGGGGTGTACTTATGCAAGATGGACGCCAGTGGCTTACGAAAGTAAGAAACTGAATGAAGTGGAGCGACGGTGGCCGACGCACGAAAAAGAGATGAGGCGGTGGTGCATTGCCTTGAACTCTGGCGCCACTATGTTGGTTCCAACCCGTGAAGGTGTTCACGGACAATGTCACGGTGAAGTATTTTGCCACGCAGCCCAAGTTGTCCCCAAAACAACTTAGGTGGCAAGATACTTTGGCAGTGTTCGACGTGGATATCCAGTACAAACCGGGACGGACAATGTGGTGGCCGATGCTTTAAGTAGAAAGCAGCAGCTCTTGTTGGTGTACAAGGGCGAGACGGCGCTCCAAAGGAAGATCCGGAAGGCTTGCCGGAAGGATGAGCTGGCAAAGTGCGTGATGCAGGACTTAGAATGGGGGTTAAATCGCAGTTCCACTTGCAAAACGGACTGCTCCGGTATAAGCAAAAACGTCTCTATGTGCCAAAGGGAGGGATCAGGGATAGTCTCTTGAGAGAATGCCATGATAGCCCGCTTGCGGGCCACGGTGGAGCCAAGCGCACTGCGCACTCTTGAAGAAAGAATATTTCTGGCCCAAACTGAGGGAGGAGGCAGAGGAGTATGTCAAGACATGCACCACATGCCAACAAAACCGGAGCGAGTACAAAAAGCAAGCGGGGCTGTTACAACCCTTGCCGATTCCAGAGGGGACTTGGGAAAGCGTCTCGATGGATTTCATGACTGCTATGCCGTTGTCAAAAGGATTCGATGCAATCATGGTGGTGGTAGATAGGTTCAGTAAAATGGCCCATTTCATCCCCACCAAGGAGACGGCAACGGCGCAGGAGACAGGGCGACTTTACTTCGCCCACGTCTTAAAGCATCATGGAGTCCCGAAGGATATTGTCTCGGACCGCGATCCAAAGTTTACGAGTAAATTCTGGAGAGCACTTTGGAAGAAATGGGGACGAGGCTGAAGATGAACACCGCCTTCCGACCTACGACGGACGGCCAAACGGAAAGAGTGAATTCCGTAGTGAAGCAATTCTTGCGGAATTACGTGTCGGCAGACCAATCAGACTGGATGGAACACTTAGACGCGGCAGAGTTCTGTTATAATAACACAGAACACTCCGCGACGGGAGTTTCCCCTTTTGTGTTGGTCTATGGAAAAGCACCTCTGGTGCCGACAAGTTGGGCCGCCCAGGACGTTGAGGAACCGGCAGTAGCGGCGGTACTGGAAGAACGCGAGCGTTTGTTGAAGCTCACAAAGTACAACATTGCCAAAGCTAGGAAACGGTATGAAAGGCAGGCGAATCGGAAGCGGAGGGAAGTGAAGTTTGAGGCAGGCACAGAGGTCTGGTTGAACATCAAGAATTTTCGACTACCTCCGGAAGTGAGTCCGAAGTTCGTACCTCCGTATGCGGGCCCCTTTCGCATTCGGAGGGTTATGAATGAGGATGTGTATGAATTGGAGCTGCCGGCAAACAGCAAGGTGCACCCAGTATTCCATGTCTCCCTTTTGAAGCCTTACTTCAAAGATGAAGCACGTCCGAATCGGCAGCAAGTGTTGCGTCCGCCACCTATGCTGTTGGATCATGAAAATGAACCTGAGTACGAGGTGGAGGCAATACTTAAGTCGAGGAGGTTCAAGAACCGAGAAACAGAGTATCTCGTCAAATGGAAGGGCTATCATCTTGTGGAGGCATCTTGGGTGCGTGCCTCAGAAATGGGAAACGCATCCGAGGCAGTTGCAGCGTTCGAAGGGCGACCTCAAAAGCGGAAGAAACGTTGATGGGGACATCAACCTTGGAGCGTGGGGGAGGAAATGCATGCTTAGCCCGGTTTAGCTAGCTCAGGAATCCGATTGCAAAAACTTGTATTGTACAAACATTTGTTATAAAGGAAATGGGTTCCAAATATTATGCGTCCTATTGTGTTTGGAATGGTGATGCATGGTGTGTTTGGCTAGTGTGTAGAATGCATGCTAGCTTACAAAAGTGGGAGAGGTAAATTGGGTAATCGTGTGTTTGCGCAGTGCCGAAATCGGGTGACTCCCATCCCAGGGGCAAGGAAACTTGCGCCTTCTTTGGGAGTTCACGTGCTAGTGCGCACCTGGCGCGTGCGCGTACTATAACTGCGCTACCGAGGGGGTTGCCTTGTAGTGCGGGCTAACGCGGAAGCTACGTGCTTCCGTTCACGTACTATAATCGTGTAACCTCGGGACGAAGTCGTAGTGCGGCTTCGACGTGTTCCCGTACCTCAGGCCAGCATTCCAAGGCGGACCCAATTGTAGTGATTGGGGCGCACGGTTGGTTCAAGGTTATCTTCCTAGTCAAAGAGGGTTCCAGGTGAACCCTTGCTCAAGGTGATGCCAAAAGCGGCATCATGAGCGATCGCAAGCAATGTTGTTGCAGTAAGGCGATTCGATCCTCGGGGAGGATTGTTCCTTGGCCTTGAAGTAGGCCAAGAAGAGTGCACTGAGAGGAGCTGGAGAGGCTCCACCCTTGGCCGGGACTTGGAGGAAGTCGGCCGAACTAGCTAGTGGAGAGTAGAGTCAAGTGTGGGGTTTGGTTCTTTGCCATGGGACGCCATGGTACAGAAACAAACTCCTTGATGTGGGACGCCACAACTTGGATGTTCGTTTCTACAAAATGGACAAGTCGATGAGGACATCGACTCCCTGTTGGTAGGGGTGTGTGTCGCGGCCCTTTGCCTTGAGGGCAGGGGGTCGGGACACATCAGGGGCTGCCCCTGTGGTGGGGGCAGCGGCAGCGATAGGTATGGGGGGCTGAGGCACCCTTGAGTGCCCAAGGCACTCAGGGAAGCGGAGGCGCTCACTAGGTGGAGCCCCGCACACCGGTTGCGGTGGGGTGGCTCCACAAGCGGTGGGGTTGGCTCCACAAGGGGTGGTGGTAGCTTAGTGGGACTTAGTGGGGGTGGCATAGGACTCACCATGGGGGCGGAGACCTCGTGGTGGGAGTCGTGGGGAGTCTTGGGACTCATCACGGTCCATAGGGGCCGTGGTGAGCGGGCCAAGACTCACCGCGACTCACCACCGGGAGTCGAGGGTTTTCGTGGTGGTTCGCCATAAAATGGCATGGCTGGTTGTGGAACCCCCGCGGACAGCTACAGAAGTATATATAGGGAGTAGTAACCCCGAGAACGGTGCAAGCCCGTTGGTGACCAAAAACTAGTGAGTAAGCGAGCGAGCCGGAAAGCGACCAAAGAGTGGGGAGCTGTTCCGGACTGCCATCTACCAAAGGGAATTCTCCTAGTCCCAAAGAGGTGGAGGGTTTAGAAGGAAGCGAAGGGGGGGACCGTTATGTCCCGGTGAGCAGCCGAAGCTCCAAGTTGGCCCGGGCGGCCAGGTTGGGAGTCAGGCGCGCGCATCAAAGCGAGTAACTAGGACTTGAAGGGGAGCTTACCGGAGTGAGGTGCGCGACAGGACTGCTCCGGTATAAGCAAAAGCGTCTCTACGTGCCGAAGGGAGGGATCAGAGACAGCCTCTTGAGAGAATGCCATGATAGCCCGTTTGCGGGCCACGGCGGAGCCAAGCGCACTGCGGCACTCTTGAAGAAAGAGTATTTCTGGCCCAAACTGAGGGAGGAGGCAGAGGAGTATGTCAAGACATGCACCACATGCCAACAAAACCGGAGCGAGTACAAAAAGCAAGCGGGGCTGTTACAACCCTTGCCGATTCCAGAGGGGACTTGGGAAAGTGTCTCGATGGATTTCATGACTGCTATGCCGCTGTCAAAAGGATTCGATGCAATCATGGTGGTGGTGGATAGGTTCAGTAAAATGGGCCATTTCATCCCCACTAAGGAGACGGCAACGGCGCAGGAGACAGGGCGACTTTACTTCGCCCACGTCTTAAAGCATCATGGAGTCCCGAAGGATATTGTCTCGGACCGCGATCCAAAGTTTACGAGTAAATTTTGGAGGGCACTTTGGAAGAAGATGGGGACGAGGCTGAAGATGAGCACCGCCTTCCGACCTACGACCGACGGCCAAACAGAAAGAGTGAATTCCGTAGTGAAGCAGATCTTGCGGAATTACGTGTCAGCAGACCAAACAGACTGGGTGGAACACTTAGACGCGGTAGAGTTCTGTTATAATAACACAGAACACTCACAACGGGAGTTTCCCCTTTTGTATTGGTCTATGGAAAAGCACCTCTGGTGCCGACAAGTTGGGCCGCCCAGGACGTTGAGGAACCGACAGTAGCGGCGGTACTGGAAGAACGCGAGCGTTTGTTGAAGCTCGCAAAGTACAACATTGCCAAAGCCAGGAAACGGTATGAAAGGCAGGCGAATCGGAAGCGGAGGGAAGTGAAGTTTGAGGCAAGCACAGAGGTCTGGTTGAACATCAAGAATTTCTGACTACCTCCGGAAGTGAGTCCGAAGTTCGTACCTCCGTATGCGGGACCTTTTCGCATTCGGAAGGTTATGAATGAGGATGTGTATGAATTGGAGCTGCCGGCAAACAGCAAGGTGCACCCAGTATTCCATGTCTCCCTTTTGAAGCCTTACTTCAAAGATGAAGCGCGTCCGAATCGGCATCAAGTGTTGCGTCCGCCACCTATGCTGTTGGATCATGAGAATGAACCTGAGTACGAGGTGGAGGCAATACTTAAGTCGAGGAGGTTCAGGAACCGAGAAACGGAGTATCTCGTCAAATGGAAGGGCTATCATCAGGTGGAGGCATCTTGGGTGCATGCCTCAGAAATGGGAAACGCATCCGAGGCGGTCGCAGCTTTCGAAGGGCGACCTCAAAAGCGGAAGAAGAGTTGATGGGGACATCAACCTTGGAGCGTGGGGGAGGAAATGCATGCTTAGCCCGGCTTAGCTAGCTTAGGAATCCGATTGCAAAAACTTGTATTGTACAAAACGTGCTATAAATGAAATGGATTCCAAATGTTGTGCGTCCTATTTTGTTTGGAATGGTAATGCATGGTATGGTTGGCTAGTGTGTAGAATGCATGCTAGCTTATAAAAGTGGGAGAGGTAAATTGGGTTAATCGTGTGTTTGTGTAGTGCCGAAATCGGGTGACCCCCATCCGAGGGGCAAGGAAACTTGCGCCTTCTTTGGGAGTTCACGTGCTAGTGCGCACCTGGCGCGTGCGCGTATTATAACTGCGCTACCGAGGGGGTTACCTTGTAGTGCGGGCTAACGCGGAAGCCACGTGCTTCCGTTCACGTACTATAATCGTGTAGCCTCGGGACGAAGTCGTAGTGCGGCTTCGGCGTGTTCCCGTACCTCAGGCCAGCATTCCAAGGCGGACCCAATTGTAGTGATTGGGGCGCACGGTTGGTTCAAGGTTATCTTCCTAGTCAAAGAGGGTTCCAGGTGAACCCTTGCTCAAGGTGATGCCAAAAGCGGCATCATGAGCGGTCGCAAGCAATGTTGTTGCAGTAAGGCGATTCGATCCTCAAGGAGGATCGTTCCTTGGCCTTGAAGTAGGCCAAGAAGAGTGCACTGGGAGGAGCTGGAGAGGCTCCACCCTTGGCCGGGACTTGGAGGAAGTCGGCCGAACTGGCTAGTGGAGAGTAGAGTCAAGTGTGGGGTTTGGTTCTTTGCCATGGGACGCCATGGTGCGGAAACAAACTCCTTGATGTGGGACGCCACAACTTGGATGTTTGTTTCTACAAAATGGACAAGTCGATGAGGACATCGACTCCCTGTTGGTAGGGGTGTGTGTCGCGGCCCTTTGCCTTGAGGGCAGGGGGTCGGGACACATGAGGGGCTGCCCCTGTGGTGGGGGCAGTGGCAGCGATAGGTATGGGGGGCTGAAGCACCCTTGAGTGCCCAAGGCACTCAAGGAGGCGGAGGCGTTCACTAGGTGGAGCCCCGCACACCGGGTTGCGGTGGGGGTGGCTCCACAAGGGGTGGTGGTAGCTTAGCGGGACTTAGTGGGGGTGGCATAGGATTCACCATGGGGGCGGACACCTCGTGGTGGGAGTCGTGGGGAGTCGTGGGGACTCATCACGGTCCATAGGGGCCGTGGTGAGTGGGCCAAGACTCACCGCGACTCATCACCGGGAGTCGAGGGTTTTCGTGGTGGTTCGCCATAAAATGGCATGGCTGGTTGTGAAACCCCCGCAGACAGCTACAGAAGTATATATAGGGAGTAGTAACCCCGAGAACGGTGCAAGCCCGTTGGTGACCAAAAACTAGTGAGTAAGCGAGCGAGCCAGAAAGCGACCAAAGAGTGGGGAGCTGTTCCGAACTGCCAACTACCAAAGGGAATTCCCGCTTGTTCCAAATCGGTGGAGGGTTCTTTGGGAGAACAAAGGGGGACCGTTATGCCCCGGTGAGCAGCCGAAGCTCCAAGTTGGCCCGACGGCGGCGGTTGGGAGTTAGGCGCGCGCATCAAAGCGAGTAACTATGACTTGAGGGGGAGCTTACCGAAGTGAGGTGCGCGACACTCGACCCCTGCTGGCAATTCTCCATGACCTTCGAACGCAAGTCGATCTCTGGGGCTTTGAACTGCAAAGACTTGTCCTTCGAAGCCGCGTCCTTGAAACGCACAGGGCTAGGCCCGGCAGGAAGACCCGTGCTCGTGGATCGGCTAGGTGTGCATGCTGCAGCTAGCTCCGCGGACTCTTCTTGCGGCTCTTCGGATTCCTGCGATCCCTCCAGCACGTCCACCTTTCCGTTTAGGCATGCAAACATCTTCTGCATTCAAGTCTCCTAGCATACAGTCTAAGAATTGCAGAAGAAAAATGAGGGGGGTTTCGGTGCTCGATCAGCTGCGCGAATCTCGATAGCACGGAGCTCTCACTGGTGGCTGGGTTGCCTGCATGGCCTGATGCTGCGAGATGGCAATCTCCTCCTGTAGACGCATCTGCTTCCTCCCCTTCGGCATTGGCCTCCGTCCGAAGTACAATTTTCAGGGCTTGCGACGATGTCTCTTCTCTGGTGCACGCACTCCCTCCCTGTCAGGTTCGAGCATTAGAAGAACAAAGACAGGGAAAATGGGCGAAGAGTGCAGATGGAAAGGGCGCGAGAAGGGTGACTGAGTAGACACGACAAAAAAAGATGAAACGGCGGTGATGCACCGCTTGGACAAAAGTGTCTCCTCGTGGACTTTGCGCCATTACGAATTCGAATCGTCAAGGGTACGCCTGCCGTCCAAAAAACAAACATCATTATCCAACAGTCAGGCCGCGCCGCATCCTGCCACTTCAGTCAGATAGAGTGCAGACATGTGCCGCAATTCCGTTGCTCCACGTGTTCACATATCATGGCATTTCTGTCCCAACGACTAATGAGTTAGAATGAAAATGCAAATGCGGCACCGCATTTCCGTTAAGTACCATCCCTAAGCTACACATACTGTACTTGTTGGACGAAAATGCGGCACCGCATTTCCATTCCACCTTCACAAACATTAGTTGTAGAACGGAAATGCGGTGCCGCATTTCCGTCCCACAGCTCCATGCCTGAGATACAAAAGGGAAATGCGGGGCCGCATTTACGTTCTGGAATGTCGGAAGGTGCGACTCGGACGGAAATGCGGCACCGCATTTCAATTCCCGTGGTTCATGATTTTCAATCAGAACGGAAATGCGGCACCGCATTTCCATTCCCGTGGTTCATGATTTTCAATCAGAACGGAAATGCGGTACCGCATTTCCGTTCCACCTTCACATACCTGAACGAAAATACGGTGCCGCATTTCCGTCCCACTGCTCCATGCCTCAGATACAGAACGGAAATGTAGCACCGCATTTCCGTTCTAGAATATCGGAAGGTGCGACTCGGACGGAAATGCAGTACCGCATTTCTGTTCTGGAAAGTGTTAAGGTCTCAAACGGACGGAAATGCGATGCAATATTTCCGTCCCTCAGCTCCATGCCTCTGATACAAAACGAAAATGCAGCGCCGCATTTCTGTTCTGGAATGTCGGAAGGTGTGACTCGGACGGAAATGCAGTGCCGCATTTCAGTTCCGATAGTTCACGATTTTCAATCAGAACAGAAATGCGGTACCACATTTCCGTTCTGGACAGTACGAAGGTCTCAACCGGTCGGAAATGCGGTGCAGCATTTCCGTCCCTCAAATCCATGCCTCAGATACAAAACGGAAATGCGGCGCCGCATTTCCGTTCTAGAATGTCGGTAGGTGCGACTCGGACGGAAATGCGGTGCCGCATTTCAAATCCGATGGTTCACAATTTTCAGTTAGAACGGAAATGCGTTACGGCATTTCCGTTCTGGAGAGTATGAAAGTCTCAAACGGACGGAAATGCGGTGCAGCATTTCCGTCCCTCAGCTCCATGCCTCAGATACAAAACGGAAATACGGCGCCGCATTTCCGTTCGGGAATGTCGGAAGGTGCGACTCGGACGGAAATACGGTGCCGCATTTCAGTTCCGATGGTTCACGATATCCAGTCAGAACGGAAATGCGGTAGCGCATTTTCGTTCTGGAGAGTATGAAGGTCTCAAACGGACGGAAATGCGGTGCAGCATTTCTATCCCTCAGCTCCATGCCGCAGATACAAAACGGAAATGCGGCGCCACATTTCCGTTCAGGAATGTCGGAAGGGCGACTCGGACGGAAATGCGGTGCCGCATTTCAGTTCCGATGCTTCACGATTTTCAGTCAGAACCGAAATGCGGTGCAACATTTCCATCCCTTAGCTCCATGCCTCAGATACAAAACGGAAATGCGGTGCCGCATTTCAATTCCGATGGTTCACGATTTTAAGTCTGCACGGAAATACGGTACCGCATTTCCGTTCTGGAGAGTATGAAGGTCTCAACCAGTCGGAAATATGGTGCAGCATTTCCGTCCCTCAGCTCCATGTCTCAGATACAAAACGGAAATGCGGCGCCGCATTTCCGTTCTGGAATGTCAGTAGGTGCGACTGAGACGGAAATGCGGTGCCGCATTTCAGTTCCGATGGTTCACGATTTCCAGTCAGAACGGAAATGCGGTACCGTATTTCCGTTCTGAAGAGTCTGAAGGTCTCAAACGGACGGAAATACGGTGGCGCATTTCCGTTCCTCAGCTCCATGCCTCAGATATAAAACGGAAATGCGGCGCCGCATTTCCGTTCTGGAATGTCGGAAGGTGCGACTCGGACGGAAATGCGGTGCCGCATTTCAGTTCCGATGGTTCACAATTTTCAGTCAGCATGGAAATGCGGTACGGCAATTCCGTTCTGGAGAGTATGAAAGTCTCAAACGGACGGAAATGCGGTGCAGCATTTCCGTCCCTCAGCTCCATGCCTCAGATACAAAACGGAAATATGGCGCCGCATTTCCGTTCGGGAATATCGGAAGGTGCGACTCAGACGGAAATGAGGTGCCGCATTTTAGTTCCGATGGTTCACGATATCCAGTCAGAATGGAAATGCGGTAACGCATTTTCGTTCTGGAGAGTATGAAGGTCTCAAATGGACGGAAATGCGGTGCAGCATTTCTGTCCCTCAGCTCCATGCCTTAGATACAATACAGACATGCGGCGCCGCATTTCCGTTCATGAATGTCGGAAGGTGCGACTCGGACGGAAATGCGGTGCCGCATTTCCGTTCACGAATGTCGGAAGGTGCGACTCGGACGGAAATGCGGTGCCGCATTTCAGGTTCGATGGTTCACGATTTTCAGTTAGAACGGAAATGCGGTTCAACATTTCCGTCCCTCATCTCCATGCCTCAGATACAAAACGGAAATGCGGCGCGCTGCATTTCCGTTCTGGAATGTCGGAAGGTGCAACTATGACGGAAATGCGGTGCCACATTTTAGATCCAATGGTTCACGATTTTCAATCAAAACGGAAATGCAGTACCGCATTTCTGTTCTGGAGAGTATGAAGTTCTCAACCGGTCGGAAAGGGGGTGCAGCATTTCCGTCGCTCGGCTCCATGCCTGAGATACAAAACCGAAATGCGGCGCCGCATTTCCGTTCTGGAATGTCGGTAGGTGCGACTCGGACGGAAATGGGGTGCCGCATTTCAGTTCCGATGGTTCACGATTTTCAGTCAGAACGGAAATGCGGTCCGCATTTCCGATCTGAAGAGTATGAAGGTCTCAAACGGGCGGAAATACGGTGGAGCATTTCCGTTCCTCAGCTCCATGCCTCAGTTACAAAATGGAAATGCGGCGCCGCATTTCCGTTCTGGAATGTCGGAAGGTGCGACTCGGACGGAAATGCGGTGCCGCATTTCAAATCCGATGGTTCACAATTTCCCGTTAGAATGGAAATGCGGTACGGCATTTCCGTTCTAGAGAGTATAAAAGTCTCAAACGGACGGAAATGCGGTGCAGCATTTCCGTCCCTCAGCTTCATGCCTCCGATACAAAACGGAGATACGGCGCCGCATTTCCGTTCGGGAATGTCGGAAGGTGCGACTCGGACGGAAATATGGTGCCGCATTTCAGTTCCGATGGTTCACGATATCCAGTCAGAACGGAAATGCGGTACCGCATTTTCGTTCTGGAGAGTATGAGGTCTCAAACGGACGGAAATGCGGTGCAGCATTTATGTCCCTCAGCTCCATGCCTCAGATACAAAACAGACATGCGGCGCCGCATTTCCGTTCATGAATGTCGGAAGGTGCGACTCGGACGGAAATGCGGTGCCGAATTTCAGTTCCGATGGTTCACGATTTTCAGTCAGAACGGAAATGCGGTGCAGCATTTCCGTCCCTCCGCTCCATGCCTCAAATACAAAACAGAAATGCGGTGCCGCATTTCCGTTCTGGAATGTCGGAAGGTGCAACTCAGACGGAAATGCGGTGCCACATTTCAGTTCCAATGGTTCACGATTTTCTGTGAGAACGGAAATGCGGTACCGCATTTCCGTTCTAGAGAGTATGAAGGTCTCAACCGGTCAGAAATGTGGTGCAGCATTTCCGTCGCTCGGCTCTATGCCTTAGATACAAAACGGAAATGCGGCGCCGCATTTCCGTTCTGGCATGTCGGTAGGTGCGACTCGGATGGAAATGCGGTTCCGCATTTGAGTTCCGATGGTTCACGATTTTCAAACAGAACGGAAATGCGGTACCGCATTTCCGTTCTGGAGGGTATGAAGGTCTCAAACGGACGGAAATGCGGTGCAACATTTCCGTTCCTTCGCTCCATGCCTCAGATACAAAATGGAAATGCGGCGCCGCATTTCCGTTCTGGAATGTCGGAAGGTGCCACTTGGACGAAATGCGGTGCCGCATTTCAGTTCCGATGGTTCACAATTTTTAGTCAGAATGGAAATGCGGTGCAGTATGTCCGTTCCTAAGCTCTATGCCCCAGATACAAAACGGAAATGCGGCGCCGCATTTCCGTTCAGGAATGTCGGAAAGTGCGACTCAGACGGAAATGCGGTGCCACATTTCAGCTCCAATGGTTCACGATTTTAAGACAGATCGGAAATGCGGTACCGCATTTCCGTTATGGAGAGTATGAAGTTCTCAACCGGTCGGAAATGCGGTGCAGCATTTCCGTCGCTCAGCTCCATGCCTCAGATACAAAACGGAAATGCGGCGCCGCATTTCCATTCTGGCATGGCGATAGGTGCGACTCGGACGGAAATGCGGTTTCGCATTTCAGTTCCGATGGTTCACGATGTTCAGTCAGAACGGAATTGGCGTACCGCTTTTCCGTTCTGGAGAGTATGAAGGTCTTAAACGGACGGAAATGCAGTGCAGCATTTCCGTTCCTCAGCTCCATGCCTCAGATACAAAACGGAAATGCGGCGCTGCATTTCCGTTCTGGAATGTCAAAAGTGCGACTCGGACGGAAATGCGGTGCCGCATTTCAGTTCCGATGGTTCACGATTTTCAGTCAGAACGGTAATGCGGTGCAGCATTTCCGTCCCTCAGCTCCAAGCCTTAGATACAAAACGGAAATGCGGCGCCGCATTTCCGTTTTGGAATGTCGGAAGGTGCGACTCAGACGGAAATGCGGTGTAGTGGCCTCTTCATGGACGAGATTTGGGATGCGTAGTTTGCACACCATATCACATTTCCGTTCCGATGGTTCACGATTTTCAGTCAGAATGGAAATGCGGTACCGCATTTCCGGTGCCGCATTTCTGTTCCGATGGTTCACGATTTTCAGTCAGAACGGAAATGCGGTGCAGCATTTCCGTCCCTCAGCGCTATGCCTCAGATAGAAAACGGAAATACGGCGCCGTATTTCTGTTCTGAAATGCCGGAAGGTGCGACTCAGACGGAAATGCGGTGCCACATTTCAGTTCCAATGGTTCACGATTTTCAGTCAGAACGGAAATGCGGTACCGCATATCCGTTTTGGAGAGTATGAAGGTCTCAACCGGTCGGAAATGCGGTGCTGCATTTCCGTTGCTCAGCTCCATGCCTCAGATACAAAACGGAAATGCGGCGCCGCATTTCTGTTCTGGCATGTCGGTAGGTGCGACTCGGACGGAAATGTGGTTCCGCATTTTAGTTCCGATGGTTCACGATTTTCAATCAGAACGGTAATGCGGTGCAACATTTTCGTCCCTGAGCTCTATGCCTCAGATACAAAACGGAAATGCGGCGCCGCATTTCCGTTCTGAAATGTCGGAAGGTGTGACTCAGACGGAAATGCGGTGCCACATTTCAGTTCCAATGGTTCACGATTTTCAATAATGCGGTACCGCTTTTCCGTTCTGGAGAGTATGTAGGTCTCAACCGGTCGGAAATGCGGTGCAGCATTTCCGTCGCTCAGCTCCATGCCTCAGATACAAAACAGAAATACGGCGCCGCATTTCCGTTCTGACATGTCGGTAGGTGCGACTCGGACGGAAATGCGGTTCCGCATTTCAGTTCCGATGGTTCACGATTTTGAGTCAGAACCGAAATGCGGTACCGCATTTCTGTTCTGGAGAGTATGAAGGTCTCAAACGGACGGAAATGGGGTGCAGCATTTCCGTTCCTCCGCTCCATGCCTCAGATACAAAACGGAAGTGCGGCGCCGCATTTCCGTTCTGGAATGTCGGAAGGTACGACTCGGACGGAAATGCTTTGCCGCATTTCAGTTCCGATGGTTCACAATTTTCAGTCAGAACGGAAATGTGGTACGGCATTTCCGTTCTGGAGAGTATGAATGTCTCAAATGGAGGGAAATGCGGTGCAGCATATCCGTCCCTCCGCTCCATGCCTCAGATACAAAACGGAAATGCGGCGCCGCATTTCCGTTCTGGAATGTCAGAAGGTGTGACTCGGACGGAAATGCGGTGCCGCATTTCAGTTCCGATGGTTCACAATTTTCAATTAGAACGGAAATGCGTTTCGGCATTTCCGTTCTGGAGAGTATGAAAGTCTCAAACGGACGGAAATGCGGTGCAGCATTTCCGTCCCTCAGCTCCATGCCTCAGATACCAAAAGGAAATGCGGCGCCGCATTTCCGTTCTGGAATGTCGGAAGGTGCGACTCGGACGGAAATGCAGTGCCACATTTCAGTTCCGATGGTTCACGATTTTCAGTCAAAACGGAATTGTGGTACCGCATTTCCGTTATGGAGAGTATGAAGGTCTCAAACGGATAGAAATGCGGTGCAGCATTTCTGGCCCTCATCTCCATGCCTCAGATACAAAACAGAAAGGCGGCGCCGCATTTCCGTTTTGGAATGTCGGAAGGTGCGACTCGGACGGAAATGCGGTGCCGCATTTCAGTTTCGAGGGTTCACGATTGTGAGTCAGAACGGAAATGCGGTACCGCATTTCCGTTCTGGAGAGTATGAAGGTCTCAAACGGACGAAAATGCGGTGCAGCGTTTCTGTCCCTCAGCTCCATGCCTCAGATACAAAACGGAAATGCGGCGCCGCATTTCCGTTCTGGCATGTCGGTAGGTGCGACTCAGACGGAAATGCGGTTCCGCATTTCAGTTCCGATGGTTCACGATTTTGAGTCAAAACCGAAATGCGGTACCGCATTTCTGTTCTGGAGAGTATGAAGGTCTCAAACGGACGGAAATGGGGTGCAACATTTCCGTTCCTCCGCTCCATGCCTCAGATACAAAACGGAAGTGCGGCGCCGCATTTCCGTTCTGGAATGTCGGAAGGTATGACTCGGACGGAAATGCGGTGCCGCATTTCAGTTCCGATGGTTCACAATTTTCAGTCAGAACGGAAATGTGGTACGGCATTTCCGTTCTGGAGAGTATGAATGTCTCAAATGGAGGGAAATGCGGTGCAGCATTTCCGTCCCTCCGCTCCATGCCTCAGATACAAAACGGAAATGCGGCGCCGCATTTTCGTTCTGGATTGTCAGAAGGTGTGACTCGGACGGAAATGCGGTGCCGCATTTCAGTTCCGATGGTTCACAATTTTCAGTTAGAACGGAAATGCGTTACGGCATTTCCGTTCTGGAGAGTATGAATGTCTCAAACGGACGGAAATGCGGTGCAGCATTTCCGTCCCTCAGCTCCATGCCTCAGATACCAAACGGAATGCGGCGCCGCATTTCCGTTCTGGAATGTCGGAAGGTGCGACTCGGACGGAAATGCGGTGCCACATTTCAGTTCCGATGGTTCACGATTTTCAGTCAGAACGGAAATGTGGTACCGCATTTCCGTTCTGGAGAGTATGAAGGTCTCAAACGGATAGAAATGCGGTGCAGCATTTCTGTCCCTCATCTCCATGCCTCAGATACAAAACAGAAAGGCGGCGCCGCATTTCCGTTTTGGAATGTCGGAAGGTGCGACTCGGACGGAAATGCGGTGCCGCATTTCAGTTTCGAGGGTTCACGATTTTGAGTCAGAACGGAAATGCGGTACCGCATTTCCGTTCTGGAGAGTATGAAGGTCTCAAACGGACGAAAATGCGGTGCAGCATTTCTGTCCCTCAGCTCCATGCCTCAGATACAAACGGAAATGCGGCGCCGCATTTCCGTTCTGGAATGTCGGAAGGTGCGACTCGGACGGAAATGCGGTGCCGCATTTCAGTTTCGATGCTTCAGGATTTTCAGTCAGAACGGAAATGCAGTACCGCATTACCGTTATGGAGAGTATGAAGGTTTCAAACGGACGGAAATGCGGTGCAGCATTTATGTCCCTCAGCTCCATGCCTCAGGTACAAAACGGAAATGAGGCGCCGCATTTCCGTTCTGGTATGTCGGAGGGTGCGACTCGGATGGAAATGCGGTGCCGCATTTCAGTTCCCGTGGTTTATGATTCTGAATCTGAACGGAAATGCGGTACCGCATTTCCGTTCCACCTTCACATACCGTACTTGTTGGATGGAAATGCGGCACCGCATTTCCGTTCTGGAGAGTATAAAGGTTTCCCCCGGATGGAAATTCGGTGCCGCATTTCCGTCGCACTGGTGCTTGCCTATGATGTAAAACGGAAATGAGGCGCCGTATTTCCGTCCAACAGCAATCAAAAGTATCACTCCGGACGGAAATGCGGAACCTCATATCCGCATGCGGAACCTCAATGGGTTGCATTGTTCCGAAACAACACAATTGCGGCCTGTCTTAATGAGCCCAACTTGGTTTTATATCCGTTTTAACTAACAGTCCTGACACTTGTTAGTGCGAACGTTCATGTCTGCACCGAGAATACTGGTGGATCCACCCTCAGGAGAAACTGTCAGGAGACGATATTTCGTCGCCGAATCGGCCATCATTGTCATACTTACTGGATATGGAATCACACCTTCCACCTTCATGCATGTAGCTTGAAACAATACTTTCCACTTCAATGTGCGACTTCCAATCGTCGATGGACTCCGCAGATCCACTTACATGGTGCCTGTGAGCCTTGGTCTGTCGCTATACTGAACCTCGCACTTGCCAACTTCGTGCGGTCTTCAATGGCTCCGAATTCCTACGCTATAGTTTGCTGCCCTCCGCAACTTGGGAGAGCCTGGATCCCAAACGAGGGAGGACTTTGCAGAGTGACTGAAACTTACCTTTGTTCCAAATTCAAGCTCAAACCGGGCACAGTTTATTTGGAAGAAGAAAGGAAGGATGTTCCTGGACAGGTTGACGAGACCATTGTCGTGCTAGGTATCGACGGAGGTTGCGGAATCGAATGGCACGTACCCCCATCAGACACCATCCTGTACCGAGCTGTGGGAATGCCCATTCCCTTTCCGAATCAGTCGCTGTCCACACCATCCACAAAGGAGTCGGGAAACCGACTGGCGGCCACTGCCAACAGAGAGGTATGCAACGATAATCATTCCCGACCTGGACCGTCAAGACCCTCCATAGCTTCTCGTGTAGATGTATTCGACATTTCCGACGAGGAAGATGAGTGCATTGAGGTCCCCATGTCCTCCACACGGTCGTTCAAATCCGACATGGACGTCTCTGCAGGTGCTACGCATGTACCCTCGAGCATAACTCCAACCCGGTCCATTGTGCAGCTCCTACGGCAACATCACCTCGATGGTTCTCGCTCCGAGCTGGCTGCTCTCGACTATGCCAAATTTCCAGTCAGGAAGGTAACGTATCTGCCTCCCGAAGTCGATGGCAATGTCATCTTCGAGTTTCCACTTGTTACTTCGTCAAACAAAGCCTCAGGGATGTTAACAGACATGGATCAAAAGCATGATGGACACCCCTGGTGTGTGACGAAGACCAGTAGCATGAAAATTGCTGATGGTGTTCGTGTACGATACGTCCTCTGTGCGGGGAACCTGAGGTGCCTCAATCCCGCCTGCTTCCACTTTCTCTCCAAAGGAGGGCGGAGAAACGAGACGGATTGGACTGGCACAACCCATCATCCATTCATTGTCTCCAGCCAAGCTCCTGCGGGTACTTTCAAGTGCGCACATTGCAAGAACCACCGACGTGCATGTCCATGTGCAGAGCCAAGCAATATTACGTAATCCATTTGCTCCTGGACTTGACTAGAGCTTGCATACACGTTGGGGTCCACTGCCATCCCTTGGCAAGAGGCAACATGCGTGAGGCTGTGCATGAAGCACACAACATCATAAAAAAGGAGGTGAAATTGAGCCCCGGAGCCAGACCAAAGCAGATTCAGCTGAAGGCAGCCCACAAGATTGCTCTTGGAAAAATCATGTCTGAAGATGGTTCAGACCGAGTGCCCTTGAACGAAGAGGAGATGCTTGACCTGTTGGAGTCCGTCTCGCACGTTTGTAGTCCGAATGTGCGGAATCACATCGTATCTTGCAAGCAGGAGTTTGGCCGGGGGTCGGACATGCACTCAATCCTGGAGGTGAAACGAATGACTGGATATGACTACATCCAAGGTAGCAGGTTTCCAGGGCAAGGCAGCGAATCCGATCGTTGTTACATTTTTAAAATGTCGACGTGTGGGCTTGGGAGTGGAGTCGACTTGGTCACTCGCATGATAACTGGAAACTTGTCGAATGCTTGGGTGATGTCATCAAGCGAATTACAAACCATCAGTGGGTGACTATGGGTGCGCATGTTTATGACTATCACTCCAAGAGGCTCATGACGATTGCAATCTGCGAGATGAAAGGGAGGACACACAGTCGGAGATGCATCTGTGGGAGGGCATAAACGAGCAGATGGCAAGGGCAGGATTGCCAGTGCCCAATTTCAGAGGATTCATGGCAGACAACGCTCAGGCCAATTGGGCAGCGGTGCGGCGTGTATACGGTGAGGACCCCAATGTTCCAATGGAGGGGAAAGAGAGATCCTGTGGATTCCATTGGATTCAGAGTCTATCTCACTACACTACCAAATTTGTTGCTAGCTCATTCCAGGCTGAACACCGTGTCCTTTGTACGGCGTGGAAGGATGCACCCACATTTGATGACGCGGAGGTTAAGTTTGCTATCATCGAGGCTTGGTGGAACACGTTAGGTGCAGTGGAGACAACCAATCTGGGAGCCTTGCACAGCTGGTTGGGGTGGTGGCATTTCCGGTATCGACAGTTCGGACAGTACATGCGAGAGGTATGATGTTGTCATTTTTGTGCAATTGTCTTTCTATTACGGACCTTTCAATTGGTCCCTCACCATTGTTTGTGTCCTTGTAGGAGTGGTGCTTGGATTCCGACACGGACATGCCGAACACGAATATGGCAGAATCAGTCCACTCCTCCTGGCGAGCGTCTTCTACCGCACATCTGGTGGACGTAGTGACGGCCACAACGGAGGACATCGACAGAGCAATCATGCAGCAAGCCACGTACTACAGGTTCCTGACCGGGAAACAATGGGGCTTTGGGCCGGACAGGGAGGAATTGTTGGTACGAACAGCTTTGAGGTCGAAGAATCCACTGAAATGGGCGACAGCATTGCGAGAGAAGATCAAAGGGACGCCTCTGCACCGCAGAGGTGAACACCTAGAGGGGGACGTCCGTACTCGCCCTGTGAGGCGGAGGATTGAAGAGGAACCCGGGTGCGAAGAGGATTCCTTGAGATCCGAAAGGAACATTCGGATAGCACCTCAAGGTCCCGTCATGTTGCCGCATAATGTGTCTTCCAACAGTGGAAGCCCAAGAAATTCCAGATTGCCATCGCCTTCAAGCGGGGATTCCGTGCGAGAAATTCCCACCGCTCGCTTGCCCGAGATTCTGCCCGCTGTTATGCAGTATGGCCAAGCCATTGTGGAGACGACTGTGTCTGCGTCATAGTGGAGAATTGCTCGCACAAAGCCGTCGTTTTGAGGCAAGTGTTCCGCAATTCGAGTGGATACACGGCAATGTTGTTTAGAGATGATAAGGAGGAATCCAGATGGGGCTGTCCCTGCTCCTACTTTTACATGAAAATTTGTTCATGCAAAGTTTGCGGAGGCGACAACCACCCAGTTTTGGTTCTGCAGGCACAACATTATGACTTGCATGTATGGAAAGCCCAAGTACGGCATACAAACAATGCCAGAGGCTCCCCCGGTGTGGCCGGTGGAACTAGGCTGCGATCTGAGTCAGGTCGAGGCCGACGCCCTTATCGCCGCAGGATTACGGATGGTGCAGCGCACTGACGTCCCCAGACAACCATTTCCGCTCCCACAGCCTCCATCACCGACCCCTGTGAGAGCAAGAACAATGGGACACGACACCTCTAAGCATCCTACACACCGTTGGGGGAAACCGAAGAGGAGGCGACCTCCCTCAAAATGAGGTTTACTATTTCATGAGCAGAAACCATGAGCCATGAGCCATGAGCTGCATGAGCCGCATGAGCGGTGAGCCGAAGTCTAAGACACGCGGATTTCATGAGCGGACTCCTCCAGATTTGGAAATGCGGCAGATTAGATAAGTATTAAAATAATAGTTTTTTATTTGACCTTACCATTTTTGGAAGTTCCACATCCTGTAATGCGGCGAAGATATGTCGTCAGTAACAAGTCCGCTCATGGTTTTTTAGATCCGCTCATGGAAATGATTGACCGTGCAACGAGAAATCCAGTATACAACGGCAAAATGACGTCGCATACTGGCCTGTATAGAGTATTCCGCGGTTTTACATGCCTTAACATTGGAATGAAGCTGACCCTTCTACCGTGATTGAACCAATAGAGTCTGACCCTTCTACCGTGATTGAACCAATATAGTCTGCAGAGTCTGCGTACTTCACATTCTGTCATTTTCGGTTATCGGCGGGAAAGATTTCGACTCAACTGGAATGCGGTGCCGCCTTAGGGCTCGCACGTTGCGAATTTTTGGGGGTTTGGTGTTGGCGACGGTCGGCTTCCCTGAAGCTGGTGCGACTATCTTGCTATGACGAAGGCCACATCTACTACCAATACCTACGACGTTACTTGAAATGCGGTGCGCCGCATTTCCTTGCCGGGGGTCGAATGAGGAAAAACAAACAAGTTTGGGAGAGCAGAAAAACAGAACCCTCCAACAACAAAAATACAAGCACGTAGAAACAGAAGTGAATGACATATATTATTTAGTTTCGAGCAAAACAGATTACTGGTAGGCAGACATAAGTCCGACTTTCTGGGGCAGACTCAGAGGTACTTGCACAGTACAGTTCTACTACAATTGAAACTCCGAAAAGAATGGGCGTACCATGGTTGGGGACCGCAAGCCAAGCTCACTGGTCCCCTGGATCCATATTCAGAAGAGTGTGCACCTCTTGGGGCTCAACCTTGGTGCATGTATGAAGTGATGAGTTGTGGAATTACACCGGAGTCTCTTTAGGTACACGTAGTACAGATGCTTGCAAGGGCAGTATGATGCCCCCTTGTTCGCCATGATCTGTCAAGTCCGGGAGCCAATGGATTACGTAATATTGCTTGGCTCTGCACATGGACATGCACGTCAGAGGTTCTTTGCAATGTGCGCACTTGAAAGTACCCGCAAGAGCTTGGCTGGAGACAATGAATGGATGATGGGTTGTGCCAGTCCAATCCGTCTCGTTTCTCCACCCTCCTTTGAAGAGAAAGTGGAAGCAGGCGGGATTGAGGCACCTCAGCTTCCCCGCACAGAGGACGTATCGTACACAAACACCATCAGCAATTTTCGTGCTACTGGTCTTCGTCACACACCAGGGGTGTCCGTCATGCTTTCGATCCATGTCTGTTAACATCCCTGAGGCTTTGTTTGAGGAAGTAACAGGTGGAAACTCGAAGATGACATTGCCATCGACTTTGGGAGGCAGATACGTTACCTTCCTGACTGGAAATTTGGCATAGTCGAGAGCAGCCAGCTCGGAGCGAGAACCATTGAGGGGATGTTGCCGTAGGAGCTGCACAATGGACCGGGTTGGAGTTATGCTCGAGGGTACATGCGTAGCACCTGCAGAGACGTCCATGTCGATTTGAACAACCGTGTGGAGGACATGGGGACCTCATGCACTCATCTTCCTCTCCTCGTCGGAAATGTCGAATACGTCCACACGAGAAGCTATGGAGGGTCTTGACGGTCCAGGTTGGGAATGATTATCATTGCATATGTCGTGGCCCTTTGCCTTGAGGGCAGGGGGTCGGGACACAAGAGGGGCTGCCCCTGTGGTGGGGGGCAGTGGCAGCGATAGGTATGGGCCGAAGCACCCTTGAGTGCCCAAGGCACTCAAGGAGGCAGAGGCGCTCACTAGGTGGAGCCCCGCACACCGGGTTGCGGTGGGGGTGGCTCCACAAGGGGTGGTGGTAGCTTAACGGGACTTCGTGGGGGTGGCATAGGACTCACCCTGGGGCGGAGACCTCGTGGTGGGAGTCGTGGGGAGTCTTGGGACTCATCACGGTCCATAGGGGCCGTGGTGGGTGGGCCAAGACTCACCGCGACTCATCACCGGAGTCGAGGGTGTTCATGGTGGTTCGCCATAAATGGCATGGTTGTTTGTGAAACCCCCGCAGATAGCTACAGAAGTATATATAGGGAGTAGTAACCCGAGAACGGTGCAAGCCCGTTGGTGACCAAAAACTAGTGAGTAAGCGAGCGAGCCGGAGAGCGACCAAAGAGTGGGGAGCTGGTTGGGAGTTGGGCGCGCGCATCAAGCGAGTAACTATGACTTGAGGGGAGAGCTTACCGAAGTGAGGTGCGCGACATTTGGTATCAGAGCCTAGAGTTCAGTACGCGATCGTCCTTGGGATTGGCCTCATCATGGGTCGGGCAAGCCAAAGCGAAAGCGAAACGGCCCAAAAGATGATGATCCTGGTGAGCCCGATGGGGGCGACGTGTCACCGAGCGGCCGTTTGAAGAAGCGATGCATGTTTCCGAAAACGAGGCCGCTCAAAGAGCGGGAGGAATCTGAGGAGTCGGAGCCTGAGGAATCCCTGAGAGCTCCGACCGACCACAGATGCCTCCCATGCGGCAGCCTTTTGGGAAGGGTTGTGGCGCAATTTGGCGGGACGTTGAAAGACGTGTTGAAGGCGGCTAATGCCACTTCCACTAAGGCAAAGTTTAAGGTGAAGCCTAAGGAACCCGGCACCTTTGAGGGCTCCAAAATCGGAAGGCACTCAACACCTGGCTCTTGGAGCTAGAGCAGTACTTCCGGGCGGCCAAGTTGAGTGACGAGGATCGGGTGGAAGTGGCTCCCACCTATTTGAGGGCTATGCTCAACAATGGTGGCAAAAACGCCTTCACGACCGAGGTCCAAGCCGGAAACCTTGAAATGGAGTGGGTTCAAGGAATTGATGAAGAGGCAATTTGTGCCCCTCAACGCGTCCTGGCTCGCCCGGGACAAGATGAGGAATTTGAAGCAAATAGATGACATTCGGGGATATGTCCAGGCTTTCAATGTGCTGTTGCTCGAAGTCGCGGACATGGCAGAACCAAAATGGTCTTCAACTTTGTGGCGGGACTGGCCCCATGGGCCAGGCGGAAGTTGGAGGAGAAGCCACCTAAGACTTTGAACGAGGCAATTGAGAGGGCTGAATGTTTCTCGGATGTCCCTAAGGGTGAAAGACAAGGCCGTACGGAGCTGAACCACAAGAAGACCCGGCGGGAAGGTGACTCCTTCCGACCGGAAAAAAAGTGGGATAGGCCACGTGGCGACAATGGCACGTGGAAATTGAAGGGAGGGCCTTCACAAGTCAAGGCGGCACCCGGTGCTCCGAAAGGAAAAGCAGGTGGAGCGGCCTATGGCGGACAGAAGGCGACCTTTGATGGAGTGTGTTTCAATTGCGGGGAGCCCGGGCACATGGCCAAGAAGTGCACGAAGCCCCGACAATTGAACATGACTCGGGCGACCACAGAGCTATCGGAAGATACCATCAGTCGCTTGGTGGAAGCGGTGGTCGCCAGGACTTGCAAGGTAGGCAAATTTTCTTGTGAGTTGTATCAGGAAACTGGCGCCTTACGTAAAGGGAGTCAGTTATTGTTCGTGGATGGGATAATATCCGGAACTAACGTGTCGTTGTTGGTGGACACAAGAGCGTCGCACTCCTTCATGACGCCGGCGGCGGCGCAAAAGTTGGGACTCCCGACAAGTGTCGGGGGGGCCTCTATTGAGGTGCGTTCTGCCAAAGGAGAACCACAGTTGGCAACAAGGGAGGGACGTGAGAACTTCACCATCTGCGAGATCGATGGAGTGGATCTCATTTTGGGCATGACCTTTTTGAGCAAATCTGGAGCGGTCATAGATGGCCGCAAGAGAGTAGTCACGCTGCCATGTGGGAATGGTAGCGAGGTCTTACGTGTGTCGGAAACGCCCAAATCCGTGGGAGGGCCAATAAACCTTCTGTCAGCAAGGGAGTGGGCCGTGGAGGAGGCACACGAGCCCTTGTTTTTGCTCTACATTAGAGAAGTGAAGGGAGAAGACGATGGGGAGCCGAGCCCAGATTGGATCAAGGGGATTTTGGAGAAATACCAGGATATGATGCCGGAGGATTTACGGAGTTGACCACAAGATTGAGGTGATACCGGGATCGGAACCGCCTGCCAAGGCGCCCTACTGGTTGAGCGATAGAGAGTTGGTCGAGCTAAAGACTCAGCTCAAAGATCTAATGTCAAAGGGGTACATTCGGCCGAGTAAGTCACCTTACGGAGCCCCGGTGCTATTCGCAGACAAGAAGGATGGGACGCTGCGGATGTGTGTCGATTACAGGGCTTTGAATAAGGTGACTATCAAAAACCGGTACCCTTTGCCAAGGATCGACGACCTTTTTGATCGGTTGGCAGGAGCGAAGTATTTCAGCCGGATCGATCTGCGCTCCGGCTATCATCAAATTTGAGTCGCGGAAGGAGATGAGGAGAAGACCGCGTGCAGGACAAGGTATGGTTCATTTGAGTTCTTGGTGATGCCTTTTGGACTCACCAACGCTCCCCGCGACCTTTAGCACGCTGATGAACAGCCTTTTCCAGGAGTGGTTGGATGACTTTGTGATCGTGTACATCGACGACATCTTGGTGTATTCGAAAACAAAGGAGGAGCACCTGGAGCACCTAAAAAGGTTGTTCCGGAATTGCGGGAAGGGAAGCTGTATGCCAAAGCTTCAAAGTGCGAATTCGGGGTCACAAAGTGGAGTTCATGGGGCATGTGATTACACAGGATGGGATCAGAATGGATGACAAGAAGGTGAGGGCAATCTTGGACTGGGAGCCTCCGACTTTGGTCCCGGGAGTGCGATCCTTCCTAGGACTCGCCTCCTATTACCGGAAGTATGTGAGAAATTTTGCCAAGATTGCGGGGCCGCTGTCAGACTTCTGTGTAAATCCAAAGTCTGGGCATGGAACACCTTTGTGGCCAAGCTTTTGCTGAATTAAAGCAGCAGATGGCGGAAGCTCCAGTCTTGAAAATCCTGGAGTTCGATCGTCCGTTCGACATTCATACAGATGCGTCGGACTTCGCGATTGGGGGTGTACTGATGCAAGATGGACGTCCAGTGGCTTACGAAAGTAAGAAACTGAATGAAGTGGAGCGACGGTGGCCGACGCACGAGAAAGAGATGAAAGCGGTGGTGCACTGTCTTGAGCTTTGGCGCCACTATGTTGGTTCCAACCCAGTGAAGGTGTTCACGGACAATGTCATGGTGAAGTATTTTGCCACGCAGCCCAAGTTGTCCCCAAAACAACTTAGGGTGGCAAGATACTTTGGCGGTGTTCGACGTGGATATCCAGTACAAACCGGGACGGGACAACGTGGTGGCCGATGCTTTAAGTAGAAAGCAACAGCTCTTGTTGGTGTACAAGGGCGAGACGGCGCTCCAAAGGAAGATCTGGAAGGCTTGCCGGAAGGATGAGCTGGCGAAGTCCGTGATGCAGGACTTGAGGATGGGGGATAAATCGCAGTTCCACTTGCAAAATGGACTGCTTCAGTATAAGCAAAAGCGTCTCTACGTGCCGAAGGGAGGGATCAGAGATAGCCTCTTAAGAGAATGCCATGATAGCCTGCTGCGGGCCACGGCGGAGCCAAGCGCACTGCGGCACTCTTGAGAAAGAGTATTTCTGGCCCAAACTGAGGGAGGAGACAGAGGAGTATGTCAAGACATGCACCACATGCCACCAAAACCGGAGCGAGTACAGAGGGGACTTGAGAAAGCGTCTCGATGGATTTCATGACTGCTATGCCGCTGTCAAAAGGATTTGATTCAATTATGGTGGTGGTGGATAGGTTCAGTAAAATGGGCCATTTCATCCCCAAAAGGAGACGGCACGGCGCAGGAAACAGGGCGACTTTACTTCGCCCACGTCTTAAAGCATCATGGAGTCCCGAAGGATATTGTCTCGGACCGCGATCCAAAGTTTACGAGTAATTTTGGAGGACACTTTGGAAGAAGATGGGGACGAGGCTGAAGATGAGCACTGCCTTCCGACCTACGACCGACAGCCAAACGAAAAGAGTGAATTCCGTAGTGAAGCAGATCTTGCGGAATTACGTGTCGGCAGACCAAACAGACTGGGTGGAACACTTAGACACGGCAGAGTTCTGTTATAATAACACAGAACACTCCGCAACGAGAGTTTCCCCTTTCGTATTGGTCTATGGAAAAGCACCTCTGGTGCCGACAAGTTGGGCCGCCCAGGACGTTGAGGAACCGGCAGTAGCGGCGGTACTGGAAGAATGCGAGCGTTTGTTGAAGCTCGCAAAGTACAACATTGCCAAAGCTAGGAAACGGTATGAAGGCAGGCGAATCGGAAGCGGAGGGAAGTGAAGTTTGAGGCAGGCACGGAGGTCTGGTTGAACATCAAGAATTTCCGACTACCTCCGGAAGTGAGACCAAGTTCGTACCCCGTATGCGGGACCCTTTCGCATCATCGGAAGGTTATGAATGAGGATGTATATGAATTGGAGCTGCCGGCAAACAACAGGGTGCATCCGGTATTTCCACTCTCCCTTTTGAAGCCTTACTTCAAGATGAAGCGCGTCCAAATCGGCATCAAGTGTTGCGTCCGCCACCTGTGCTGTTGGATCATGAAAATGAAACCTGAGTACGAGGTGGAGGCAGTACTTAGTCGATGAGGTTCAAGAACCGAGAAACGGAGTATCTCGTCAAATGGAAGGGCTATCATCATGTGGAGGCATCTTGGGTGCGTGCCTCAGAATGGGAAACGCATCCGAGGGCGGTTGCAGTTTTCGAAGGGCGACCTCAAAAGCGGAAGAAGCGTTGAGGGGACATCAACCTGAGCGTGGGGAGGAAATGCATGCTTAGCCCAGCTTAGCTAGCTCAGGAATCCGATTGCAAAAACTTGTATTGTACAAAATTTGCTTTAATGAAATGGTTTTCAAATGTTGTGCTTCCTATTTTGTTTGGAATGGTGATGCCATGGTATGGTTGGCTAGTGTGTAGAATGCATGCTAGCTTACAAAGTGGGAGAGGGTAAAAGTTGGGTTCCCATCGTGTGTTTGCCCATCGTGTGTTTGCCCAGTGCCCAGTGCCGAAATCGGGTGACTCCCATCCAAAGGGCAAGGAAACTTGCGCCTTCTTTGGGAGTTCACGTGCTAGTGCGCACCTAGCGCGTGCGCGTACTATAACTGCGCTACCGAGGGGGTTGCCTTGTAGTGCGGGCTAACGCGGAAGCTACGTGCTTCCGTTCACGTACTATAATCGTGTAGCCTCGGGACGAAGTCGTAGTGCGGCTTCGGCGTGTTCCCGTACCTCAGGCCAGCATTCCAAGGCGGACCCAATTGTAGTGATTGGGGCGCGCGGTTGGTTCAAGGTTATCTTCCTAGTCAAAGAGGGTTCGAGGTGAACCTTTGCTCAAGGTGGTGCCAAAAGCGGCATCATGAGCGGTCGCAAGCAATGTTGTTGCAGTAAGGCGATTTGATCCTCGGGGAGGATCGTTCCTTGGCCTTGAAGTAGGCCAAGAAGAGTGCACTGGGAGGAGCTTGAGAGGCTCCACCCTTGGCCGGGACTTGGAGAAGTCGGTCCGAACTAGCTAGTGGAGAGTAGAGTCAAGTGTGGGGTTTGGTTCTTTGCCATGGGACGCCATGGTACGGAAACAAACTCCTTGATGTGGGACGCCACAACTTGGATGTTCGTTTCCACAAAATGGACAAGCCGATGAGGACATCAACTCCCTGTTGGTAGGGGTGTGTGTCGCGGCCCTTTGCCTTGAGGGCAGGGGGTCGGGACACAAGAGGGGCTGCCCCTGTGGTGGGGGCAGTGGCAGCGATAGGTATGGGGGGCGGAAGCACCCTTGAGTGCCCAAGGCACTTAAGGAGGCGGAGGCGCTCACTAGGTGGAGCCCCGCACACCAGGTTGCGGTAGGGGTGGCTCCACAAGGGGTGGTGGTAGCTTAGCGGGACTTAGTGGAGGTGGCATAGGACTCACCCTGGGGCGGAGACCTCGTGGTGGGAGTCGTGGGGAGTCTTGGGACTCATCGAGGTCCATAGGGGCCATGGTGGGTGGGCCAAGACTCACCGCGACTCATCACCGGGAGTCGAGGGTGTTCGTGGTGGTTCGCCATAAAATGGCATGGTTGTTTGTGAAACCCCCGCGGACAGCTACAGAAGTATATATAGGAAGTAGTAACACCGAGAACGGTGCAAGCCCGTTTGTCGCGGCCCTTTGCCTTGAGGGCAGGGGGTCGGGACACATGAGGGCTGCCCTGTGGTGGGGGCAGAGGCAGCGATAGGTATGAGGGCTGAAGCACCCTTGAGTGCCCAAGGCACTCAGGGAAGTGGAGGCGCTCACTAGTGGAGCCCCGCACACCGGGTTGCGGTGGGGGTGGCTCCACAAGGGTGGTGGTAGCTTAGCGGGACTTAGTGGGGGTGGCATAGGACTCACCATGGGGGCGGACACCTCGTGGTGGGAGTCGTGGGAGTCGTGGGGACTCATCACGGTCCCATAGGGGCCGTGGTGAGTGGGCAAGACTCACCGCGACTCATCACCGGGAGTCGAGGGTTTTCGTGGTGGTTCGCCATAAAATGGCATGGCTGGTTGTGAAACCCCCGCGGACAGCTACAGAAGTGTATATAGGGAGTAGTAACCCCGAGAACGGTGCAAGCCCGTTGGTGACCAAAAACTAGTGAGTAAGCGAGCGAGCCAGAAAGCGACCAAAGAGTGGGGAGCTGTTCCGGACTGCCAACTACCAAAGGGAATTCCCGCTGGTTCCAAATCGGTGGAGGGTTCTTTGGAGAACAAAGGGGGACCGTTATGCCCCGGTGAGCAGCCAAAGCTCCAAGTTGGCCCGGCGGCGGCGGTTGGGAGTTAGGCGCGCGCATCAAAGCGAGTAACTATGACTTGACGGGGGAGCTTACCAAAGTGAGGTGCGCGACACTCTTGGTGACCAAAAACTAGTGAGTAAGCGAGCGAGCCGGAAAGTGACCAAAGAGTGGGGAGCTGTTCCGGACTGCCAACTACCAAAGGGAATTCCGCTAGTTCCAAATCGTTGGAGGGTTCTTTGGGAGATCAAGGGGGGACCATTATGCCCCAGTGAGTAGCCGGAGCTCCAAGTTGGCCCGGCGGCCAGGTTGGGAGTTAGGCGCGCGCATCAAGCGAGTAACGATGACTTGAGGGGAGAGCTTACCAAAGTGAGGGGCGCGACAGCATACCTCTCTGTTGGCAGTGGCCGCCTGTCGGTTTCCAGACTCCTTTGTGGATGCTGTGGGCAACGACTGATTTGGAAAGGGAATGGGCATTCCCACGGCTCGGTACAGGATGGTGTTTGATGGGGGTACGTGCCATTCGATTCCGCAACCTCCGTCGTTACCTAGCACGACAATGGTCTCGTCAACCTGTCCAGGAACATCCTTCCTTTCTTCTTCCAAATAAACTGTGCCCGGTTTGAGCTTGAATTTGGAACAAAGGTAAGTTTCAGTCACTTTGCAAAGTCCTCCCTTGTTTGGGATCCAGGCTCTCCCAAGTTGCGGAGGACAGCAAACTATAGCGTAGGAATTCGAGCCATCGAAAGACCGCACGAAGTTGGCCAGTGCGAGGTTCAGTATAGCGACAGACCAAGGCTCACAGGCACCATATAAGTGGATCTGCGGAGTCCATCGACGATTGGAAGTTGCACATTGAAGTGGAAAGTATTGTTTCAAGCTACATGCATGAAGGTGGGAGGTGAGATTCCATAGCCAGTAAGTATGACAATGATGGCCGATTCGGCGACGAAAACATCTCCTGACAGTTTCTCCTGAGGGTGGATTCCAGCAGTATTCTCGGTGCAGACATGAACGTTCGCACTGACAAGTGCCAGGGCTGTTAGTTAAAACGGTCAGACAACCAAGTTGTGCTCATTAAGACAGGCCGCAATTGTGTTGTTTCGGAACAATGCAACCCATTGAGGTTCCGCATGCGGAAATGAGGTTCCGCATTTCCGTCCGGAGTGATACTTTCGATTGCTGTTGGACGGAAATACGACGCCGCATTTCCGTTTTACATCTTAATCATGCACCAGTGCGACGGAAATGCGGCACGGAGTTTCCATCCGGGGGAAACCTTTAAATTCTCCAGAACGGAAATGCGGTGCCGCATTTCCGTTCTGATTGACAATCATGAACCACGGGAACTGAAACGCGGCACCGCATTTCCGTCCGAGTTGCACCTTCCGACATACCAGAACGGAAATGCGGCGCTGCATTTCCGTTTTCTATCTCAGGCATGGAGCGGAGGGACGGAAATTTTGCACCGCATTTCCGTCTGTTTGAGACCTTCATACTCTCCAGAACGGAAATGCGGAACCGCATTTCTGTCCGAGTCGCACCTTCCGACATTCCAGAACGGAAATGCGGCGCCGCATTTCCGTTTTGTATATGAGGCATGGAGCTGTGGGACGGAAATGCGGCACCGTATTTCCGTCCAGGTGAGACCTTCATACTTTCCCGAACGGAAATGCGGCACGACATTTCCGTTCATCAACTAAGATCTCGCAAAGATTGAAAGCAATCAAAAATTCATTTGAACATCGAACGATGGGTTCACCCTTTCAATCAATTTCGATTGACCTGATACTCAACACGTACCTCTGCCAAGGTATGTCCAACACACTCGCAATGTTTGAAAGCAATCAAAAATCATTTGAACATCGAACGATGGGTTCACCCTTTCAATCAATTTTGATTGACTTCATACTTGAGAGGAGCATGTGACAAGGTATGTCCAACACATTCGCAAAGACTGAAAGCAATCAAAAATCATCGCTTGATGTGATCAAACATCACCCAAGCATTCGACAGGTTTCCAGTTGTCATGCGAGTGACCAAGTCGACTCCACTCCCAGGCCCACACGTCGACATTTTAAAAATGTAACAACGATCGGATTCGCTGCCTTGCCCTGGAAACCTGCTACCTTGGATGTAGTCATATCCAGTCATTCGTTTCACCTCCAGGATTGAGTGCATGTCCGACCCCCGGCCGAACTCCTGCTTGCAAGATACGATGTGATTCCGCACATTCAAACTACAAACGTGCGAGACCGACTCCAACAGGTCAAGCATCTCCTCTTTGTTCAAGGGCACTCGGTCTGAACCATCTTCAGACATGATTTTCCCAAGAGCAATCTTGTGGGCTGCCTTCAGCTGAATCTGCTTTGGTTTGGCTCTGGGGCTCAATTTCACCTCCTCTTTTATGATGTCGTGTGCTTCCTGTACAACCTCACGCATGTTGCCTCTCGCCAAGGGGTGGCAGTGGACCCCAACGTGTATGCAAGCTCTAGTCAAGTCCGGGAGCAAATGGATAACGTAATATTGCTTGGCTCTGCACATAGACATGCACGTCGGTGGTTCTTTGCAATGTGCGCACTTGAAAGTACCCGCAGGAGCTTGGCTGGAGACAATGAATGGATGATGCGTTGTGCCAGTCCAATCCGTCTCGTTTCTCCGCCCTCCTTTGGAAAGAAAGTGGAAGCAGGCGGAATTCAGGCACCTCAGCTTCCCCGCACAGAGGTCGTATCGTACACGAACACCATCAGCAATTTTCGAGCTACTGGTCTTCGTCACACACCATCCATGTCTGTTAACATCCCTGAGGCTTTGTTTGAGGAAGTGACAGGTGGAAACTCGAAGATGACATTGCCATCGACTTCGGGAGGTAGATACGTTACCTTCCTGACCGGAAATTTGGCATAGTCGAGAGCAGCCAGCTCGGAGCGAGAACCATCGAGGTGATGTTGCCGTAGGAGCTGCACAATGGACCGGGTTGGAGTTATGCTCGAGAGTACATGCGTAGCACCTGCAGAGACGTCCATGTCGGATTTGAACGACCGTGTGGAGGACATGGGGACCTCAATGCACTCATCTTCATCGTCGGAAATGTCGAATACGTCCACACGAGAAGCTATGGAGGGTCTTCACGGTCCAGGTCGGGAATGATTATCGTTGCATACCTCTCTGTTGGCAGTGGCCGCCTGTCGGTTTCCGGACTCCTTTGTGGATGGTGTGGGCAGCGACTGATTCGGAAAGGGAATGGGCATTCCCACAGCTCGGTACAGGATGGTGTCTGATGGGGGTACGTGCCATTCGATTCCGCAACCTCCGTCGTTACCTAGCACGACAATGGTCTCGTCAACCTGTCCAGGAACATCCTTCCTTTCTTCTTCCAAATAAATTGTGCCCGGTTTGATCTTGAATTTAGAACAAAGGTAAGTTTCGGTCACTCTGCAAAGTCCTCCCTCGTTTGGGATCCAGGCTCTCCCAAGTTGCGGAGGACAGCAAACTATAGCGTAGGAATTCGGGGCCATCGAACACCGCATGAAGTTGGCAAGCGCGAGGTTCAGTATAGCGACAGACGAAGGCTCACAGGCACCATGCGGAGTCCATCGACGATTGGAAGTCGCACATTGAAGTGGAAAGTATAGTTTCAAGCTACATGCATGAAGGTGGGAGGTGTGATTCCATAGCCAGTAAGTTAGACAATGATGGCCGAATCGGCGACGAAATAACATCTCCGACAGTTTCTCCTGAGGGTGGATCCAGCAGTATTCGCGGTACAGACAGGAGCGTTCGCACTGACAAGTGCCAGGACTGTTAGTTAAAACGGTCAGACAACCTAGTTGTGCTCATCAAGACTGGCCGCAATTCTCTTGTTTCGGAACAATGCAACCCATTCAGGTTCAGCATGCGGAAATGAGGTTTCAGATTTCCGTCCGGAGTGATTCTTTCGATAGCTGCTGCACGGAAATACGGCGCCGTATTTCCGTATTGCATCTTGGTCATGCACCAAAGCGACGGAAATGCGGCACCGAGTTTCCGTCCGGGGGAAACCTTTACACTCTCTAGAACGGAAATGCGGTAACGCATTTCCATCCAGCAAGCACGGTATGTGAAAGTGGAATGGAAATGCGGTACCGCATTTCCGTTCTGATTGAGAATCATGAACAAAAGGAACAGAAATGCGGCACCGCATTTCCGCCCGGGTGAGACCTTAACACTCTCCAGAACGGAAATGCGGTAACGCATTTCCATCCAGCAAGCACGGTATGTGAAGGTGGAACGGAAATGCGGTACCGCATTTCCGTTCTGACTGAGAATCATGAACAAAGGGAACAGAAATGCGGCACCGCATTTCCGTCCGAGTCGCACTTTCCGACATTCCAGAACGGAAATGCGGCACCGCATTTCCGCCCCGGTGAGACCTTAACACTCTCCAGAACGGAAATGCGGTAACGCATTTCCATCCAGCAAGCACGGTATGTGAAGGTGCAACGGAAATGCGGTACCACATTTCCGTTCTGATTGAGAATTATGAACAACGGGAACAGAAATGCGGCACCGCATTTCCGTCCGAGTGGCACTTTCCGACATTCCAGAACGGAAATGCGGAGCCGCATTTCCGATTTGTATCTGATGCATGGAGCCCAGTGCAATTCCGATCGCTTGAGACAGCGCAATTCCGACCGCTTCAGACATTCATACTATCCAGAACGGAAATGCGGTACCGCATTTCCGTTCTGACTGTAGATCGTGAACCATCGGAACTGAAATGCGGCAGTGCATTTCCATCCGAGTCGCACCTCCCTCACAAGCTAGAACGGAAATGCGGCACCGCATTTCCACCAGGGTGAGACCTTCATACTCTCCAGAACGGAAATGCGGTACCGCATTTCCGTTCTGACTGTAAATCGTGAACCATCGGAACTGGAATGGGGCAGCGCATTTCCATCCGAGTCGCACCTTCCTCACAAGCTAGAACGGAAATGCGGCACCGCATTTTCGCCCGGGTGAGACCTTCATACTCTCCAGAACGGAAATGCGGTACCGCATTTCCGTTCTTACGAAAAATCGTGAAACATCGGAACTGAAATGCGGTACAGCAATTCCGTCGGAGTCGCACCTTCCGACATTCCAAAACGGAAATGCGGCGCCGCATTTCCTTTTTGTATGTGAGGCATAGAGCTTTGGAACGAAAATGCGGCACCGCATTTCCACCAGGGTCAGACCTTTATACTGTACAGAACGGAAATGCGGTACCGCATTTCCTTTCAGATTGAAAATCATGAACCACGGGAACTGAATTGTTGTGCCGCATTTCCGTCCGAATCGCACGTTTGGACATTCCTGAACGGAAATGCGGTGCCGCATTTCCCTTTTGTATCTCATACATTGAGCTGTGGGACGGAAATGCGGCACCGTATTTCCGTTCAACAACTAAGGTATGTGAAGGTGGAACGGAAATGCGGTGCCGCATTTTCTTCCAACAAGCACGGATGTGTAACTTCGTGATGGTACTTAACGGAAATGCGGCGCCGCATTCGCATTTTCACTCCAACTCCAAATTTGAACACGTGGAGCATCGGAATTGCGGCACGTGTCTGCACTCTATCTGACTGAAGTGGCATGAGGCGGCGCGGCCTGACCGTTGGATAATGATGTTTGTTTTTCGGACGGCAGGCGTATCCTGAACGATTCGAATTTCGTAATGACGCAAAGTCCACGAGGAGACACTTTCCTCTAACCCTTTCGAACCCAAGTGCTGCATCACCGCCGTTTCATCTGCTTTTGTCGTGTCTCCTCAGTCACCCCTCTCGTGCCCTTTCCATCTGCACTCTTTGCCCCTTTTCCCTGTCTCTGTTCTTCTTATGCTCGAACTTGAGAGGGAGGGAGTGCGTGCACCAGAGAAGAGACATCGTCGCAAGCTTCGAAAATTGTACTTCGGACGTAGGCCAATGCCGAAGGGGAGGAAGCAGATGCATCTACAGGAGGAGATTGCCATCTTGCAGCATCAGGCCAGGCAGGCAACCCAGCCACCAGTGAGAGCTCCGTGCTATCGGGATTCGCCAGCTGATCGAGCACCGAAACCCGCCTCATTTTTCTTCTGCAATTCTTAGACTGTATGCTAGGAGACTTGACTGCAGAAGATGTTTGCATGCCTAACCGGAAAGGTGGACGTGCTGGAGGGATCGCAGGAATCCGAAGAGCCGCAGGCAGAGTCCGTGGAGCTAGCTGCAGCACGCACACCCAGCCGATCCGCGAGCACGGGTCTTCCTGCCGGTCCTAGCCCTGTGCGTTTCAAGGACGCGGCTTCCAAGGGCAAGTCCTTGCAGTTCAAAGCCCCAAAGAGCGACTCGCCTTCAAAGGTCATGGAGAATCGCCAGCAGGGGTCTAGCCCTTCTCCAGCAAAGACGAAGAAGAAGCAGCCCGTCCTTCAACTTGTTTCTGAACCGGACCAGGCCGTTTCCCCCCCACCCAGGCAAATGAAGCAGATTCAATTGCAGTAGACACCTTCACCTGCAAGAATGAGGAAGCACAAGGCAATCAGGGGGAGGGCAGAGCAGTCTCCCAAACCGATTCCACGAGCTAAAGCCCAGTTCTTGCTTGATTTCCAACCTACTGCAGCAAAGCCAATGGGATCAACCGGAGATCTGGTACCGGAGGAGGGTGCTGCCTCTCAACGTTCTCAGCAAGACCTGACCACAGTTGAGGAAGACCTGACCACTGAAGGCCTGGAGGAGGCCTCTTCAATTGCACAATTGTCCGCAAAGATTCCCCAGAGTGCAGCTCCAGTTGGGGATGCTCAAGCTGCTCAGCCCCTGCCGCCGCCAGCAGAAATGTCTCCGGAGGAATTCCAAAGTGCAGCGGATACAATGTTGGTGGAGACACATAGTAGCATTGGCAGAGTTCTGGGCAGCAGGGTATTCCAGCGGACTTTTCGAATCCCACTCTGTCGCATGGTCTCCCTTCCCATCGTCAGGCAGGCACTTCCCGGAGATGTGGATAAGCTCAAGTTCGCATTTCGAGAAGGGTACCGTCTAGGTTCGCCAGCCTTCTACGTTTCCCTTGAGAATGAGGACGGCAAATCTCGTGGACCCACTGCGGAGGAATTGTCAACATGGGATACCCACTGGCACACTCGCAACGACGAATTCGAGGCAACACTGAAGGGTGATCCCGACTTCGGCCATATGTCGGGTAAAATGTTCTTTGTGTGGGACGGGAATCACCGACTTCTCGCCTGGTGGGAGTACATCAAGCAGAACCATGCCAAGCACATTGGCTGGCATTACATGGTGGAGTGTGTCATCCTCAAGGTGAAGGCGGCAGACTCCTCCCTGCTCAAGAATGCCATGGCGGACCTCAACTCGTAAGATACTCATACCCTCCCATGCACGTTCGAAATGCGGTGCCGCATTTTGGTTTCCAATCTGTTTTGTTTCCGTGCTTTCGTGGACTGAACTGAAGAGTGTGCCTTGCAGGGTCACTGAAAATGCGTACGTGCATACCCACATGGCACATATGCTGTACAGGGTGAGGAAAACTGGTCTCACTGATCCGCACATGTTCGCGGAAATGTTGGAGCCCGAGCTCATTCAGAAAGCCGTGGCAAAAACTAACCGGACATGGTATCGTCTCACTATGGATGGAATGGTGGAGGTCATATACAAAGTAAGTCGTCCTTCCATTTCCCTCTACTCATCCTTCCTCAATTTCCGGTAATCTTTCCACATGAATCGAATGTAACGCTTCTGCATGTTTTTGTTGGCAGTCAAACATCAAGCTGGATTTGGCCCATGCCAAACGCTTCTTCATGGAAAGTGAGGGGCAGGTCAAAACGTTGCAGTCATTGACTGAGCACTTGAAGGAAGACGGGGTCAAGTCCAGAACGAAATACAAGTCAAAGCTTGTGAAGCTGGTGGCCATTGCAGATCCGGCACTTGGAAAGGACTTCATCCCCGAGATTGCAAAACACTATTCTCGGGCCATGCAGCCGACCATGCAGTTGGAGAAACTGCATCACCTCTCAACGGCATGTGTTGAAGCGAAAGAGAAGGTGGTGTTTCAATTCACTGAAGTTCCTTCCTAGCAATAGCCACTCTTCTTCCTGCTCCTGACATTGGATCGGAAATGGCAGACACGGTGGCTATCGATCTGGAATGCATCGGAGAGTATAAGGACAATGTGGTCTTTTCCACTCAAAGTTTCCGACCCTGCAGTGGATGTGTGGCTCAACCGCATGACTTGGTGGTTCCAGGTAATTCAAGGTACTTCCCCAGATTTGCTTTTCTGAAATGAATTCTTTGAACTGCTACGTGACAATGCATGTGGGAATCGCAGGTAATGACGAATGCGAAGGAGCAAGTCGTTATGCATACAAATTTGTTCGGCTTGTACGTCAAATGGGATGGAACACAGACATTGGAAGACTACGTGACACGTTTCAGATGTGCTTACAAGGACAACCTCTTCGCCAGGGAGCTGCAGACAGCAAGAAGGAGCGTGGAGTTTACACATCAGGAGGGAGCGGGAAAAGCTGCAATGCGAATTGTTTATAGGTGAAGCCCAGCTGTCCTTGTATGCAAAGCCTGGTAATGAGGTTTGTCTGGGAAATGCGGCACCGCATTCGCATTTTATGTTTTCGGTTGCACTCTGTGAGTACGTTGGTCTCAACTTTTGCTCACGCATGCTGACTGCCCTGCAGGTATATGAAATACGTGCTTCTTCAGACAGGGGCCCTGGCTCAAGAGCCCCCGTTCTTCATGGATTGGACCGTGGCGGGCCCAAGCTGTGTCTACACACCCGAGATGCAGAAACAATGGCATGCCGCGCATCTGGTTGGATGCCCGTGGTACCTGGACATGTCTGGCGGAATTGTTGACGAGTCTGAGAAAGATCTGCACGCGAAAGCAGAAGAGAAGAGAAAGGAAAGACGTGTCCCTGCTCGGCCAGAGTCGGCAAAGGAAGCTGCTGCTCTGGAACAATCTAGAAAGGCAGCTGAAATGGCACAGAAGACGGTGGATGCAGCTGTGCAGGCTCAACAGAAGGGGTCGAAGAAGCGGACTCGGCAGCAAGGAGCAGCAGTTGTGACACCCAAGAAAACGAAGAAGCAGAAACAGATAGTGCAGGTAGAGGGTGAGGAAGAGGACTCCGATGGAGACTTTGCAACCAGCCCACCCCCCGAGACGGAGCCAAAATCCCCTGTGCCCACCGTTGTCACGAGAGGGATGAGAACTGGCTCGGCAAAGAAGACACTCTTCAACCCCCCGGGGGGGCACCCTTTCGAGCCGGTGGAAATGAAGAGGCCAAAAGTGGATCCCGATACAGTAGTCCAGTGTGTCAATGAGAGTTTCTTGGCGGCTTTGGATGGATGGGCAGCCAAGTTGGCATACATGAAGACCATGGAGGGTCTGAAGGGCAGAGCACTGAAGAAGGCGGCTGCCAAAGAGCCTTCCGACACCCCCGGGTTTCTGAAGATGGTCTCGTTCCTTGAGAGGGTGTGTGCAGACAAGGATTGCAGGAGGGGTGGAAATGCCACTGATTGGTCTTGCGATATGATCATCTTGGATATTCCAGACGGAGAGCCTGTGGAAGGACTGCAAGCTTTGCCATCTTGGAACAGGTACTCCGAGGACTTTTGAAAGAAAGGATTCGGGCTCGCCCGCATGGTGTTGGACGACAGAGGCTGTGTGGTTGTCCTGGCGAGCAGAGGCAAAAACACGCAGACAGGAATTGCGAAGTGGACCCGCAAGAGCGCCGTCCCAATTCTGAAGAAGAAGTGGACGTGCATCAACACATTGGGCCTTCGGTCGGAAGGGAAGAAGGTAATTACGACCTTGGCACTCGTCCTTTCATTTTCTTAGGAGTCTTGAAATGCGGTGCCGCATTCGATTTCTAATCGTCCCCCACTGTGTATGCAGACGAAGCAGTTTGATGCATACTGCTTTGTGAAGGAGAACTCCACCTTTGCTTTCCGGAAGGAGGGATTGTTGGTTGACCCGAACTGGGACCCCATCGATTACGACGTCTTGTTCAACAACGTTCCCACAGAACTTCTCCCTCATAGCCTCACTTCAACTAAACCCCTGCGGTATTCACGCACTCGGAGCCCTGCCTTCATTCAGACAATTATGGAGACATGCACTGACGTGGAGGGCACAGTGCTCGACCTCATCTGTGGGACAGGTATGCAGAATCTTGTTGTATGCTTTTCTGCAAACTCTCGTTATGCTTTCATTCGCAACATCTGAAGGGCCATGTCATAATGTGTGGATGGCATTGTAAAAGGTGCCTCAATGTGGGCTGGGCGGTTTTCCGACCGGCACCTCTTTGCCTACGAGGAGGACACAGGCGTCTGGGGATCCCATCTAGAAAGGCTGCAACGGAATGTGAAGGCTCCCATCGAAGTCAAAGACTCCTCGGATTCGTCGGAGTCGGAGGAAGAGACAGTGGACATTGATGCCGAGGAGAACCCGGAATACGAGTGAGTGCAAACATTGTAAGTTTGCAAAGCCTTCTGTGTGATTTTTTGTCAAACGCATATCCGGACTGTGGTTCTCATTGGTCTCGTTGGTGATTGTTATATGCAGGATTGGAGGATCCGGGTCGAAACATGTAAGGCCTACACTTCCTGCCAGGAAGAATGTCCCGTTCTTTGCGAGGGCCGACTTCATGACGAGCCCGGTGAAGGACTACTCCCTTCCTAGTTATGCAGCTAAACGCAAATACAACGATTAGACGATGTGAGAATCCCAGTAAAGTAGAGCAAATTTTGGAGAGGGCTAGGGAGGACAGAAGGATAAGGAAAGAGTTGGCAACAGCTGAGGCAGGTAGACGGGTGCGAAAGTTCATATGTGATTCAGCGGATGAGAGCGCAGACAGGGAGGACGACGAGCCAACGGAGGTGAGATGGTCGGTTCCGCAAGGTGAAGATGGGATTTTCGAAAGCCTGTCCAACGAGCAGTCCGCTGGAGATGAGAAAGGCAATGACGGGGTGGAGGCGGAGCATGACAGTCAAGGACAGGACGACAGTAGTGATGATTTTCAAGATTAATACAATTTTAATGAACTCTCTGTACATTTAAATTCAATTCCAGAGTATATAAAGGGAATTCTCCCCGTCCTTCATGTCCCCTCTCCCATGTGCTTCTAAACGACAACATCGTCTAAACCTGGTCCCTCCCAAAATCTGAAATGTGGCACCTCATTTCAATGTCTGAACGGAAATGTGGCAACTGCAAAAACCTCCTTTGGAAATGCGGCACCGCATTTCCAAAACCGGTGCAGGAAAAAATTTCCGTTTCATGGTTTGGACATCAGAAACTGTTCGGACAAACGGAAATGCGGTGCCGTATTTCCGTTTCCGACACGGCAGTTGCTGATTGCCAGCTCCTTCCATGGATGTAAATCAAAATGCGGAGGTCGAACATGGAAATGCGGTGCCGCATTTACCTTTTCGAGATGGACATTTTTCCAACTGCAGACCCATCGACGTTCTTGGGCTCCCCATTCCATTGCTAGACGGGAATGCGGCACCGCATTCCATTGTCCAATAAGAAATTTCGGGACATCGTTGTTTGCCCAATTCCAGACCCTTTCATGGAAATGCGGCACCGCATTCCATCGTCCTATAAAAACTTACATTGTCCTGTAAAAACTTTCAATTGCCCGACATGGGAAATGCGGCGCCGCATTTCCAAAACAGCCATCATTGTTTGTCCAATTCCACACCCGTGTGGGCATTCCGTCTTGATGGACGGAAATGCGGCACCGCATTCCATTGTCCAATACGATATTTTGATGACGAACATGTAAATGCGGTGCCGCATTTCCAGAACTTCCATCGTTGTTTGTCCAATTCCAGACCCTTCGACGGAAATGCGGCACCGCATTCCATTGTGCTCTCCGGAAATGCTGTGCCGCATTTCATTGTCCGATACAAAATTTCGATGATGGACATGGAAATGCGGTGCCGCATTTCAAGTATGGACATGGACAAGCATTAGCGACTGGACATGCTTGGATAGTTCAAGGTCGAATATGGAAATGCGGCGCTGCATTTCAAATTCGAAGTATGGTAATGCCATGTCAGGAAATGAAATGTTGTACAGCATTTCCGTTACGACGACAACGGAGGAAAGGGAGCTGCCAGAAATCGCTGCATGGAGAAAAATGAATTGCGCTGCCGAATTTCCGAGCTGCGGTGTCGCGCACCTCACTTCGGTAAGCTCCCCTTCAAGTCATAGATACTCGCTTCGATGCGCGCGTCTGACTCCCAACCTGGCCGCCCGGGCCAACTTGGAGCTTCGGCTGCTCACCGGGGCATAACGGTCCCCCTTCGCTTCCCACTAAACCCTCCATCTATTTGGGACTAGGAGAATTCCCTTTGGTAGATGGCAGTCCGGAACAGCTCCCCACTCTTTGGTCGCTTTCCGGCTCGCTCGCTTACTCACTAGTTTTTGGTCACCAACGGGCTTGCACCGTTCTCGGGTTTACTACTCCCTATATATACTTCTGTAGCTGTCCACGGGGGTTTCACAACCAGCCATGCCATTTTATGGCGAACCACCACGAAAACCCTCGACTCCCGGTGATGAGTCGCGGTGAGTCTTGGCCCGCTCACCACGGCCCCTATGGACCGTGATGAGTCCCAAGACTCCCCACGACTCCCACCACGAGGTCTCCGCCCCCATGGTGAGTCCTATGCCACCCCCACTAAGTCCCGCTAAGCTACCACCACCCCTTGTGGAGCCACCCCCACCGCAACCCGGTGTGCGGGGCTCCACCTAGTGAGTGCCTCCGCTTCCCTGAGTGCCTTGGGCACTCAAGGGTGCTTCAGCCCCCCATACCTATCGCTGCCGCTGCCCCCACCATAGGGACAGCCCCTCATGTGTCCCGACCCCCTGCCCTCAAGGCAAAGGGCCGCGACACACACCCCTACCAACAGGGAGTCGATGTCCTCATCGACTTGTTCATTTTGTAGAAACGAACATCCAAGTTGTGGCGTCCCACATCAAGGAGTTTGTTTCCGTACCATGGCGTCCCATGGCAAAGAACCAAACCCCACACTTGACTCTACTCTCCACTAGCTAGTTCGGCCGACTTCCTCCAAGTCCCGGCCAAGGGTGGAGCCTCTCCAGCTCCTCCCAGTGCACTCTTCTTGGCCTACTTCAAGGCCAAGGAACGATCCTCCCCAAGGATCAAATCGCCTTACTGCAACAACATTGCTTGCGACCGCTCATGATGCCGCTTTTGGCATCACCTTGAGCAAGGGTTCACCTGGAACCCTCTTTGACTAGGAAGATAACCTTGAACAAACCGTGCGCTCCAATCACTACAATTGGGTCCGCCTTGGAATGCTGGCCTGAGGTACGGGAACACGCCGAAGCCGCACTACGGCTTCGTCCCGAGGCTACACGATTATAGTACGTGAATGGAAGCACGTAGCTTCCGCGTTAACCCGCACTACAAGGCAACCCCCTCGGTAGCGCAGTTATAGTACGCGCACGCGCCAGGTGCGCACTAGCACGTGAACTCCCAAAGAAGGCGCAAGTTTCCTTGCCCCTTGGATGGGGGTCACCCGATTTTGGCACTACGCAAACCAGCGTAGCTACGGCGTGAGCCCAGCCCCGTGAGCCTGGGAGCTGAGCTCACGTTGAAGCTGCAAAGCGTGAGCTGAGCTCACACTTCAGGGAAGCGTGAGCGGCACAAATCTGCTGGAGAAGCAGGTCCTATAGGCGAGGATTGCAGGAAGAGGGCCTATTACTGTGGACAAAACAAAGGGGGCCACCATGCACCGTGTCTGCAATGCCTGCACAAAAAGAGGAATATGAAAATATGGCAGATTTGAGCTCAGAATGATTGACACACTTTATTTGAATTCACAGATAGACGCTTACAATGAATGGCATGTGCATTTGCCCTGGTTCCGTGAACGAAATGTATGTGTTTGTCATAAATGCAAAGTCTTCACACGGTAACCTGGAAACCAGCATGGGAAGCGGGCATGGCTCGTATGTGTTCAAAGAGAATTTGGCGGAGCCCCACGTGAGGTGTCCCGCTGCAGAAGGGTGATGACTTCTCCGTAGCCTAGTGTGGCTTGGTGAATGAATTGGTCTCTCTTACCGTCGCAACACATAATTACAAGGTATATGTAATATTGATGCTTGCAGAGGATCCACTTCCCTCTCATGCCGAGAGCGCCCTCACGCATCGTTACAAAATCCGGACAAGTGCATTTAGGGAAATTCCCCACGGTAACCTGATATTCTTTGCCATGAAGAATTGAGCCAATAGACAGCACTGTGTAAATCCGTCCATACCCCGGGGCAGGGACTTCGGTGATACGAGTCACCCGAGCCTGCAAAATTCTAGCCGATTCCATCTTGCATTTGTGATCTGCACGCGATTCGTCATCAGCCGATTAGTGCTGTTTCTCAGCCGAGGGCAAGAAATATTCACGCACTTGCAATGCCCAACGCAAACCAACCTTTGAAATTTCAATCCAATGTCGTTGTGGATGTTCGATGTTTTTGTCATGCACCAAGGGTGTCCGTCATGTTTCTTGTCCATGCCTTGCAGAAGCCTAGCCAGTCCACTGGAAGACGTGGGAGGGTTGAGCTCAAACAAGATGTCCCCATCAAACTTTGTTGGCACGTATTGAACCCGCTGCACACGAAGGGACTCCCAATCAACAAAACGCAGCTCGCTCTTGCACCCAGGCACCCCTGCGAGGGCTTTCAATTTCGGAATGACACTCGTTATCTCCTGCAATTCGTCATCATCCAAGATGGGAGTCTGCACTGGCGGAGGAATCTCAGAAACATCCTCCGAGGACGAGTCTGAAAGAGTCACGAATGTAGTGGATGTGCTCACCTCTTGTTTCACATGAACTGTGCCCTTCTGCTGCACGACTGATGCTGCAGTGCCGGGGTAACTACTGATCCTGCTGATTGTCTTCTCTCTTTTCCAAGGACACAGGATGTGCCTGGAAGGACTCTCCACTTCCTTCCACACTCGCCAACCAATGGTTTCTCCAAGTGCCCAGAATCCAAATTCCCATCCTCGTCATACACCTCTTTTTGAACAAGCAGAGAACCCAATTCCAGCGGGAACACTGTAACCAGCTCATCCTCATGAACAACTGCAAACCCATTGTCGTCTGTAGTGGTAGTCAGTGGAAGACTACCTGCATTGGAATGAAATCGAGCGAGTCTATCTTGCTCCCTCGACATGTTTTCCTCCACTGACCAAAAATTGCGATTCACAACGGAATCCCCGAACTGATAGCCCGTAATTCTCGAAAGGGGATCCACCACAAACAAACTGAGGTCAATAAGGTTAGCACTAACCCAAAGACTGTGGGCGATGCCTGCAAAGGATGTAGGAATGACATGCACCGAACTTCGCAGACAACCACACTGAGAGACACCAACCAGAAAAACTGTTTAGGGTGACAAGAAGCCACAAGAAGCCGTGTTGTATTTGGATGAAAAACAAACCCTAAACATGACATGAAACCATCAATTATGGAAAGACGACAACAACCCTAGAGAGCAATAAACAGGAAGACCCCGAATGTAATGAGGTTGTGTTGTGCACCTTGTCATTGTTTTTTTCATTTGGAATCGGCCTCATAGGGTATCTCTTTGAGCTTCAATGCACACTTACCTGGCAGCTCTAGCAGTGTGCGTCAACGCACACTGTTTGAGCCCACCTTGTCATTGTTTTTTTCATTTGGAAATCGGCCTCATAGGGCATCTCTTTGTTGTTCAATGCACACTTACCTGGCAGCTCCAGCAGTGTGCGTCAACGCACACTATTTGAGCCCACCTTGTCATTGTTTTTTTTCATGTGAAAATGGGCCACATAGGGCATCTCTTTGAGCTTCAATGCACACTTACGTGGTAGCTCCAGCAGCGTGCGTCAATGCACACTGTTTGAGCCCACCATGTCATTATATTTTTAATCTGAAGATCGGCCACATAGGGCATCTCTTTGAGCTTCAATGCACACTTACGTCTCAGCTCAAATAGTGTGCGTCAACGCACACTGTTTGAGCCCAACTTGTCATTGTTTTTTTCATGTGAAAATTGGCCACATAGGGCATGTATTTGAGGTTCAATGCAGACTTACCTGGCAGCTCAAACAGTGTGCGTCAACGCACACTATTCCAGCCCACCATGTCATTGTTTTTTTTTATATGAAAATCGGCCACATGGGGCATCTCTTTGAGCCTCAATACACACTTACGTGGCAGCTCAAACAGTGTGCGTCAACGCACACTGTTTGACCCCAACATGTCTTTATTTTTTTCATGTGAAAATCGACCACATAGGGCATGTATTTGAGGTTCAATGCAGACTAACGTGGCAGCTCAAACAGTGTGCGTCAACGCACACTGTTGCAGCCATCCATGTTTTTTTTATTTTTTTATTTTTTTTATAGAAAATCGGCCACATAGGGCATCTCTTTGAGCTTCAATGCACACTTACAAGGCAGCTCCAGCAGTGTGCGTCAACGCACACTGTTTGAGCACACCATGTAATTATTTTTTTAATCTGAAAATCGGCCACATAAGGCATCTCTTTGAGCTTCAATGCACACTTACGTGGCAGCTCAAATAGTGTGCGTCAACGCACACTGTTTGAGCCCAACTTGTCATTGTTTTTTTCATGTGAAAATCGGCCACATAGGGCATGTATTTGAGGTTCAATGCAGACTTACCTGGCAGCTCAAAGAGTGTGCGTCAATGCACACTGTTCTAGCCCACCATGTCATTGTTTTTTTTATCTGAAAATAGGCCACATAGGGCATGTCTTTGAGCTTCAATACACACTTACGTGGCAGCTCAAACAGTGTGCGTCAACGCACACTGTTTGAGCCCAACTTGTCATTGTTTTTTTCATGTGAAAATTGGCCACATAGGGCATGTATTTGAGGTTCAATGTAGACTTACCTGGCAGCTCAAATAGTGTGCGTCAACGCACACTGTTCCAGCCAACCATGTTTTTTTTTTTTTAATAAAAATCGGCCACATAGGGCATCTCTTTGAGCTTTAATGCACACTTACGTGGCAGCTCCAGCAGTGTGCGTCAACGCACACTGTTCGAGTCCACCATGTCATTTTTTTTTTTAATCTGAAAATCGGCCACATAGGGCATCTCTTTGAGCTTCAATGCACACTTACGTGGCAGCTCAAATAGTGTGCGTCAACGCACATTGTTTGAGCCCAACTTGTCATTGTTTTTTTCATTTGAAAATCGGCCACATAGGGCATGTATTTGAGGTTCAATGCAGACTTACCTAGCAGCTCAAAGAGTGTGCGTCAATGCACACTGTTCCAGCCCACCATGTCATTGTTTTTTTTATCTGAAAATAGGCCACATAGGGCATGTCTTTGAGCTTCAATACACACTTACGTGGCAGCTCAAACAGTGTGCGTCAACGCACACTGTTTGAGCCAACTTGTCATTGTTTTTTTCACGTGAAAATCGGCCACATAGGGCATGTATTTGAGGTTCAATGCAGACTTACCTGGCAGCTCAAACAGTGTGCGTCAACGCACACTGTTCCAGCCCCCCATGTCATTGTTTTTTTTTTTCTGAAAATCGGCCACATAGGGCATCAATGCACACTTACCTGGCAGCTGGCATTTTAGAATCGACCACAAAGGTCATCTCTGTCAGGTTCAATTCACACTTACCTGGCAGCCCAAACGATGTGCGTCAAGGCACACGGTTTGAGCCCCCTGATTTGCTTGTTTATAGATATGGAAATTGTGCACCTACGGCTAGTCTGGCAAGTTCATTCGACTCCAAAATGGAAGCTCAAACAGTGTGCGCCGACGCACACTGTTTGAGCCCCCTTCACTGCCTTTTCTTTTATTTCAAATTGGCCACTTATGGCCACTATGCCATATTAAAATCACACCTTATTGCAAGCTCAAACAGTGTGCGGCAACGCACACTGTTTGAGCTTCCTTATGTGATTGATTTTGATGTGAAAATCGGTCTCCTGGGGCCACTTTGGCAGGTTGAATCCAACCTTTATTGGAAGCTCAAACAGTGTGCGGCAACGCACACTGTTTGAGCTTCCTTATGTGATTGCTTTTGATTTGAAAATCGGTCCCCTGGGGCCACTCTGGCAGGTTGAATCCAACCCTTATTGGAGGCTCAAACAGTGTGCGGCAACGCACACTGTTTTGAGCCCCCTTTGTGCTTGTTTTTCTATGTGAAATTGGGCCTAACAGGGCCAGTATGCATGCTCAAAACTCCCATAGTTGTCAAAACTCCCATGGTATTTGGATTGCCCTCCTTCTGAGACCCCAGCTCAGGAGGTGTCTTTGAGGAGAGAGAATGAGCGTATAGCAGCCACCGCCGCAGCAGCCGACCTCGACATTCATGATAGAAATTTGAGGACTCTTGCAGAGAAGGAGCCTCCCGCTCAGGATACCCCGGGTAGAGGTAGAAAGGCAAAGGGAAAAGATGTTGCTGGTGGTGTGGGGAAAGGAAGGGGTAGGGGGCACAAGGGCAGGTAGGTGGGCAGGGAAGTGTTGCAGAACCTGGCCCTGTGGTGCATGTCCAGCAGACTCCACCGCATGGTAGGGGATCCGGGAGAAAGAACAAGGGGGTGGTTGATCCCAAGGACCCGTACCATGCAGTGGAACATCCCACGAGAGTCATTCGCCCTACTAGGTTGGAGATGGCCAACATCAGGTTCCTTGCCATGATGGAGTCCAGGAAATCTGATTACAAGGGCAAGCCATCACCAGTGTGGGAGAGGATTGTGGAGTTCCTTGGCACGGTGCGTGTTGTCTTTTGCTTCTTGTCTGTTGTGGGCATGGATCATTTCAATCCTCTTGAGCATTCCATTGTATTCTTGTTTGCAGGCTAAGATGACCAAATCCTGGGTGAACGGGAAGGAGAAGCCATATGCAGCCGAACTCATCATCTTGGACATCCCTGATGGGTTGCCAGTTCCGGATGTCCCTCCATCGGGTGCTTGTCCGGGTTGGAATGCTTTTGATGAGCGCTACTGGCGGTGGGTTTTCTCCTTTTGCAATTTATATCTGTGCGATGCAGGTGTTTTGGTGCTCATCCAGTCCATCGACCTTCACTGTCGCCGTGCACTTGCCAGCTATTTGAAAGCCTCCGGTATGAGGGTCGTGAAGACATGGAATTGTGTGAACAACATGTACCTGATGAAGGGGGATCGTCCGGGAGAGATGGTAAATTTGCCTTCTTGTTCCTCTTCTTGCTGGTTCTCGGATGGAGTTGTATAGGTTGCTCAAACTCATATGTTGGGGCCTGGTTTTGGAGCTTCTTAGTTCCTCGTGCATGTCCTGTTCGCAGACTCGTTTGTTTGAAACTGTTTGTCTCGTCCGAGTGCATCCACCTACGACTCCGGCCATCATTCCGGAGTTTGCCATCACTCATGGGGGCAAGTTCATAGACGAGAGGACAGATCCTCCCACGGATGACATGCACCACAACTACGTCGATAGCAACGTGTGCTTGCGAAGGGGGAATGGGGTTCCTTGGAGAGGGGCGAGGGAGAAGAGCTCGGCTTTCATTCAAACAATTGTGGAGTGCTGCACCTACACAGACGCCAGAGTTCTGGATTTGTCAAAGGGCACAGGTTCGTCTCTTCAACATTCACATTTCATGAGGTTTTTGTTTGAGCTTGCACTTTCATAACTTCCCACCGTTCCAAATGTGTCTTCAATGTCTGTTTTCTTCATTCTGTTCCACTGCAGATGCTTTGTACCACGTTTGCAAGGCCAGTGCGCAACATCTCTTTGGGATTGAAGGGGATGCCGAGATTTACAAGAACCTCCTGATGGGTTTGGGTGGACACACTTCTCAAATCCTTCCGAAGCCCCTTCTCGGTGATATTGATACAAGGGAGACTTCCGACAAGGAGCTGGACTCTGACTTTGCCTGTGAGTAAGTTCAACCTGTGGATGCTTGTATTGTTGTTTCAATATCCAGAATCACTGTTCTTGAGGCAAAGTGCACATGGGAAACATCCTCTTCGTTGGACTTGTGTATTGCATCATTGTGTTCAAAATGGGTTTTTGTCGATATGTGCAGGAGTCCGCGTGCTTCCACTACCCTCCAGGGCTATCACACCTATTTGGACTTCTTTCAAGTCCTCCTCGGTCTTATGTGCAACCTGTCTATGCGGAGGCACTCGCAACAAGCATGTCCATTCATGGCACTCGCTGTCCGCCCATTGACGGCCGTGGTAGAAGATGTGGTGTTGGGGCCAGAATCTTTGTGGATGACATAGCACAGGAGGTCGAGAGTGATTCTGATGACTGTGACACTTGATATGAAGTTTTCTTTTGGTTTTATTCGGGGCCAAATTTGAAATGGGATGGTTGTGTGTCCTTGTTGTCATGTTTGCAATGTGTGCGTGGGATGCAACTTCATGGGAACAAACTATTATTGGAGATAGAAAATGTAATATTAGAGTTACTCATTGCGGACAGTAAGGATGAATTTCGGCGCCGAAATTGATCCATTTCAAAGAAAAATAAATATTGGAGGGAAGGCATTGGATGAATTTCGGCGCCGAAATCCGGCGCTAAAACCCTGAAAAGAATTTGGAAGGATGAAGTCGGCTGAATTTCGGCGCCGAAATTCATTGCTCGCGAAGGAAAAAAAAAATTTCTGGAGGACTTCGGATGAATTTCGGCGCCGAAATTCATTGCTCGCGAAGGAAAAAAAAAAATTCGGGAGGACTCCGGATGAATTTCGGCGCCGAAATTCATTGCTCGCGAAGGAAAATAAAAAATATCTCCTGGACTTGGACTGAATTTCGGCGCCAAAATTCAATGCTCGCGAAGAAAAAATAAAAATCGGGAGGATTTTGGTTGAATTTCGGCGCCGAAATTCATTGCTCTCGAAGAAAAAGGGAAATTAAAAGGGAGTACTTGGATGAGATTCGGCGCCAAAGTTCATCTGTCGCAAAGAAAAATAAAAACAGAAAGGACTTCCGATGAATTCTGGCACCGAAATCCATACGCAGGGCAGCAGAATTAGGGTCGGAAAAGGAGATGAAGAATTAATTTCGGCGCCGAAATACATCCATTCTGCCGAATCGGGATTACTGTCATTCGGAAGTCGGCACCGATATCCGGACACGTGGTCAATCACGACTGTAATCAGGAACACATTTATCCGTATTTTGGCATCTAAATTTCAACCCATATGTGCAGATACAATTTAATGAAGAAGAAGTTCATCCGAATTTCGGCACCGAAATCCATCCGTTGGGTGCTTGGTCAGTTTAATGAGGTAAACAAATTACGATTTCTGTTGCCAGAATTCATCCCTTGGCTTCCAAAGCTGTTACATGACAGAGATGTTCATCCAGATTTCGGTGCCGAAATTCATGGGAAGGCCTGATTTATTGTACCCCAAGCAGGCACCAAATATCCGATGTGAACTTGCTGTTTTCGTCCGTTTTTTTAACGTACGTTACACACCTTCATCTTTACGTACACTGATCACCCATCATGTTGGATACGGAATCCTCCAGAAAATCATTTGTGTTATTAGGTAGGACACACTCTTCTCATTGCAGGACTTCGCTGCGGAGCGTACCGAGAGGTCCCGTCTTCAAAATGGACTCCCGTGTTTGGGTCAACGTGTACTTCCATCCTGATTCTCTGAAAGCTAAAATACCCTGCGACCAAGGATTTGCGATTGTCACTGAGCAGTACTTGTGTGTGAAGTTCGGGCTTCGCCCTGGAACGGTGTTTTTGGAAGAGGAGACGAAGGATGCTTATGGAAATTTTGTGGAAAGTGCCGTCATTCTGCATGCAGATTTCGGAAAAGGCAAAGAGTGGCGGCTCCCAGCTTCTGAATCCATCCGGTACAGTGCCATTGGTGAAATCGTGCCTAAAGAGTTCCCACGCTGGAACTTGGTTGATCCTCCTTCCACAAGAGGGTCTGGCGTGCAAGATGTGAAGGATGTGGGCACCTCTTCACAAGCAGAGAAGCCCAAACATGTGAAAAGGGAAATCCAGGAAAACAGGGAAACAGTCGTCCAGGACTTATCCAGTGACGATGAAGACTGTATGGTCCTTCCATCGTATGTTTCGAAGTCGTCCGTCACTAGGAGTGTTCAGCATACACCGTCCGACTCAACTTCCGTCCGCTCAGTAATCGACATATTGCGGAGGATGAAGACAACGGGTTCCCGCTCCAGTGACCTTCTTAGGCTTGATTACGACAAAACTCCAATCCATTCTGTGGAAACTTTGCCTGATGTTGTGGATGGGAATGCTATCTACGAGTTCCCTCCAGTGCCGGCAGGCGCAGGCCCAGACGGCATGCTCGCAGGAATGAACAGGAAACATGACGGCCACCCTTGGTGTGTCACCAAAACTTCATCGTCCAACCTGGGTGATGGAGTTCGAGTGAGATATGTATTGTGTGTTGGGCATCTTAAATGTTTCTCGAGCACATGTTACCATTACACTAGCAAAGGCACCAGGAATGAGACTGACTGGATTGGCAATTTGTCGACCCCATTTTGGCCTCAAGGTAGAGTTCCTGCAGGGACGTTCAAGTGTGCCCATTGCAACGCAGCCCCTACGTGCATGGCAGTGTGCAACGCCAAGCAGTACTACGTCGGGACCGTCGGCCCAGCGTGCACCAGAGCATGCATTCACATCGGAAAGCATGAGCACCCCCTCGCCAGAGGCAATTGCAGAGTCGCTTTTCAACAAGCCCAGGATATTATCAAGGAGGAGGTGAGGTTGAGGCCGGGTGCAAAAACCAAAGCAGATACAGCTCGCATCGGCACATAGGATTGCAATTGGCAGAATAATGTCGGAGGACGGAAGCACAAGAGAGAAGCTGGGCGAGGGGGACATGAAGGACCTGCTGGAAGCTGTCTCCCATGTGTGCAGCCCCAATGTCAGGAACCACATTGTCAGCTGCAAGAAACGAATCGGAAGAGGATCAGACATGCACTCCATCTTGGAAGTGAAACGCACATGCGGCTACGACTTCATCCAAGGCAGCTTCTTTCCTGGTCAAGGCTCGGAGATGGACAGGTGCTTCATATTTAAGATGTCAACGTGCGGACCGGGGAGTGGCGTCGATTTGGTGAAGCGGATGACCAGTGGAGACCTCTCAAATTGTTGGGTCATGTTTGACCACATCCGGCGAATTACCAACCACGATTGGGTGACAATGGGGCACATGTATACGACCCACATTGCAGAAAGTTGATGACCATTGCCACATTGCAGAAAGTTGATGACCATTGCTATCTGCGAAATGAAGGGAGAAGACACAGATTCGGAGTTGCATATGTGGCGCGGAATTAATGAGCAAATGGCGAGAGCCAAGTTGCCCCCTCCCGATTTTAGGGGCTTCATGGCTGACAATGCCCAGGCAAACTGGGCTGCAGTTAGGAGGGTATATGGGGACGACCCAAAGACTCCAATGGAAGGAAAGGAGAGATCTTGCGGGTTCCACTTCATGCAGAGTTTGACGCAAAACACGAAAAGGTTCGTGGCGTCACGCCACCGGCAGGATCATATCAGTATGTGCCTAGCATGGAAAAATGCGAATTCCATCGACGAGGCGGAGACCGAGTTTGCAACCATACGCGCCTGGTGGGTGTCTTCAGGGGCAGTGGATGTGAAAGATCAGCCAGAACTGCAAACGTGGCTTGCGTGGTGGCATTATAGATTCCGCCAGTTTGGAGACTACATGAGACAGGTAACACATTTCTGTACTTGACAATGTTCTGTTTTGTGCTTGGACATTCTCCACAATCAGTGACATATCTAATTTCCTTCAACAGGACATGAGCTTGGAGGATGACACGGATATGCCGACGACGAACATGGCCGAATTGGTGCACTCTTCCTGGCGTGCTTCCTCTGCAACACATCTCGTTGACATGTTGACAGCAACAACAGAAGATATTGTGAGGGCCATCATGCAACAATCTCATTACTACCAGTTTCTGGGAGGAAAGCAATGGGGTATCGGACCAGACAGGCAGGAGATGCTGATGAGGGCGGCGCATCGTTCGACCGATCCCAAAAAATGGACTGCTGCATTGCGGGAAACTATAAGGTCAACGCCGTTACACATCGGGGGACTGCCTGGAGGGCGATGTCCGCAGCCGGTCGGTGAAGAGAAGAATTGAGGACATGCCCGGAGGGGATGGGGATTCATGGAGATCAGATATGAACATCCGCACTCAACCTCGGGGCGCAACGATGTTGCGTCCCACGCCTCCACGAAGCAGGATCGTACCCCCTCTCCTGCAGCATCCATGGAATCGCTGCCAAACTCGGGACAACATGCCGAGGATGGGCATGTTGCTCCTGTTTTCGTTACCCAATACAACATTCCAATCGTGGAGCGAGATGTGTCGGCCTCGCAGTGGAGAATTGCACGGACCCGTCCGACATTTCGTGGCAAATGTTGTGCTGTTCGTGTCGACACCAACCAGAGATGCAATGAGATGATTCGGAGGAGCCCGCAGGGCGGTGTGCCTGCCCCTTGCTTCACAGGGAGATTTGTGTGCGCAAAGTTTGTGGAGGCCACACTGAAGGAGTTTTGGTTCTGCAGGCACGACATCATGTCGTGTGTGTTCGGCAAGCCCAAGTATGGTGTACAAGGCATGCCTGAACCACCGGCAGTCTGGCCTGTGGCAACTGGTACAGATCTTACCCTGGAGGAGGTAGACGCTCTAGGAAGTGCAGGGTTTCGACTGGTGGAGAGGACAGACGTTCCACGAAATCCAATTCCCAATCGTCATCCTCCTCCCACGAGAAGCTCTTCGCCCCGCATACCGGTGGGTGACCCGCAGCTTGGCCACCCATCGTGGGGTAAACTGAAAAGACGGCAGCCACCAACAAAGGCGAACGACACCAGGATGGCCAACGCCTTGCAATGCCCTGCATAGTGCAAGGTTGCAGGGATGTTCCTCACCCCGGGATGGGGCGCATATTTCAGTTGTCAACAGCCGGGTCTGCTGCGCGCAGTGTCGTGTATGCAATCACGGTTTCACAGTACCCCAGCTTGCAACTGTGAGGACTTCCTTGTTATGGAATCGAGGAATGCAGCATACGTCCCCTGCAAACACCTTTATTACATTTTTATGAAGCGCATGAGTTGCATATCCGCAGTGGACGTCTTCATCCATGCTCCAACACTGAGTTTCAACGAGCTGCACAAGGCCCTACGGCAGGATACTGGTCGGACTGCTTGACATTCCACATTCGGGAAGGAGAAAGTGGCAATTATATTACATTCATCTTCTTGCACCCTATTTTTTTGTGAGGAATTATACACTTGGTGGTGCCGCATCGCCATGGCTACATGTGAATTTCATCCACCTTTATGAGAAGACTCCAATTTGCTACAAATACATTGTTACTTTCTGCAAATGTGATGCCTTTACAAGATTGCTAGTTCTGTGTCCCAGTGGGAAGGTCCTACTGCACATTCCAGCATTTGCATACTGCACCTTGTGCAAACAGCATCGACAAATGACACGTCCCGCATACTGGCAGTGAATTGCAAATAACATTACAGAAGATTATCGAAGCCTGTATATTCCCCATATGGCACAGGACAAAAGTTGATTTCTGAATGAAAAATGTATGAGATGCCATGAAGCTTGATTTCTGAATGAAAATGTATGTGCCATGAGTGTCAAGTTGAAACATGTCTACTCTAGCATGCAAGACCTATGGTCCCCCTCGCCAAGAAGAAGGAACTCGAACTGGCCTCTCAAGGACCTCCTCAGTGACCGGGTGCCTATATTTGAACAAAATGTCAGTGGTTTCTGTCGCCCGGTTGAAACTAACGAGGATGTCGTGTTTATCGATAGCGCCCCCTTGGTAGAAGGACATTTTCACAGTGGGCCCCTGTGTTCCCCTCCTCCTCATCCTCATAACTGAAGAGAATGTCCCCACTTTCCGAGCCAGTCCGTCCACGCGTAAAGTTTTCACCTATGCACTCATCATACGTCCACTCGCAACAATTCCAGCGATACAGCAACGCTGTGCGTGATCTGTTGGCTCCCACACATGCGGAAAGTCCAGGTCCATGATGCGTAGGAACCACCTGCTCCCCCAGCCGGGGTCCAGGAGAATCGTGCAATCCTGGAAGAAACTCCATTGCTCTCAGCTGGACAAGTCGAGGATCGTCCCTGTAAACATCCAGGAAGACAATGATGTCGTCTGCTTTCGGGAAAATGACCCTCGTCTGGCGTCGATAGATGTGATTCGGGCACGACATGGCCTCACGACACAGCACGAACTCAAAGCAGGGAGGAGATGGGCACAACAGAGAAGAGTGAAGAGCAAAATGAGAGCAAGGCCTCCCTCACCGTAAGGCGGGTATTTGCTCTCCGACGCCCAATTTCGGCGCCGTTATTACATGGAGTGCGGAAGCTTCAGCCGAGAATTTTGTTTCCGCAGGTCAATTTTGGCGCCGTTATTGGTTGCAATCCCCAGCCTTCAGCCGGGTATTTGGTTTCCGGACCCAATTTCGGCGCCGTTATCGGCTGCACTCCGGTGGCTTCAGCCGAGTATTTGGTTTCCGGGGCCCATTTCGGCGCCGTTATCGCCTGCACTCCGGAGGATGCAGCCGGGTATTTGGTTGGCAGAGCCCAATTACTTTCACCGTTGTTGGCTTCACTCCCGAGCCTTCAGCGCGCTATTTCTTTTCCTGTCCCAATTACGGCGTCGTTATACCCAACCATCCTGCACTTCTGCAATAGTACTATCCACGGTTATAGGTCGCCATTGCGTTTTCGGAGTCTGCAAACCCGGATCCGAATTCCGCTTGCGTCTCTGCCTCTGGGATAATTTCGGTGCCGTTATTGCCCAGAATTCAGTTATTCTATGACCTGGCCTGGCGTCCATGACGCCTGGGCTCCAAGTCATGCGTACACTGTTTCATTTACGTCAAGCACAAAACCACGAAACTTTTACTCCATTATGCGAGTGCTTTCCAGCTTCATTTAGCCCAAAATCTTCATTTTATTGATTTTTACCTATTTGAAGCTTATCATAAATTCAAAAAATACCCCTTTTTGTACTCATGAGCAGTGCCCAGCATGACGCGGAAATCTTCGATTTTTGATTTTTAAGTTTTTGGCCGAAAAATCTGCGATTCGAAGTGTGTTTACTTTGCGGCTCATGGTTAGCCATGCCCGCTCATGAGCTCATGAGCTCACCGCTCATGAGCTCATGGAATAGCAACCCCCCAGACAAATCTAAGCCCTTCCTCTTTCTACATGGGCGTCACCAAGTTGACGGAACTTCGATAGCCCTCAAAATAAGCTCATTACTAATGCGGCACCTCGAGGTAAACTGCAATGCGTCGTTCTGGTGCTCTTTGTGGAGCTGACCACAATGTCATGCCATCAATGATACCACCATCAACATTGACAAGTCATTGTGGGCCTCATGGGCCCGTGCGATTCATCTTCGCAACTCAGCCGAATGTCTCCATACACTGAAGAGCGGAGTGAACTCCACGAATATAGTTTTCCCCGGTGCCGTCCTCCCTGGTCCACTGGCAGCAGTTCCAGCGCCAAAGCGAGGCCGTGCGTGATCTGTCCGGCATCCCATTCCAGCTTGGTATATCGAGGTCAACAATTTTCAGGACCCACGGACCGCTCGAAAGTTCTTATTGGACAATGTAATGCGGTGCCGCATTTCCATCCAAGGGTCTGGAATTGGACAAACAACGATGTCCGTTTTGGAAATGCGTCTGCAGTTGGAAAAACGTCCATCTCCAAAATGGAAATGCGGCACCGCATGAGAACCACAGTTCGGAAATGCATTTGACAAAAAATCAGGCGAGCCCGAATCCTTTCTTCCAAAAGTCCTCGGAGTACCTGTTCCAAGATGGCAAAGCTTGCAGTCCTTCCACAGGCTCTTTGTCCGGAATATCCAAGATGATCATATCGCAAGACCACTCGGTGGCATTTCCGCCCCTCCTGCAATCCTTGTCTGCATACACCCTCTCAAAGAACGAGACCATCTTCAGAAACCCAGGGGTGTCGGAAGTCTCTTCAGCAGCCGCCTTCTTCAGTGCTATGCCCTTCAAACCCTCCATGGTCTTCATGTATGCCAACTTGGAGAGGTAAATTGGGTTAATCGTGTGTTTGCACAGTGCCGAAATCGGGTGACTCCCATCCAAGGGGCAAGGAAACTTGCGCCTTCTTTGGGAGTTCACTTGCTAGTGCGCACCTGGCGCGTGCGCATACATAACTGCGCTACCGAGGGGGGTTGCCTTGTAGTGCGGGCTAACGCGGAACCTACGTGCTTCCGTTCACGTACTATAATCGTGTAGCCTCGGGACGAAGTCATAGTGCGGCTTCGGCGTGTTCCCGTACCTCAGGCCAGCATTCCAAGGCGGACCCAATTGTAGTGATTGGGGCGCGCGGTTGGTTCAAGGTATCTTTCTAGTCAAGAGGGTTCGAGGTGACCCTTGCTCAAGGCAATGCCCAAAGCGGCATCATGAGCGGTCGCAAGCAATGTTGTTGCAGTAAGGCGATTCGATCCTCCTGGGAGGATCGTTCCTTTGGCCTTGAAAGTAGGCCAAGAAGAGTGCACTGGGGGAGCTTGAGAGGCTCCACCCTGGCCGGGACTTGGAGGAAGTCCGGCCGAACTAGCTAGTGGAGAGTAAGTCAAGTATGGGGTTTGGTTCTTTGCCATGGGACGCCTGGTACCGAAACAAACTCCTTGATGTGGGACGCCACAACTTGGATGTTCGTTTCTACAAAATGGACAAGTCGATGAGGACATCGACTCCCTGTTGGTAGGGGTGTGTGTCGCGGCCCTTTGCCTTGAGGGCAGGGGGTCGGGACAAATGAGGGGCTGCCCCTGTGGTGGGGGCAGCGGCAGCGATAGGTATGGGGGCTGAAGCCCCCTTGAGTGCCCAAGGCACTCAGGAAGCGGAAGCGCTCACTAGGTGGAGCCCCGCACACCGGGTTGCGGTGGGGGTGGCGCCACAAGGGGTGGTGGTAGCTTAGTGGGACTTAGTGGGGTGGCATAGGACTCACCATGGGGCGGAGACCTCGTGGTGGGAGCGTGGGGAATCTTGGACTCATCACGGTCCATAGGGGGGCCGTGGTGAGTGGGCCAAGACTCACCGCGACTCAACACCGGGAGTCGAGGCCAAGACTCACCGCGACTCAACACCGGGAGTCGAGGCTAGTGAGTAAGCGAGCGAGCCGGAAAGCGACCAAAGAGTGGGGAGCTGTTGCGGACTGCCAACTACCAAAGGGAATTCCCGCTGGTTCCAAATCGGTGGAGGGTTCTTTGGGAGAACAAAGGGGGACCGTTATGCCCCGGTGAGCAGTCGAAGCTCCAAGTTGGCCCGGCGGCCAGGTTGGGAGTCAGGCGCGCGCATCAAAGCGAGTAACTATGACTTGAGGGGGAGCTTACCGAAGTGAGGTGCGCGACACGTGGTACCTGGACATGTCTGGCGGAATTGTTGACGAGTCTGAGAAAGATCTGCACGCGAAAGCAGAAGAGAAGAGAAAGGAAAGACGTGTCATTGTTGGGCCAGAGTCGGCAAAGGAAGCTCCTGCTCTGAAACAATCCAGAAAGGCAGCTGAGATGGCACAAGAAACGGTGGATACAGCTGTGCAGGCTCAATAGAAGGGGTCGAAGAAGAGGACTTGCCAGCAAGGAGGAGCAGTTGTGACACCAAAGAAAACGAAGAAGCAGAAACAGATAGAGCAGGAAGAGGGTGATGAAGAGGACTCTGATGGAGACTTTGCAACCAGCCCACCCCCCAAAACGCAGCCAAAATCCCCTGTGCCCACCGTTGTCACGAGAGGGACGAGAACAGGCTCGGCAAAGAAGGCACTCTTCAACCCCCCGGGGGGGCACCCTTTCGAGCCGGTGGAAATCAAGAGGCCGAAAGTGGATCCCGATACAGTAGTCCAGTGTGTAAATGAGAGTTTCTTGGTGGCTTTGGATGGACGGGCAGCCAGGTTGGCATACATGAAGACCATGGAGGGTCTGAAGGGCAGAGCATTGAAGAAGGCGGCTGCCGAAGAGCCTTCTGACACCCTTGGGTTTCTGAAGATGGTCTCGTTCTTTGAGAGGGTGTGTGCAGACAAGGATTGTAGGAGGGGCGGAAATGCCACCGAGTGGTCTTGCGATATGATCATCTTGGATATTCCGGACGGAGAGCCTGTGGAAGGACTGCAAGCTTTGCCATCTTGGAATAGGTACTCCGAGGACTTTTGGAAGAAAGGATTCGGGCTCGCCCGCATGGTGTTGGACGACAGAGGCTGTGTGGTTGTCCTCGCGAGCAGAGGCAAAAACACGCGGACAAGAATTGCGAAGTGGAACCGCAAGAGCGCCGTCCCAATTCTAAAGAAGAAGTGGACGTGCATCAACACATTGGGCCTTTGGTCGGAAGGGAAGAAGGTAATTACGACATTGGCACTCGTCCTTTCATTTTCTTAGGTGTTTTGAAATGCGGTGCCGCATTCGATTTCTAATCGTTCCCCACTGTGTATGTAGACGAAGCAGTTCGATGCATACTGCTTTGTGAATGAGAACTCCACCTTTGCTTTCCGGAAGGAGGGATTGTTGGTTGACCGAACTGCGACCCCATCGATTAAGACGTCTGCAACAACACGTTCCCACGGAACTTCTCCCTCATAGCCTCACTCACTCAACGGAACCCCTGCGGTATTCACGGACTCGGAGCCCTGCCTTCATTCAGAAAAATATGGAGACATGCACTGACGTGGAGGGCACAGTGCTCGACCTCATCTGTGGGATAGGTATGCAGAATCTTGTTCTATATTGTTCTGCAAATTCTCGTTATCCTTTAATTCGCAACATTTGAAGGGCCATGTTATAATGTGTTGATGACATTGTAATAAGTGCCTCAATGTGGGCTGGGCGGTTTTCCGACCGGCACCTCTTTGCCTACGAGGAGGACACATCCATCTGGGGATCCCATCTGGAAGGGCTTCAACGGAATGTGAAGGCTCCCATCGAAGCCAAAGACTCCTCGGATTCGTCGGAGTCGGAGGACAGTGGACATTGATGCCGAGGAGAACCCGGAATACGAGTGAGTGCAAACATTGTAAGTTTGCATAGCCTTCTGTTGGAAGACAGAGGCTGTGTGGTTGTCTTGGCGAGCAGAGGCAAAAACACGCAGACAAGAATTGCGAAGTGGACCCGCAAGAGCGCCGTCCCAATTCTGAAGAAGAAGTGGACGTGCATCAACACATTGGGCCTTTGGTCGGAAGGGAAGAAGGTAATTACGACATTGGCACTCGTCCTTTCATTTTCTTAGGAGTTTTGAAATGCGGTGCCGCATTCGATTTTTAATCGTTCCCCACTGTGTATGCAGATGAAGCAGTTCGATGCATACTGCTTTGTGAAGGAGAACTCCACCTTTGCTTTCCGGAAGGAGGGATTGTTGGTTGACCCAAACTGCGACCCCATCGATTACGACGTCCTGTTCAACAACTTTCCCACAGAACTTCTCCCTCATAGCCTCACTTCAATTGAACCCCTGCGGTATTCACGGACTCGGAGCCCTGCCTTCATTCAGACAATTATGGAGACATGCACTGACGTGGAGGGCACAGTGCTCGACCTCATCTGTGGGACAGGTATGGCAAAATCTTGTTCTATGTGTTCTGCAAATTCTCGTTATGCTTTAATTCGCAACATCTGAAGGGCCATGTCATAATGTGTGATGGCATTGTAACAGGTGCCTCAATGTGGGCTGGCGGTTTTCCGACCGGCACCTCTTTGCCTACGAGGAGGACACATCCGTTTGGGGATCCCATCTGGAAGGGCTGCAACGGAATGTGAAGGCTCCCATCGAAGCCAAAGACTCCTCGGATTCGTCGGAGTCAGAGGAAGAGACAGTGGATATTGATGCCGAGGAGAACCCGGAATACGAGTGAGTGCAAACATTGTAAGTTTACAAAGCCTTCTGGGTGATTTTTTGTCAAACGCATTTCCGGACTATGGTTCTCATTGGTCTCGTTGGTGATTGTTATGTGCAGGATTCTAGGATCCGGGTCGAAACATGTAGGGCCTACACTTCCTGCCAGGAAGAATGGCCCGCTCTTTGCGAGGGGCGACTTCATGACGTGCCCGGTGAAGGACTACTCCCTTCCTAGTTATGCAACTAAACTCGCAAATACAGCGAGTAGACGATGTGAGAATCCCAGTAAAGTAGAGCAGATTTTGGAGAGGGCTAGGGAGGATAGAAGGATAAGGAAAGAGTTGGCAACAGCTGAGACAGGTTGTCGCGCACCTCCCTTCGGTAAGCTCCCCTTCACGTCATAGTTACTCGCTTTGATGCGCGCGCCTGACTCCCAACCTGGCCGCCAGGCCAACTTGGAGCTTCGGCTGCTCACCGGGACATAACGGTCCCCCTTCGCTTCCCACTAAACCCTCCACCTATTTGGGACTAGTGGAATTCCCTTTGGTAGATGGCAGTCCGGAACGGCTCCCCACTCCTTGGTCGCTTTCCGGCTCGCTCGCTTACTCACTAGTTTTTGGTCACCAACGGGCTTGCACCGTTCTCGGGGTTCTACTCCCTATATATACTTCTGTAGCTGTCCGCGGGGGTTTCATAACCAGCCATGCCATTTTATGGCGACCCACCACGAAAACCCTCGACTCCCGTGATGAGTCGCGGTGAGTCTTGGCCCACTCACCACGGCCCCTATGGACCGTGATGAGTCCCAAGACTCCCCACGACTCCCACCACGAGGTCTCCGACCGCCCCCGTGGTGAGTCCTATGCCACCCCCAATAAGTCCCGCTAAGCTACCACCACCCTTGTGGAGCCACCCCCACCGCAACCCGGTGTGCGGGGCTCCACCGAGTGAGCGCCTCCGCCTCCCTTCAGTGCCTTGGGCACTCAAGGGTGCTTCAGCCCCCCATACCTATCGCTGCCACTGCCCCCACCACAGGGGCAGCCCCTCATGTGTCCCCAGCCCCTGCCCTCAAGGCAAAGGGCCGCGACACACACCCCTACCAACAGGGAGTCGATGTCCTCATCGACTTGTCCATTTTGTAGAAACGAACATCCAAGTTGTGGCGTCCCACATCAAGGAGTTTGTTCCGTACCATGGCGTCCCATGGCAAAGAACAAACCCCACACTTGATCTACTCTCCACTAGCTAGTTCGGCCGACTTCCTCCAAGTCCGGCCAAGGGTGGAGCCTCTCAAGCTCCCCCCAGTGCACTCTTCTTGGCCTACTTCAAGGCCAAGAACGATCCTCCCCGAGGATCGAATCGCCTTACTGCAACAACATTGCTTGCGACCGCTCATGATGCCACTTTTGGCATCACCTTGAGCAAGGGTTCACCTGGAATCCTCTTTGACTAGGAAGATAACCTTGAACCAACCCAACCATTGCGCCCCAATCACTACAATGGGTCCGCCTTGGATGCTGGCCTGAGGTACGGGAACACGCCGAAGCCGCCTACGACTTCGTCCGAGGCTACACGATTATAGTACATGACGGAAGCACGTAGCTTCCGCGTTAGCCCGCACTACAAGGCACCCCCTCGGTAGCGCATTTATAGTACGTGCACCGCCAGGTGCGCACTAGCACGTGAACTCCCAAAAAGGCGCAAGTTTCCTCCCCTTGGATGGGGTCACCCGATTCGGCACTACGCAACACACACGATTAAAACCCATTTACCTCTCCCACTTTTATAAGCTAGCATGCATTCTACACAGCCACTCTGCAACCATTCCATGCATCACCATTCCAAACAAATAGACCGCAACATGTTGGAATCCATTAGCACGTTTTGTACAATACAAGTTTTTGCAATCGGATTCCTAAGCTAGCTAAGCCGGGTCAAGCATGCATTCCCCCCCACGCTCCAAGGTTGATGTCCCCATCAACGCTTCTCCGCTTTTGAGGTCGCCCTTAGCAAAAAACGCAACCGCCTCGGATGCAGTTTCCAATTATTGAGGCCACGCACCAAGATGCCTCCATATGATGATAGCCCTTCCATTTGACGAGATACTCCGTTTCTCGGTTCCTGAACTCCTCGACTTAAGTATTGCTCACACCTCGTACTCAGGTTCATTTTCATGACATGATCCAACAGCATAGGTGGCGGAAGCAACACTTGATGCCGATTCGGACGCGCTTTATCTTTGAAGTAAGGCTTCAAAAGGAGAGGACATGGAATACTGGGTGCACCTTACTGTTTGCCGGCAGCTCCAATTCATATACATCCTCATTCATAACCTTCCGAATGCAAAAGGGTCCTGCATACGGAGGTACGAACTTCGGCTCACTTCCGGAGAGGTAGTCGGAAATTCTTGATGTTCAACCAGCCTCTGTGCCTGCCTCAAACTTCACTTCCGTCCGCTTCCGATTCGCCTGCCTTTCATACCGTTCCTGGCTTTGGCAAATGAGAAGGGTGGTACTTTGTTCCTCAACGTCCTGGGCGGCCCAACTTGTCGGCACAGAGAGGTGCTTTTCCATAGACCAATACGAAAGGGGAAACTCCCGTTGCGGAGTGTTCTGTATTATTATAACAGAACTCAGCCGCGTCTAAGTGTTCCATCCAGTCTGTTTGGTCTGCCGACACGTAATTCCGCAAGATCTGCTTCACTACGGAATTCACCCTTTCTGTTTGGCCGTCGGTCCTAGGTCGGAAGGCGGTGCTCATCTTCAGCCTCGTCCCCATCTTCTTCCAAAGTGCCCTCCAAAATTTACTCGTAAACTTTGGATCGCAATCCGAGACAATATCCTTCGGGACTCCATGATGCTTTAAGACGTAGGCGAAGTAAGGTCGCCTTGTCTCCTGCGCCGTTGCCCGTCTCCTTGGTGGGGATGAAATGGCCCATTTTACTGAACCTATCCACCACCACCATGATTGCATCGAATCCTTTTGACAGCGGGCATAGCAGTCATGAAATCCATCGAGACGCTTTCCCAAGTCCCCTCTGGAATCGGCAAGGGTTGTAACAGCCCTGCTTGCTTTTGTACTCGCTCCGGTTTTTTGGCATGTGGTGCATGTCTTGACATACTCCTCTGCCTCCTCCCTCAGTTTGGGCCAGAAATATTCTTTCTTCAAGAGTGCCGCAGTGCGCTTGGCTCACCGTGGCCCGCAAGCGCCGGCTATCATGGCATTCTTCTTAGAGGCTATCTCTGATCCCTCCCTTCGCACGTAGAGACGCTTTTGCTTTATACCGAAGCAGTCCATTTTTGCAAGTGGAACTGCGATTTAACCCCCATCCTCAAGCCTGCATCACGGACTTTCGCCAGCTCATCCTTCCGGCAAGCCTTCCGGATCTTCCTTTGGAGCGCCGTCTCGCCCTTGTACACCAACAAGAGCTACTGCTTTCTACTTAAAGCATCGGCCACCACGTTTGTCTCGTCCCGGTTTGTATTGGATATCCACGTCGAACACCGCCAAAAGTATCTTGCCACCTAAGTTGTTTTGGGGACAACTTGGGCTGCGTGGCAAAATACTTCACCGTGACATTGTCCGTGAACCACCTTCACTCGGTTGGAACCAACATAGTGGCCACCAAGAGCTCAAGACAGTGCCACCACCGCCTTCATCTTTTTCTCGTGCGTCGGCCATTGTCGCTCCACTTCAATTCAGTTTCTTACTTTCGTAAGCCACTGGACGTCCATCTTTGCATCAATACACCCCCAATCGCGAAGTTCTGACGCATCTGTGTGTATCTCGAACGGTAAATCGAACTCCGAATTTCAAGACTGGAGCTTCCGCCATCCGCTGGCTTCAATTCAGCAAAAGCTTGGCCACAAAAGGTGTTCCATGCCCAGACTTTAGATTTACACAAAAGGTCCTGACAGCGGCCCCCGCAATCTTGGCAAAAATTTCTCACATACTTCCGGTAATAGGAGGCGAGTCCTAGAAGGATCGCACTCCCGGGACCGAAGTCGGAGGCTCCCAGTCCAAGATCGCCCTCACCTTTTCTGTCATCCATTTTGATCCCATCCTGGTGTAATCACATTGCCCCAGGAACTCCACTTTTGTGACCCCGATTCGCACTTTGAAGCTTTGGCATAAGCCTTTCCCTTCCCCGCAATTTTTGGAACACCCTTTTCAAGGTGCTCCAGGTGTTCCTCTTTGTTTTTGAGTACACCAAGATGTCGTGTTTTCGAGTACACCAAGATGTCGTCGATGTACACGATCACAAAGTCATCCAACCACTCCTGGAAAAGGCTGTTCATCAGCGTGCTAAAGGTCGCTGGTGCATTGGTGAGCCCAAAAGGCATCACCAAGAACTCATATGAACCATACCTTGTCCTGCACGCGGTCTTCTCCTCATCTCCTTCCGCCACCCGAATTTGGTGATAGCCGGAGCGCAAGTCGATCCGGCTGAAATACTTCGCTCCTGCCAACCGATCGAAGAGGTCGTCGATCCTTGGCAAAGGGTACCGGTTTTTGATAGTCACCTTATTCAGAGCCCTGTAATCGACACACATCCGCAGCGTCCCATCCTTCTTGTCTGCAAATAGCACCGGGGCTCCGTAAGGTGACTTACTCGGCCGGATGTACCCCTTTGACATTAGATCCTTGAGCTGAGTCTTCAGCTCGACCAACTCTCTGTGGCTCAACCGGTAGGGCGCCTTGGCAGGCGGTTCCGATCCCGGTATCACCTCAATCTTGTGGTCAACTCCTCTTCGCGGTGGCAAGCCGCTTGGTAAATCCTCCGGCATCACATCCTGGTATTTCTCCAAAATCCCCTTGATCCAATCTGGGCTCCTTCTCCTTTTCACTTCTCTAATGTAAGCAAAAATTGGGGCTCGTGTGCCTCCTCCACGGCCACTCCCTTGCTGACAGAAGGTTTTATTCGCCCTCCATGGATTTGGGCGTTTCCGAACACTCGTAAAGAACCTCGCCACCATTCCCACATACGGCAGCGTGACTACCTTCTTGCGGCCATCTATGACCGCTCCGGATTTGCTCAAAAGGTCATCCCAAATGAGATCCACTCCATCGATCTCGCAGATGGTGAAGTTCTCACGTCCCTCCCACTCCCAGTTGAAGAGGAACATCAAACGCCAACCTTGTCGCCAACTGGGTTCTCCTTTGGCAGAACGCACCTCAATAGAGGCCCCCACGTCACTTGTCGGGAGTCCCAACTTTCGCGCCGTCGCCGGCGTCATGAAGGAGTGCGACGCTCCTGTGTCACCAACAACGACACGTTAGTTCCGGATATTTATCCCATCCACGAACAATAACTGACTCCCTTTACGCAGGGCGCCAGTTTCCTGATACAACTCACAAGAATAGTTGCCTACCTTGCAAGTCCTGGCGACCACCGCTTCCACCAAGCGACTGATGGATCTTCCGACAGCTCCGTGGTTGCCCGAGTCATGTTCAATTGTCGAGGTTTTGTGCACTTCTTGGCCATGTGCCCGGCTCCCCGCAATGAAACACACTCCATCAAAGGTCGCCTTCTGTCCGCCATAAGCCGCTCCACCCGCTTTTCCTTTCGAAGCACCGGGTGCCGCCGTTGACGTGTGAAGGCCCTCCCTTCGATTTCCACGTGCCATTGTCGCCGCGTGGCCTATCCCACTTCTTTTCCGGTCGGAAGGAGTCACCTTCCCCGGGTCTTCTTGTGGTTCAGCTCCGTACGGCCTTGTCTCTCACCCCTAGGGACATCCGAGAAACATTCAGCCTCTCAATTGCCTCGTTCAAAGTCTTGGGTGGCTTCCTCCCAACTTGCCGCCTGGCCCATGGGGCCAGTCCCGCCACAAAGTTGAAGACCATTTTCTGCCTGCTTCAAATTCCTCATTCGTTTGTCCCGGGCAAGCCAGGATGCGTTGAGGGGCACAAACTGTCTCTTCATCAATTCCTTGAACCCACTCCAGTTCAAGGTTTCGGGCTTGGGCCTCGGTCGTGAAGGCGTTTCTGCCACCATTGTTGAGCATAGCCCCTCAAATAGGTGGGAGCCACTTCCACCGATCCTCGTCACTCAACTTGGCCGCCCGGAAGTACTGCTCTAGCTCCAGGAGCCAGGTGTTGAGTGCCTTCCGATTCGGACGCCCTCGAAGGTGCCGGTTCCTTAGGCTTCACCTTAAACTTTGCCTTAGTGGAAGTGGCATTAGCCGCCTTCAACACGTCTTTCAACGTCCCGCCAAACTGCGCCAACAACCCTTCCCAAAAGGCTGCCGGCATGGGAGGCATCTCTTGGTTTGTCGGAGCTCTCAAGGATTCCTCGGGCTCCGACTCCTCGGATTCCTCCCGCTCTTGAGCGGCCTCGTTTTGGAAACATGCATCGCTTCCTCAAACGGCCGCCTCGGTGACACGTCGCCCCCATCGGGCTCACCAGGATCATCATCTTTTGGGCCGTTCCTTTTCGCTTCGGCTTGCCCGACCCCATGATGAGGCCAATCCCAAGGACGATCGCGTACTGAACTCTAAGCTCTGATACCAAGTGTCGCGCACCTCACTTCGGTAAGCTCCCCTTCAAGTCATAGTTACTCGCTTGATGCGCGCGCCTGACTCCCAACCTGGCCGCCGGGCCAACTTGGAGCTTCGGCTGCTCACCGGGACATAACGGTCCCCCTTCGCTTCCCACTAAACCCTCCACCTATTTGGGACTAGTGGAAATTCCCTTTGGTAGATGGCAGTCCGGAACAGCTCCCCACTCTTTGGTCGCTTTCCGGCTCGCTCGCTTACTCACTAGTTTTTGGTCACCAACGGGCTTGCACCGTTCTCGGGGTTACTACTCCCTATATATACTTCTGTAGCTGTCCGCGGGTTTCACAACCAGCCATGCCATTTTATGGCGAACCACCACGAAAACCCTCGACTCCCGGTGATGAGTCGCGGTGAGTCTTGGCCCACTCACCACGGCCCCTATGGACCGTGATGAGTCCCAAGACTCCCCACGACTCCCACCACGAGGTCTCCGCCCCCATGGTGAGTCCTATGCCACCCCCACTAAGTCCGCTAAGCTACCACCACCCCTTGTGGAGCCACCCCCACCGCAACCGGTGTGCGGGCTCCACCTAGTGAGCGCCTCCGCCTCCTTGAGTGCCTTGGGCACTCAAGGGTGCTTCAGCCCCCCATACCTATCGCTGCCACTGCCCCCACCACAGGGGCAGCCCCTCATGTGTCCCGACCCCCTGCCCTCAAGGCAAAGGGCCGCGACACACACCCCTACCAACAGGGAGTCGATGTCCTCATCGACTTGTCCATTTGTAGAAACGAACATCCAAGTTGTGGCGTCCCACATCAAGGAGTTTGTTTCCGTACCATGGCGTCCCATGGCAAAGAACCAAACCCCACACTTGACTCTACTCTCAAGCCCCGAAAGTCCCGGCCAAGGGTGGATCCTCTCAGTCCCCCCAGTGCACTCTTCTTGGCCTACTTCAAGGCCAAGGAACGATCCTCCCCGAGGATCGAATCGCATTACGGCAACAACATTGTTGGACCGCTCATGATGCCACTTTGGCATCACCTTGAGCAAGGGTTCACCTGGAATCCTCTTTGACTAGGAAGATAACCTTGAACCAACAGGCGCCCCAATCACTACAATTGGGTCCGCCTTGGAATGCTGGCCTGAGGTACGGGAACCACGCCGAAGCCGCACACGACTTCGTCCGGGCTACACGATTATTCGTACATGAATGGAAGCACGTAGCTTCCGCGTTAGCCCGCACTACAAGGCAACCCCTCGGTAGCGCAGTTATAGTACGCGCACGCGCCAGGTGCGCACTAGCACGTGAACTCCCAAAGAAGGCGCAAGTTTCCTTGCCCCTTGGATGGGGGTCACCCGATTTCGGCACTACGCAAACACACGATTAACCCAATTTACCTCTCCCACTTTTATAAGCTAGCATGCATTCTACACACTAGCCAACCATACCATGCATCACCATTCCAAACAAAATAGGACGCACAACATTTGGAATCCATTTCATTTATAGCACGTTTTGTACAATACAAGTTTTTACAATCGGATTCCTAAGCTAGCTAAGCCGGGTCAAGCATGCATTTCCTCCCCCACGCTCCAAGGTTGATGTCCCCATCAACGCTTCTTCCGCTTTTGAGGTCGCCCTTCGAAAACTGCAACCGCCTCGGATGCGTTTCCCATTTCTGAGGCACGCACCCAAGATGCCTCCATATGATGATAGCCCTTCCATTTGACGAGATACTCCGTTTCTCGGTTCCTGAACCTCCTCGACTTAAGTATTGCCTCCACCTCGTACTCAGGTTCATTTTCATGATCCAACAGCATAGGTGGCGGACGCAACACTTGATGCCGATTCGGACGCGCTTCATCTTTGAAGTAAGGCTTCAAAAGGGAGACATGAATACTGGGGGTGCACCTTACTGTTTGCCGGCAGCTCCAATTCATATACATCCTCATTCATAACCTTCCGAATGCAAAAGGGTCCTGCATACGGAGGTACGAACTTCGGACTCACTTCCGGAGGTAGTCGGAAATTCTTGATGTTCAACCAGACCTCTGTGCCTGCCTCAAACTTCACTTCCGTCCGCTTCCGATTCGCCTGCCTTTAATACCGTTTCCTGGTTTTGGCAATGTTGTACTTTGCGAGCTTCAACAAATGCTCGCGTTCTTCTAGTCCCGCGAACACAGGGCCGCGACACAGGTAGACGGGTGCAAAAGTTCATATGTGATTCAGCGGTTGAGAGCGATGCAGACAGGGGAGGACGACGAGCCACGGAGTTGAGATGGTCGGTTCCGCAAGGTGAGATGGGATTTTCGAAAGCCTGGCCAACGAGCAGTCCGCTGGAGATGAGAAAGGCAATGACGGGGTGGAGGCGGAGCAGGACAGTCAAGGACAGGACAACGATAGTGATGATTTTCATGATTAATAGAATTTTAATGAACTCTCTGTACATTTAAATTCTATTCTAGAGTATATAAAGGAAATTCTCCCCGTCCTTCATGTCCCCTCTCCCATGTGCTTCTCAATGACAACATCGTCCAAACCTGGTCCCTCCCAAAATCGGACATGCGGCACCGCATTTCAATGTCGGAACGGAAATGTGGCAACTGCAAAAACCTCCTTTGGAAATGCGGCACCGCATTTCAAAACCGGGGCAAGAACAATTTTCCGTTTCATGGTTGGACATCAGAAAACTGTTCAGCCGAACGGAAATGCGGTGCCGCATTTCCGTTTTCGACACGGCAGTTTTGCCGATTGCCAGCTCCTTCCACGGAGGTAAATGGAAATGCGGAGGTCGAACATGGAAATGCGGTGCCGCATTTACATTTTGGAGATGGACATTTTTCCAACTGCAGACCCATCGACGGAAATGCGGCTCTCCATTCCATGATGCTAGACGGGAATGCGGCACCGCATTCCATTGTCCAATAAGAAATTTTGATGATGTACATGGAAATGCGGCGCCGCATTTCCAAAACGGACATCGTTGTTTGTCCAATTCCAGACCCTTTGACGGAAATGCGGCACCGCATTACATTGTCCTATAAAAACTTTCGATTGCCAAACATGGAAATGCGGCGCCTCATTTCCAAAACAGACATCGTTGTTTGTCCAATTCCAGACCCGTGTGGGCATTCCGTCTTGTTGGACGGAAATGCGGCACCGCATTCCATTGTCCAATACGAAATTTTGATGACGGACATGGAAATGCGGTGCCGCATTTTCAGAACGGACATCGTTGTTTGTCCAATTCCAGACCCTTCGACGGAAATGCGGCACCGCATTCCATTGTGCTCTCCGGAAATGCGGTGCCGCATTTCATTGTCCGGTACAAAATTTCGATGACGGACATGGAAATGCGGTGCCGCATTTCAAGTATGGACATGGACAAGCATTAGCGACTGGACATGCTCGGACAATTCAAGGTCCAATATGGAAATGCGGTGCTGCATTTCCAATTCGAAGTATGGTAATGCCATGTCAGGAAATGAAATGTTGTACAACATTTCCGTTACGACGACAACGGAGGAAAGGGACCTGCCAGAAATCGCTGCATGGAGAAAAATGAAATGCGGTGCCAAATTTCCGAGCTTCGGTGTGTACATGTTTCCTTTTACTCATATATGGATTTCCTTCACCTCAGGAGTCTGATATCGCTGACTCTGGTATATTCATATGGCAGACACATTGTAGAAATGAGACCACAAATTGTAAACAGTGGGCCAATTACGGCAGTTCTTGAACACGATGAAACACAAGCACACAGAAGTGAGGTACGATGGGTTGTTTTATTGATCGAACACGGTGTCTCACATTTAGCAACTCCAAACAAATCTAAGCCCTTCCTCCTTCTACATGGGCGTCACCAAGTCGACGGAACTTCGATAGCCCTCAAAACAAGCTCATTACTGATGCGGCACCTTGAGGTAAACTGCAATGCGGTCGATCTGGTGCCCTTGGTGGAGCTGACGACAATGTCATGCCCATCAATCATACCACCATCATACATTGACAAGGTCACTGTGGGCCTCATGTGCCCGTGCGATTTGTCTTCGCAACTCAGCCGAATGTCTCCATACACTGGAAGAGCGGAGTGAACTCCACAAATATAGTTTTCCCCGGTGCCATCCTCCCTCGTCCACTGGCAGCAGTTCCAGCGCCAAAGTGAGGCGGTGCGTGATCTGTCCGGCATCCCATTCCACCTTGGTATATCGAGGTCAACAATTTTCAGAACCCCACGGACCGCATTGACCCTCGCCCTCACCTCGCTCAAAGCGGTAATAGCCCTCCAAATACTCCATTGCACGCAAAGACTCCCGCTTGATTCCAGAAGCGTCTGTGAAAAAAGAGAGCCAGACAATGATGTCTCCTGATTCTGGTTTGAACATAGCATGATCGTGGCCATGATAAGGGCAGTCAGCAGGATTTCGACGGCACGACATCCTTGAAAAAGAGCAGCGCGGTGGCTGGAAGAAGTTCAAGCAAACGCTGCAATTCCTCACAAACACTCCAGGGCACATTTAAATTTCCCCCCTACAGGAACCTGCACGGATGAAGATTGGGTTTAGGGTTCATGAATGTAGCCGTTTCAGTTTCCTGAATGCTGAATGAATGTAGCCGTTTCAGTTTCCTTCCCTGCCATGCAAACTATGGGTAGTAAGTGCCAGGTGGGCCTATAGCCACTCGAGACGACGAAGTCCATCCCCCCTTCGATGTCAATGCGGCGCCAATTTCCATCCGGGGGATGGACTTCGGTGGCAGATTTCAAACTATACCCCGTGGATGAGAAAGAGGTATCGGTTCATCCACCGCTGGCGTGATGAACACGTTACACGATGATTGGTGGGTACGTGGGACCCAGATGCTCCATGATTGGAGCCCGCACTGCTCGTCCGCTTCTCATTATTTCGAAAATCTAAGGGCTTTGTTTGTCGCACACCTCACTTCGGTAAGCTCCCCCCTCAAGTCATAGTTACTCGCTTGATGCGCGCGCCTAACTCCCAACCTGGCCGCCGGGCCAACTTGGAGCTCCGTCTGCTCACCGGGACATAGCGGTCCCCCTTTGATCTCCCAAAGAACCCTCCAACAATTTAGAACCAGCGGAATTCCCTTGGTAGTTGGCAGTCCGGAATAGCTCCCCACTCTTTGGTCGCTTTCCGGCTCGCTCGCTTACTCACTAGTTTTTGGTCACCAACGGGCTTGCACCGTTCTCGGGGTTACTACTCCCTATATATACTTCTGTAGCTGTTTGCGGGGGTTTCACTAACAACCATGCCATTTTATGGCGAACCACCACGAACACCCTCGACTCCCGGTGATGAGTCGCGGTGAGTCTTGGCCCACCCACCACGGCCCCTATGGACCGTGATGAGTCCCAAGACTCCCTACGACTCCCACCACGAGGTCTCCGCCCCAGGGTGAGTCCTATGCCACCCCCACTAAGTCCCGCTAAGCTACCACCACCCCTCGTGGAGCCACCCCCACCGCAACCCGGTGTGCGGGGCTCCACCTAGTGAGCGCCTCTGCCTCCTGGAGTGCCTTGGGCACTCAAGGGTGCTTCAACCCCCCATACCTATCGCTGCCACTACCCCACCAAAGGGGCAGCCCCTCTTGTGTCCTGACCCCCTGCCCTCAAGGCAAAGGGCCGCGACAGCGGTACTGGAAGGCAGGCACGGAGGTCTGGTTGAACATCAAGAATTTCCGACTACCTCCGGAAGTGAGTCCAAAGTTCGTACCTCTGTATGCGGGACCCTTTCGCATCCGGAAGGTATGATGAGAGGATGTGTATGAATTGGAGCTGCCGGAAAACAACAAGGTGCATCCACTATTCCACGTCTCCCTTTTGAAGCCTTACTTCAAAAATGAAGCGCGTCCGAATCGGCATCAAGTGTTGCGTCCGCCACCTGTGCTGTTGGATCATGAAAATGAACCTGAGTACGAGGTGGAGGCAGTAGTACTTAAGTCGAGGAGTTCAAGAACCGAGAAACGGAGTATCTCGTCAAATGAAGGGCTATCATCATGTGGAGGCATCTGGGTGCGTGCCTCAGAAATGGGAAACGCATCCGAGGCGTTGTAGTTTTCGAAGGGCGATCTCAAAAGCGGGAAGAGCGTTGATGGGGACATGAACCTTGGAGTGTGGGGGAGGAAATGCATGCTTAGCCCAGCTTAGCTAGCTCAAGAATCCGATTGCAAAAACTTGTATTGTACAAAATTTGCTTTAAATGAAATGGTTTTCAAATGTTGTGCTTCCTATTTTGTTTGGAATGGTGATGCATGGTATGGTTGGCTAGTGTGTAGAATGCATGCTAGCTTACAAAAGTGGGAGAGGTAAATTGGGTAATCGTGTGTTTGCCCAGGCCGAAATCGGGTGACTCCCATCCAAAGGCAAGGAAACTTGCGCCTTCTTGGGAGTTCACGTGCTAGTGCGCACCTAGCGCGTGCGCGTACTATAAATGCGCTACCGAGGGGTTTGCCTTGTAGGGCGGGCTAACGCGGAAGCTACGTGCTTCCGTTCACGTACTATAATCGTGTAGCCTCGGGACGAAGTCGTAGTGCGGCTTCGGCGTGTTCCCGTACCTCATGCCAGCATTCCAAGGCGGACCCAATTGTAGTGATTGGCGCGCGGTTGGTTCAAGGTTATCTTCCTAGTCAAAGAGGGTTCGAGGTGAACCCTTGCTCAAGGTGATGCCAAAAGCGGCATCATGAGCGGTCGCAAGCAATGTTGTTGCAGTAAGGCGATTCGATCCTCGGGGAGAGCGTTCCTTGGCTTGAAGTAGGCCAAGAAGAGGGGGGGGGCTATATTCAGGAGCCATGAGCCATGAGCAGAGTCGTAAGTGTCGAAAAAAACATGAGCAGGACTATTTTCCGGAAATGAGTGTCCGCGGGAATAGGGTGGTGTCACGGTCATAGGGGGAGAAGGACCTCCCGATGAAGGAGGTTCGGCAATGTTTTTTAGAATTACATATTGAAAGGCAATGTTTCGCGAATGGTAGGGTGGTACTGATCTATACAATGGGGGCCCATTTCAGCCTACCAGCCACTTGCAAAATCCACCCACACTCCAATGAGGAATGACGCATTTGGGAACGATGGATACAGAATAGAACAAAAAGGGGCACAATGGGTTTTTATTGATCCACAAAATTGCATTTGAAGCACGTCTACTATGCTGATTGTGCAAACAATTCTTTAGCCCTGTGCCTTCTAAATACAAGTCACGTTGTCAATGGGACTTCGACTGCTCTGAGAAGTAGCTCATAGTTTCGGGCTCCTCCAGGTAAACTGGATTGCAGCCGTTTGTACCGCCCCTGTTTATGTTCACCATAATGTCCTCCCATTCAATCATACCACCATCGAATATGGAAAGCTTCACGTTTTCGCCGTCCACACCAATGTGAATGTCCCCATACAATGGAGAAGATGAGCGCACTCCTTCAGGAGTATAAGTCTCTCCGATGGAGTCCACCACGTCCACTGGCAGCAGTTCCACCGCAACAGCATAGCAGTGCGCATTCTTCTGCATGGGTGCCCGTCGTAGCTGGGAAAATCGGAATCAAGGATGCGTAGGAGCCACGGACTCCTCAGACCAAGATCGTCACCCCGCTCGAAGGCATACTGGCTTGGGAGATACTCAAAAGCGGACAATGTTTCCACATTCGAACCAGTATCTTCTGTGTAATTGTGTACCAGATAACGATGTCTCCCGATGTGGCCGAATACATTGCATAATCGATGCCTCCATAAGGGCAGTCGTCCCGGTTCCGGAAGCACGGCATCCTTGCAAAGGAGGACCTGAGGACGTCTTTGATGCCGATGACAATGACCTTGCGGACAACAACGAAGCCCTTAGATTTTTGAAATGATGAGAAGCGGAAGAGCAGTGCGGTCTCCAATAATGGACCATCTGGTCACAAGTACCCACCAATCATCGTGTAACGTGTTCAACAAGCCAGCGGTGGATGAACCGATACCTCTTTCTCATCCACGGGGTATAGTTTGAAATCTGCCACCGAAGTCCATCCCCCGGATGGAAATTCGGCGCCGTATTTACATCGAAGGGGGGATGGACTTCGTCATCTCGAGTGGCTATAGGCCCACCTGGCACTTACTGCCATAGTTTGCATGGCAGGGAAGGAAACTGAAACGACTACATCCATGGATGAGCCAATCTTCATCCATGCAGGTTCCTGTCGGGGGGATATTTAAATGTGCCCTGGAGAGTTTGTGAGAATTGCAGCGTTTGCTTGAATTTCTTCCAGCCACCGCGCCGCTGCCTCCTCCATCCGGGAGCTGCTGTCATTGAGCATACTGCGCTACTCTTTTTCAGGGGATGCCGTGCCGCCAAAATCCTGCTGACGCCTTTATCATGGCCACGATTATGCTATGTTCAAACCAGAATCAGGAGACATCATTGTCTGGCTTTCACTTTCACAGACGCATCTGAATCAAGCGGGAGTCTTTGCGCGCAATGGAGTATTTGGAGGGCTATTACCGCTTTGAGCGAGGTGAGGGCGAGGGTCAATGCGGTCCGTGGGTCCTGAAAATTGTTGACCTCGATATACCAAGGTGGAATGGGATGCCGGACAGATCACGCACGGCTTCACTTGGCGCTGGAACTGCTGCCAGTGGACCAGGGAGGACGGCACCGGGGAAAACTATATTCGTGGAGTTCACTCCGCTTTTCCAGTGTATGGAGACATTCGGCTGAGTTGCGAAGACGAATCGCACGGGCACAGGAGGCCCACAGTGACCTTGTCGATGTATGATGGTGGTATGATTGATGGGCATGACATTGTCGTCAGCTCCACCAAGGGCACCAGATCGACCGCATTGCAGTTTACCTCGAGGTGCCGCATCAGTAATGAGCTTGTTTTGAGGGCTATCAAAGTTCCGTCGACTTGGTGACGCCCATGTAGAAGGAGGAAGGCTTAGATTTGTCTGGAGTTGCTAAATGTGAGACACCGTGTTCGATCAATAAAAACAACCCATCGTACCTCACTTCTGTGTGCTTGTGTTTCATCGTGTTCAAGACTGCCGTAATTGGCCCACTGTTTATAATTTGAGGTCTCATTTGTACAATGTGTCTGTCCATATGACTATACCAGAGTTAGCGAATATCAGAGTCTTGAGGTGAAGAAAATCCATGTATGAGTTGTAGGAAACATGTACACGCCGAATGTCGCGGCCCTTTGCCTTGAGGGCAGGGGGTCGGGACACATGAGGGGCTGCCCCTGTGGTGGGGCAGCGACAGCGATAGGTATGGGGGGCTGAAGCACCCTGAGTGCCCAAGGCACTCAGGGAAGCGGAGGCGCTCACTAGGTGGAGCCGCCCCACACCAGGTTGCGGTGGGGGTGGCTCCACAAGGGGTGGTGGTAGCTTAGCGGGACTTAGTGGGGGTGGCATAGGACTCACCATGGGGGCGGAGACTCGTGGTGGGAGTCGTGGGGAGTCTGGGACTCATCACGTCCATAGGGGCCGTGGTGAGCGAGCCAAGACTCACCGCGACTCATCAACGGGAGTCGAGGGTTTTCGTGGTGGTTCGCAATAAAATGGCATGGCTGGTTGTGAAACCCCCGCAGACAGCTACAGAAGTATATATAGCGAGTAGTAACCCCGAGAACGGTGCAAGCCCGTTGGTGACCAAAAACTAGTGAGTAAGCGAGCGAGCCGGAAAGCGACCAAAGAGTGGGGAGCTGTTCCGGACTGCCATCTACCAAAGGGAATTCTCCTAGTCCCAAATAGGTGGAGGGTTCAGTGGGAAGTGAAGGGGGACCGTTATGCCCCGGTGAGCAGCCAAAGCTCCAAGTTGGCCCGGGCGGCCAGGTTGGGAGTCAGAGGTCGCGCACCTCACTTCGGTAAGCTCCCCTCAAGTCATAGTTACTCACTTCGATGCGCGGACAGGACGTTGAGGGAAACGGCAGTAAGTAGCGGCGGGGGGGGACTAGAAGAACGCGAGCGTTGTTGAAGCTCGCAAAGTACAACATTGCCAAAGCTAGGAAAGAATCGGAAGCGGAGGGAAGTGAAGTTTGAGGCAGGCACGGAGGTCTGGTTGAACATCAAGAATTTCCGACTACCTCCGGAAGTGAGTCCCAAGTTTGTACCTCCGTATGCGGGACCTTTTTGCATTCGGAAGGTTATGAATGAGGATGTGTATGAATTGGAGCTACCGGCAAACAGCAAGGTGCACCCAGTATTCCATGTCTCCCTTTTGAAGCCTTACTTCAAAGATGAAGCGCGCCTGAATCGGCATCAAGGTTGCGTCCGCCACCTATGCTGTTGGATCATGAAAATGAACCTAAGTACGAGGTGGAGGCAATACTTAAGTCGAGGAGGTTCAGGAACCGAGAAACGGAGTTATCTCGTCAAATGAAGGGCTACATCTTGTGGAGGCATCTTGGTGCGGTGCCTCAAAATGGGGAAACGCATCCGAGGCGGTTGCAGCTTGAAGGGCAAAACCTAAAAAGCGGAAGAAGCGTTGATGGGGACATCAACGTTGGAGCGTGGGGGAGGAATGCATGCTTAGCCCGGCTTAGCTAGCTTAGGAATCCGATTGCAAAAATTGTATTGTACAAAAATTTGTTATAAAGGAAATGGGTTCCAAATTCTGTGCGTCCTATTTTGTTTGAATGGTGATGCATGGTGTGGTTGGCTAGTGTGTAGAATGCATGCTAGCTTACAAAAGTGGGAGAGGTAAATTGGGTTAATCGTTGTGTTGAGTAGGGGGGGTGCTATTCCGTGAGCCCGGAGGCGTGAACCTGTGAGCCCAGGAAACCGTGAGCCCAGCACAGGCTCACGCCACGTCAGCATGCATACAGGGCCTATTTCCGCGGATGTCACCTATTACCGCGGGTTGAACAGCCATTTCCGGGAATGCAGACTGGATGTATTACATCCATTGTATCCATCCTTGTATCCACTGATCCATCTAGACGTATCAAAGATTTTCCTTCATATAAAGAATTAATCCAGGTTTTCCAGATATCCTCTAGAAAATCTTCACACAAGCATCAATTGCTGTGTGTAATTGCCCAAAAACTAGGCCTCAGGAGGGCCTGGGCTTTTGGCTCAGCCTCGAGACTGTCGGGAGCTTAAGGACGGAAAGCCAAACTCTGCATTGGAATGTGGGTACGTTGTGAGGAGGTGCACACTGACATCATCTAAAGCGGATCCCTGCAAAATCTTTTCTTACTCACCACCTTTGCGAACATGCCAAGTATGTGCGGGAGCATCATGGATGCTCACCAGATTGAGAATGCTGAACGATCTTTGATCACGTGGACTTCACCTCGATGGATTCACCAAGCATTCTTCTAGCAGGAATGGTTTGGAGACAAGCGAGCAAATGATGCGAGAATGTTGTACACGAACCAAAGTCGATTGTTTGTTTGAAATGCACTCAAGCCTGTGAGGTCCACAAAACTCTAAATAGATTGAAGGAACAATCCGGGCAGTCCATGCAATCGACGGATGAATTTCGGCGCCGAAATTCGTCCAAACCCGGCACTTACTTTTTGCTTTTGGATGATAATTTTCCGTAAATCGTTGGTTGGAAATACCCCGTTCCGACGAATAGAACAGGAATATTCTGCATTTAATGGGAAATCGGCATATTAAACCACTTCTGTCAAAATTAATTGCATTTTAGCCGTTCTTTTTCATTTGAACCGACAGTATCCATGAAGTGGGCTTTTTCGCACGGGACGTTGCCGCACATAAAGTATAATTTCGGCGCCGAAAAATAGTTAAATGTCCAGAAATGGCAGTCCAACAGGCATGGACAACATCCGTCAGGGGCAATAATGGCGGCAAAGCATAGCATCGTGCCGATTTAGTCTTCGCTCTGGATGAATTCGGCGCCGAAATATGGATGATTTCACCTCGTCTACGCGCGGACGGACATATTCGTAATGAATTTCGGCGCCGAAATATGGATGAAATGTGCCGAAGTGCAGCCGTTTCGTTGTCCGGAATTAATTCCGGCTCCGATATCCCACCGACAGGTTTGCTCATGACGAATGAGGACTTGGGAAGCGATGAATTTCGGCGCCGAAATATGGACGATTTCACCTCGTCTACGTGCGGACGGACATATTCGTAATGAATTTCGGCGCCGAAATATGGATGAAATGTGCGAAGTGCAGCCGTTTCCGTTGTCCCGGAATTAATTCCGGCTCCGATATCCCACCGACAGGTTTGCTCATGACGAATGAGGACTTGGGAAGCGATGAATTGCGGCGCCGAAATTTGTAAGTTTGTGTATGAAAGCACTTGAATAGGATGAATTTCGGCGCCGAAATTCATCCGTCCGCTGATGAAACGTACCGACCTGACTGTTGAATGTCATATGCAGGGGATTTTCATGGCGGTTGGGTTTCATGATGTGCGGATATTTCATTCAATGCCGGCTGCTCCGGGAACCGCATCGGTGAACGGAACGTATTTCGGTGCCGCAATTCGGATAAACCGTCATACACTGGTGGCTGGAACTGGCACGCGTCGTGTTCCAGTCGACTTCATCCGTGCGAAACGTGTCAGGGGTCACAATCTTTCATCACCCATACGACAGAAAGTGGTGGACGGTGGCAACGCTTCGGGAGACGTGGCTGCTTACGCATCTGCTCGTGCATAGTGGTTGCATGTTCCACCGCTTCGCTCTCTCGCTCCTTGCCCTTCTGCAGTGACGTTCTCCTGCGTTTCCTCTCCTTATGCGGCATAGTGGTAGCATAGAGTTTGTGGAAGGTCAGGCGACTCCGGCAAAGAGGAGGACGCGGGATTTTGGGAAGCCGCCGACGACACGACTTAAGCTCCGTCTCATGCATGAAATGCAGACGTCGTTATCCGGAGACTCGGATCGCCCACCAGTGAGAGATTCGTGCTTCGCGGATGTGAAGCACTCCATACGCAATATTCCTTTTACACCTTTGTTTTGGCGTGCAGTTCAGTGTTTCATGTTTTCCTGTTTGTTTGACATGGGAGCTGGGGAGAGGGATCGTAGGGGGGCGAGGCAACACAGTCAACTTTGGATACTCCTGCCCGGGTGCTGCGCTCACAAGGTGGAAGTGCATCGAGGCAGACGAGTCCTCATTCAACACCTCAGATATCGCCTCCGAAAAGCCCACCTAGAGTTCGGAAGCCGAGAAAGCAGAAGGAGCCCATGGCTTCGCCAGTAAAACCCCTAGGGAGACTGGAAGCGGAGATATTGGGTTTGCAGTCAATTTCAGAAAACACAGATGCGGTGGAGGCCGCTGGAGATGTGGGAGTCGGATCTGCAGAAGGGCGGCCCATTCAACTGACAGAAGGAGAGGACGATAACGTGGTACGACTTGGCGACGATCAGAACCTGCTGGAGCTTGCGGAGGAGCAAAACCTGCATGACAGTACACAGGCTGGTGAGAGGGGTGAGGGAAGTGACAGAGGTGATACAAGTAAGAACTGGTGGCAGGTATGCTCATGAGCGCACGAGACATGAACATAGCAGCAAACAGGTTGCTGGCAGAGACTCATAGCAACATAGGCCGCGTTTTGGGCTCCATGGTGTATCCCGAGAACCTTAAAGTTCCTTTGTGTCGCATGGTAAGCCTTCCAGTTGTAAGGCAAGCACTGCCAGGGGATATCGATCGACTGAAGCACAACTTCAGAGAAGGGTACAGACGGGGGTCGGCAGCATTCTACGTTTCCATTGAGAATGACCAGGGTGTCACAAGGGGCCCCACTGCAGAGGAGCTTCAGAATTGGGGCCCCCACTGGCACACTGTTAATGCCGAGTTTGAAGCCTATCTGAAGACTAATCCCACATTCGCACACATGGAAGGGAAGATGTTCTTCGTTTGGGACGGGAACCACAGGATGCTTGCCCGGACAGAGTACATTGCTGAAATGCATCCGCAAGATATCAGTTGGCATTACATGGTGGACTGCATTGTCGTGAAGGTGGACGTCAGGGACAGAGGACTGTTGAAGGGTGCCATGGCGGATATAAATCTGTAAGTATACAATTACATCCTTGTGTACTGCCTATTGCGGCGCCGAAATAGGCAATGTTCACCACTGTCATGCACTCTATGAACTGGAAATTGGATTGCTGTGCTGAAATCATATTTTCATGTTGTTTTTTTCTCCATGGCAGGGTAACAGAGAGGGCCTTCGTGGAAACTCATCTGGCACATACGCTCTACAGAGTGCAAGAAGTGGGGACAGCTCCGCTGACGGACTTCCAAAAGTCCCTCGATCCTGAGCTGTACAGGAAGTCCCTAGCGAAAGCAGATCGCACCTGGTACCGACCAACGCTGGACGCCATGGTGGAGATCCTCTATTCGGTGAGGTTCATCTCAAATTTCAGTATCAATTTAATGTTATTTGTTGCAGGGATCCGTGGCCTGACTGTATCTGCTGGGTATGGGAATGCAGACGAACATCAGGGATGACTTGGCCTATGCCAAAAGGCAATTCTTTGAGAATGATGCCCCAACAAGGCGGACGCGTCGATAGAGAGTCATATTGTGCAGGCAGGGAAGCAATCCTGGACCAAGTACAGGTCCAAACTTGTTAAGCAAGTTGCAATCGCTGACCCTGGTCTTGGTGCCGAGTTCCTGGCGGAGATAGGACTGCATTACTCTAGACCCATGAAACCGGAAATGTCCATGGAGAAACTTCATCACATCGCAGTGTCCTGTGTTGAGCCGGCGGAGAAGGTAAGCATGTGTTATTCTTGTTTTGTGACTTCTCGCGATTCTTATGTTGGAGCTCTTGTCTGACCGATGTGAGGTGGCTGCAGACGAGGTGGCTGCGAATCTGGAACGGCCATACAAACACGAAGCTGCTGTACCACTTTCCCATCGAGCCACAGACGACAAAATGAACGACTGGCTCAATGTCATGACTTGGTGGCATCAGGTATAATTTTCTCCTATTCTGTGTTGGACATCGTCGCAATTTCAAAATCATGAATGTTTTGGAAACCTGCCATGATGCAGGTACTGACCCATGCCCAGGAGCAATTGGACTACAACACCACCACTTTCAAGTTACAGATCGACTGGACGAAGCCTGAGACAATGGAGAACTACGTGCAGTCGTGGCGAGGGCGCTTCGCAAACCTCTTTTTCAGAGAAATTGCAAAGGCAAGACGCAGCGTATACATCGAAGAGCAGGAGGGTGCCGACAAAGCGGCAATGCGTGTCCTGTTCAGGTAATCTGCTGACAATGCATCCCCCTATTTGCAGTTTAGATGATTTGGTTAAGCAGCGATGGATATTGCGGCGCCGAAATATACCTCTGCAAGATGTGAGTTCTGGGTAATTGGGGCACGGTCCACTCCGTATTTCGGTGCCGAAATACCTTGTGCATTGACAACTTCCACTTGCATGATGCATCGGTAGAATGATTTTTGTTGAACTGCCTCGTGATTGTAGGTACATAAACTTTGCACTCATTCCGTCCGGAGCCATTCAAAGGGTTCCACCATTCTTCCTGGCGTGGAGGACACCTGGAGGTCGTGGAACGATGTACACAGAAGTAATGGTGAAGGAGTGGCATGCCGAGCATTTGGTAAACTGCCCCTGGTATGTGGATCTCCCAAGTGGGACCGTTGACCTCTCGGAGGTTAACTTGAAGAAGGAAGCGAATGCCAGGGCTATGAAGGCGCAATCGGATCCCCAACCAGAGGACGCGGAAAGACTGAAAGCAGAGGAGGCAGCCAAGCAGAAAGCACTGAGAAAGTCAGCCAAGGCGGCAGCGTTGGCGAAGGAGCAGATGGAGAAGCAGGCAGCTGAGCAGCCCAAGGACAGGAAGAAAAGAACGCGCAAACAGGGGCAAGAGACGAAGACCCCCACACCCAAGAAGAAGAAGCAGCAACACAGTCAGCCAGATGAGGAGGATTCGGACGACGATTTCCAGCAGGAAAACACCCAGGGGGCCACACCTCGTCCGAAAATTCACAAGGGCCAGCGCTCCGGGGGTCGGCTGCGAAGAGATCACTATACGAGGATGCACCTGGCAGACCCTACCGTGCGGTGCAGATTGCGGGCAGGGAAGTCCTCAAAACACCCACAATTGTGGAGTGTGTTAATGAAAATTTCCTAACTGCTCTGACCAGAAGGCTGGAGATAACGAGTTTGAGGAAGGCGATCGAGGCCCACCAGGGGAAGGGGAAGAGGAAGGCCACTGGCAATGATATGGAGGACACTCCTGGCTACACAAAGATGATGGAGTATTTTGTGGCGATGAGCCACGGCAAAAAGAGCACAGTCGGGGGCAGGGCGGTGAAAGCCTCCATCGACATGATCCTTGTGGATATCCCGGATGGGCAGGAGATACTGGGGCTGGGCTCAGTTCCCTGGTGGAACAAGTACGACGAACGATACTGGAGCCACACATTCGGGTTCGCAGCCAACATGTTGGACGACGTTGGCTGTGTTGTTGTGCTAGTAGCCGATGGAGAAGTCACTGAGAATGATATCAAAGTATGGACGGGGAGAAGTGCAGCACCCATCCTGAAAAAGATCTGGACTTGCATCAACACGCAGGGTCTTCTCAACGATGGCCAGAAGGTATGCTGTGGTTCTCCTCTGCTATGTCAATTTCTGGGCCGAAATTGCCCTGTACATGTAGGCCACCTCTGACGTTTTCATTTCCTTCTCTGCAGACTCTTATCTTTCAGGCATTTTGCTTCGTGAAGGAACATTTGAAATTCAAATTACGTGAAGCAGGAAGACTTGTTGATTCCACAGTTGATCCACTGGAGTATAACGTCCTGTTCAACCATGTGGGAGAGAAGGACATTCTTTGTGATTTGTCGGGCAAGCCATGGAGGTATGGCAGGACCAGGAGTCCTGCATTCATCCAGACGCTCATGGAAACGTGTATGGATGTTGAAGGCAGGGTCCTTGACGTCACTGCAAATACAGGTGAGAACGTTAATTGAATGCGGCACCGAAATTGACACCATTTCCGTTTCTGTATGTTTGCTTGTGCGAGGAAGCGACTCATTCTTGAGTTTGGCTGTGGTTGTCGTATGAATTCGCAGGTGCCTGTATGTGGGCGGGAAGGATGTCGAACCGATTTGTGTTCTCATTTGAGGGGGATACGGCCTTGTACGATTACAATTTGGCGGGCCTTCAGCGTCTGCCTCCGACTGAGGATCCCAAAAACGCAGAAGAGGACGTGGAAGGAGAGGAGGAAGATGAAGAGGAGGAAGTCCGGGAAATTCGTTCGATGCAGGGGCGCCCGAAGCCGCTTCCCCCAATGCCTGTCTTCGAGTGAGTTGCACCATAGTAAGTGTATTGGTTTCGGTTGTAGGGACCATGCAACCTGCCGATGATTCCCTGTTTGAATTCTCTAATGTACTTCATTCTATGTTTGTGCGTACACTCGGCCTTGCAGAGTCGTCCGACGAGGAGAAGCTGGGAGACTTGCTCGAATCGGACCCTGTTGCAGAGGAGGAGACAGAATCGCATCGGCCATTCTTTGCCAGAAAATCGTTTCTCGCGAGTCCCCAGAAGCCCTTTTTTCTACCAGCCTATGCAGACACGGCTGCCAAAGAAGCCATCAGGAGGGAGGATAGGCCTACTCGGTTAGAGCAATTGACATACGGGAATGAGCAGAGAATTATAATGAGGCGTGAGGCCAAACATAGAATTGTGAAAGGCAGAGTAGGGAAGTTCGTAATAGAATCCGCGTCCGAGAGCGAGGGGAATGTCGAGGAGACTTCCGCACCCAGGTGGACAGTTCCGGCTGGTGAGGATGGTATTTTTGAGGGGAGGGCTTCTCAGAGTAACAGCGGTAGCGGCAGTGCAGGTTCGGAGGCAGGTGGAAGGCAGCCATCCTTGCATGAGGGCGGGGATGCATCGGACAGTGATAGCGGATCCTCACCATAGCAAAGTCTCATTTGGATCCTTTTGTTGTACAGTTCTGAAACACTTAATGAATATATTGACGATTTGAAAAATCATTGTGTTCAGACTGCTTGTCCATTCCCTACATTTCTTCCGCCAACCAAAATCTATAATAAAAGCAGAAGAGACGCAAACTTCAGTGAAGAACCCTACAAGTAATTTATGCACACCATCGACCCGAGAACTTGAAGCCATGAAAACCCTGCCGTTTCTAACATTCCTATTGGGAAATTTGGCGCCGAAATAGCCCAGTTTGCGCCTTCGTTATATGGGCCTCAAAAATTCCACGGATGAATTACTGCACCAAAATATTGCGATGGAAGCCTTCAGCACAAGGCACTTCACCACATTCCACTTGGGTATTTCGGCGCCGAAATTGCCCGTTCTGCGCCTTTAAATACCGCACTATATCACATTTTAAGAGGTAATTTCGGTGCCGAAATACCCCGGTGGATGTCTTCAAAACACCATTTTAGCACACTGCTCTTGGGAATAACGGCGCCGAAATTCCTCATTCCGCATCCTGGACCAGGAGAAACAGACCCTATTACCGAGGTAAGAGGACATAACACCGTCAATAAAGGCAGGAAAATTCCAATTCCGCGGATGCCCGCTCATGAGCTCATAGGCTCATAGGCTCATGGGCTCATGCGCTCATGAAATAGTAAACCTCGATTTGTCTGGAGTTGCTAAATGTGAGACACCGTGTTCGATCAATAAAACAACCCATCGTACATCACTTCTGTGTGTTGGTGTTTCATTGTGTTCAAGAACTGCCGTTATTGGCCCACTGTTTAAAATTTGTGGTCTCATTTCTACAATGTGTCTGTCCATATGAATATACCAGAGTCAGCGAAATCAGAGTCCTGAGGTGAAGGAAATCCATGTATGAGTAAAAGGAAACATGTACATGCTGAAGCTCGGAAATTTTTCTCCATGCAGCTCCCTTTCCTCTGTTGTGGTCGTAACGGAAATGCTGTAACGCATTTCATTTCTTGACATGGCATTACCATACTTCGAATTGGAAATGCGGCACCGCATTTCCATATTGGACCTTGAATTGTCTGAGCATGTCCAATCGCCAATGCTTGTCCATGTCCATTCTCGAAATGCGGCACCGCATTTCCATGTCCGTCATCGAAATTTCGTACTGGACAATGGAATGCGGCACCGCATTTCCGTCCAGCACAATAGAATGCGGTGCCGCATTTCCGTCAAAGGGTCTGGAATTGGACAAACAACGATGTCCGTTCTGAAAATGCGGCACCGCATTTCCATGTCCGTCATCAAAATTTCGTATTGGACAATGGAATGGGGTGCCGCATTTCCGTTCAACAAGACGGAAAGCCCACACAGGTCTGGAATTAGACAAACAACGATGTCTGTTTTGGAAATGCGGCACCGCATTTCCATGCCCTCGCCCTCACCTCGCTCAAAGCGGTAATAGCCCTCCAAATGCTCCATTGCGCACAAAGACTCCCGCTTGATTCCAAAAGCGTCAGTGAAAACAGAGAGCCAGACAATGATGTCTCCTGATTCTGGTTTGAACATAGCATAATCGTGGCCATGATAAGGGCAGTCAGCAGGATTTCGGCGGCACGGCATCCTTGAAAAAGATTAGCGGAGTACGCTCAATGACAGCAGCTCCTGGATGGAGGAGGCAGTAGCGCGGTGGCTGGAAGAAGTTCAAACAAACGCTGCAATTCCTCACAAACACTCCAGGGCACATTTAAATTTCCCCCCTACAGGAACCTGCACGGATGAAGATTGGCTGCTCCATGAATGTAGCCGTTTCAGTTTCCTTCCTTGCCATGCAAATTATGGGCAGTAAGTGCCAGGTGGGCCTATAGCCACCCAAGACGTCGAAGTCCATCCCCGCTTCGATGTAAATGCGGCGCCGAATTTCCATCCGGGGGATGGACTTCGGTGGCAGATTTCAAACTATACCCCGTGGATGAGAAAGAGGTATCGGTTCATCCACCGTTGGCGTGATGAACACGTTACACGATGATTGGTGGGTACGTGGGACCCAGATGCTCCATTATTGGAGCCCGCACTGCTCTTCCACTTCTCATCATTTTGAAAATCTAAGGGCTTCGTTGTTGTCCGCAAGGTCATTGTCATCGGCATCAAAGACGTCCTCAGGTCCTCCTTTGCAAGGATGCCGTGCTTCCGGAACCGGGACGACTGCCCTTATGGAGGCTTCGATTATGCAATGTATTCGGCCACATCGGGAGACATCGTTATCTGGTACACAGTTTACACAGAAGATACTGGTTCGAATGTGGAAACATTGTCCGCTTTTGAGTATATCCCAGGCCACCACGCCTTCGAGCGGGGTGACGATCTTGGTCTGAGGAGTCTGTGGCTCCTGCGCATCCTTGATTCCAATTTTCCCAGCTACGACGGGCACCCATGCAGAAGAATACGCACTGCTATGCTGTTGCGGTGGAACTGCTGCCAGTGGACGTGGGTGGACTCCATCGGAGAGATGTATACTCCTGAAGGAGTGCACTCCTCTTCTCCATTGTATGGGGACATTTGCATTGGTGTGGACGACGAAAATGTGAAGCTTTCCATATTCGATGGTGGTATGATTGAAGGGCACGACATTGTGGTGAACATCAACAGGGGCGGTACAACGGCTGCAATCCAGTTTACCTGGAGGAGCCCGATGACTCATGAACTAGTTCTCAGAGCAGTCAAAGTCCCATTGACAACGTGACTTGTATTCAGAAAGCACAGGGCTAAAGATTTGTTTGCACAATCAGCACAGTAGACGTGCTTCAAATGCAATTCATGTGGATCGATAAAAACCCCATTGTGCCCTCTTTTTGTTCTATTTTGTATCCATCGTTTCCAGAATGCATCATTCCTCATTTCGTTTGGGATTGGGAGTGTGGGTGGATTTTGCAAGTGGTTGGTAGGCTGAAATGGGCCCTCATTCTACAGAGCAGTACCACCCTACCATTCGCGAAACATTGACTGTCAATTGGTAATTCTAAAAAACATTGCCGAACCTCGTTCATTGGGAGGTCCTTCTCCCCCTATGACCGTGACACCCTCAACCCTATTCCCGCAGACACTCATTTCTGGAAAATAGTCCTGCTCATGTTTTTTTTGACACTTAAGACTCTGCTCATGGCTCATGCCGCTCATGGCTCATGGCTCATGAAATAGCAGCCCCCCTTGCGGATTCGTCGTCACCTGTGGACATTCTCCATCAGACCGCTTTCCTCAAAAAATACAATAAATCCATCTGATACAAGAGTAGAAGCCCCAAATGAAGCGTGGGAAAGTACCTGAAACCACCATGTCATGCGGTTCATCCACATGTCGAATGTGGGGTCGGACACTTTGTCGGGTTTGGGGAAGCTCCACATGTCCCTTGTACTTTGGGAACCATTCTAGATTTGGAGCCACCGGGTCTGTCCAACCACCACAGCATATTAGTAAGCGCCAAACACCACAAAAATGAATTGCTGCCACGACGTTTTTGGTTAAGAATGTATAACCTTTTCAGTTGCATCCACACAGGATGTGGCTAGACGATGCAGCTTCTCCAATGTCATCGTGGGCTTCAGAGCGCGGGAGTAGTGCTTCCCCACCTCCACCAGAAAGTCGGCACCAAGGGCGGGATCAGCTATGGCCACGTACTTTACCATCCGCGACTTGTACTTTATGCGGGCCTTCGCCTCCGCAACTTTGAGATACAATTCCAGTGCCGGGAGGGTTAGTTTCTTCTCCTCTGACTCCATGTAGAACCTCCGCGCATGTGCCAAATCCTGCTGAATTTTCGTCTGTCAAGAATGCGCAGATATGATTAGAAATCCTGGTCAACACTTTTTCTTCTATTGGGGGAGGAGAGACAGATAAGCTGAACAAAACAGTCAGGAGCTTTACCCAAAATATGTAGTCCACCATGGCGTCCATGCTCAGCCTATACCAGGTTCTGTCTGCCTTTGCCTCCGACTTGCGTAGCAGGTCGGCACTGAGCGAATTGGCAAACTCTTGCACCCCCTGCTTCCCAACATCCTTCACTCGGAAGAGCATATGGGACAAGTTGGTGGCAATGAAGGCATTCTCAGTCACCCTGCAATGCCACATTTCCATTAAACAATACAGAAATGAGAATTTGCAACAAATATGACGATTGGCAATGAAGTGACTGTTTCAAATTCAAAGTTCCAAATCAAGAGGCATTGTAACTTACGAGTTGATGTCTGCCATTGCCGCTTTGAGAAGACTGCGATCTTTGGGCCCCGCAACCTTGAGCACAACACACTCCACGGCAAAATGCCAATCCAGATCGTTGGGGTGGGCTTGGGCTATGTACTCCATCCATGCCAGGAGGCGATGATTGCCGTCCCACACGTAAAACATCTTTCCGGACAAGTGCTGGAAAAGACGATCAGTAGCAATCAATCTCTCGAACTCCTCATTTTGCCTTTGCCAATGGGGACCCCATTTGTCCACCTCATCGGAAGTGTGGGCACGAGAAGCTCCGTGGTCATTCTCCATGGAAATGTAAAACGCGGCAGACCCCATTCGATATCCCTCCCGGAAAGAGAATTTCAGCTTGTCGATATCGCTTGGGAGGGCAGGTCTCACCACCTGCAATGAAACCAAGCGGCAAAGGGGAATCCGAAGCTTGGCCGGGTACACCATGCCCCCCAGGACCCTGCCAATGTTGCTGTGGGTTGCCTCCAACATCTTGGCAGCGGCCAACTTCATATCCGCCTCCGACATGACGTCTGTTGCAGGGGGGTTCTCCGGCAGCCCACCCGGACCGCCAAATCCAGCCTGTATGCTCCGGGTTTGGGGCCTGGGGATGTCCGGAAGGATGTCATCCTGGTCAGAAAGCTCCCTCTCGTCGTCTTCAACATGGTCAACCACCGCCGGAACCACCTCGAGCACTCTCCCTGTCTCTACTGCCCTCTCCCCGGCTTCACCTCGAACTTCCACAATCTGTGCTCTTTGTGATGTTCTTTCCCTTCCTCCAGTCTCCATCGTATGGGTAATTTGGTGGGCTGCTCCCACCCGCGATGGTGTAACCGGTATGTTACTGCCTCTTTGTGGTGTCTTGGAGGGATCCACCGTCTCTGTGCGTCCCTCGCTTACATGGGCATCTGTCATTTCGACAACCCTGGCCTCTTCAGTGGCCTTTTCTATTGCCTCCTGGCTAGCCTTATGTCTCGCCTGTTCTTTTGCCCTCTCTTTTGCCCTCTCACGGGCCTTCTGTTTCTTACTGGGGGTAGCAGCAGGGGAGGCCTCTAGGACGACCACCTTTGATTGAGGCGAACTGACACCCTCGCGTGCCTCCCCCCTCCGCAGCCCGTGACGGCTCTCTTGCCGGGGATTGCATGTGCTTGGCTTTCTTCTTCTTCTTTGCGTGGGCGGGCCCTACTGCATGTGCATCAACTTCCTCCATTGCCGGATCTGCTGTCCTCATCCGACGCCCTTCACCTGCCATGCCGCCTGCACCAACCTCCCCAATGCCTATTCTGTCGTACTCTCGCTGCAAGTCCTCCCGACCACCAACAAAAGGATTTAGTTTGCCCTCCCGCCCCAAGTTGGGCGGTCCAAACATGCGATGAGTAGCGGCTTTTGGAGTGACTGCTCGAGCAGTTGGAGCTGTCGATGATACCACCAGCATGTTGGGCTCGTCGTCACTCTGTCATCCCCAACAATCGTGAGAGCCAACATCGCAACGAGCATCGCAACCACCATCGCAACAATAGTGGGAAAACAATGAAAACAAAACAAAACCAAGTACGGAGTGGCATGGAACAAGCATGAAAACAAACCCAAGCAATCCCTAAGAATCACATGCAAAAGCAGCCTTTTCCAGAGCTGCCGGCTTTGCACACGCATTGCAAACTATCTAAGGTTCACTCAACCAGTAACTTGTTGAAATCAACATGATAATTTAAGGACGATTTCGATAAGACGGGAAAAGAGGGTGAAATGTTTTGAAGGCACTTCATCTGCCCAGACAATCTTCTCAACTCAGCATGGATTTCCTTAATTATGGTATGCAACCTGTCATCTACAACGAAGGTGTGCACCCTGTTGCAAATCTCAATGCAGCAACGACCTGGCTCTAACCCCTCTGACCTTCATCATTCTTCTCACCAACTCCTGCTTTTGCAACGACCTGGCTCTTTTCTAACCCCTCTGACCTTGATCATTCATCTCACCAACTCGTACTTTTGCAATGCAACCATGCACTTCCAGGGCTGCCAGGTTGAAGATGCCAAAACAAACAAAAAAAAGCAAGGAAGACCGCACATGTTACACAAAGCAAAGAGGAAGAGGCTTGCCTGAGAGTGCTTGACTTCAGTTGATGCGGGTTGTGAGCAAGACAATGGGATCTCCTGCTGGAGCTTCAGTTTGGCCATGCGAGAGGTTGGACGCCACCCGTAGTACAAAGGCTTCAGCTTCCGCCGCAGTCTGGGTGTGGGGTTTCTCTCAGGAGAGCCACGCCCTTCTCCACGCGGCATAAGTCCCAGCAAAAGAAAAAATCTCCCGAGGTATGCGTGAATGGAATTTCATCCAAGCGTCACATTAGGTGTCGAAGGCGTATCCGGGAAGCAAGCGCGGAATCCTTGTGGAACATCCGGTTCAAAACCGACGGCAGAGAACATTTAATGCGCAACTGCGCCATTAAATGTCGTTGGTATGGAGGTCGGCCACAGGCGCCGACAGGCCCACCCTCCCCCCGAGACTTCATCAGTCGCCCGCTGGATGGAAAAAACGGCGCCGAATTTCCATCTAGCGGATGAAGTAGGACGCAACGTGGCCCTCCCTCCGCCCGAGCCGTTTTCATCCACGAGACGCCGGATGGAAAAGTCCATCCTGCAGGTAATTTGGAGCGTGGCCGGATGGGAACCCGGCGCCGAATTTCCAACCTGCAGGTAATTCGGAGCGGGGCCGGTTGGAAATTCGGCGCCGAATTTCCAACCCGCAGGCAAAAAATTCCAAGTTTAGTGTGTAACCAGTCAAAAAAACGCGAAAAACTTGATGCAACGACTATAAATTGTTGAAGAAGGGCCGATACGGGCGTCTGTGGATGGAAATTCGGCACCATTTTTCCATCCGGTGGATGTTCTCTGTCGGCCATGTGTCAGGCTCTCCCCCCGAGACGACTTCATCCAACGGGCCTCGGATGGAAAATCGGCGCCGTTTTTCCATCCGGGGGATGTTCTCTGTCGGCGACGTGTCGGCCTCTCCCCCCGAGACGACTTCATCCAACGGGCCTCGGATGGAAATTCGGCGCCGATTTTCCATCTGGGGGATGTTCTCTGTCGGCCAGTTGTCGGCCTCTCCCCCCGAGACGACTTCATCCGTGCGGCCTCGGATGGAAATTCGGCGCCGTTTTTCCATCCGGGGGATGTTCTCTGTCGGCCAGGTGACGGACTCACCCCCCAAGACGACTTCGTCCGACCGGCCTCGGATGCAAATTCGGCGCCGTTTATCCGTCCGGGGGATCTTCTCTGGCAGGCACGTGGGGCCGTCACCCTCCAATTGGACGTCCTGTCGAAGTAAATTTTGCGCCTCATTCCTGGGTACGGTTATATTAAATGGTGCTCTTTTCCTTTGCCACTTGCCCGACCTTCGCTCGTGACCCACGCGTTTCAAACCGAGATAGCAACAACACTTCTTCGCTCCGAGCTCCTCATCTTCCCCACACTCCCCCTTCCTTGCGCACCCTCTCTACTTCCTGGCAGCCCTTTCAGTAGTCCTCGATGGCGTGCCGGGATCCCAGCAACTACCCAAACAAGCATCGCACCCCTTGGGACTTCTCGCCCAAGTCAGGGGATATTTTCATATACCTGCAGGATTGGATAGACCACTCTCAACAAAGGAGGGTGCACCTATCCGCGCTTGAGTACCTTCCTGGCTTCCACGATCAGCCTCGGGGGGACGGGCTTGCGCGGCTTTGGTGCCTGCGAATCGTTGATCTGCAGTATCCACCTACATGGAACATCCCCAAAAGCCACACGGCCTTCCTACATCATTGGAGGTGCTGCCAGTGGGCCTACGAGGATTGCATCGGGTGTACGTACATGCCAGAGAGGATTCCATCGCATACAGTGTATGGGGACATTCTCATAAGCTACGAGGATGAGTCCTATGGACACAGTCTCTCCACATCAAAGATCTCGATTTACGATGGTGCATATATCGGAGGACATGACACCGTTGTCCACTACACCAAAGCAGAACGGGCTGCATCCATTGTCTTCACCTACCGACACCCTGTCAGTCATGAGCTTGTTGAGAGGCCAATGGAGGTTCCAGCTTCTTGGTGAGGATAGTGCAACACGGGAAAAAATTCCCAACTTACCTGAGCATCGGAACATTGGGGTCTTCCCCGTACACCCTTCGGATGGCAGCCCAATTTGCTTGTGCGTTGTCCGCCATGAAACCACGGAAATTGAGAGGGGGCAATCCCGCCCTGGCCATCTCCTGCAGTGGATGTCGTAGACATGTGTAGCCATTGTCACCCACTGGTGATTTGTAATTCGCTTGATATGGTCGAACATGACCCAACTGTTTGACAAGTCCCCACTCGTCATCCGGTCGACCAGTTTGACGCCGATGCCAGGCCCACACGTGGACATTTTGAATACGAAACAACGATCTGCCTCAGTCCCTTGTCCAGGAAACCTACTTCCATGAATGTAGTCATATCCACATCGTCGCTTCACCTCCAGAATGGAGTGCATATCCGAGCCATGCCCAATTTTACAACGTGGTTTCGGACATTCGGTGAATAGACGTGGGGACACTGACTCTAGCAATGCCTCCATTTCCTTCTCATCGAGAGGAACTCTGTCGGAGCCGTCTTCCGACATAATTCTGGCCAATGCCATCTTATGGGCGGCCTGCAGCTGTATCTGTTTGGGTTTGGCACCAGGTCTCAACTTAACCTCCTCCTGAACGAGCTGCTCTGCCTCGTGGGCAGCCTCCCGCGAGTTCCTCCTCGCCAATTTGTGACAATGGGAACCAACGTGTATGCAAGCTCGTGTGAGGTCAGGGAAACGGTGCAACACATAGAACTGCTTGGTATTACAAACAGACATGCAATGTGGTGGTTCTTTGCAATGCGCACACTTAAATGTGGAGTTTGGAACCTTTTCCTGAGCTCAAAATGGTTGATGAGCTGTGCCTGTCCAATCCATCTCGTTCCTGTGACCTCTGGATTTAGAGTGGAAGCAAGTTGGGGAGAAACACCGCAACGTGCCTGCACAAACAACGTAGCGCACTCACACACCATCGAGCATCTTCATGCCGGTGATTTTGGTGATGCACCAAGGATGACCGTCATGTTTCCTATCCATATCTATCAACATTCCGGACGCCCTGGAATAGTCCGTTCGAGGAGGGAACTCAAAGAACATATTACCGTCGACATCTGTGGGAAGGCATGTAATGGATTTAATTGCAAACTTGCTGTAGTCCAGCCCAGCCAGCTCCAAGCGGTGTCCCTCTATGTGAAGCCCTCGCAGAATTTCAAGAATGGATCGAACTGCTGTGTTCGTGCTGGGAATATGATTCCCTCGTCCGCTGATGTCCATTGAGGACTTGCCTGATCTCCAGTATGATCTCGGAACTTCTATGACCTCGTCGGAGTCGGACAGGTTGTGAACAACCCGGTTCTCACTGGTCTTCATTGATGGGTTCGGCTCTGGATTTACTTCGTTGCGGACTTCTCTCTTTGAGGTACCCACTCTCTGATTCGCGGATTGTTTTGTGGAAGGCGCCAGGATAGAAGGCGCATTTGGCGGGCAAATGAAGTCCCCAACAGCCTTGTATATGACGTTGTCCGATGGTGGAACTCGCCATTCCCTGCCGTCGCCGAAATCATCGTGGACAAGGCACCTGGCGGAGAAGAGGATTCATGGCAAGCTGACAAGAATATTCGCACGCTCCCTCGTGGTCCTGCACGTTCAAGCCGAGGAGGTCCTCGTCGAGCACCGCAAGTCCCTGCACGTTCAGATTGCCATCTCCTTGAGCACAGGGCACGTGCCCGAGGAACATAACAAGCCATCTGTAGTAACGCAGTACACATACCCATTGTGGAGACAAGTGTCGGAGTCACAGTGGAGAATTGCAAGGACATTGTCGGCATTTCGAGGGAAGTGCTGCGCCATCCGGGTGGATACGAGAGCACGCTGTGGTGAGATAATTCGGAGGAACCCACACGGTGCTGTACCTGCACCTTGTTTCAGCGGCAGATATTTGACTCCCACATTCTCTCACGCCACAACGCAGACGTTTTGGTTCTATAGGCACGACATAATGACCTGTGTATTTGGCAAGCCCAAGTACGGGATTCAGGGAATGCCGGAGCCTCCAGGCGTCTGGCTTGTTGCACTGGGTTGCAACCAGTGTTGGGCGGTTCTTGCATTTGTGAAGCAACCTTCGGTTCCGGTTCCAAAATTATTTCAAGAGACGGTTCCGGATCCGGTTCCGGTTTTTTTTTATTGAGCCGGTTCCGGTCCGGTTCCGGATCCAACTTTTAAACATGGGGGCGGTTCCGGTTACCGGTTAGTTGCTGATAAAAACCATCGGTTCCGGTTCTATTTTAAAAATATATTTGTTTAATTTAATTAGATTTAAAATATTTTATCAGTCCTGTAGATTAAATAGCAGTGTATTCACATATTTGAACTAAAATCCAATGATTTTGTTAGTTTTCACTAACACAAAAAAACAAACAAAAATACTCTAAATAAACTGGTAGAAGAAAATGGGTAAAATTTTATGGGTTGAAAGTACTATTCAGCTATCTGGCAAGTATTGGCATCTTCAAACATTTTATTAATGAACTTAGCCAGGATATCATGGAGCTGGAGATTGAACCCAAGATCTCATGGCGCTGAAGCATTGAACATAGAATCTCATGGCCTTCAAGCATTGAACCCAGGATCTCAGGAGCTTAAGAGCATTAAATAAGTTTTTCCCTGGGCCCACCAGCCCCACCAAGGGGTCAAGAACCAAGAACCGGACTTAGAAGCGCTTTGGTGTACTAGAGACATTTAGGGCTACAGCCCACGGGTGGACCGGAACCGAACCGGAACCGCTTTGGAGCTGGAACCGCCGGTTCCCACACATTGTGGTCGTAGCTGGAACCGCCGGTTCCGGTTCCCACACAATCCGCGGTTCCGGTTCCGGTTTCCGGTTCTACACAGGCGGGTCCGGTTCCGTCCGGTTCCACATAACCGGAACCAGAACGGCGGTTACCCGGGGCCCAGGCGGGTAACCGCCCAACACTGGTTGCAACCTCTCTCAGAATGAGGCGGATGCTCTTTCTGCAGCAGGATTTCGAATGGTGCAACGAACAGACGTCCCGGCCCACTTGTTTCCAATTCCTCAGACCCAGCCATTGCAGACTGCTCGGTCCAGTAGAGACGGATTGGACAATTCTGCACATCCCACAATGCGATTCGGAAGAGTGAAGAGACGACACCCTCCCAACAAGTTGAATGAGACTCGGATTGCCAATGCTCTTGGGATGGCTTGCACTATTTAGAGCTCCGTAGACGTACCCCCACCCGACCTTGGGCGTGTTTATCGGATGGCAACGGCCGGCTCAGCTGTACACCACGACGTATACACAATTACAATTGGAGTGGAGCCGACTTGTCGCGGCACTTTGCCTTGAGGGCAGGGGGTCGGGACACAAGAGGGGCTGCCCCTGTGGTGGGGGTAGTGGAAGCGATAGGTATGGGGGGCTGAAGCACCCTTGAGTGCCCAAAGCACTCAAGGAGGCGGAGGCGCTCACTAGGTGGAGCCCCGCACACCAGTTTTGCGGTGGGGGTGGCTCCACAAGGGTGGTGGTAGCTTAGCGGGACTTAGTGGGGGTGGCATAGGACTCACCCTGGGATGAAGTCGAACACAAACCAAGTTCGGAATGGAAAACAAAGAAGAAACTGTGGTTTTGGGTCCAAATGAATTATGTTCGCTCCCAAATTTGGCACGCACGTTGCACATGGCGCGGAGACCTCGTGGTGGGAGTCGTGGGGAGTCTTGGGACTCATCACGGTCCATAGGGGCCGTGGTGAGTGGGCCAAGACTCACCGCGACTCATCACCGGGAGTCGAGGGTGTTCGTGGTGGTTCGCCATAAAATGGCATGGTTTTTGTGAAACCCCCGCGGACAGCTACAGAAGTATATATAGGGAGTAGTAACCCCGAACATGGTGCAAGCCCGTTGGTGACCAAAAGCTAGTGAGTAAGCGAGCGAGCCGGAAAGCGACCAAAGAGTGGGGAGTTGTTCCGGACTGCCAACTACCAAAGGGAATTCCGCTGGTTCTAAATCGTTGGAGGGTTCTTTGGGAGATCAAGGGGGGACCGTTATGTCCCGGTGAGCAGACGAAGCTCCAAGTTGGCCCGGCGGCCAGGTTGGGAGTTAGGCGCGCGCATCAAGCGAGTAACTATGACTTGAGGGGGGAGCTTACCGAAGTGAGTTGCGCGACACTTGGTATCAGAGCTTAGAGTTCAGTACGCGATTGTCCTTGGGATTGGCCTCATCATGGGGTCGGGCAAGCCAAAGCAAAAGCGGAACGGCCCAAAAGATGATGATCCTGGTGAGCCCGATGGGGGCGACGTGTCACCGAGGCGGCCGTTTGAGGAACCAATGCATGTTTCCGAAAACGAGGCCGCTCAAGAGCGGGAGGAGGAGGAATCCGGAGAGAATAGATGCCTCCCATGCCGGCAGCCTTTTGGGAAGGGTTGTTGGCGCATTTTTGGCGGGACGTTGAAAGACGTGTTGAAGGCGGCTAATACCACTTCAACTAAGGCAAAGTTTAAGGTGAAGCCGAAGGAACCCGACACCTTCGAGGGCGTCCGAAATCGGAAGGCACTCAAAACTTGGCTCTTGGAGCTAGAGCAGTACTTCCGGGCGGCCAAGTTGAGTGATGAGGATCGGGTGGAAGTGGCTCCCACCTATTTGAGGGGCTATGCTCAACAATGGTGGCAAAAATGCCTTCACGACCGAGGTCCAAGCCCGGAAACCTTGAACTGGAGTGGGTTCAAGGAATTGATGAAGAGGCAATTTGTGCCCCTCAACGCGTCCTGGCTCGCCCGGGACAAGATGAGGAATTTGAAGCAAACAGATGACATTCGGGGATATGTCCAGGCTTTCAATGTGCTGTTGCTCGAAGTCGCGGACATGGCAGAACCATAAATAGTCTTCAACTTTGTGGCGGGACTAGCCCCATGGGCCAGGCGGAAGTTGGAGGAGAAGCCACCTAAGACTTTGAACGAGGCAATTGAGAGGGCTGAATGTTTCTCGGATGTCCCTAAGGGTGAAAGACAAGGCCGGACGGAGCTGAACCACAAGAAGACCCGGCGGGAAGGTGACTCCTTCCGACCGGAAAAGAAGTGGGATAGGCCACGCGGCGACAATGGCACGTGGAAATCGAAGGGAGGGCCTTCACAAGTCAAGGCGGCACCCGGTGCTTCGAAAGGAAAAGCGGGTGGAGTGGCTTATGGCGGATAGAAGGCGACCTTTGATGGAGTGTGTTTCAATTGCGAGAAGCCCGGGCACATGGCCAAGAAGTGCACGAAGACCCGGCAATTGAACATGACTCGGGCGACCACAGAGCTGTCGGAAGATACCATCAGTCGCTTGGTGGAAGCGGTGGTCGCCAGGACTTGCAAGGTAGGCAACTATTCTTGTGAGTTGTATCAGGAAACTGGCGCCTTACGTAAATGGAGTCAGTTATTGTTCGTGGATGGGATAATATCCGGAACTAACGTGTCGTTGTTGGTGGACACAGGAGCGTTGCACTCCTTCATGACACCGGCAACAGCACAAAAGCTGGGACTCCCGACAAGTGACGTGAGGGCCTCTATTGAGGTGCGTTCTGCCAAAGGAGAACCGCAATTGGCGACAAGGTTGGCGTTTGATGTTCCTCTTCAACTGGGGAGTTGGGAGGGATGTGAGAACTTCACCATCTGCGAGATCGATGGAGTGGATCTCATTTTGGGGATGACCTTTTTGAGCAAATCCGGAGCGGTCATAGATGGCCGCAAGAGAGTAGTCACGCTGCCATGTGGGAATGGTGGCGAGGTCTTACGAGTGTCGGAAACGCCCAAACCCGTGGGAGGGGCGAATAAACCTCCTGTCAGCAAGGGAGTGGGCCGTGGAGGAGGCACAGGAGCCCCAGTTTTTGCTCTATATTAGAGAAGTGAAGGGAGAAGGCGATGGGGAGCCGAGCCCAGATTGGATCAAGGGGATTTTGGAGAAATACCAGGATGTGATGCCGGAGGATTTACCAAGCGGCTTGCCACCGCGAAGAGGAGTTGACCACAAGATTGAGGTGATACCAGGATCAGAACCGCTTGCCAAGGCGCCCACAGGGAGTTGGTCGAGCTGAAGACTCAGCTCAAAGATCTAATGTCAAATGGGTACATCCGGCCGAGTAAGTCACCTTACGGAGCCCCGGTGCTATTCGCAGACAAGAAGGATGGGACGCTGCGGATGTGTGTCGATTACAGGGCTTTGAATAAGGTGACTATAAAAACCGGTACCCTTTGCCAAGGATCGACGACGACTTTTCGATCGGTTGGCAGGAGTGAAGTATTTCAGCCGGATCGATCTGCGCTCCGGCTATCATCAAATTTGAGTGGCGGAAGGAGATGAGGAGAAGACCGCGTGCAGGACAAGGTATGGTTCATATGAGTTCTTGGTGATGCCTTTTGGACTCACCAACGCTCCCGTGACCTTTAGCACGCTGATGAACAACCTTTTCTAGGAGTTGGATGACTTTGTGATTGTGTACATCGACGACATCTTGGTGTATTCGAAAACAAAGGAGGAGCACCTGGAGCACCTCAAAAGGGTGTTCCAGAAATTGCGGGAAGAGAAGCTGTATGCCAAAGCTTCAAAGTGCGAATTCGGGGTCACAAAAGTGGAGTTCCTGGGGCATGTGATTACACAGGATGGGATCAGAATTGATGACAGAAAAGTGAGGGCAATCTTGGACTGGGAGCCTCCGACTTTGGTCCCGGGAGTGCGATCCTTCCTAGGACTCACCTCCTATTACCGGAAGTATGTGAGAAATTTCGCCAAGATCGCGGGGCCGCTGTCAGACCTTCTGTATAAATCCAAAGTCTGGGCATGGAACACCTTTTGTGGCCAAGCTTTTGCTGAATTGAAGCAGCGGATGGCGGAAGCTCCAGTCTTGAAAATCCTGGAGTTTGATCGTCCGTTCGAGATTCATACAGATGCGTCGGACTTCGCGATTGGGGGTGTACTGATGCAAGATGGACGTCCAGTGGCTTACGAAAGTATGAAACTGAATGAAGTGGAGCGACGGTGGCCGACGCACGAGAAAGAGATGAAGGCGGTGGTGCACTGTTTTGAGCTTTGGCGCCACTATGTTGGTTCCAACCCAATGAAGGTGTTCACGGACAATGTCACGGTGAAGTATTTTGCCACGCAGCCCAAGTTGTCCCCAAAACAACTTAGGTGGCAAGATACTTTGGCGGTGTTCGACGTGGATATCCATTACAAACCGGGACGGGACAACGTGGTGGCCGATGCTTTAAGTAGAAAGCAGCAGCTCGTGTTGGTGTATAGGGGCGAGACGGCGCTCCAAAGGAAGATCCGGAAGGATGAGCTGGCGAAGTCCGTGATGCAGGACTTGAGGATGGGGGTTAATTCGCAGTTCCACTTGCAAAATGGACTGCTCCGGTATAAGCAAAAGCGTCTCTACGTGCCGAAGGGAGGATCAGAGATAGCCTCTTGAGAGAAATGCCATGATAGCCGCTTGCGGGCCACGGCGGAGCCAAGCGCACTGCGGCACTCTTGAAGAAAGAGTATTTTGGCCCAAACTGAGGGAGGAGGCAGAGGAGTATGTCAAGACATGCACCACATGCCAACAAAACCGGAGCGAGTACAAAAAGCAAGCGGGGCTGTTACAACCCTTGCCGATTCCAGAGGGGACTTGGGAAAGCGTCTCGATGGATTTCATGACTGCTATGCCGCTGTCAAAAGGATTCGATGCAATCATGGTGGTGGTGGATAGGTTCAGTAAAATGGGCCATTTCATCCCCACCAAGGAGACGACAACGGCGCAGGAAACAGGGCAACTTTACTTCGCCCACGTCTTAAAGCATCATGGAGTCCCAAAGGATATTGTCTCGGACCGCGATCCAAAGTTTACGAGTAAATTTTGGAGGGCACTTTGGAAGAAGATGGGGACGAGGCTGAAGATGAGCACCGCCTTCCGACCTACGACCGACGGCCAAACGGAAAGAGTGAATTCCATAGTGAAGCAGATCTTGCGGAATTACATGTCGGCAGACCAAACAAACTGGGTGGAACACTTAGACGCGGCACAGTTCTGTTATAATAACACAGAACACTCCGCAACGGGAGTTTCCCCTTTCATATTGGTCTATGGAAAAGCACCTCTGGTGCCGACAAGTTGGGCCGCCCAGGACGTTGAGGTACCGGCAGTAGCGGCGGTACTGGAAGAACGCGAGCGTTTGTTGAAGCTCGCAAAGTACAACATTGCCAAAGCTAGGAAACGGTATCAAAGGCAGGTGAATCGGAAGCGGAGGGAAGTGAAGTTTGAGGCAGGCACGGAGGTCTGGTTGAACATCAAGAATTTCCGACTACCTCCGGAAGTGAGTCCAAAGTTCGTACCTCCGTATGCGGGACCCTTTCACATCCGGAAGGTTATGAATGAGGATGTGTATGAATTGGAGCTGCCGGCAAACAGCAAGGTGCATCTTGTATTCCACGTCTCCCTTTTGAAGCCTTACTTCAAAGATGAAGCGCGTCCGAATCGGCATCAAGTGTTGCGTCCGCCACCTGTGCTGTTGGATCATGAAAATGAACCTGAGTACGAGGTGGAGGTAGTACTTAAGTCGAGGAGGTTCAAGAACCGAGAAACGGAGTATCTCATCAAATGGAAGGGCTATCATCATGTGGAGGCATCTTGGGTGCGTGCCTCAGAAATGGGAAACGCATCCGAGGCGGTTGCAGTTTTCGAAGGGCGACCTCAAAAGCGGAAGAAGCGTTGATGGGACATCAACCTTGGAGCGTGGGGGAGGAAATGCATGCTTAGCCCGGCTTAGCTAGCTTAGGAATCCGATTGCAAAAACTTGTATTGTACAAAAATTTGTTATAAAGGAAATGGGTTCCAAATGTTGTGCGACCTATTTTGTTTGGAATGGTGATGCATGGTGTGGTTGGCTAGTGTGTAGAATGCATGCTAGCTTACAAAAAGTAGGAGAGGTAAATTAGGTTAATTGTGTGTTTGCGCAGTGCCGAAATCGGGTGACTCCCATCCAAGGGGCAAGGAAACTTGTGTCTTCTTTAGGAGTTCACGTGCTAGTGCGCACCTGGCGCGTGCGCATACTATAATTGCGCTACCGAGGGGGTTGCTTTGTAGTGCGGGCTAACGCGGAAGCTACGTGCTTCTGTTCACGTACTATAATCGTGAGTGTCGCGCACCTCACTTTGGTAAGCTCCCCCTCAAGTCATAGTTACTCGCTTTGATACGCGCGCCTGACTCCCAACCTGGCCGCCGGGCCAACTTGGTTTCATTCGCCATTGTTGTGGGACGACATGGAGGAGATGTATGGAGCTACCAAGGGGCCTCGTAGGTACTCTGGAGCTGTGGGCACAATCGAGTTGGATGACTTTATCCAGGAGTTCGACAGCTGGTGTGATTTGCAGCAGATGCGCAATCCACAGCTATTCACCCCATTCATGGCGTGGAAGGGACTGTTCCAGCATTTGGAAGGCCCGCCTATGGACGATTACCACGAGTTCAGGCGAGGACATGAAGCAGAAATTGAAGAGTGGAGGATGTATTGGTCACCTGACTACGTTTCCATTACTCGAGGAACAACACGACCAGTAGCGACATTAGTACCAATATCTCCCACTGCCAGCACTAGTAGTGGAACAAGTAGTGCCGGTACTTCTGCAGGTGGTACCAGTTCAAAAGGTGCTACTACTCCTCCTGCCATGACTACAACACATGTGCCTAGATTCAACCCGGTGGTGGAGTTCTTCTAGGAGTTGCGGAGGAACTACCAAGGTGTACGGACAGAGAAGCTGCGAAGTTTGCAAGACTTCCAGCGCAAACCCAATGAGAGCCTGCGAGAGGCATACACTCGTATGAGGCGCTTGATAAGTGTGACCCAAGGGGTAACTGAAGCTCAGGCAATCCAGTTCTGGTATGACATTTTGGACAAGGAGCTCAAGAGAAGGGTGCGGGATGCAACCCTGTTACAAGCAGCCCAACCCACATTAGCAGATGTGTTTCTGCTGGCTGAGCGGATTGAGCTCAACATGGTGGAGGAGCGAGTTGTCACCATTGGATTTGGCAAGGACATGCCTGCACGAGGCGCAACTGCCAGCCCACAGGCACAAGGTACTGCCCAGCAGCGTGGTCAGGGGGGCAAGGTTTCCCAACCCAAGTTCCATGGAGTTTACAGAGGACCTTAGGTGCAGAGGCCCGTGGCATCTTTTGCAGGCCAACAGCAACCAGGGGTGGTATGTTGGACATGTGGAGGACCCCATGTCAAGAAAGATTGCCCAGAGAATGGCAGAAGGCCGGCACAAGCACAGCCTGCACAGTTGCAGTGTGGGCATTGTGACAAGTATGGACATGGAGATGCCCAGTGTTATGACTTGCACCCTGAGTTGCGCCCAGGCCAGTTCCAAGGGAACAATGGTGGCCGGGGGCGAGGTGGACCAGCCCAGAGAGGACGAGGTGGTCGGGCACAAGGTGCAGGCCAAGGGCAAGCTCAACATGGCCAAGGACGCGGAGGTCAGGGTGTTGACCAAGGCATGGCCAATCGGCTTCAGCAGCTAGAGCAGAGGCTCGCTGCCATGGGCTATAGCTCAGGCGGTACCGGCTCCCAGGCGGGATGGTCCACCTCCTGCTCCTGAGGGTAGAGATATGGGAGGCATGGGCTTTATGTGCGGAGCAGCACTACCACTAGAGCAGGTGGAGTCTGCTGCAGCCGTGACTCGAGGAGCAGCACGAGTTCCTGAGCCACGAGGTGCAGAGGTGGAGTTTGATCCACAACGTGGGGAGGCAAGCCGTCAGGCGAGGCTTCCTCAGTCATTCACATTGGCGGAGACTGTGTCGACGCCATCCATGGCACCTAGTTCTCGCCCGACTGTTACCGAGGCGAAGGTTACTATGCCATTGGGGAGAGCTACATGTGCAGCACTGACACCTGCTACCAAGGCTAGTGCAGCCGGTGTGTTATTGGGGGCAGCCACCTCTGTGTGTCAAGCCCCACTGTTCTTGGCAACCATGATTGCGACGCCGGGGGTAAGGGCAGCTGCAGTGTTCAGACTAGCAGCAACACTCTGTGAGAGTGGGGAGGTCACTTCATCTTCTGCGGAGTTAGTGGAAGGTGTAGTGGCAGAGGGATCCTCGGATTTGAGGGTCAAGACTGCCACGGCTGCGCCCTGGCAAGCTGCAACTGCCAGGTTGACGGAGCTGCCAGCTAGGCCAGCCTTTGAGCGCGCCATGGTGACACCTGGAGTTGTCTCGTTAGACAACCAGGATGGCATTTTCTCTTTGAGTGGACCGGCAGGCAAGAAGTACCGGCCACTGCGGGTCTTGTTGGACTCGAGAGCTCAGCCACTGATGTTGGGCAGGGCTGCTATTGTAGGTTTGGGCCTCATGGAGGCGGATATGGAGCCTTGTCCTTTCCAGATACAGACATCTCTGGGAGGATCAGAGCAGGCTCGGGGCATGACACGGCATCAGTGGCCATTAGACTGCAGCCGGATCACCCTACAGATGGCTCAGTGATGCGAGCCAAGGCCATTGTGACAAACGGGTCTCTTACGATGTCCTCGTTGGGGGGCAGTGTTATACCCATGGGCTTCACCCTGGACTTTTGGGAGGAGTCAGCATTCCTGGATGGCAGTCAGGGGATGGTCGTCGTGCACAGCTCCCTGTGACATTCATTGGGGGTATTGCGGCTGCCCAACGGGGCAAGATGCCAACACTAGCCGCCTTTACAGCTGCAGTTAGTTGGCCTGGAGAGTTGCTGGAAGGCAATGCCCATGCAGAGGATGTGCCACCTCCAGCAGAGCAGGATGACATGCATGGTATGGCGGAGTTGCCTGCCATAGTTGCTCACACTCCATTGTGGGGTACGAGCAAGGATTTGCAGCAGGTTGCTGATCGACGGGTGCAACAAGCCTGGGTAGAGGCTTTTGTACCGTCAGGAGAGGAGGAGAGTGCGGGTATTGCACCAGGACCACCTCAGTTGTCACCATTGGATACCACACCTATTGTGTGGCAGTATATGGATGAAGGCACTTGTTTGGCGGGATCAGCACCGGATTGGTTGCTGTGCTAGAGGCAGGTATGCGGGTAAGGCGTTACCTGTATGTGGAGAGGGATGAGACTGCACGACGCGTCTCACTGTGCCATGTGGCTCAGTTGGTACAGCAGTACCCTGACTTGTTGCCTGTGTCTACAGTTCGTGGATACCAACAAGCCTTGCCAGCAGACATTTCCTTGTTGGGGGCGCAAGATTTGGAGCAGGTTGGCTCCATTGATCTGATAGTGGCAGGTTGGCCCTGCCAAGGGCATTCATCAGCCGGGCATGGCAATGGATTGCGAGACTCGATGACGGGTCTGTTTTGGGAGATGGTGCGGGTTTTGCGCCACTTGCAGCTTCATCAAGCTGTATCTCCAGCATACATCTTGGAGAATGTGCCACTGATGGGTGATTCTCAGGCCAGGGTGATGGCCAGTGTGCATCAAGTCCGGTCGTGGCTTGGGTCAGCAGTGCTGCTGGATGCAGCTGCAGTGGGATCACGGGCTCATCGTCCACGGCTTTGGTGGACTAACTTGATGCCACCCGCACTGCTCAAGCGTGCATTTGATGGGGTGCAGCGGCCAGCATACCTCACCGTGGATGGCATTTTGGACACAGGGATGCAGTCTCAACGTGTGAGACACGATGACCATTTGCCTTTGGCAGTGGTCAACAGGGTGGGTCAACCACGAGGAGCGTTACCTACACTGCTCAGCTTCCCAGGATCCCATGCTTTTCGGGATGGTGGACCTGGCCTCTTGTGGGATAGCCAGTTGCAACAGTTAGTGGAGCCTAATGCCGACGAGCGAGAGCGGGCTATGGGATTTTCCATTGGGACCACGGCGGTGCCTTCTCTTCTGAGGCATCACATCGTCAGGTGTTGGGGCAAGCAATGGATCTCAATTGCTTGACCTGGATTATCAGCTTGGCTATGGCTGAGCAACATAGAGTGCGGAGTGCACTTCCCTTGACGGTCTCTCTGCCTACCGAGACGGTACAGGCAGTGAGTGGGGGCGAGCCGGTGAGGACCACGGGGTGTAGACATCCATGGCACACGTGGGAGGTGCTCGAGGTTCAGAGGGAGTTGGCAGCCAAGGCAGCTGTGATGGATGAGGTTGGGGATTCTTCTCGGGATGAGGAGGTTCTCAATGATGAGATGATGGGGCAGGATGAGGCCTTGTCATTGACTGAGCAGGAAGGGAGTACTGCTCAAGAGGTTGCAGCATAGCAACCACGGACGCGTCCTCTACCTCTAAGCCCACTGGACTTAAGGTTGCAATTACGGAGGACAATTGGGAGCCTGACATTGGATGTCGCGCACCTCACTCCGGTAAGCTCCCCTTCAAGTCCTAGTTACTCGCTTTGATGCGCGCGCCTGACTCCCAACCTGGCCCGCCCGGGCCAACTTGGAGCTTCGGCTGCTCACCGGGACATAACGGTCCCCCCGCTTCCCTAAACCCTCCACCTATTTGGGACTAGGAGAATTCCCTTTGGTAGATGGCAGTCCGGAACAGCTCCCCACTCTTTGGTCGCTTTCCGGCTCGCTCGCTTACTCACTAGTTTTTGGTCACCAACGGGCTTGCACCGTTCTCGGGGTTACTACTCCCTATATATACTTCTGTAGCTGTCCGCGGGGGTTTCACAACCAGCCATGCCATTTTATGGCGAACCACCACGAAAACCCTCGACTCCCGGTGGTGTCGCGGTGAGTCTTGGCCCACTCACCACGGCCCCTATGGACCGTGATGAGTCCCAAGACTCCCCACGACTCCCACCACGAGGTCTCCGCCCCCATGGTGAGTCCTATGCCACCCCCACTAAGTCCCACTAAGCTACCACCACCCCTTGTGGAGCCACCCCCAGCCACCCCCACCGCAACCCGGTGTGCGGGGCTCCACCTAGTGAGCGCCTCCGCTTCCTGAGTGCCTTGGGCACTCAAGGGTGCTTCAGCCCCCCATACCTATCGCTATCGCTGCCCCCCCACCACAGGGGCAGCCCCTCATGTGTCCCGACCCCCTGCCCTCAAGGCAAAGGGCCGCGACACACACCCCTACCAACAGGGAGTCGATGTCCTCATCGACTTGTCCATTTTGTAGAAACGAACATCCAAGTTGTGGCGTCCCACATCAAGGAGTTTGTTTCCGTACCATGGCGTCCCATGGCAAAGAACCAAACCCCACACTTGACTCTACTCTCCACTAGCTAGTTCGGCCGACTTCCTCCAAGTCCCGGCCAAGGGTGGAGCCTCTCCAGCTCCTCCCAGTGCACTCTTCTTGGCCTACTTCAAGGCCAAGGAACGATCCTCCCCGAGGATCGAATCGCCTTACTGCAACAACATTGCTTGCGATCGCTCATGATGCCGCTTTTGGCATCACCTTGAGCAAGGGTTCACCTGGAACCCTCTTTGACTAGGAAGATAACCTTGAACCAACCGTGCGCCCCAATCACTACAATTGGGTCCGCCTTGGAATGCTGGCCTGAGGTACGGGAACACGCCGAAGCCGCACTACGACTTCGTCCCGAGGCTACACGATTATAGTACGTGAACGGAAGCACGTAGCTTCCGCGTTAGCCCGCACTACAAGGCAACCCCCTCGGTAGCGCAGTTATAGTACGCGCACGCGCCAGGTGCGCACTAGCACGTGAACTCCCAAAGAAGGCGCAAGTTTCCTTGCCCCTTGGATGGGAGTCACCGATTTCGGCACTGCGCAAACACACGATTAACCCAATTTACCTCTCCCACTTTTGTAAGCTAGCATGCATTCTACACACTAGCCAACCACACCATGCATCACCATTCCAAACACAATAGGACGCACAATATTTGGAACCCATTTCCTTTATAACAAATTTTGTACAATACAAGTTTTTGCAATCGGATTCCTGAGCTAGCTAAACCGGGCTAAGCATGCATTTCCTCCCCCACGCTCCAAGGTTGATGTCCCCATCAACGCTTCTTCCGCTTTTGAGGTCGCCCTTCGAAAGCTGCAACTGCCTCGGATGCGTTTCCCATTTCTGAGGCACGCACCCAAGATGCCTCCACATGATGATAGCCCTTCCATTTGACGAGATACTCCGTTTCTCGGTTCTTGAACCTCCGACTTAAGTATTGCCTCCACCTCGTACTCAGGTTCATTTTCATGATCCAACAGCATAGGTGGCGGACGCAACACTTGATGCCGATTCGGACGTGCTTCATCTTTGAAGTAAGGCTTCAAAAGGGAGACATGGAATACTGGGTGCACCTTGCTGTTTGCCGGCAGCTCCAATTCATACACATCCTCATTCATAACCTCCGAATGCGAAAGGGCCCGCATACGGAGTACGAACTTCGGACTCACTTCCGGAGGTAGTCGAAAATTCTTGATGTTCAACCAGACCTCTGTGCCTGCCTCAAACTTCACTTCCCTCCGCTTCCGATTCGCCTGCCTTTCATACCGTTTCCTAGCTTTGGCAATGTTGTACTTTGCGAGCTTCAACAAACGCTCGCGTTCTTCCAGTACCGCCGCTACTGCCGGTTCCTCAACGTCCTGGGCGGCCCAACTTGTCGGCACCAGAGGTGCTTTTCCATAGACCAACACAAAAGGGGAAACTCCCGTTGCGGAGTGTTCTGTGTTATTATAAGAACTCTGCCGCGTCTAAGTGTTCCATCCAGTCTGATTGGTCTGCCGACACGTAATTCCGCAAGAATTGCTTCACTACGGAATTCACTCTTTCCGTTTGGCCGTCCGTCGTAGGTCGGAAGGCGGTGCTCATCTTCAGCCTCGTCCCCATCTTCTTCCAAAGTGCTCTCCAAATTTACTCGTAAACTTTGGATCGCGGTCCGAGACAATATCCTTCGGGACTCCATGATGCTTTAAGACGTGGGCGAAGTAAAGTCGCCCTGTCTCCTGCGCCGTTGCCGTCTCCTTGGTGGGGATGAAATGGCCATTTTACTGAACCTATCTACCACCACCATGATTGCATCGAATCCTTTTGACGGCATAGCAGTCATGAAATCCATCGAGACGCTTTCCCAAGTCCCCTCTGGAATCGGCAAGGGTTGTAACAGCCCCGCTTGCTTTTTGTACTCGCTCCGGTTTTGTTGGCATGTGGTGCATGTCTTGACATACTCCTCTGCCTCCTCCCTCAGTTTGGGCCAGAAATACTCTTTCTTCAAGAGTGCCGCAGTGCGCTTGGCTCCACCGTGGCCCGCAAGCGGGCTATCATGGCATTCTCTCAAGAGACTATCCCTGATCCCTCCCTTTGGCACATAGAGACGTTTTTGCTTATACCGGAGCAGTCCGTTTTGCAAGTGGAACTGCGATTTAACCCCCATTCTCAAGTCCTGCATCACGGACTTTGCCAGCTCATCCTTCCGGCAAGCCTTCCGGATCTTCCTTTGGAGCGCCGTCTCGCCCTTGTACACCAACAAGAGCTGCTGCTTTCTACTTAAAGCATCGGCCACCACATTGTCCCGTCCCGGTTTGTACTGGATATCCACGTCGAACACTGCCAAAGTATCTTGCCACCTAAGTTGTTTTGGGGACAACTTGGGCTGCGTGGCAAAATACTTCACCGTGACATTGTCCGTGAACACCTTCACTGGGTTGGAACCAACATAGTGGCGCCAGAGTTCAAGGCAATGCACCACCGCCTTCATCTCTTTTTCGTGCGTCGGCCACCGTCGCTCCACTTCATTCAGTTTCTTACTTACTTTCGTAAGCCACTGGACGTCCATCTTGCATAAGTACACCCCCAATCGCGAAGTCCGATGCATCTGTATGAATCTCAAACGGACGATCGAACTCCGGGATTTTCAAGACTGGAGCTTCCGTCATCCGCTGCTTCAATTCAGCAAAAGCTTGGCCACAAAATGTGTTCCATACCCAGACTTTGGATTTACACAGAAGGTCCGACAGCGGCCCCGCGATCTTGGCGAAATTTCTCACATACTTCCGGTAATAGGAGGCGAGTCCTAGGAAGGATCGCACTCCCGGGACCGAAGTCGGAGGCTCCCAGTCCAAGATCGCCCTCACCTTTCTGTCATCCATTTTGATCCCATCCTGTGTAATCACATGCCCCAAGAACTCCACTTTTGTGACCCCGAATTCGCACTTTGAAGCTTTGGCATACAGCTTCCCTTCTCGCAATTTTTGGAACACCCTTTTGAGGTGCTCCAGGTGCTCCTCCTTTGTTTTCGAGTACACCAAGATGTCGTCGATGTACACGATCACAAGTCATCCAACCACTCCTGGAAAAGGCTGTTCATCAGCGTGCTAAATGTCGCTGGTGCATTGGTGAGCCCAAAAGGCATCACCAAGAACTCATATGAACCATACCTTGTCCTGCACGCGGTCTTCTCCTCATCTCCTTCCGCCACCCGAATTTGGTGATAGCCGGAGCGCAAGTCGATCCGGCTGAAATACTTCGCTCCTGCCAACCGATCGAAGAGGTCGTCGATCCTTGGCAAAGGGTACCGGTTTTTGATAGTCACCTTATTCAGAGCCCTGTAATCGACACACATCCGCAGCGTCCCATCCTTCTTGTCTGCAAATAGCACCGGGGCTCCGTAAGGTGACTTACTCGGCCGGATGTACCCCTTTGACATTAGATCCTTGAGCTGAGTCTTCAGCTCGACCAACTCTCTGTGGCTCAACCGGTAGGCGGTTCCGTCCCGGTATCACCTCAATCTTGTGGTCAACTCCTCTTCGCGGTGGCAAGCCGCTTGGTAAATCCTCCGGCATCACATCCTGGTATTTCTCCAAAATCCCCTTGATCCAATCTGGGCTCGGCTCCCCATCGCCTTCTCCTTTCACTTCTCTAATGTAAAGCAAAAACTGGGGCTCGTGTGCCTCCTCCACGGCCCACTCCTTTGCTGACAGAAGGTTTATTCGCCCTCCCACGGATTTGGGCGTTTCCGACACTCGTAAAACCTCGCCACCATTCCCACATGGCAGCGTGACTACTCTCTTGCGGCCATCTATGACCGCTCCGGATTTGCTCAAAAAGGTCATCCCAAAATGAGATCCACTCCATCGATCTCGCAGATAGTGAAGTTCTCACGTCCCTCCCACTCCCCAGTTGAAGAGGAACATCAAACGCCAACCTTGTCGCCAACTGAGGTTCTCCTTTGGCAGAGCGCACCTCAATAGAGGCCCCCACGTCACTTGTCGGGAGTCCCAACTTTCGCGCCGCCCGGCGTCATGAAGGAGTGCGACGCTCCTGTGTCCACCAACAACGACACGTTAGTTCCGGATATTATCCCATCCACGAACAATAACTGACTCCCTTTTCGCAGGGCGCCAGTTTCCTGATACAACTCACAAGAATAGTTGCCTACCTTGCAAGTCCTGGCGACCACCGCTTCCACCAAGCGACTGATGGTATCTTCCGACAGCTCCGTGGTCGCCCGAGTCATGTTCAATTGCCGGGGCTTCGTGCACTTCTTGGCCATGTGCCCGGGCTCCCCGCAATTGAAACACACTCCATCAAAGGTCGCCTTCTGTCCGCCATAAGCCGCTCCACCCGCTTTTCCTTTCGAAGCACCGGGTGCCGCCTTGACGTGAAGGCCCTCCCTTCGATTTCCACGTGCCATTCGCCGCGTGGCCTATCCCACTTCTTTTCCGGTCGGAAGGAGTCACCTTCCCGCCGGGTCTTCTTGTGGTTCAGCTCCGTACGGCCTTGTCTTTCACCCCTAGGGACATCCGAGAAACATTCAGCCCTCTCAATTGCCTCGTTCAAAGTCTTGGGTGGCTTCTCCTCCAACTTCCGCCTGGCCCATGGGGCCAGTCCCGCCACAAAGTTGAAGACCATTTCTGGTTCTGCCATGTCCGCGACTTCGAGCAACAGCACATTGAAAGCCTGGACATACCCCCGAATGTCATCTGTTTGCTTCAAATTCCTCATCTTGTCCCGGGCAAGCCAGGACGCGTTGAGGGGCACAAACTGTCTCTTCATCAATTCCTTGAACCCACTCCAGTTCAAGGTTTCCGGGCTTGGGCCTCGGTCGTGAAGGCGTTTCTGCCACCATTGTTGAGCATAGCCCCTCAAATAGGTGGGAGCCACTTCCACCCGATCCTCGTCACTCAACTTGGCCGCCCGGAAGTACTGCTCTAGCTCCAGGAGCCAGGTGTTGAGTGCCTTCCGATTTCGAACGCCCTCGAAGGTGCCGGGTTCCTTAGGCTTCACCTTAAACTTTGCCTTAGTGGAAGTGGCATTAGCCGCCTTCAACACGTCTTTCAACGTCCCGCCAAACTGCGCCAACAACCCTTCCCAAAAGGCTGCCGGCATGGGAGGCATCTCTTGGTTTGTCGGAGCTCTCAAGGATTCCTCGGGCTCCGACTCCTCGGATTCCTCCCGCTCTGAGCGGCCTCGTTTTCGGAAACATGCATCGCTTCCTCAAACGGCCGCCTCGGTGACACGTCGCCCCCATCGGGCTCACCGGGATCATCATCTTTTGGGCCGTTCCGCTTTCGCTTCGGCTTGCCCGACCCCATGATGAGGCCAATCCCAAGGACGATCGCGTACTGAACTCTAAGCTCTGATACCAAGTGTCGCGCACCTCACTTCGGTAAGCTCCCCTTCAAGTCATAGTTACTCGCTTTGATGCGCGCGCCTGACTCCCAACCTGGCCGCCGGGCCAACTTGGAGCTTCGGCTGCTCACCGGGACATAACGGTCCCCCTTCGCTTCCCTAAACCCTCCACCTATTTGGGACTAGGAGAATTCCCTTTGGTAGATGGCAGTCCGGAACAGCTCCCCACTCTTTGGTCGCTTCCGGCTCGCTCGCTTACTCACTAGTTTTTGGTCACCAACGGGCTTGCACCGTTCTCGGGGTTACTACTCCCTATATATACTTCTGTAGCTGTCCGCGGGGGTTTCACAACCAGCCATGCCATTTTATGGCGAACCACCACGAAAACCCTCGACTCCCGGTGGTGAGTCGCGGTGAGTCTTGGCCCACTCACCACGGCCCCTATGGACCGTGATGAGTCCCAAGACTCCCCACGACTCCCACCACGAGGTCTCCGCCCCCATGGTGAGTCCTATGCCACCCCACTAAGTCCCACTAAGCTACCACCACCCCTTGTGAGCCACCCCCACCGCAACCCGGTGTGCGGGGCTCCACCTAGTGAGCGCCTCCGCTTCCTTGAGTGCCTTGGGCACTCAAGGGTGCTCAGCCCCCCATACCTATCGCTGCCGCTGCCCCCCACAGGGGCAGCCCCTCATGTGTCCCGACCCCCTGCCCTCAAGGCAAAGGGCCGCGACATTGGACCCATTGTCACCGGAGGAGAGAGACGACGTATACGGCGGTTCCTGAGGGCTTACAGGAATTGCTTTGCCTTCAGTTTGAAGGACTTGGGAGCACTGAAGGGTCAAGAAATCCGTATTGAGTTGGCCACTGACACGCCAATCTTTCGGAGACCCTATAGATACAGTGACATGGAGAGGTCTTTGATTTAGATGAGGACTCAAGATCTCTGGGAGGCAGGTTTGGTGGAGCTCTCTGGTGGAGAGTATGCTTCAGCCACAGTGATGCCAGCCAAGAAGGATGTCTATGGCAATTGGACGGAGAGACGTATGTGCGGTGATTACCGGCCTGTAAATCGTCAGACCAAGTCCGATAGGTATGCCATGCCGACACCAGAGGAGATCTTTGATGCCATTGGGCATTCCAAGGTCCTTCGCACGTTGGATTTACGATCCGGATATCACCAGTTGCCGATCAAGGAGGCGGATAAGCAAAAGACGGCATTATGGGGGATCAATGAGCACGGGAAGGATTGCCTATACCAGTGGCGGTTCTTACCATTTGGGCTTAAAAACGCTCCCGCTGAGTTTCAAAGAGTCATGGACAGGATTCTAGCAGGGTGGAGTTTGCTCGGTGCTACATAGATGACATCATCATCTTTAGTGCTACGGTGGAGGAGCATGAGAGACACCTTCAGGGGGTATTTGAGCGCTTAAGGACGCACGGATTGAAGTTACATCCGGGCAAAGTGCAAGTTTTTTCCACAACCAATTGAGTATCTGGGTCACATGATATCCTGGAGGATTGGGGGTACACAGACTAAGGTAGAGTCCATTGCACAGGTTCCACGCCCCACGGATGTGAGCCGAGTTTGAGCTTTCATGGGGTTAGCAAACTATTACAGACGGTTTGTTAAGGGATTTAGTGCCATTGCAAAGGCTCTAACCAAGCTGACCAAGGTGGACCAGGAGTGGCAGTGGGAAGATGAGCAAGAACAAGCTTTTCAAGAGCTCAAGGCGAGGGTTGACCTCGGCGCCCATCTTGAGACGACCTATCAGGGGGCGTCCTTTTCAGCTGCATACAGATTGGAGCATGCTGGGGCTTGGAGCGGTGCTCACACAGGTGGATGATGAGGGAAGAGAGTTCGTAGTGGCTTATGCTAGCCGCTCGAACAATGCTGCAGAGTCTAAGTATAGCTCATATAGGGAGAATGCTTAGCTGCAGTGTGGGCCGTGGCACACTTCAGGTGCTATCTATACGGCAATCTCTTCACCCTTGTCACGGATCACCAACCACTCAAGTGGTTGATGGAGTCAGACAAGCTTACGGGAAGCTTGCACGGTGGGCACTCATCCTTCAAGAGTATGACTTTCAGGTGGTGCATCGACCGGGTTTGGTCAATCGCAATGCAGATGGGTTGAGTCGCAATCCATGCACGAGCCAACAGGATGACACTGGAGCTCTGTGGCATGGTGAGACGGACGAGGAGATGGTGCCCGGATGGCATGCATCTGCATTTCTGTGTATCTTGGCAGCGGAAGGCCAGGTTGGACCTGCAACAGGGATGACTGTAGATCAAGTGTCTGAGGACCCTGAGGCCAGCAATGAGCAAGGTGGCGCCAAAGATATACATGAGGATTCAGTTGTGTTGGACTACCTCCGCACTGGAGACATTGCAGCCACTGTGACTACCAAGGAGAGGGATCGGATCCTACAACGAGCCAAGAGGTTCAAGTGGGAGGGGACACCTGCTCTGAGTGTGGGAGATGGTCGAGTGAGGATAGTGTGCCTCACCCAACACAGTGGGCACGGTTAGTGCGGCATGCCCACGAGGAGTTGGGGGCATTTTGGGGTGCGACGCACCAGAGCCTACTGCAGGGGCAATATTGGTGGCGTGGTATGCACACAGAGGTGCGACAATTTGTGGCTAGGTGCATGTGTGTGACAGGGTGCGTGCTTCATTCAACGCCCCTACTCCACAATTGCACCCTCTTCCGATCATGGGATTGGGCTACAGGTGGAGTCTTGACTTCGCAGGGCCGTTGCCACTGACCATGCGTCAGAACAAATACGTGTTGGTGATGGTGGAGCACTTCTCCAAATGGATTGAGTTGGTTCCATTGCCTGATAAGGCTAGTGAGGGAGCTGCGTATGCATTCTTGGATTGTGTGCTTAGTCGATTCGGTGCTCCAGCTGAGGTACTCACGGACCAAGGGAGAGAGTTCTTGGGGAGTTTCAGGCTTTGTGTGACAAGGCCTTGATAGACCACACACACCACTTCTCGGGATCATCCTGAGGCCGATGGCTTGGCAGAGAGAGTTGTTCAGACAGTAAAGAGGGGTTTGCGCAAGTATGGCTTGCAGGAGGGACACCTAGGAGATTGGGACCTTCAGTTACCCTGGTTAGCCATGGGCTACAGGTTCAGCAAGCAAGCATCACTTGCCTCCTTCTCACCATACTTTCTTCTCTTTGGCCGAGAGCTGGATTTGCCTACATCCATTTGCAGAGAAGCTGCTACAGTTCTTAACCTTGACGATCCGGACGTGTGGGCACGTGCATGTGAGCAGCGTGCAGAGTTGTTCAAGAGAGTCATGCCCATGGCTTTCGAGAACCTTGCCATTGCACAACACCGTGATACGTTGAGGTATGCTACCATACGTGGTGGGGGCTATCGTCCTGGGGTTCGGAGATTCAACCCTGGTGACTATGTCTATCTGCAGCAGACTGCTCCTACGACCCTGGATGTGACTACAGGACGTGTTATTTTGAGGGTTCGAGAGGTCTTGCCCTCAGACGTCTTGGTCTTGGAGGGTCGGGATGGCATAACTTGGAAGGACCATGTGCGTAATTGTGCGCGCCATGTCACCTTCCGAATGTCGATGGCAGGATTGACCCAAACCTGGCAGTGGTATCTGCAGGTTTGAGGTGCATGTTGTGTGGGTCTGCTAAAGAGCAGCCACCATGCTGGTGTGTGATCGATGCTCTAGAGGTTGGCATATGGGATGCTTGACTCCACCTCTTGAGATGGTTCCGGATGGGGATTGGTTATGTCCACATTGCATTGGATAATGGGAGTGGATACAACCATGGAAGGCTAATAAGAAATGCAAGGTCAAGCTACTAGGAGACCTTGAACACACGAGATCTTGGCTCAAGTTCACAGATTGCAAGACGACGACTAACGATGGGGCTACTCTTGTACCCGGCCTCTTGGTTGATAGAGTTTGAGCACGATAGGGACAATGATAGAGGACTTAGTACGGCTGTGGATATTACATCTTGTAGCTATCTGGAGTTAGAGGGACCTATCCACCAGCTAGGGGGGGCGATGTGGCAGACTACTTTATTGTGCATATATGTGTGGTGTGGTTTGGACAGCGATGTAGTTGTGTAGCGATACGTATGCGCACGACAGCTGTCAAGTTAAATAAGCACAGTGTGAAACTAGCTAGAATAAAGCTAGTTATTTGTATTTTGGATTTAGGTCAAGTGTTAAATCAGGTGTCAAGTTTAGTTTGACACCTGACCCATCTTATCTTCACGAGAGCGGCAGTCGCGCAGCTCATCTCTCTCGCTCCTGCATCGTTTAGGACTGAGTGTGCTTATGATGGGAGTATAGGTTGTTGTGGGGTGGAGTCCCCATAGCTTGGGGTGCCCCTGGCTCGACTTCTGTTTTAAGAGTGATAGCGATGGATTCATGTTGTTTCTGGTGTGAACAGTGTGTCTCTTAGCTTGTCAATCATTGTGGCAGACTACTTTATTGTGCATATATGTGTGGTGTGGTTTGGACAGCGATGTAGTTGTGTAGCGATACGTATGCGCACGACAGACTGATGGTATCTTCCGACAGCTCTGTGGTTGCCCGAGTCATGTTCAATTGCCGGGGCTTCGTGCACTTCTTGGCCATGTACCCGGGCTCCCCGCAATTGAAACACACTCCATCAAAGGTCGCCTTCTGTCTGCCATAGGCCGCTCCACCCGCTTTTCCTTTTGAAGCACCGGGTGCCGCCTTGACTTGTGAAGGCCCTCCCTTCGATTTCCACGTGCCATTGTCGCCGCGTGGCCTATCCCACTTCTTTTCCGGTCGGAAGGCGTCACCTTCCCGCCGGGTCTTCTTGTGGTTCAGCTCCGTACGGCCTTGTCTTTCACCCCTAGGGACATCCGAGAAACATTCAGCCCTCTCAATTGCCTCGTTCAAAGTCTTAGGTGGCTTCTCCCTCCAACTTCCGCCTAGCCCATGGGGCCAGTCCCGCCACAAAGTTGAAGACCATTTCTGGTTCTGCCATGTCCGCGACTTCGAGCAACAGCACATTGAAAGCCTAGACATATCCCCGAATGTCATCTGTTTGCTTCAAATTCCTCATCTTGTCCCGGGCAAGCCAGGACGCGTTGAGGGGCACAAACTGCCTTTTCATCAATTCCTTGAACCCACTCCAATTCAAGGTTTCCGGGCTTGGACCTCGGTCGTGAAGGCGTTTCTGCCACCATTGTTGAGCATAGCCCCTCAAATAGGTGGGAGCCACTTCCACCCGGTCCTCGTCACTCAACTTGGCCGCCCGGAAGTACTGCTCTAGCTCCACAAGCCAGGTGTTGAGTGCCTTCCGATTTCGGACGCCCTCGAAGGTGCCGGGTTCCTTAGGCTTCACCTTAAATTTTGCCTTAGTGGAAGTGGCATTAGCCGCCTTCAACACGTCTTTTCAACGTCCCGCCAAATTGCGCCAACAACCCTTCCCAAAAGGTTGCCGGCATGGGAGGCATCTGTTGGTCGGTCGGAGCTCTCAGGGATTCCTCGGGCTCCGACTCCTCAAATTCCTCCCGCTCTTGAGCAGCCTCGTTTTCGGAGACATGCATCGCTTCCTCAAACGGCCGCCTCGGTGACACGTCGCCCCCATTGGGCTCACCATGATCATCATCTTTTGGGCCGTTCCGCTTTCGCTTTGGCTTGCCCGACCCCATGATGAGGCCAATCCCAAGGACGATCACGTACTGAACTCTAAGCTCTGATACCAAGTGTCGCGCACCTCACTTCGGTAAGCTCCCCTTCAGGTCATAGTTGCTAGCTTGATGCGCGCGCCTAACTCCCAAACCTGGCCGCCGGACCAACTTGGAGCTTCGGCTGCTCATCGGGGGCATGACGGTCCCCCTTTGAACTCCCAAAGAACCCTCCACCGATTTGGAACCAGCGGGAATTCCCTTTGGTAGTTGGCAGTCCGGAACAGCTCCCCACTCTTTGGTCGCTTTCCGGCTCGCTCGCTTACTCACTAGTTTTGGTCACCAACGGGCTTGCACCGTTCTCCGGGTTACTACTCCCTATATATACTTCTGTAGCTGTCCGCGGGGGTTTCACAACCAGCCATGCCATTTTATGGCGAACCACCATGAAAACCCTCGACTCCCGGTGATGAGTCGCGGTGAGTCTTGGCCCACTCACCACGGCCCCTATGGACCGTGATGAGTCCCAAGACTCCCCACGACTCCCACCACGAGGTCTCCGCCCCCATGGTGAGTCCTATGCCACCCCACTAAGTCCCGCTAAGCTACCATCACCCCTTGTGGAGCCACCCCCACCGCAACCCGGTGTGCGCGGCTCCACCTAGTGAGCGCCTCCGCCTCCTTGAGTGCCTTGGGCACTCAAGGGTGCTTCAGCCCCCCATACCTATCGCTGCCGCTGCCCCCACCACAGGGGCAGCCCCTCATGTGTCCCGACCCCTTGCCCTCAAGGCAAAGGGCCGCGACACTAAGTCTGTTCATGGCTACCGTGATGGGCAACTTTTTGATTTTTTTTTTTGATATTTTTTAAAGAAAGCCTCAGGCCCTTGAGGAGGGGGAAAATTTAACCCCCTTTCATTTATGGGCCATGAGACCTACAGGACGATCAACGCCCAGACATACCGTCACGAACAATCCCACACACGGGGTAGGGCAGCGGGTTTGAACCCCGAACCACCAGGGCGACACACTGTGCACTTACCAGTTGATGTGCTTTTTTTAAATCTTTTGCACTTTGATTTTTTTTTGTTTTTGTTTTTTTTAAATTCATTCTAGTGGTCAGAGTCTCCATTTTTCCAAAATAATACTCATATATTATATATATAACCAGAAAAGCATGTGTCGACACGTGTAGTCACGTAGTGACTCATCCATATGATGATCTAGCAGGATGCATTAGAGTGAGAGTCACGAAGTCATATGTCCGTCTAGCAATATGCACACGTCATTCCAGTGTAGGCATGACCGTGACTGGTAGTCATATCCGCCATGCCAATATTCGTGGTCAAACATGTTTGACCTGTGTTGAGCAAAGTCCGGAGTCATGCAGTCTCATATGCGCCTTCCCCAGACCTGCATTATGACTTCAAAGGCATTTACGACTACAAATGGCATTTATGCCACAAATCTGTCATGACTGCGTACCCATGGGAGTCATAAAAGCCGTAATCTGTTGTAGTGATACTTGCGCTATTCTTTGGCAATGGATAGCTGCAAATTGACCAATTGTTCTCCTTAGTTTGCATTCCCGTGTGAGACCAGTGCACTACAATTCTTTTCAGACATGATAGCAAAACATAGACAACAACACTAATGCTTATTGCAAAGAAACAGTGCGTTCCAGAGGCCATGCTCCCCACACGAAGTGCACAAGCAACACTCCTCTCTCTTCATCGTAATAATGCTTCCGTTTTTTTGGCGGCCACTTCTCTTCTTGGATATGAGGACTCCCGTTAGTTAGTGCAATTCTTTTTAGACAAGATAGCAAAACATAGAGAGCAGCACTAATGCTTATTGCAAAGAAACAGTGCGTTCCAGAGGCCATGCTCCCCACACAAAGTGCACATGCAGCACTCCTCTCTCTTCATCGTAATAATGCTTCTGTTCTTTTGGCGGCCACTCCTCTTCTTGGATATGAGGACTCATGTTAGGGTTCGAGCCGCTACCCAGCCCAACTTGAGACTTAGGGGATGGGAAGGACAAAGAGGGTAGCGTGACAGCATGCGCACCTTGATGGTGCAATCTCCTCCCTGCGAGGATGAATCGCAGCAATTCCTCCATGCCCAGATCCCAGGGACAGGACGACGAAGGCCAGGCTTTTGCGAACAAGAGAGCAGGGAAACACGCGACCTGCTGTCACCAGTCTCCAGCCATTTACCGGTGGCTGTTACTGGTTAAAGAGAGAGAGAGAGAGAGAGAGAGAAGACTTTGGCCGAAGCCGGCGTAACTAAGAGCCACTTCACTTGTGGCTACTGCCCCTGTCGGGGGTGGGCCCTATCATTGGTTAAAAACATATTTTAACAAAATAAAAAAATAAAAAACTTTAATATTTTGATGCTCAACATTTCATATTTGGTTTTATCCAAAAATGCTTTTGTTTAAAAATGTAAGTATTTTCTTATCTCTAAGTTTCTGTTTTTTATTTTAGGTTATATAAATAAACAAATATATATAAGCCTATATGCCTCTCATTATAGGATAGTGATTTCAATGCGCCTATGGGCCCCGCCAGTACGGCCCATGGGGTGAGCTCATGAACCCACCCCCCTTTCACCGGGTCTAGATTCTGAATTTTTTCTAAGTCCTAGTTCTTTAACGGCGGCGGACCTTCTAGCGGACTGGCCAGACCCTCCAAGAGACTGATTCCTCCAGCAGACTGACTCCAACTGGCGAGCGTACTGACCAACAGACTGGCGATTGGCGAGCGGACTGACCAACGGACGAGCGCCTAACTCCAACCTGCAGACCCTCCTCAAACAAAATATATATTTACAATTAACACACATTACCGCCACAATATCACCTGCCAAGATTCGAACACCAAACCTCACGTTCATCACAAGTTGCTCTTTGCCACCACACTACCCGCTATTTTTTGCAAACCCTTGAAATAATTAATTATTTATCTACATACTAGGGCTTTGCGCTGCTCCGCACTACTAGCGACGAATCCTGATAACTATGTTCAATTTTTCACAAAAAAGGGGTGGGTCATCCCCACGGTGTTACATGCAGAGATCCTGTGTTTTGTTTTTTTTTGGAAGAAAAATGACGGATCTGCATTTCAATGTTCAATTTTCACAAGCCGCATCAATCAATAACAACATACCCAAATACCCTTACATTCACTATATGAACTTTCAAGCGTCCACCATGGGATTGGATCTTGGTGGGTTAAGGCTAGTTTTTGACAATATTCATGCAAGTTTGTCAAGGGCTCCATCCAAAGCCACACCATGAGAAACAAACAAACATGTCCAAATTTAAGATGCTGAAAAAACTTGTGCACAGGGCTACCCCTCTCATCAAGCTCATTAAAATTCGTATTCACTTCCATCTTCAAGCTTTGGAGAAGCTCCGCCACCCAAACCCAGACTAGGACAACACTCTGATTTCCATCCACTGTCACTAGAATCAGTCAAAAAACACCCCTTCAGTCAAGTGCAATTGTGGGCTGACTTCCCAGCTATGCCGGGTAGACCCCACTATCAGGAAACGGTGGATGGTCTGAGTAGCTACACAGATCAATGAATGAAGCAAGACACTTGCATCTTGCACTCAATAGTACATGACGGTCAGTACTCTCAGGAAATGGTGGATGGTCTGAGTAGTTACATAGATCAATGAATGAAGCAAGACACTAGCATCTTTCCAAGAAAACATCCTTTCACCAGTAGTCACCACAAGAACCAATCCCATCTTCAAAGTGGTGGAAAGTAGTTAGCGTCCCATACAACAAATGCTCGACCAACAATCTTTGAGATGAATTTGGTGGAGGTGTGGCAGTTCCATTCTTGATGAGTCGTGCTGATCAGCCCAAAACCAATGGCCAGCTTCTCACTGTGGTGGTAAAGAGAAAATTCCTTTCCTCCACATCATGCAATAAAAAGCGTGTGTCGGGCACATACCTCGCCTCCTTCATCTACCAAGACAATCTTCTCAGCTCAGCATGGATTTCCTTAATTCTGGGATGCAACTTGTCATTTGGCTCCTTTCTAACCCCTCTGCCCTTCATCATTCTTCTCACCTTTGCAGTATCATCCCACCTGCCAGCTGCAGCATAGATGTTTGATATAGCAACACATAAGTCGCGACATCCTGTTCATCCCACTTGAGGATAGATGTTGCCACACATTCAGCCATCTCCACATTGCCATGGATTCTGCAGGCACCAAGCAAGGCCTTCCACACCACAACATCTGGATTGATTGGCATTTTATTAATCAGGTCCACTGCCTCACGTAGTTGTCCCGCACGTCCACAAGGTCCACCATGCAACCAAAGTGCTTTACTAGCGGGGTGACACCATGATCTTGACTCAGGGAATCGAAGTAGCGTCTTCCTTCATTTAGTAGGCCACATGAAGAGAGAACACATATAAAGATGATACTGTCCGACTTCAAGCCGTTCTTTTGCATTCCTTCAAATAGTTGCAGGACCTCCCTATGACAACCATGCTGGGTATATCCTGCGATCATCGCATTCCATGACACCACATTTCGTTTAGCCATATTGTCAAATACTCCCTTTGCATCCTCAATCCACCCACATTTCGCATACATGTCCACCAGGGTAGTGTCCAGAATGACATTTGGTAGAATTCCAGTTTTGATGATGTCACCATGCACCTCTTTGCCCTTTTCCAGGGTTGCCAGGCTTGCACAAGCATTGCAAACGCACACAAACGTGATGTGGTCGGGCTTCACCCTTCCCCCGTCATTTGCAAGGTCTCCAAGGCCTCCATCTCACGCCCTTGCTGTGCATACCCTGCAAGCATCGCGTTCCACAACATACCCATGTGATCAAAGATCGTTGAGGCATTCTGTTGAACACTTGGTGAGCATCCATGATACTGCACTTAAGCAAGAGACAAACATTCGTATCTGAATATGCTGAAATGCCTTCTTTCCTGTTGTGAGGAAAAAACAGGGTGAAATGTGTTGAAGAAGGTTCTGGGCTACCAGGCTTGCACACGCACTGCAAACGCACACAAATGTTATGTGGTCGAGCTTCACCCCTTCCCCCGTCATTTGCTGGTCTGCAAAGCCTCCATCCCGCGCCCCTGCTGTGCACAGCCTACAGGCATCGCATTCCACAACACCACATCTCGTTCAGCCATAGTGTTGACGCATCCTCAATGCTCCCACATTTGGCATACATGTCCATGAGCGTATTGTTCAGAATCACATCTGGTACACTTCCAGCTTTGGTGATGCAACCATGCACCTCTTTGCCCTTTTCCAGGGCTGTCACCAGTGACTGGGGTCAGAAAAAAGTATTCATTCCACAGCTTCTCTTTATCTCTGTTACCTGTTTTTGGTTGCTTTCCTATTGTGAGGGAAAAACAGGTTGAAATGTGCTGAAGAAGGTGCCTTGATTAGCAGTGCCTGATTTTATCAATTGTGCCGCTGCTGCTGCGACTTCCAGTTGACCATCTACCCATGGAGGTTTCTTGTAGCTATTGATCCACAGGGAATCACAGGTACTCTTGTGCTTGAAATCTCGCCCTCTTGGATGAATCTGGACCCACACTCTATCCTTGCTCCTTCAGCTATCCATGCCTCTGCACAAATCACGTGTATACATCCTTCTTACATCCTTGCCTTGCTGCTAGCAACTGACAATGACAGCCTAGACTTGTTCTAGGAAACACACAACTCAACTCATCACATTAGTTCCTATGCTAAATTCCGTCTGCTACTCTCTGAATTGCATCTGCTTCTCTTTGTAGTCCAACGGGCATTCACCTTTTTGTCTCCATTGTCCCACCATTGGCTGGGGTCGGAAAAGTGTTCATTCCAAAGCGTCTCCTCATCTCTGTTATCTGTTTCCTACTGCCACATCGGCAGTAACTTGTCAAAGTCACTCCAAACCATCACAGATCCACCCAACGAGCTAACGCATAGAATTCAATATGCATCTCAGGGCCGAGTCTGATGAGAGGGCAAAACAGGCTGAAATAGGTTGAAGAAGAAGGTGCCCTCACCACATTGTCCTTGACCTTGTGTCATGACCCAGGAGACCATCAACCCAAAATGATCTCTTGTGTGTGCTGCTTGTGTCTGTAGTCAGGTAATGTGCGATTGGTCTGTGACACGGTGCAACTAAGCGGGTCACAACCTCCTAAGACCAAGCTGACTCTCCCAAGAACCTTGTAAACATCAGGATGAATACCAAATCGTGGTACTAACTTGCCCACATTTGCAGGATGGACAAACTTCTTCACATGTTACAGTCTCCAATGCCTCCATCCCACATCCATGGTCGGCAAACCCTCACAATGATGGTGGGCACAATTCCAGCTTTCAATGGCAGCATGGACCTCTCTAGAGCTTGAAATCCGGCTCTCTTGCATGAATCTGAACGTAACTTATTCATTCCAGAGCTTTTCCTTGTCTTTGTTATGTGTGAAAAAGGTTCTACATGTAGAATTTCCCTCTGAGATCGCTGTGTGAAACCCCTTTGCGCTCAAGGACGCGGGGGCATTGTCAAACCCTCCCCCGCGCACACCTCTCCCGGTTATTTTCCGGTTATTTCCGGGCATTCCGGGCAGCCTGGGCAGATTCCAAAGAAATTGACGACAACAGGTGGCTACGAAACGTGGCGACGATGATGTGGCACTATGGCACCCTATACTTGCTCTACGCTAAACTAGCTTCCGACCTTCGGTCGTCGCTAGAATTTCAGATGTTTTGTGGGCCCAACAGACTCGCTCCCCCCTCTCGCTGCCCTTGCGCGCGCCACGGGCGGCTCACCCAAGCATACTGACCCCGCCGGGTAGGGGGTGCCCCACCCGTCGCGACCCCCTCTCCCACATGCGGCCCCCGCCGCAATCACACATGCTCGCATTGAAATCGCTAATATCAAACAATGAGAAGCAGCCTATATAAGGGCCCGGCCGCACCTGCCGGTTTGCTAACCGAAGGCTAACTGGTCAGTTACGTGACTGGCCGAATAGCTAATTAATCGCCGGCCGCACATGCTAGTTAAGTTTAACTGGTGCAACGCGGTTTGTTAGCCGCGCTGCTGTCCGAACTGGTTTCCTGCCCGCACGATGGCATCGCCATTTTCTCTCTCCCCGTGTGCACAAACTATGTCTGTGGCTCTGTCCAACCTATATCATTGTGAATCCAGGACCTTAAAATATGCAGGATCTTCATTCACATATGGCAGCCGTTTTCAAGCTAATGATGAATGCCAGGGACCTCCAAACAAACATGGAAAATAGTAGGGTCCACTTTAACCAATCCAGCCAGGGCTTAGCAAACCGGCCTGATCTGTTGTATGATGACTGTATGTTTGAGTTTGTGTTTTGTAAGACTTCAGCTCTCTTGAGCAGTATCAATGGCCACTAATTGCAGCCAAGGCCCCAGCAAGTGCTGGTAAAAGTTCATTAATCGTCAATAGCTGTGCATTCGCTTCGTAGAAAGGCTTTTGTATCTCCTTGACAAAAGAAGGAGGATTCAGCCCAGTCAGGGTGGCGGATTCCCCTTAAAGATCTCTGCGAGGTTACACATCACTGTTGCCTGGATGCTTACATCCCCCACATTAATGCATATTGCCATTAACAGAATAAATAAGTGTAAAACAGCCAGCGACAAAACCTTTACATGTAGTCAAGTTTTGCAAGGTGTAGCCAAGCTTCGTGTTGGTGCATGTCAAAGAGAAGAAATAGAATCAGATCAACCATGCGGTCCAGAGTGCCTGCAAGGTTGGGTATGATTATGTGCCTTGAAGCTTCTTGTCGAGTTAGCTCTTGGTTCTTGACTGTGCCCGCATGCAATGTACAGATTCATAATCCGAATGTATATCTGATAGACCAGCGGAAAAGTTGGATTGCTCCCAACCAACTATTTAATAAAGAATACGATGGCCCCTGCACTCTGATTCATGATAGAACGAGTTCACGAGAATGCTTGCTCCACTGCCCGATTTTTAATTGTTGACCGAGGTTTAACACCTCCATGGAGGAGGTGTTAAATCTCGGCCTCTCCCCGTTACAGATTTTAATGTCAGTTAATCGCCGGTTAGCTAACGGGCGACGTTATCGGCAAGTGCGGCCGTCACCGTGTCATTAACACCAATTAGCTAACCTAATTGACTTCCTAACTGACAGGTGCGGCTGGGGCTAAGTAACCCTATATAAGCCTATGAATATTTACATGTGTAAAATTCATTTATGGGTCTTATCCAATCAAGGTACATTCAAGCTAACATTTTAGTGGGGGAGGATTATCTGCCTCATGTAGGTATTAGGTATCTAGTGGAGGTATAGCAGGATTTTACTCATTTTTGGCACCAATGGGTGGTCTCTCCCTTATAGGGAGGAGCCAATAAATAAATAAAAACACTGATATGTACCTAGCTAGCTCGCTATCTACTTCTCCGCCGTCGAAATGGTCCACCGCCACAAACTCATCCAAAAATCAACGCACACATCCATCCGCCCGACCGGACTAGCGATGCGGGCAAGGTTTGTGAGGAAGCAGCGATGGCGTGTGTGGGGGGAAGAGAGAGGCAGGGGTTGGCAGGGACGTAAGGGCCACTGTAGACGCATACACATCTGAAGCTTTGACATCTGACTAAAATTTGGTAGGTTTGGTTATCTCTCTTCTTCTCGCTCATTTGTGTGGCTTCGAGTACGTGCGATCAAACCCTAGTTTTTTTCCTGCCTAGTCTTTTTGCGTTTTCCAGGCTTTTGCTGTTGTATCTGTGAGTGTGCTTGTTTGGAACGTACGCAGTCAGCCATGCCCTACGTACCTCCACATTTACGGGCGGGAGCCGCCAGTAATGCAATAGAGGTGTTAGGAACCCGGGATAATGGCCGTAGTGGGAGCAGAGACTATGGAAGTGGTGGGAGAGACTACGGAGGCGGTGGCAGGGATTCTGGAGGCAGCAGAGACTACGGGGGAAGTTTTGGGGGCTCGCGGAGGGACTCACGCGATGTGGCCAATGGTGGTCATGGCAATGGTTCGAGTAGAGATAGTAGAGACGGAGGTTCATCTCTGAAAAAGGGAGAGGGGAGAGGTGTGGCATTGCCTGATGTGGTGTGGCCAAAATGGCAGCCATCAGAGCGCATTCGTCGTTTGCAAGAGGACCAGATTGGAGAGGTGAGGGCGCGGCTGAACGTGGATGTTGAGATAACACCAGGCACGCCTCCGGCGTCTGCCCCCATTGAATCTTTTGAAGATATGTGTCTCCATGCCAGCATCATGAAAGACATCACCTTTCACGAGTATACTACTCCCCACCCCATCCAAGCACAGGCCCTGCCGGTGGCTCTGTCAGGACGTGACCTGCTGGGGTGTGCCGAGACCGGCAGCGGGAAAACTGCAGCTTTTGCTCTTCCTATGATTCAGCATTGTCTGATGCAACCTCCTGTCCGACGTGGTGATGGGCCGCTGGCATTAGTCTTGGCACCAACCAGGGAGCTGGCCCAACAGATTGAGAAGGAGGTGAAGGCTTTCAGCCGATCAGCGGATGGCTTCAAAACTGCAATTGTAGTAGGGGGCACCAACATTGGTGAACAGCGTTCCGAGCTGAGAGGGGGAGTGGAGGTAGTGGTGGCGACACCAGGTCGCTTCATTGACCATTTACAGCAGGGTAACAGTTCGCTGACCAGGGTGTCATATGTTGTGTTGGACGAAGCAGATCGAATGTTGGACATGGGGTTTGAACCCCAGATTAGAGAGGTAATGAGGAACCTTCCAAAGAAGCATCAAACACTGCTGTTCAGTGCGACTATGCCTGAGGAGATTGAAGCTCTTGCACAGGAGTATCTGAACCAACCTATAAGGGTGAAAGTTGGAAGAGTGAGCAGCCCTACTGCCAATGTTACCCAGACCCTGGAAAAAGTAACTGAGAAAGAAAAGATAGACAACTTGCTGGCGCTGCTGGTGGAGGAGGCAGCACAAACAGAGAAGGCTAGTCAACCATCTCCTCTCACCATCGTGTTTGTGGAGCGCAAGGCAAGGTGTGATGAGGTCACTGATGCATTGGTGGAGCAGGGTCTCAAGGCTACAGCGCTGCATGGAGGCCGAAGCCAAAGTGAAAGGGAAGCTGCACTCCGCGATTTCAGGAAGGGAACCACCAGCATTCTTGTGGCAACAGATGTTGCATCTCGAGGTCTTGATGTTACAGGTGTTGCGCATGTAGTCAATTTAGACCTTCCAAGGACAATGGAGGATTATGTGCATCGAATTGGAAGAACAGGCCGTGCAGGTGCCTCAGGGCGTGCCACCTCATTCTATACAGATCGCGATGTTTTTCTGGTTGCCCAAATTCGAAGGGCAATCACAGAGGCAGAATCAGGGAACACTATGGCATTCGCAACTGGGAAGGCTGCAAGAAGGAAGGAAAGGGAGCAAGCAGCAGCATTCCGAGAGGGAAGGCTTGCTCCAGTGAGAGTGGCACAGATCGGGGCCACAACTGTGCGGGTGGACGACAAATATAAGCATATGTTGGCTCCATCAGTGGATACCAAGAAGGGTGAAGGAGCAGCAGATGATGCTTGGGAAGACTAATCTGTGGTAGGCCAGATTACCTGCTATCTTTCTGAAGCAAACACTATGGAACCGCTCTCAGTCTATCTATTTCTTCTGAAAAGGAAGCAAAATGTCTGATCTTCTCTCTTCTTCCCTCACTCGCTGTAATTCCACAGTGAATGTTATTGTGATTTAGCCCTCCCTCTGCCTCTTGCGTCAGAAAGCTATTTTTCAAAGGAATATACAGCCATGGCGGCATTATGGAATGAAATATATATGCATCCATTCTTATCCCTTTATCCTTTCAATGATCATGGCTAGTAAACCCCACTCTAATCAAGTTTTCAGAGAGCAGTGAAAGCAAAAGAAGAATAGCATTAGCCACCAGATTATCTGCAACATGCGGCCAATTTTGTAGGATGTTTGTTTCTGGATAGGTTTGAGTTTCATTTTTACATTTGGTTTGAACTGGTCCATTAGGTATCCTAAATAATCAGATGCTATTAAAAAAAGGAAGGGAGAAAGGGGACAACCCTGCCTTCCAGACCGCAGCGGTGGAAAGGAGTTGGAGAGGTGCCCATCGGGTAAGACCCTGCTTGAACCAGAGAACAGGAGGATTTTAATCCGTTCCAAGAACTCACTGTGGATGCCACATTTTCGAATGTCCTGTAACAAGAAATCCAAGTGTATCCTATCATCGAACATGAGTAAGGCCAGGGGCTGGTTAGAAGAGGAGGCAAAATGTAGAGCTTCGTTAGCTACGAATATTATGTTTTCTAGAATCATTCGCCTCTTGACAAAACCTGTTTGCTCCGGTCTAATCATAGAGGGCAAAACTTTCTGAAGCCTAATCTCTAGTGCCTTAGTGATAATTTATAGGCCACCTTTCATAAAATGGATGGGGTGGTAGTTAGCTATATTCTCTTGTTCTCTCTTTTTTGTATATAAGTGCTATTATACCTTGAGACATTTGTGATGGCATTATTTTCTTATTAAGGATAATGTTTGCCATGTGAAGGAAATCTTCAGAATTGTGATCCAAAGGGATTTATAGAATTCCGCCGAAATTCCGTCCATCCTTGGGATTTTAGATCTTTAAGACCTCAAAGGGCATCCTGGAAGACTTCCATCGAGAATTCAATGTTCAAGAAGGCTGATTGTCTCGAGTTAGAATTGGGGGATCTTACTGCAAACCAAGTCCCTAGCCTTGGTACCCTCCACTGTAAATAGCGCAGTGAAGAAGGATGCAGCTATGGCAGACATCTTCTTAGGTTGAGAGGGAGAGACATTCAAGTTATCCTTTAGGTTAAGAAAAGAGAGAGAAGACTCCTGCCGAAGCCGGCATAACTAAGAGCCACTTCGCCTTGCAGCTACTGCCCCATTTCGCGGGGGTGGGCCCTATGAAGAAAGCAGGTGTCCAGGGGACACCGAGTAACCGAAGGGAAGATGGTACCAATGGTACCTAGGGTATTGTAGGATACCTATGGGTACCGAGAATACCTAGGGAGTTGGGGGAGGGTTGGATTCAAGTTGTCGTTTGTTGGTAATGATAGCTGTGAAAGAACGAAGCGTTGTGAGGTGTATGGCTTTAAAGCATTTACGATAGGGGTAATGGGAATTTTAAAGTTTTTATGGAGTGCAGAGATATTGGCATTGTGGATGTCCCCTCTAGTGTCAGCGGTGATGACAGTAAGTGGGCATGTTACCTAGCCCCGTTGGCAGATAACAAGGATGAGCGGGGCATATTTCTGGCATTTTTCAAGAGTTGATGAGCTGGGATAGCGGTCATGACAGTATGTGAATTCGATAAAGTGTATGGTGAGGGTTGGGGATGGGGCAGTGGCCGGAGGGGCGTTTATGGGAAGGCCATGGACTAGCAGAATGTTTGGGCATAGTCTGGCGGAACATGTACAAGATAAGTGGGGTCGACAAACACAGGGGCGTAGCCATGTTGGTACAGTATGGTCGGAAGTCTACCTTGGTAGGTGTCGGCATTAATAAGCGAGAACCATTAGTTTCAATGCGGCGTAGTAGGAGTTTATGAATATGTCAGACTGCGTGGTTATGCCTAGTAATACGAAGGCCGTAGATGACAGGGTGAGGACACTGGCTAAGGAGGTGGGGCCAGGTATCACGGGTCGCGTGGATGTGGGAGTAGAGTGGGCAGTGCGGGGATGGGTAAAGGTGTGGCCAAAAAATGTGCTTACCTGGTGGGCATATCTGAATTTGAGTGTTTGTCGTATTTGTACATCAGTTGCGGCTTGAGTGTGTCGAAAATGGTTTGACAGCTTATGATGGAGTACGGTGGAATGCGTCCATTTTTTATATGTATTTTGGTATGACTAATAGAAGCTGAGGCTTGTTTGTTGGCTTCTCGAGTAGAGATAAGACTCCGGTCGGAGGACCGGCGTAAATAAGAGCCATTTCGCCTTGCGGCTACTGCTCCCTTTTGGGGGTAGGCCCTATAGAAAAAGCGGAGCATGTTTTTGTCGTTTGTCTAACGTGGAGGAATTGGGGTAGAGATCGTGGCAGATGTGAATTCAATAAAGTGGATAGTGAGGTTTGGGGATGGTGCATTGGGTGGCGTGACATGTATGGGCAGAACCTGTATAAGTAGAATATTCGGATATAATCTAGCAGGGCATGTGCAAAGTGAGTGGGGCCGGCAAGTGCATAGGAGTAGCCATGATGGTACAGTGTGATCAGGAGGTCTGCCTTGGTATGTACCAGCGTTGATGAGTGAGAACCAACGAGTTTATGATGCGACGTGGAGAAGTTTATGGATGTGCCAAACTGCATGGTTATGCCGAGTTATATGGAGTCCATGAATGACGGGGTGAGTACATTCGCTGAGGAGGTGGGGCCAGGGGATCACGGACCATGTGGGTGTGGGAGCAAAGTGGACAATTTGGGGATGGGTATAGGCTTGACCAGAAGATATGTTTGCGTTGGTAGCCCATGTACTGTGCATATTTAAATTTGAGAATTTGACGTATTTGTGCATCAGTTGCAGATTTGGTGTGCCAGAAGTGGTTTGATAATTTGTGATTAATAATTTTGATAATTTAGAAGTGTGGATTGCGTCCATTTTGGGATGTGAATTTTGGTGTGACTAATAGAGGCCGAGGCTTGTTTATTAGCCTCCCGAGTAAGTACGGTTAAGATGTTGCATATTGGTCTAGGCTCAGGGGGGTCTGGAACGGGGTGTATGAGCCAGAATGGGTGGATGTGTGCAATGTGAATGGGGTACGATGGGGGCCAAAGACACTAAAATCGTCCAAAAATACCTATATGAAATCATTGAGATAGCTTTCTGATACTACTCTCTGAAACGTTGCAGGTGCGTCGCAAAGTCCAAATGGCATGACTTTATAGGCATAAGCTCCTCATTCAGTGATGAATGTGGTCTTCTCTCGGTCTTCCTCTGTCATCTGTACCTAATTGTACCCACTGAATCCATCCATGAATAAGTACATCCCGTGTCCTGTCACCGTGTCCAACACTATCTCTGTGAAAAGTAGTGGAAACGGGTCCTCATTGGTTCCTGTATTCAGTTTGCGGTATCTTTGGCACTATTACAATGGGAGATAACCATTGAGGTGTCTCCACTCGATATATGAATCCTGCATCCAATAATTTCTTGATTTCTTCCCAAACCTTAGCTGCATAGTTGGGGTTCATTCTGTACTGTTCTGTCGAACAGGTTTAGTATCCACTTCCAGTTCAATTCGGTGCTGACAAATACTCTGAGGTATTCCCGTCAGATCCTTATAGCTCCAAGCGAATACATCTTGTATTCGGTGAATAGTGCAATGGCTTCATGGAGAAATGATTCTTCCAGGCCTGCACTCACTCATATTATCTTTGGGTCTTCCTTTGTACCAAGATTCACTTGAATCAGTTGAGTTTCTTCCGTTACTATCCAGCCCGCAATTTTTTGTCCTATGGTAGCAATCATGGCTGGTACTTCACTGACGCTCATGGGGGGTCACTATATGTATTTTTTTTCATATCACGTGCGTACAAAGGTATATTTATATTAGGCTATATTTTTAGAATTTTGCAATTTTTTCCACCCTATCTTTAGGTAATATTGTAAAACCCTTTGTTTTCTAACACTCTATTTTTCTTTATAATTTTTTTTTGCAACAATTAATTAGACCATATTTTAAATTATCATTTTAAATAATTATAAAATTTCAAAGCATGTACACAAACAAGTACATTCCATATAACATAAGTCAAATGCCAGACCCAAGAAAAAATTTAATTTTCATTAGCCACGAACTCATTCAAAACTGCAACATCACTTGGATCTAAAGAGTATAAGTCTTGAGATGCTTCAAATGCCATAGTCACTGTTGAGATTATGGTATCAACATCAATCCACTGTGTATCACTAGAATCATATTTGAACTTCAGGTGACCTCTACCTGATTTCGTCCTGATGGATTAGAGCTGGATGCAATATGAGAAACTTCACAAGGATGGATACATTATACTGTAGATAAAACCCTTTATTACATTAATTTTTTAAGTTAAATTCTGGATTTTTTGTGACATTTAAAAAAAAAAAAAAGGTGAAAGGATATTGCCTTACCATATTTTATAAGTAAAACTTTTCTAAAATTTACGTCAAAAAAATAAATTGCACCCTATATTTGTTCTCACGTGGTTTTGAAAATACGGGGAGTGACCCCCCCAAGCTGACGCTGATATCCTCCTCTCTTTCTTGATAGAAACGAGCTGGGTGTTGAGGCGTGTCCATGGTTAACTCTTCAGGGTCGTCCGTTTCTGGATTACTTGTTCTTACTAGTGGGTTTACCATGTGGCACCCCACCGTTGTGGCCTCCATGACCACTAGTTGACCAATAGGTTCTAGCTGTGGATGCGTTGCATACACCGTAGCTTCTTCTTCTTCCGACAATCCACTAGACCAATCATATTCCTCCACTAGGCAGGGTCGTTTCTCTCATGGAATCGAACCCCGTTGCTTAGTGGTAATAATAACTCGTTCCGACCTTTTCTTGATTGTGAGGGTTTGACTTTCCCAATCGTGGTGAGATTGGGCTTGAGTCAACCACGGTCTTCCAAGGGGTAATGAATACCCTTCTGCCACATCTTCCATTCTGAGAATGGTCACTGAAACTTCGTATACCAGTCCTGCTACTTCCATTGCTAGGCATCTGATGATACCCAATGTTTGTATTTTCCGTTGATCTGCCATTCATACTGTGAATGGAACAGGTTCCATATGCCCCAAACCCAATGATTTCTTCATTTTTCAGTCATTATATTAACTCCCGAACCTCCGTCAATGCGTACATCAGTCACCAATTTCCATCGGATACGTACTTATAACACGTGTATTGCTTCGTCGTAGTCCTGGACTCGTGGTGCAGTTGTGGGTTTAATCGTGTAAACCTCTGATACTGGTATCATTTTTGGTGTAGTGGTCAAAGCCTCAATTGCCCTACGTCCTCTGTGCGGGGAAGCTGAGGTGCCTCAATCCCGCCTGCTTCCACTTTCCTCCAGCATAGCAATCTCTTGAGCAGTGAGACTTGTGCCCACCTTCACAGGCCACACGCTTGGTGGAGGAGGCTTCATGACCACCGAAGGCCACACAGCCCCACGCACGCATCTACCACAGTCGTCAGCGCAGAACCAGAACTTGTGGTTCTTTGCCCTCTCCTTGTCCGTAAGGGCGAAACAAACTGAAGTCCGCTCTTTGCCTCTGGATATGAAAGATGCGCACTTTTCAAATGTGGTGCCCCTGATCGCTGCACATTTTACTCGTGATCCAGCACTGGTGCCTTCTATATGCCAAACCTCGTCGAAGCACATGGACTCCACCCCATCCGGCAGCATGTTGTGTTCTTGAACCATTGCAGTCACAGTGCTTGATGTTGGGGTCTGGCATGGTGCCCAAGGCTCCTCTCCAGTGGAGGTTCCAAAAATCCATTGCGGATGCAAGGGAACACGTGGCGTGGAGAAGTTGTTCATGTCCGTCCTATGGGAATCTACATCCGAACCAGGAGGGGCATCCAATTTCGTTTGCAGGACCCGAATCTCTCTTCGCCTTCCAGATGCGGAACTCTAGACACAAGAGGGGTACCATCCGCACACATGCTCACCGCCCTAGCTATTTTACTTGGATCCCCTGATCTTGTTGCCACCCGCAACATCAACTCGCTCTTGTCGGGACCTTTGCCACCAACCCCACCCCTCAAGAATTCCCTGTATCTGGTTTGTTGCTGGAGAGCACGCGTGAGGTCATCGGCCGTCGCCACATACAAATCTCTTCCCTGTTTTCCAGACTGCTGCAATCAAGCATTATGCACTGTCTCCATAAGATTGCAAGATGGCATGTCCGCCATCTCCTCAATGGACATGTGCTACAGAATGGGAAAACACGTTTCAAATAGGAGGACATGCAGACGAAAGGGGAAACTCCCGTTGCGGAGTGTTCTGTGTTATTATAACAGAACTCTGCCGCGTCTAAGTGTTCCACCCAGTCTGTTTGGTCTACCGACACGTAATTCCGCAAGATCTGCTTCACTACAGAATCCACTCTTTCCGTTTGGCCGTCGGTCGTAGGTCGGAAGGCGGTGCTCATCTTCAGCCTCGTCCCCATCTTCTTCCAAAGTGCCCTCCAAAATTTACTCGTAAACTTTGGATCGCGGTCCGAGACAATATCCTTCGGGACTCCATGATGCTTTAAGACGTGGGCGAAGTAAAGTCGCCCTGTTTCCTGCGCCGTTGCTGTCTCCTTGAAATGGCCCATTTTACTGAACCTATCCACCACCACCATGATTGCATCGAATCCTTTTGACGGCGGCATAGCAGTCAAGAAATCCATCGAGACGCTTTCCCAAGTCCCCTCTGGAATCGGCAAGGGTTGTAACAGCCCCGCTTGCTTTTTGTACTCGCTCCGGTTTTGTTGGCATGTGGTGCATGTCTTGACATACTCCTCTGCCTCCTCCCTGAGTTTGGGCCAGAAATACTCTTTCTTCAAGAGTGCCGCAGTGCGCTTGGCTCCGCCGTGGCCCGCAAGCGGGCTATCATGGCATTCTCTCAAGAGGCTATCTCTGATCCCTCCCTTCGGCACGTAGAGACGCTTTTGCTTATACCGGAGCAGTCCATTTCGCAAGTGGAATTGCGATTTAACCCCCATCCTCAAGTCCTGCATCACGGACTTTGCCAGCTCATCATTCCGGCAAGCCTTCCGGATCTTCCTTTGGAGCGCCGTCTCACCCCTGTACACCAACCAGAGCTGCTGCTTTCTACTTAAAGCATCGGCCACCACGTTGTCCCGTCCCAGTTTGTACTGGATATCCACGTCGAACACCGCCAAAGTGTCTTGCTACCTAAGTTGTTTTGGGGACAACTTGGGCTGCGTGGCAAAATACTTCACCGTGACATTGTCCGTGAACACCTTCACTGGGTTGGAACCAACATAGTGGCGCCAAAGCTCAAGACAATGCACCACCGCCTTCATCTCTTTCTCGTGCGTCGGCCACCGTCGCTCCACTTCATTCAGTTTCTTACTTTCGTAAGCCACTGGACGTCCATCTTGCATCAGTACACCCCCAATCGCGAAGTCCGACGCATCTGTATGAATCTCGAACGGACGATCAAACTCCGGGATTTTCAAGACTGGAGCTTCCGCCATCCGCTACTTCAATTCAGCAAAAGCTTGGCCACAAAAAGTGTTCCATGCCCATACTTTGGATTTACACAGAAGGTCTGACAGCAGCCCCGCGATCTTGGCGAAATTTCTCACATACTTCCGGAAATAGGAGGCGATTCCTAGGAAGGATCGCACTCCCGGGACCGAAGTCGGAGGCTCCCGGTCCAAGATTGCCCTCACCTTCCTGTCATCCATTCTGATCCCATCCTGTGTAATCACATGCCCCAGGAACTCCACTTTTGTGACCCCGAATTCGCACTTTGAAGTTTTGGCATACAGCTTCCCTTCCCGCAATTTCTGGAACACCCTTTTGAGGTGCTCCAGGTGCTCCTCCTTTGTTTTCGAATACACCAAGATGTCGTCGATGTAAACGATCACAAAGTCATCCAACCACTCCTGGAAAGGCGCTGGCGCGTGCTAAAGTCGCGGAGCGTTGGTAAGTCCAAAAGGCATCACCAAGAACTCATATGAACCATAATTGTCATGCACGCGGTCTTCTCCTCATCTCCTTCCGCCACTCGAATTTGATGATAGCCGGAGCGCAGATCGATCCGGCTGAAATACTTCGCTCCTACCAACCGATTGAAAAGGTCGTCGATCCTTGAAAAATGGTACCGGTTTTTGATAGTCACCTTATTCAAAGCCTTGTAATGGACACACATCCGCAGCATCCCATCCTTCTTGTCTGCGAATAGCACCGGGGCTCCGTAAGGTGACTTACTTGGCCGGATGTACCCCTTTGACATTAGATCTTGAGCTGAGTCTTCAGCTCGACCAACTCTCTGTGGCTCAACCGGTAGGGCGCCCTTGGCAGGCGGTTCTGATCCCGGTATCACCTCAATCTTGGTCAACACCTCTTCGCGTGGCAAGCCATTGGTAAATCCTCCGGCATCACATCCTGGTATTTTCTCCAAAATCCCCTTGATCCAATCTGGGCTCGGCTCCCATCGCCTTCTCCCATCACTTCTCTAATGTAGAGCAAAAACTGGGGCTCGTGTGCCTCCTCCACGGCCCACTTGCTGACAGAAGGTTTATTCGCCCTCCCACGGGTTTGGGCGTTTCTGACACTCGTAAGACCTCGCCACCATTCCCACATGGCAGCGTGACTACTCTCTTGCGGCCATCTATGACCGCTCCGGATTTGCTCAAAAAGGTCATCCCCAAAATGAGATCCACTCCATCGATCTCGCAGATGGTGAAGTTCTCACGTCCCTCCCAACTCCCCAGTTGAAGAGGAACATCAAACGCCAACCTTGTCGCCAATTGCGGTTCTCCTTTGGCAGAACGCACCTTAATAGAGGCCCCACGTCACTTGTCGGGAGTCCCAGCTTTTGTGCCGTTGCCGGTGTCATGAAGGAGTGCGACGCTCCTGTGTCCACCAACAACGACACGTTAGTTCTAGATATTATCCCATCCACGAACAATAACTGACTCCCATTACGTAAGGCGCCAGTTTCCTGATACAACTCACAAGAAAATTTGCCTACCTTGCAAGTCCTGGCGACCACCGCTTCCACCAAGCGACTGATGGTATCTTCCGACAGCTCTGTGGTTGCCTGAGTCATGTTCAATTGCCGGGGCTTCGTGCACTTCTTGGCCATGTGCCCGGGCTCCCCGCAATTGAAACACACTCCATCAAAGGTCGCCTTCTGTCCGCCATAGGCCGCTCCGCCCGCTTTTCCTTTCGAAGCACCGGGTGCCGCCTTGACTTGTGAGGGCCCTCCCTTCGATTTCCACGTGCCATTGTCGTCACGTGGCCTATCCCACTTCTTTTCCGGTCGGAAGGAGTCACCTTCCCGCCGGGACTTCTTGTGGTTCAGCTCCGTACGGCCTTGTCTTTCACCCTTAGGGACATCCGAGAAACATTCAGCCCTCTCAATTGCCTCGTTCAAAGTCTTAGGTGGCTTCTCCTCCAACTTCCGCCTGGCCCATGGGGCCAGGCCCCCCACAAAGTTGAAGACCATTTCTGGTTCTGCCATGTCCGCGACTTCGAGCAACAACACATTGAAAGCTTGGACATATCCTCGAATGTCATCTGTTTGCTTCAAATTCCTCATCTTGTCCCGGGCAAGCCAGGACGCGTTGAGGGGCACAAATTGTCTCTTCATCAATTCCTTGAACCCATTCCAGTTCAAGGTTTCCGGGCTTGGGCCTCGGTCGTGAAGGCGTTTCTGCCACCATTGTTGAGCATAGCCCCTCAAATAGGTGGGAGCCACTTCCACTCGATCCTCGTCACTCAACTTGGCCGCCCGGAAGTACTGCTCTAGCTCCAAGAGCCAGGTGTTGAGTGCCTTCCGATTTCGGACGCCCTCGAAGGTGCCGGGTTCCTTAGGCTTCACCTTAAACTTTGCCTTAGTGGAAGTGACATTAGCCGCCTTCAACACGTCTTTCAACGTCCCGCCAAATTGCGCCAACAACCCTTCCCAAAAGGCTGCCGGCATGGGAGGCATCTGTTGGTCGGTCGGAGCTCTCAGGGATTCCTCAGGCTCCGACTCCTCAGATTCCTCCCGCTCTTGAGCTTCCTCAAACGGCCGCCTCGGTGACACGTCGCCCCCATCGGGCTCACCAGGATCACATCTTTTGGGCCGTTCCGCTTTCACTTTGGCTTGCCCGACCCCATGATGAGGCCAATCCCAAGGACGATCGCGTACGAACTCTATGCTCTGATACCAAGTGTCGCGCACTCACTTCGGTAAGCTCCCCCCTCAAGTCATAGTTACTCGCTTGATGCGCGCGCCTAACTCCCAACCTGGCCGCCGGGCCAACTTGGAGCTCCGGCTGCTCACCGGGACATAACGGTCCCCCTTTGATCTCCCAAAGAACCCTCCATCGATTTAGAACCAGCAGAATTCCCTTGGTTGTTGGCAGTCCGGAACAGCTCCCCACTCTTTGGTCGCTTTCCGGCTCGCTCGCTTACTCACTAGTTTTTGGTCACCAACGGGCTGCACACGTTCTCGGGGTTACTACTCCTATATATACTTCTGTAGCTGTCCGCGGGGGTTTCACAAACAACCATGCCATTTTATGGCGAACCACCACGAACACCCTCGACTCCCGTGATGAGTCCGCGGTGAGTCTTGGCCCACCCACCACGGCCCCTATGGACCGTGATGAGTCCCAAGACTCCCTACGACTCCCACCACGAGGTCCCGCCCCAGGTGAGTCCTATGCCACCCCCACAAGTCCGGCTAAGCTACCACCACCCCTCGTGGAGCCACCCCCGCCGCAACCCGGTGTGCGGGGCTCCACCTAGTGAGCGCCTCCGCCTCCTTGAGTGCCTTGGGCACTCAAGGGTGCTTCAGCCCCCCATACCTATCGCTGCCACTGCCCCCACCACAGGGGCAGCCCCTCTTGTGTCCCGACCCCTTGCCCTCAAGGCAAAGGGCCGCGACATTCCATGCACATGTAATTCTCAATCATGCACTTGTCCAACTAGACTTTGCCCAGATATTATACTGGTGCAGGGCTTATCCATGACTACCCTACCTCCTACCACACCATCCCCATCACTCACTATCCATTTCATCGAATTCACATATTGTCATGACCGCTACCCACATGACTCTATCCTAGAAAAATGGCAAAAATATGCCCTACTCATCCTCGCTATTCGCCGACGAGGATGGCGCACCGCCCCTCTAACCGTCATCACGGCGGGTACTAGAGGTGGCATACATAATGCCAGCATCAATGACTTGCATAAGAACTTTCAAATCCCTATCTCCCCTATTCACAAATGTTTCCAAGCCATCCACCTCACAGCCCTCCGCTCTCTCACAACTATTATCACAAATAAACAAAAACTAGAATCCAATCCCACAACATTACCCTAGACACCCCTGGGGCACCCTCCGGTGTCCCCCCCCAAGGGTACCCTCCTGTTTTTTGGCACCATAGCACACATACCCCTGGTTCCTAGGTGTCCAACCGGACACCTGTGTTTATTATAGGGCCCACCCCCGACATGGGGCAGTAGCCGCAAGGTGAAGTGCCTCGTAGTTACACCGGCTTCGGCCGGAGTCTTCTCTCTGTTTGCCTTTCGGTCCATCCCTGTAGTTGTTGGTTTTGGTCTATGGAAAAGCACCTCTGGTGCCGACAAGTTGGGCCACCCAGGACGTCGAGGAACCGGCAGTGGCGGCGGTACTGGAAGAACGCGAGCGTTTGTTGAAGCTCGCAAAGTACAACATTGCCAAAGCTAGGAATCGGAAGCGGAGGGAAGTGAAGTTTGAGGCAGGTACGGAGGTCTGGTTGAACATCAAGAATTTCCGACTACCTCCGGAAGTGAGTCCAAAGTTCGTACCTCCGTATGCAGGACCCTTTCGCATCCGAAAGTTATGAATGAGGATGTGTATGAATTGGAGCTGCCATCGAACAGCAAGGTGCATCTAGTATTCCACGTCTCCCTTTTGAAGCCTTACTTCAAAGATGAAGCGCGTCCGAATCGGCATCAAGTGTTGCGTCCGCCACCTGTGCTATTGGATCATGAAAATGAACCTGAATACGAGGTGGAGGCAGTACTTAAGTCGAGGAGGTTCAAGAACCGAGAAATGGAGTATCTCGTCAAATGGAAGGGCTATCATCATGTGGAGGCATCTTGGGTGCGTGCCTCAGAAATGGAAAACGCATCCGAGGCGGTTGCAGTTTTTGAAGGGTGACCTCAAAAGCGAAAGAAGCGTTGATGGGGACATCAACCTTGGAGCGTGGGGGAGGAAATGCATGCTTAGCCCGGCTTAGCTAGCTTAGGAATCCGATTGCAAAAACTTGTATTGTACAAAAATTTGTTATAAAGGAAATGGGTTCCAAATGTTGTGCGTCCTATTTTGTTTTGAATGTGGATGCATGGTGTGGTTGGCTAGTGTGTAGAATGCATGCTAGCTTACAAAAGTGGGAGAGGTAAATTGGGTTAATCGTGTGTTTGCGCAGTGCCAAAATCGGGTGACTCCCATCCAAGGGGCAAGGAAACTTGCGCCTTCTTTAGGAGTTCACGTGCTAGTGCGCACCTGGCGCGTGCGCATACTATAACTGCGCTACCGAGGGGTTGCTTTGTAGTGCGGGCTAACGCGGAAGCTACGTGCTTCCGTTCACGTACTATAATCGTGTAGCCTCGGGACGAAGTCGTAGTGCGGCTTCGGCGTGTTCCCGTACCTCAGGCCAGCATTCCAAGGCGGACCCAATTGTAGTGATTGGGGCGTTCAAGGTTATCTTCCTAGTCAAAAGAGGTTCGAGGTGAACCCTTGCTCAAGGTGATGCCAAAAGCGGCATCATGAGCAGTCGCAAGCAATGTTGTTGCAGTAAGGCGATTCGATCCTCGGGGAGGATCGTTCCTTGGCCTTGAAGTAGGCCAAGAAGAGTGCACTGGGAGGAGCTGGAGAGGCTCCACCCTTGACCGGGACTTGGAGGAAGTCGGCCGAACTAGCTAGTGGAGAGTAGAGTCAAGTGAGGGGTTTGGTTTCTTTGCCATGGGACGCCATGGTACGGAAACAAACTCCTTGATGTGGGACGCCACAACTTGGATGTTCGTTTCCACAAAATGGACAAGCCGATTAGGACATCGACTCCCTATTGGTAGGGGTGTGTGTAGCGGCCCTTTGCCTTGAGGGCAGGGGGTCGGGACACAAGATGGGCTGCCCCTGTGGTGGGCAGTGGCAGCGATAGGTATGGGGGGCTGAAGCACCCTTGAGTGCCCAAGGCACTCAAGGAGGCGGAGGCGCTCACTAGGTGGAGCCCCGCACATCGGGTTGCGGTGGGGGTGGCTCCACGAGGGGTGGTGGTAGCTTAGCCGGACTTAGTGGGGGTGACATAGGGCTCACCCTGGGGCGGAGACCTCGTGGTGGGAGTCGTAGGGAGTCTTGGGACTCATCACAGTCCATAGGGGCCGTGGTGGGTGGGCCAAGACTCACCGCGACTCATCACCGGGAGTCGAGGGTGTTCGTGGTGGTTCGCCATAAAATGGCATGGTTGTTTGTGAAACCCCCGCGGACAGCTACAGAAGTATATATAGGGAGTAGTAACCCTGAGAACGGTGCAAGCCCGTTGGTGACCAAAAACTAGTGAGTAAGCGAGCGAGCCGGAAAGCGACCAAAGAGTGGGGAGCTGTTCCGGACTGCCAACTACCAAGGGAATTCCGCTGGTTCTAAATCGTTGAAGGGTTCTTTGGGAGATCAAAGGGGGACCGTTATGTCCCGGTGAGCAGCCGGAGCTCCAAGTTGGCCCGGCGGCCAGGTTGGGAGTTAGGCGCGCGCATCAAGCAAGTAACTATGACTTGAGGGGGGAGCTTACCGAAGTGAGGTGCGCGACATGGAACTAGCCATGGTGGGACAATGTGATTGGGTGGGCGGCCTTGGTATGTGCCTGCGTTTAGGAGTGTGAACCATCTGGTTTCGGCGCGGCTAAGAAGTAGTTTGTGGATATGCCAGACTGCTTGGTTGTGGCGAGTGATATGGAGGCCGTATATAATGGGATGTGTGTATTGGCTGAGTAAGTGTGGCCATGTGTCACATTCTTGATGGGTGTGTGAGCAGAGTGGGAAATATGGAGATGGAAAAAGACGTGGCCAAAAAATGTGCTTGCGCTGGTGGCCCATATACTGGGCGTATCTAAATTTAAGGGTTTGGCGGATTTGTGGGATATGGCATATGTCATGCGGCCACTCAACAAGGCGTTGCCCTCCGCCTACCTGGTCCCGCCACAATTCTATGTGCTGAACTTATGGAAATTTATGAGGCCATATCAAGGCTGGACGCTTTCCCTCTCCCCTACTATATTTTCACTGACAGTCTTACTTCACTCTTCCTTATCAGGAACCACATCGCTCGCCCTTCATCCCACCACCATCACCTCGACCAGAATCTTATCATTGCCATTGTCCAACTAGCTCTATCCAAATCCCACCCCATCCACTTCCCACCCCATCCACTTCCGCAAAGTCCGCTCGCACACCGGGATACATGGTAACAATGCTGCCGACATACTTGCTCAAGCTGGCGCTTCCAAACCTCATGTAATTGCATCTGATGACCCTATTCACATCGCCCATACTCACCCATTTTGGTTCATACACCCCGTCCCAGACCCACCCGCACCCAGACCTGTTCACAATCTCCTTGTCACTCTCTCCCGGGAGGCTAACAAACAAGCTGCTACATCAATTAGCCACACTAAGGTCCACATTCAGAAGTGGACACAATCCACAGTGCTACACCATAAACTATCAAACTACTTTTGGAATACCAAATTGGAGTGTACGAGAGATCCATCCGTGTAGTGAGAGTGGGAGAGGGGAAATCTAAGGGGTATGATTTGTAGGTACTTTTGGGGGATGGTGGGTGGGGCTGTGGTAGGGGCGGTATGCGGTGGGCGTGGCAGCGCTTTTAGCCATGCCTTATTAGGTTTGATATTGACGAGAGGGGAGGGGATATTTTTGTAATTGGGGGTGGATGGGTTAGTCCTGTGTGGGGGGGCAATGTTAGCTTTTATTTTGTGGGTTTGTGTGAGCAGTTTATGGAGAAACGCAATGCGCATGAAGGAATTCGGGCTCATTTCGGATGTCTCTCTGGAGTATCTCTTCCGCCTCCGCTCTCTTTTCATTGGGGTTGCTTAATCTTGCATTTAGTTTTTTGTGGTTTCTCTGCTTTCATTCTACAACTTTGCTTGCTATCTCGTAAGTGTCTCCAGGCAAGTAAGAAGCACGAGAAACAATGCTATGGATTCCCAACCCTAAAAGTTTGAAAATAGTTGAGACTTTCACTGTCAGAGTGGAAACCTGTGATGCAGGGGGAGTATTTATCGGAGGGGTGCGCTGAACGAGTAGAATAAGGGTTAAAGATGGTTCCTTCTGCTGGAGGTATTTGGGGAGAGGGGGGGGTGTGTGCATATTTGAGTTGGTTTGGTTCAATAGTGGCTAGCAGATGAGCACCAATAGGGAGGCGTAGGAGGGGGTGGGAGTCGTCGGGCCATTTTTGTTGGGTGAGTATAAGTATTGTGAGGGCACGTGGAGATGCCTGGGCGGCTAAACGCGCCCATTGGAGAGCTTCATGAGTCGGGGATCCGGGGGGGGTGAGCAAGGCCTCTATCAGACCAAGTATGTTGTGTAGCGGTGCCTGTGGGCCCGAAGATGCAGTCTCTGTGGTGTGGGCTGGCAAATGTGGTTAGTTCCATAAGGCATATAAGAGGGCTGGAGTAGTATGAGTGGGTGAGTTGGAATGAGTTAATAAGCAGTGTGAGAATGTCTTGAGGAAGGGTGTTGTGAGCGCATGCTTGTGCCAATCGATTGGGGAGCGGGGTTCTTTCGAGGGGGGTGTAGTGAGGGGAGAGAGTAGAGCCCATTGTATTTGTGGGAAAGAAATTTGAGGAGTCCTTGGTAAATGATACCTAAGCAACCAGGATCATTGAAGGCTTCTTTTATTTGTGTACCAAGTGTGCGGGCGTAGGAGATGATTAAGGGGCTTGAGTCGATGCCATAGCAGTCGGTGGGGAGCTAGGGCATTAGGGGTGCTAGTTGGCAGGCCACATCCACGCTTTGTGAGCTGAACAATATTTTTGTCAAGTTTTTGATGTCTGGTAAGGAAAAAGGTGAGGCATGGAATAAGTATTGGACTTGGGTTTTAAGAACGGATTGTATAATGGAGAGTTTAGGTCTGATGGCAATTGGAGATTTGAGGAGGGCCAAGCTTGTGTTGATTAGTTTGGATGTGGTAGAGGTTTTTTGGACATGCCATGTGAGGGAGGGGACCGGCTGGATGCCTAGGTATGTGTATAGTTCGTCTGGCCCTAGGAAGGGGAATGGTTTGTTTTGATAGTGGACATAGAGTTTACAATGGGAAGCAATGGCAGATTTGGTGAGCCGGCTGTGGTGTGTGGCAGCGGTGATGGCGCATTTGTGGAGGCTGAGTTCCATGCCTGACCATAGGTTGAAGCGATGTAATTTGGTGACTTATCGGTTTAGGTGTTGCGGTTTATGTGCAAGGATGGCAAAAATCATTGGCATATGCTGCTGCTGAGATATCACTGGAGGAGGTTTTGTAATGGTATCCCAACTTTCCACGAGCAAGCCATCTGAGGAGGGGTTCTAAAAAAATTATGAATAGGTATGGACTGAGGTTGTCATCTTGGATGGTGCCCCGTAGGATTGGGATAGGGGGAGTGGAGCCGTAGTAGGCCCCTGTATACTCCGTGGTACTATTCCTATAAATGTTGCCGATGAGCTGGATTGCGTCTATGGGGTATCCAAGTCTGTCATGATGGCGAGTAGACGGCCATGGTCAAGGGAGCCAAAGGCATTTTTAAAGTCTATGTAGAGAAGGTAGATGTCTTGTTTTGTGAGTTTAGCATCTTCTAGTGCAGAGATGACATAATATGCAAGCATTGGAATCTAGGTTTGGGTGTAAACAGTTTGAAACAGTGGGTGTGTAGGATGAAGACGCTTGGGCCCGTATTTCTTTGTTGATGGCCGTGGGGTCGGTTATTAAGTGGCCTAGTCGATGTCTAAGGCAGTCTATAGGTGGGTTAAGTGAGGGGTTAAAGATGGCTTTATGTGCTTTTTTGGGGTGATCATGTAGTAGTTGGTTAAAGGAGGAAACAATTTTTTTATGATTGTCTGCGGATTTTTGTTTGGTGTGTTGTATGCGGCTTTCTTTGCGTCCGTGCCCAGCTTGGATAAGGCTGCGCTCCATTTGGGTATGGCTGAGGGGTCCGTAGGTGGGGGCATAAGAACATGACATGAGGGTGCCAAGGTGTTTAAGCAGGTAATACGAGGGTCGGATCTCCAGTTGTTGTTTGGGTGGGTTGTAAGTGATTGGGGTATGATGGTGAGAGCACGTCGGATCGTGTGGTAGGTGTTGAGGTGAGAGGTCCAGGCTCATTTTTGTGTGCATGTTAGGTAACCGCCGTTCTGTGTTGAGCGGGTGGTTTGTGGGACTTGTGGAGGAGCGCAACACGTGGCAAAGACTCTTTTGGTCATTTCTTTCATAATGGTTGTGAGCCTAAGTTCGGCTTGTAGCCAAGTGTCTTCCGGGTATAATGTTAGATTCTTGTGGGAAAGAATATTAGAGAGTTGTACTATGAGCGGTGTGGCTGTTGGGTGAAAGAGGCATTGAAAGGCGTCTATGTTACGCTGAGGCAACAGGACAGTATCCGGGATTGTAGGGGTGGGGTGTGTATAGATGGGATGGGTCGGAATGGGATGAGGGACGAGGGGAAGGTTACAGAGACAGGGTAGTGGTCAGAGTTACAAATACTATTGATGTGAATATGGCTGTTTAGGTGTTGTGGCATTGTATTCTGTGTTTTAAGGTAGAAACCATCCAGGAGGCTTAAGGAGGAGTAGTTAAGTCCACATTGCCTGGAGTAGTGGTAGTCGACGGGTATATATTGGAATTGATGTTGTTGGATGAACTTTGGCCATGCGTGGTCCAGGGGTGATGGGGGTTTGTGTGTGCCATTGTAGGTGTGGCCAAGTAAAGCTATGTCCCTGTTAAAGTCGCCAGCTAATATGAAATTGTGGTGTTGCGATGTTGGTTGGGTGACGGTATCTGAAATTGTATGTAGGATGTCCGGGATCAACGGAAGATCATCAATATGTGACGGCATGTATAGATGAATAAGAGTAATGGGGGGGGGGGAGCAGGCAAATGTAATTAAATTATTTGGAGGTGTGACCGTAAGGGGATAGGTATAAATATTTTGGCGGTGGTGCTGGAGGAGTGATGTGTGCAGAGGATGCCTAGCGCGACACCTCCTCGGGAAAGGTGGTAAGGGGCGGATCGTCGGGAGAGGCATTGTGTGGCAGTTAGGGGGTTACCGTATAACATATGATATGCCGGAAGACTCTTGTTTAAGTAAGAGCTATTGAGGGTGTTGGTGTTAAGCTTGGTTTCTTGTAGGAGGATAATATGCGGGGAGACGGAGTCGGTAAGAAGGTGCATGAGACTTTGAATCCCACATTCCAAGTAATGATGCAGAGTGAGTGCGCATGTTGGGTAGGGGTCGCATGGGGGTGGTGAGGTGTTCCATTGGGTGAGGGGATGCCGGTAGAATTAGGGGTTTGAGGCGGAGGTGAGGGAGGAGGGGTGTGGTCTGGACGAGGGTTGATAGCCGGGAATTGGGGAGTGGGCTTGGAGGGTGGCCTTGAGAATGTTGTCTGACAGGAATGGGAATTTCTTCGAGGTAACGTGGAGGTCATGGGTGGGGTTGGAGAGGCGTTCACACCTAATTTTGTGGGCATCCCCGGGATTTGATTGGAGAAGTTGAAGCGATGCATGCAGTTCTGCCAAGTAGTGAGGAGGTGCTATATAGTTTTTGGGGTGGGCTGGTAGTTGTTGTAGCTTGTCTAAAAGTGCTCGGACTTGTGAGTCTATTGCGAGTCATGAAGTAGTCATTACATAATGTTGGTAGTGGGGAGATGGTAATGATTAGGGAGAATAGAACATGTGTTGTGGCGGGTATTGGGTGAGTTTGCAAGCAGCTTGGGCAAGTGCAGGGTGGTCACAGGTAGGAAGGCCAAAAGTGGCTATTGGGTATGTGGTTGCGGGTTGGGTGATGGATGAGTTGGTGAGAAGGGGCATGAAGTGGTCAAATAAATGTTGATATGTTGGCATGAGTGACACAGTGTTGGTTTGAAAGTAAAGCATATATCTATCTTGGGGGTCTATAGGGAGGTCATTGATCATATTATTGATACTATCTGGTCCCGGGTTGGGATGAATGTTACCGCATCTCATAAGTACGAGTAGTGTACAGGTTAATTTAATTTATTATGATGTGATGGGGGGGTGGTGGAGGGAGTGTTTGGATGTTAGGGGCTGTAGTTGGCACCGACCGTGGGGGCAGTGTGTTAGGAGAGAGATTTTGGGAGGTGGATTTATGTAGGTAAGTGTGATAGAGGGATATACAAAGAGTGCATCTAGGTTGGGTATGTCTGTATAGGCACTGACGTGGGTGAGAGTGGAGCTAGTGGCGGTGAAGTGTGGGGGTAGGTGAAGGGGTAGTATGTTTGTATATGGGGACCTACAGTGTGTCCTGCATGTATGGATGGTAAACCAAGGATGGCTGTGGGTGTGGTGTATTAGTATATTAGGGACGAGAAGGGGAGATAGATGGCTAGGATGGATGTAGTGGTGTGGGGGGGTGAGCGTGTAAGTCGTGGGACGTATGTCGTAAGTAGTTCAGCAGGATGGATGAAATCCCCTGAGTGGGATTTTAACGTGGATGGATGCGGGTCTTGGCGTATAGATGAAGTATCGGTTATGGATGACGGGGGGGGGGGGGGGGGGATGGGGGAGGGGGGGGCGGGGGTCATGGCCGGATTGAAATGCACCACGTGTAGGGGACGGGGTGGTGGGGCAATCGGGGTACGAGCGGGCGGGGTGTCGCGAGTGGCGAGTGTTTGAAGGGGAGTTAGGTAGAAGAGGCTTGTGTATGCCTTGCCAGGAGCTCCGCAATCGTGTGGAGAGACGATCATGGTGCCAAGAGTGAGCATGGCGAGTGTTTGTAATGAGTCGTGCGTCGCCATGGTGAGGTAATGTAGGAGGGGGCTGAGAGGTGTCCTAGGATTGAAATGGTAACAACAGTGAAGTCTTTGCATTGCTTAGAATGTAAGAAGAGTACAAAATTGGTGTGGGATAGAACCCACTGAAGAACAAAGGGGTCACATAGCGAGCAAGACAGTACAAGCCGTGGAGTAGAGGGTTGCAGGAACCCAGGGAGCTGCTTCATTTTACTGCAGGTTTATGCAGTAGTCACCGGGAGGGTGCTTGGTGCGTGACTAGCTTGTTGCGGGTGTTGTGGTGGTGCAGTAAGCAGCATGGCCGGAGCCTTCATCCCAGCTTTTCGCCCACCCACCTCATCCCTCCCATATCAAAAATCATGTTGTTTGCTCGGGGCTGAGCACCAAAGGGTACCACACATGCCTGCATTGTGGCGATGAACTTGATGCACATAGCTCCCGCCATCTTTGCAAGATGGTGTATCCCAATTACCACAAATTTCTTCCTATGAGCCATTCATGGAGGAAAAAAGACATATAATTGTTTGATGGCAAAGAGGAGGTACATTCCCCCCCTGTGACACCATCCGGGCAGTTTTGGGAAGACCGATGGAAGGAGGCCCATGCGGACACGGTCGGTGAAGTGGAGGTGCCCGGCATAAAGCGACTTTCAATCTTCTACGAGTTGCCATATTGGGCGGTTACATATATCCACAAAAACACCATCAATATCATTATGCATGCATGTGATATTACACATTTTGTATGAGTTACATTGTCACTTTCACGCCCGCGATATTTGTGTAAGTATTTGTGGGTGGGGATATATTTAGGACTTGATGATTCGCCATCTTCTAGATCCCATGCATATTGAGAAGAATGTTTGCTTGTCCTTTTTTCGGGTTCTTCATGGCACGCCGGCAAAGAAGGGAGTGGCTGCAAAAGGAGATTCTCTCAATGTTAGAAAGGAGCTTGAGGAGCAGGGTCGCATGCCCCATCTATGGGCCTTAGAAAATGGTGTGGACCCAAAGGGTGTTGTACGGTGGAAGTATGGGCGCGCACCTTGGCAATGGACAAAGGAGGAATACAAGAAAGTGATAGCCACCATAAGTGTTGTCCAAACACCAACTGGTTATGGGTCATCCCTCTGTATGAAATTCAACGAAGACGGGGCCATGGTTTGAAGTCTCATGACTACCACAATATTTTGCAAGACATCTTTCCCATTGCAATACGTGGGACATTGACTCCCGAGGTTTGCGAGACAATCTATAGATTAGGAGGCTTGTTCCGGTGGATTTGCTCCAAAGAGTTGGATGAAGCGGATTTTCCACGCATGAAAAAAGAGACGGCGGAGGTAATGTGTACATGTTGGAGATGCACCTTCCTCCCTCCTTCTTTGACATCCAAATGCACTTGGTAGTGCACTTAGTGGAAGAGGCTTTCATTGCCGGCCGAGTTCATTCTCGGTAGATGTACTTCCTTGAGCATTATATGAAGACTTTGAAAGCATTTGTAAGACAAATTGCGCACCCGGATGGTAGCATGGCGGAGGGAAAACGAGGTGGAAGATGATTCAGACGTGCCTTTTGCTGACCAAACCATTTATGACGATGACTCCGATGACCAAGAAGACTTGCAGCTTGATGAGGACGAAGAAGCTCCGGATGCTGATGTTCAAGTTGATTAGACACGTAATCAAAGCTACATAATAATTCTCGCACAGAACTGTATTCATCCCTTCGATTGATTGTACATGTACATGCATGTAGCTTATTTCTATGATTGATCAACGGTCTTGCAATAATCTCTCCATCTCTTTCTCTTGTCCCAGGGTTATTTCTCTCGAGATCAAATCAAACTGTCATGGGCGCTCTAAAAGATTGCTCGCCCTTGGCAGATGCAAAAGAGCACCGGAAGTGCAGAGCATTTGAGGTTTTTCTTGATAGCCCGCATGTTGGAGGTAGTTTGATTTGAGTTACTACAGTCTGATCATGAACACGACAGCAAGGAGAACTGTGGGTCGCAAGGGTAGGGCATGTTCATCGAGTTATCTACAATAGTTGATCAATAAAGCAACGAAGGTGGGCATATTGAAAAAGAGTCTCCATTCTTCCTAGAAAGACGGTTTCTCAAAGCTCGATGTCCACTGCAAGACGTTGCACACTGGTATGTACGCAAACACCTGACATGCATGCGTGCCAAGATGTTGTCTTGGACGGATCGACTAGTGAAACCCACCACAGGTCTACTAGATCTGTTCAAACTTCGAAAGGTTTGTCAGTTCAAAGCACACACCATTTCTGGGTGGGGAACATGTCATTCGAGATAAGATCACCGAGGTTCTCTAGAAGTTATTTGACGTATCTAGATGTCAACATTGTCTCCTGACAGTGGATTCCTGCTACGTTTTGGAGGACGCATCACCTTATCGCTCTTTTGGGCTCGTCGCAGCATGTCACTGCTACGCCACCAGCACTGCGCACCACCGTAGCTCCCACCACCGTACCTTGCACCCTGTACGCTCGTCTGACCCCGCTCGTCTGGCCCCACCACTGCTGGATCGTACTTCTCTAGCGAGCGTGCCGGTTGTCGTCATTCTTCAAAGCTCCAAAAGTTTCCAAATCGTAGGTAGTTCTCGAATGTTCCAGAGCACACTGCCTCGTCGTTTTTCTTGAAGCGTCTAGAACTTTCCGCTATTTCTACGTCCTCCTACTGGGGGTCTCTGCGCAACTCTGGAAGAAATGGCCCATCATCCAGACGAGGCACCTGCCCTCATCATTCGGGCATTCCAGCAGCCCAGCCCACCTTTCATTGGCCGGGCCATTCGCCTTCGTCTTTCTGACCTTCAGGATCAACCCCTAGGAGGATTTGGGGACCCTTATTTATTTATTTATTATTCTAGCTCTGGTGCTTTGACACTACATAAGAAGGAGAAAAGAGTCATGAGGAAAAGGAAAATTTAAAGAAGCTCTCGTCCAGCGATTTAGACAGCAGACAGGAAGAGAACCATGTTTAGATATAGTGAATGTGTGGTTGGTAAGAGTCATCACCTCTGAAAGCTCCTATCCTCCCAAATTAGTAGGAGTTCGGGAATTGTTTGAGGAGAGAGAGGAGCCATGGGAGAGAGAAAATAAATTTCGATTCAGCCAAGGTGCCAAAGCGTCAGCAGCCTAAGAACGAGGAGCCTATGTTATATATATGCGAATAATGATGCATATGAAGATCTGCTGCTCTGGCTGCGGGGGCCACGTGAGCTAGGCACCTAAGTGAATGTTTGTAATGAGGAGGACCTTGGAAGTCAGAGATTTCGGTTTTATTGGAAGTGCTCACCATTTTATTGGGGGCGGAGTTGGATACGAAGACCAACCCAATTCTAAGGCAGCGATTATGTAATGGAGTCTAAAGTATCTGTGCGAACCTAGCTGAGCTACTGACGAGGATGTGGGGATGCTCAAAGATTAGATGGATAATGCCATGAAGAATACTAGAAATTCAAAGCAAGAGAGGAACATTGTATAACTTGATCTAAACTGAAATCCATGCGGCGGCCTGCGAAGATGCCGTAGTCGACGCCTTGCTGCATTTCCTCCGACGTTGCACTGATGAGGTAGCGAAGGAAGATAGACTGTTGGGTAGTGACTTGTTTGGGCCAGTTGAATGCCACCCCGGAACATGAGGATGGGTTTTGACCAGAAAAAAATCAACTTCAATTAGCAGCGGTCGTCTAGCTAGCAGAGATAAGCGCAGGGCATCTCGCGGCCGTGCTCGGGGCAAAAGCTTCCGATCCCTCATTCGCACCCTCATGAAATTCATGATCGGCATGCGAGGGTAATCTTCCAAGTCCAAGCGCAGTACAAGCACTCAACAAGCTTGAAAAACCTACAAATGACAACAGGAAGATCCGCTGACTTTTCACCATCAGAGCTCCGAAGATTGCCAACAACCAAACTCCACAAATTGTGACAATCGCGCAGCACCCACATCATCCTCGACCGTCTCGTCCTCTCGTCACCCTCCGTCACCCCACCCGCGGCCGCCTTCGACGCACCTGCAGTTCGATGCATGAATACATCTATGTACGGATGCCAAATGGATGTCGTTGCCGTTTCAGAAATAGATCAAGACGCAAGGGTGCGCGAAGGGCCACCTGACAGTGGGGCGGAGCTGGTGGAGGCTCTGACTGGTGTGTCGATTCTGCAACTCTGCAAGACTACGTCGACTGGGAATCCAGCGGCTGTATCCACTCGTGGAGCGAGAATCGTTCGAAAGAAAGAAACAAAACAAAGATCTTTCATATTCTAGGACGAGGACGTACTTACCGTAGTACACCAACCGTACTGTGCTGGGAGAGAAAGGAGGAGGATGTTTATAGTTTTTATAATTACTCTGGGAGTAATTGGGTCTCGGCATGATAGCAGGGAGGACGTAACTGCAGGTCAATGCCGAGTTCTGGGAAGAGATGGAAGAAGGCTATGGAACAGTTGGGATACTTGTGGAAAGAGCCTGCTTTAACTCTGTGTGGCTCGTTTCGGTCATTCTTATAGCCTCTCATTGGAGTCGTAGAAACAGTTGAGCTGTGGGGATCAGTTTCAGAGTCTGTCAGCTTTGTCCATTGTCCACTGTGGGGTGCTTCACCTCCCTACCACCCATAAAGAGGTGTGGCTATCCAGGGGCCTGCAGAATTTGAAGTTGGGAGCTTTCGCCACTTTCTCGAATCCGTGTCCAGGGGCTCTCTGGGTGAAATTTGAAGATTGAAACACAGATTTTGCTCCAGTGCAGATCCATTTCTCTGTCGTGGAACACTCTATTTGAGCTGCTGCCGAGGTTTCGTTTGTAGACAGGAACGACAGTCTGAAGGAATCCCAAAGACAGACGGATAATTTTTCTTATTGGGGCGGGCCGGGGTAGAGAGGGGGATGGCCAAGGGCGTGTGTCTTTCGGCCATCAAGTCAGGTAGAAGGGGCCATTTCATTCCACTGATAGTCATACCTTCAGTGGTTTCAGCAGGGCTGCTAGCTCTCTTGGTGATGTGGACAGCATTTAGGCTCTCATACTCGTCGCACTTGATTCTACCGCGAGGTGATGTCTTCATTGGCCGTTCTCTCTCTGCTCAAAGGGATCTAATCTCAATGATTCCTCAAGAAGTTGCTCTTGCTCTCCTGTATTTTGCGACTACCAAGGAAGTCCCCCAGCAATCCAAGGAAGAAATCTCGCTGACCTTGCAGGTTTTGTTGGAGAGGGCACCATGCAACTTCCTCGTGTTTGGAATGTGGCATGATAGTTTGTTGTGGGCTACTTTTAATTATGGAGGCCGCACTGTCTTCCTCGACGAAAGCCAGGTGACCTAATCGCACACAATACCCAACATGTTCACGCTTGCTATAACCAATCAGACCGACCTCAAAAGCTCGGGCGTTTACATAACATTTTCTGTTTGGGATTCAGGACTGGATCAATCATATGAGAGCGAGGCATCCGGAGCTAGAGACTTACAAGGTGGACTACGGAACAAGTCTCGGCAAAGCCTCCAGACTGCTGTCTTCCGCGAAAGAGACCCGAGCCACCGTTTGTCAGCCTAATCGGCCTATAGAAAATTCTCTGTGCCGGCTTGCACTATCAACTCAGCTGCCCAGAGAACTGCTTTTGATGCAATGGGACGTCATAATGATAGACGGACCCCGCAGCTACAAGGATCCATCATTTCCGGGCCGAATGAGCCCTATCTTTACTTCAGCTGTGATGGCCCGCACAAGGACTGCTCCAGGTACCTGCTTTACTTGTACACTGTACAACTTCTTTTAACAAATTTACTGGAGCATATGGCATACATACTACTTCAGTTGTGGGAGGACACCAGTCCGAAGGAGAAGGATGCTGAATCAGTTGACGGATCTTGGTTGGGCTAGGTTTCGTAGCTCAAAGATGCCTGGATTCTCATCTGAAAGCAGTGCAAGTGCTACTGTATGTTCTGCAAACATTCAGCAATTGGGAACTAAAGTATCAAACTGCCAGATCTTCTTCAGCAAATGAGTGATTTGCTTTGCAGATGACATTGCCTTTAGGGGCTCCTACAAACCTAGTCAAAGAAACATAGATACTTACCATGTGATAGGATCCACATATGAGACAAACCTTTTCTGTACAACTGACTTCTCTTTGGAACTATGATGGCAGGGCACACTGACATATTTCTTCATGATTTTTCCCGGCCAGTGGAGAACGAATATGGCCGAGAATTTTTGTGTGAAAGCAATCTGGTCCAGAGCATGGGGGATCTTTGGCACTTCCAAATATACCGTAGTAATTCATCACAATTCTGTGCAGACTGATGGCTTGCTTGAGGCCTTCTGTAGCTCGTCCTTCTACACTTATGGGAGCTGCAAATTTGATCAACTATAGAATCTTTGTCAATTTCTGCACTGGCAAGGTAAGTAGATTGTTTGCAGGAGTTAGGCTATATACTGGGGAGGTCAGTAGAGTCACCTAAGATGGAGTCACTAAATCCTCACTAAATGGTAGAGTTTTATGTTTGTAAGTTTTCTTTTTATTCGCTAGTGAAGCAAACTTTATCCCAACCTACTGTTACCTCACCTGACAACTCCTTCACAACTGAACCCTGGTTGGTGTGCACAATGTCCACCTTATTGATCACGAGAAGTTTGTATGTAGAGCTTTGTGCTGCTGTCAATGCTCCTCAAATATTGGGGATTAACTAAGACGAAGTTTTTGATTTGATTTGAGAAACAGAAGACAGTCCAGGCTGAGATTATGTCCAACTATGGACTAGGTAGCCAGGGAGGCGAGACCGGCTACGGGGTGTAGCCGGTCAAGCCTCCCCGTCTACCGGACATAACCGAGGTTGTTGGATGACAATAATCCTTAAGGATGGCTGTCAGTCATCCAAGTGCTGTAGTAGAATTAAACGCTGCCACGTAGGCAAAATGCCTCCAAACCTTGGTTAAGCGAATGACAGCCATGAAAATGGCCTACATGCCAATAAGTTTTGGGTGGAAGTACTGTTTTCAGTCTCTATCTTAAACTATTGTTTGTATTCCCCTGTCAGCTGACGTGTCTGATTTTAGCTCATGCCTTCTGGTTAACCCTTAACCGACCACCACCACTGTCCGTTTTGGTCGGCCAGCCCAAAATGCATACATACTGGGATGGATAAGGCCATAACTTCCTGCCCTGAATCATCCACAGAAATGGATCTTACAGAAATGTTCCTATTTTTCAGAGAGTTTCACCATTGCAATTGGCAGAATATAACAAAATGTTAATGTTGTTTTTTCACATGGCCACCAATTTCACCCCCAAAAAAAGCTTTGACCAAGGTAAAATGGGGGGTTTTTTATTTTTCCTGTGGGAATGCCCGACATATTCACACTCCTGGGCACTCACACCATGCACTCAAGAATTTGTAGCCCAATATGTTGGGGGTCCTTTGTATGTCAAATTGGAGGGGTAAAAATGCATTTCTTGTACACTAGTTTGCAATGTCGCCCATGGGATCTTTTTTTCAATTTCCTGAAACATAATTCCTACGGTGAGGTGATGCTCTGCAGCAATGCAGAGACAACGGTGAAATTGTTTTTGGATTCTGCAAAATTGTCAGGCTCAGATCTGCTATCGAACAGTTTTTGGCTTGCATCCCAGCTCAGGCTGTTATGGCCGGAGCAGGTAGCACTTTCCGGCGGGGTTTTGGGGGGCCACGTCGCCAAAACCCCCAAAAACGACGCGGGCCCTTACAAAAGAACACGAAGAGACCCCCCGTGGCGAAGAAGTGGGTAGTGCACCCGTTTTCACTCCCACTCTGGATTCTGCTGGCCAACCGTCATGCCCAACCGTCAACACCCTCCCTCACAACGCAAAGACACATTCCCAAGAGCTGCGGGGGGATTGAACCCCCTGATCTGCCCAGTATGCAGAAAAGCCCCCCCCCAAGCAGCCAGGAAACCCAAACAACAAGACCCCAAAAACTGCCACCAGCCCCCCATGCCCAAAAGTCAGAGAACCAACCAACCAAAGAAACAGCAAAACCCAGCCACAACCAGCCCCCCAAACCCAAAGCTCAATGAAGCAACCAACCCCTACAACACAAACCCTGCCATTGCCAGCCCATCATGCCCACCTTACCATTGAAGAAACAACCAACCAACCACTTGAGCAACACCTGCAACCCCCCCCCCCCACACCTGTTTCCTATTCAACAAGACCTCCCCACACCAGGCAGCACCCGACGATGGACAACACACACTCCTCGTCATAAACTGATCGGCAACCTTCCGCACCACTCCTCACCCTCCCCATGAAGACATAACCAGAACAGACACAGTCTGCATGTCAATAGCACCTCCCTGCCAACAGGATACACAAATCAGTGAACACCATGCACCACATCATGTCAACTCCCCACCGCCCACACAAACATGCATACAGGCAACACTTGGTAATGCTACACAAAATACCATGCACCCTTCACCTTGCCCGAATGCAGTGGGCATCATGCTAGCAACCACCAAGGCACAGAAACTGCCCCCCACATTGAGGACAGTAGTAGTGGGTTCTCTTGCGGCACTGCCCACACAAATGGCGAAGAGGACTGTGCAAGCACTGATGCACATGGGTATGCCACCCACTGTCATAAACGGAGGTCATCTCCAAGTTCGCCCAAGTGCCACCAGTCAAAGATTGCGCCATCACCAAATTGAATTCGAGATGGCATATGGGACGCTTACCCATGGCCCTCATATGTGTTGAATGCAAAACATAAGCGTTCACCATGGTGGTATCCAATAGAAAGAAAAAAACGCGATGCCACCACTTGTGGGTCTTCAATTGACAGCTATAGGCCCCACGCAACTGATCATGCACATCAACGCCCCTCATGTACGTCTGGTATTGGACATGCATGGGCACTGAGAGAACAGCCACTCTGTTGTTCCCCATTAACCGCCAAACAGTGACTGGAGAGTTCGGCCCACAAGCAGGTCGAGCAGCCTGCAGGCCCTCCATTCTTTCCACAGTAGACATCAAAGTCATACACATATGCAGACTTAGCATCCGCCAGTGCCCAAATTTTAATGCCCCACTTCACGGGCTTTTTCGGCATGTACTGCCGAATTGCGCAGTACTTGCCTTTGTAACGAATCATCACCTCATCCATTGTCAGCATCTTCCCCAAATTCCAGTGCATCTTGCACCTACTTACAATCTCATCGCAGGTCCACCTCACCTTCCCCAGTTTGTCATACAAAGGGCTAGTACGATCAGTGATCAGCAGATGCAGGCACCGGAGAATGGCCTCAAACCTGTCTCGGCACATCACCTTTCTAATCACTGAGCATGCGAAGAAGATCTCGCTGGACTGCCAGTAGCACCTCGTGTTCGGCAACTTCTTCAAGCCCATGAAGAGACAAATTCCCACCCCAAGCTCGCAGGTCTGGGACAGTGAGAGGCACCCATCCAAGCCCACCCCAAGTACCATTTCAGACTTCTTCATATGTGTAGTGATTCATCTCCCTGTAAATGTGTTGCAGCACAACTGGCCTTCAAAATAAATGAAAAAATGACAGGATACTGGCTCCTCTCATGTCCGCCACTGTTGGCCCAGGCTTGGAACCTCGAAATGCCTCCCTATCCCCTAAGAAAGTACTCTCAGTACACTCCCATTCTGATGCAGCAAACAACTGGGCGAATGAGGGAGTGTTCTCTGCAGGTACATCCTCCAGCTCCATATCCCCAGTGTCACAGTCATCATATTTCACACTATTACCCTCATATGCATTCAAGGCATCTACCCCATCATCAATATCATCTTGCAGACCCCCCCTCTCCAAAGTCGTATGCAGGGAACTCAAGAGGTTCAAACCAGTCCTCACAAACACTGGCTGACAACTCCAACACACCCCTCTCCCCCATGTCTACGACTAACCACTTCACATTCCCCTTGTCATAGGTTTTCAGGTTAATACCATGCACCCACGCATGCTCACGCTGCATCCTCACTTGCCACTCCCAAGTCACTACATGTCTACCAGTTTGTGAATTGTTAGAAGAACCGCCGCACACACTGTCGTCAAGCAGTTGTGACCACTCTGGCACATCCGGCAAAGACTCCACACCAAAAACCTCCAGTCTGATACAGCTAGTCACAGCCTTACACAGCCTTACACAGCCTATCACAGCCTATCACAGTCTATCACAGCCCGACACAGCCTGACACAGCTTCACACAGCCAGTCACAGCCCGACACAGTCCGACACAGCTAGTCACAGCTCGGCACAATCACAGCCCGACACAGTTTGGCACAGCCCATCACAGCATTCACAGGGAACGGTTATTATTGGCAAGGAATGACTATGTGGGAACGACATCTGCCGAGGGAACGTGCATTTTGTCTTGAATGACAATTAGTTAGTTAGGCGGTTAGAAGAGCTTGCAGGTAGAATAGGCAGAGTAGTAAGGACACTTCTTGGATCACGACTTGGTCATCGGGGGAAGGAAGCACGAACAGGGGCGCAAGGATGGAGAGCACGGTGAAGGAGGAGAGACAATTTGTTGATGTTTGATTCATGCAAGCTGTAGAGTCGTAATGTAGAGCAGATTAGAGACACCATGGCTTCGGCCTGATACTTGATAGATATTAATCTAATACATACTTCATACTCACACTGTGTAGAGATACCTGAGTGAAGCTGTGGAATGAATGGATGAGTGGATGGAACCTGGTAGATTGCTGAAGCATATATATATATATACAATCCGATACTTAATTATAGATAGTAAGGTAACTTGCTAACATGAATGCGAGAAGGAATACAAATAGGAAGCACCCCCATGATACACTAGCTGTAGGTCATGACTGATTGTTCTGAGTGGGCTGAGTGCTTAGAGATTTCCAACTCTTCTATCTTGGAGTTCTCACCTCGGATAGCGAAGGGATGGGTGAGTAAAAGCCGCTCGACATTTGGCGACCATACTGGGGAACTGAGTCAAGAACAACCAGATGTGACAGGCATCTGGTGGGATCATGGTGGTTGGAGAATTAAAGTATTTGATGTGAATCAAATTCCCTGTGAAACTGAGAAAGAAAGATTGTCCAAACAATTCTTTCAGAGGTTCTTGGAATTGCCAAACGGTTGCAAAGAAAACATTCTTAAGAGAGTGCATGATCCTGAGTGGGGTCTGGAGAAAGGAGTGATAAAGATTTATCAAGTGGCATGTAGAGGGAGAGCAAGTTGGTTACCAACGCTGGTTTATGTGATAGCATTGCCATCCATTAAACGAGTGGAGTTTGAAAGATGGGAGAAACGGAAAGTGAATGTTTATACTCATATGCATGAAGAACTTGTACTGGTAAAGAATTGGATTCCTAAGGATATCCAGTGGATCAAACTTACACCAAGAACAGCTTTTCAGACGTGCTTGCCATATGGTCATATGGTAACGGAGTCTTCTAGTATAGCCAAGGGTGCATTAAAGCTTGAAAGAAATCCAGGCATATACGAGAGATACTACAGAAGAGAGTTTTGGTTATTGCCTCATTAAAGATATGAAAGACATGGGACATGAGTGATGAAAGAGAAGCTAGACTCCACAGATATTCAGCAAAAAGAGAAAGTTATTTGAAAGCTAATTATCCATATCTTTGGGAGAGAGGAATAGACATAGGGGAATCATCTGGACCTCTCACACCATTAAGACCAGAGAGTACATCACCCATACCGGAAGAACCAGAGTTGGATGCCACTCCTTCTTATTCTTTACAAGAAAGATTAAGGGATTTGGTACAGGAATAAGATCAGCCACGGGGATTGCTAAACCGTGAGCAGATTCCGTGAGCAGAATTCTGCTCACGGATCTGCATGTGCTCACCTATAACCGCGAACACCTATTCGGCCTAGAGGACCTATTACTGCGGGTTGTTTCAAGTATATCATGCATACGTCATTCATTGTTATGGATGAACGATGGATGAACGATGGATGAATGGGGGATGAAAGGATGTTCGACGAATGGTACATGGATGAATGTAGTTTCTAGATGAATGCAAAACTAAGATACATTTTTCAGTAGTGGTTGCTAAATCCCCCTACCTCTAGAGTGAACTTCTGCCCACTGGTGAGGGTTGTGATTGTCCTTTCATCAACAATCAGAAGTCGACATAGTTGCTGACACACATTTGCAAAGAAGATGGAGAGGCCATTTGGTGCTTCAAAGGAAATTGTTTAACTAAAGATTCATTCCGACGAAGAATATTCTGTGCTACTGGAGTTGGCGTCCAAAACGAAGGCAGAACTGTCTATGAAGACACTAGCCCTGTTTTGCACAAAACCCTCTCTGTTTAACAGCAAACCAGGGGGAGAAGAGAGGAGACTAAATTCCAAAACGGCAGCCTCCGCATAACATGGCAATTTAAAATCTGCTTTCGGACTTGGGAAAAATTGTGGGTTTGCAAAGAAAGGAGGAACCGTGGCGACCTTGGGCTCCTATACACACAAACAAACAATGTAAGTCCATATCCATTCAGTTGGCTCAACTTGTGCAGGAAAGATGGAAATGGAAGGATGCGCCGTCGTGTCAGTGAATTGCCACAACTGAACTAGCACTTACTCACATGAGAAATCGGAATCAACGTCCAGAGCATCGGGCTCTTGCAGATCCGGCTCCACAACAATGTTCTCAGTTTGGGTCGAATGCGATGAACCCTCAGACAGAGGTGCGATGACTTGAAAGTAGAGCTGCTCGTCCCCCTCCATCCCGAAAAAATGCCTGCCTGCATACTTGCATGCATGGAAGGAAGCCCCTGCAACAGTGCAAATGGATCCACGAAACAAAGTAAGAAGCACAATCTGAAGGCAAAGAAGTGCACCCAAGAAATGGAGTTTGATTGGGCACCAACCTGTTCTCATGGACAGGTCCACCACTTTCCCACCATGCCGGCTGCATGAAAGCAGGTGACTTCTCCTGCGCACCTCTCCATGGAATGCCACTAGTTTTTTTCAATGTCTGGGAGGAGTCGACATAGTTGTGGATAACATCGGATTCCACAGGGTCGCATTCCGGGTCTATGTGAAGCCCCCCTTCCCAAACGTCGAAATGGCCAACATGAGCAGGAGTGGTGTCTGGCCGAATTCGTGCAAGACAAATGGCCTTGAACACATGTGTTTGCAGCAGCACCAATGTTAGAAACGTTGTTAAGGGCAATTCCACGAAACAAGAACACACAAAAAAGCCCAAGTGAGTACCTTCTGCCCGGGAAACTCTACACTAGATAGTGGCAGGGTGTTGACACAGGTCCAAATTTTGCAGATTTTGAACCCCGAGGACTTCATGTAGCTGTGAAGCATCCGGTGGGATGCCATGTCCTCACCCTGAAAAATCAAAAGCGACCCAGCGTCAGACAAAAACTTGTTGCTGAAAGAGAAGGCCCACTGCCAATAAAGTGGATTATGAACATTCCAGGCTGGAGTCACATCTGTGGGAATGATATCAGGCACTGGAAGCCCATCTGGGATGTCAAGGATGACAAGATCTGTCGCGTAGGGCTGCTGCACTCCATTCACCCAACATGGCGTCCTAGTCACCTGAAATGAAGACATGCAATCAAATGAGATTGACAAATTGCAGTGGAGACACCCGAACCAGTGATCTGTTGTATCGTGCATATTAAGATGTCGTTGACGACACCTTAATGCACCACCTATGCTCCCCCAACAATGCAACAAAAATGACCAGATTACAATAGATGTGGCGTGCTCACCAGGGTGAGGAAAGAGCACAGATGGTCCCATGTAGGTGACTTGACACCCACGAAAGTGGAATTTCTTGACTCCATCATACGGAGGAAGCTCACGTTGGCCGTTTTACGCTGGAAGTGCGGGCCCACCACCCTGGACACACACAGCCGTGCTTTGTAAGGGCGTTTCTTTGCTATGTGTGATCTACCGCAGTGGATGTGATGGCGACCTGTGTCTGCTATTTCTTGGCAGGTTGCACAGTCAAATCTACAGAACCCCCAGCTGCCCCAGTAGTGTCAGGAGGGTTTGCCACTGCTTCCCCAGCAGCCGCAGCAGCCGCTGAAGCATCCACTGTCTGTTTCCCCTTCTTTTTCTTCTTGCCGTTAGTAGGGGTGGCCGGTTTTGTAGGCTCTTTCTTATTCGGAAGCGCCAAGGCTCTTTGCTGCAACTCCTCATCTATCCGGGGGGCCAGTGAATCTGCGTTCTCGTTCTGATTCCTCATGACATTCTCCTCCCAGGGAGTCGAAGCTCTGGTGCAATCCACGTACCACCCACAGTCATGGTAATGTGCCCAACCCCAGTCCTTCACAATGCCAGCAGTGTACATTGTGGTTTCATTGTTTGGGTTCGCCCATCCACGAATGAAGTCTGGATCCTCACTCAGTGTGTTCTCCGGAATAAGAACAAAGCGAAAGTACCTGCAGACAATAAGACCATCCCACTTAGATAGTTTCCTTGAACGCAACAGAAATGGCCATTGAACTGCCATAAATGGCTGCATTTCACTCTGAGGATTAAGGTGTCGTCAACGACATCTTAATCCAGGCACTAAGAGGCAGGACTCCATAACTAATGTTGCCAATTTTCCAAACAATTAGACCATGTAAGATCCCCCTTCATGGCAAACTCATCCCAAGAGGGCATGGATTTAAGGTATCGTCAACGACACCTTAATTCCATCTCTCAAATAGCAATCAAAGAAGAGAATGACACAATATAGAACTGCACAAGACTGCATTGCAATTGAAAGTAGAGACAGTGCTGCAGAGATTGAGGCCACCTTAAATCAAACCCCCTTACAGGATGAAAATCCCACAAGGTCCACTGTAAGCAGGATATGGGCATACAACACTATTTTAACTAATTCTGGACTTTTGTTTGGTCCAGAAATAATATGAGAAATATGAATAAACAAAATTTATTATTGAAATAAAACGATATATATGATTATTTTGTTTATTTTATACACAATATAATCCTCCAAACATTTTTTGGAGACAATATAAGTATGTATTGTGGTTTTAGAAGAACATCCACTGCCAAGTTGACGTTCACGAAAAAATGGGAGGATGCAATAAATTACACCATGATGTGAGGTCAGATATGTAAAACATTTTGCAGAAAATAGTTGTCATATCACATGACATACAAAACCAAACATAGAACAATCATGGCATGTGATGAAGAGGATGATATGAAAGAATGTGTCCGCATACATTGATGATAAACATTCATATTTTATTAGAGATTGCAACTTTGGGGTTGCAGTCAGACCTAATGTAACGTCAACTGTACATCCGTTGGACTTAATGTTATCCAGCGGCTCGAAGCCATACAACGGCTTACACTAACCCATTAATATTACAGAGCCTCCTCCCAAATGGCTCGCAGTCAAGGCATGTGTTCGAAGACGCCTCCGGTTACCACAACCACTTGCAACAGTCTCCGCACCAGATGAAACGGAAATATTTTCGGAGAACTCGAACCTAGTAGTAACATACTGACCTCATGCCCCATAAGACAAGATGCATTGGGGAGGGAAGGAGGGATACTTTGAGAGTCTTACCACCTGAAATGAACTGGAAGCGAATACGAGACGAGTCCAACGAGGTATGAAATCTCCATTCTTCAATTTCTTTCCTAGAATATTTTTCTGATTCAATGTGGATGATCCTCCCTTCGATTTTGTCTCTTTTGACTGTGGTTCTAGCTTCATGAACCTCCACTGTCTAGTGGACGTTCCTTTCCTGACCCTACCTTATTGTAACAGACCAACAGACTTTTCGGGTTGGAAGGAGTCTCGCAGTCGGCTATTAGCCGCATCCGGAGTCGGATTTTTCCTAACGTGGAGGTTCGTAAAACTGGGAGTACATTTGCGAAGTGCACGGAGTGTGAGGTGTTCAAGGACCCGATCAGAAAGTCTGTCAAGAGAAGTGCGGAACAGGTGACACACAAACGAGCACTTGATAAACATTTGAGGCACCAAGAGTCGTGCAGAAGACTGTACCATAGCTGGAGGAATGAATCTGTTATGATTCCGGAGGAGTTTCTCTGTATTATTCACGACAAAATGGATCATAGGAAAACAGCTGTTCCAAGGCTACAGACTCCAAATAAGATGATTTCTGGATTAGGTCAGCTTCCAGTTTCACTAACGGGAATGGTCACGCACGGACACGGTGATGGAGCTTGCGGTCAGTATTCTTTTGAGTTTTGGAAGGGAAATTCAAACTTTACAATTGGTTCTTTGGCACGTTGCCTGCGCCAGCTGGAGAAGCCAACCTGTCGCGAGTCCAGGAACATTTTGATTACCGACTTCAAAACGAGTTATTCGAATCACTTTTAAGAGGTAAATCGAGATGTTTGGATGTTCTTAAACCCTGCAGGCCGGAAGACAAACGTGGTGCTTGTCCACTTCCGAGAAGACTGTACTTGCAAATGGACAACTTTGCGAAGGACAATAAGAACAGATGGATGCTTGCTTTTCTATCCCTCCTGACCGCCAAAGATGTTTTTGAAGAAATCCAGCTAGGGTTCCTAATGGTCGGACACACCCATGAGGACATCGACGGGTTCTTCAGCTACCTTTCGAAGAAGCTGAAGGAACGAAGCACCTACATTCTTTCAGATTTGATGAGGTCTTTTATAACCTCGCAAGATCTGCAGTTCATTCCACAGATTATTTAGGAGATTCTCGACTTCAAGAATTTTGTCAAGGGCTGTATTCTGGATGGAAATGAGGCGTTGGTCGGGATTTCGGAGATGCACGTCTTCCGTTTTTTTAAGGATGCGGAGGGATGGCCCGTCATGAAGTACAAGAAGTCCGCTACTGATTCGGATTGGCTTCCAACAAACAATAGCGTGAAGATGTGGAAGTCCAATCCTGACGGGACTCTGAAGCTCCCTGAAGGAGACCCAGACGCCGTTCCAAGGAGACCTATCTAGGGAGTCGGGGACGACTCCTCCGAAAAACAGTCATTTATTAAGAATGGAATAAAAAAATATAGGGATTTTTGGACGAAAGGAATGATGCTTGACGATCATTACAGAGGTCGAATGGAACAATACGACCAGTACTAGGGAAACATTCTCGCCGAGCTGGATAAGCCAATTCCAGAAGCTCCCGACCGTATTCAGCTTCTTGAGGGATTCTGGCTGAAAACAAATTGGTCCAAGAATCATCACAGAGATGGAATCCATCCACATATATTGCCAGATGTGCAAGAAGAGGATGAAATCCTAGAACATTACTGTGGCCCGAGGTGTGAGCGACCAAGAATATCCCTGAATCCATTCAAGGATATTGAGAAAGGGTTTTTTGTGCTCGTTCGCCCTTATGACCCAAGTACGTGCCCGGTCTGGATGGGGGTGGCAATATCTGACGTGATCCGCGAAAGGGAGGATCCTAATTTTAAGAAGGTGAAGGTGGAGTGGTGGAGACCGAGAAAAGGTGGTAACCCAACAGACTTGGAAAGGTACAGGGACTGTTGGTCAAAACTTTGGGAGTATAACTTGTCAGATCCTTCTCAATGGATCCACGTGAACAATGTTGTGTGGACAATGCCTCCACGAAAAAATACGACAAGGAATAGCATTAAGAGAATTACTGCCGCCAAAACAGTGAAGGCGCGCGCTAATTTGGAGGAGGCTAATCGTCAGTCAGAAAACGTGTCGTGCGAGCGATGTCCAGACCAAGGACATATTGTTGAGATCAACTCCAGTACTTCGATTTAAGAAATATTTTTTTCTTCTCTATATGGCCCTTCTTGTTTGCGTTTGGGGATCCTTTTTGTTATCTTCTTATGTCGCACTGAACCTCGAATGTCCAGTGGACGTTCTCGTCCTTTGTTTCTGGTTTGCTGGATGCTGGCCTGCTGTACGTCCTGGTCAACAAAGATGACCCTGTGGGGGAGTTTCGCCTACATAACATATACATCACAAGAACAAAATGGGCGGGCACGACCACTGGAGTCTTCAAATTCGGTCAAAGAAGGTTTTAAGAACGGAAGAAAATAGCCCATTTCCAGTCCTTCTCTGAAACATTGGACTTGCTTTTCGCATAACCAATTCTCCCACTGAAGTCTCCCACTAGGAGGAGCTTTACTCAATCGTTGTTGACATACAATTTTTCAATTTGCCAGTCCTCAAGTTTTTTCTATGAGGTTTTCCTCCATTTTCCCTCTAAGCTCTACGACTTTTCTGCACCAAATTTTCATTTTATTTCATTTTCATACTTCTCATCTTTGGCCCTGGTTTAAGAGGGAATTTCACATGTCCTTTTCCTTTGTTCAAATTTTAAGCAATTTTTATTTCTCATAGTTTTTATTTGGTGGTCTGACTTTTTATCCTCTCTCATGTTTTTTTCAGATCCATTTTCTCCCATGAGATCCAAGCGCTTCCCAACAGTCGTTATATAACGTCATTTTCTTTCCAAATCTATTCATACCATAACCATAGCCATAACCATAACCATTATGGTTATTGAAATGTCTTCTCCCTTCACATTTGCGCTAGCTTTTTTCTTTGTTTTGGATTGACATGCATTTAGGCATGTTACAGTTTGCTTTCTATGTTACATCTTAATAATACTAGGTCCAGGTTCCAACGACGAGTCTTTCATTTAAATACTTGTCCATAATATTAGGTTCTTCATTTTTGTTTTGCTTACTAGTACCATACTAACAACACTAAGTTCTAGCAAAGTCTGGAGTTTTTCATAAGACTTATTGTTTGTCTATTTTGTAACTTAAACAAAAATCCTAAACCCTAAACCATATTTGTTTGTCCAATAGTGTTCTTAAACCTGGCAAACCGAAAACCCTACCTTTACCATCACCCCTAAACCATTAATCTTACCATAAACCAATAACTTTAGTGTACTACCCTAGCTACACTCCAAACCTTATTGTACTACCATGTTACATCTTCTCAATGTTTCATGCTCTTTTAATATTTTCTTTTGTTGGATAAGGTATGATAGAATGATTACAAGGATATCAAATTCCTCAACCATGTCTTAATTCTACCGAGTGTGAGTCCATCATATTTGTTTGTCTTTTTGTACCCTAAATCCAAACCCTAAACCCTTACCCTTACTGTAAACCCAAACCTTATTACACTTCTCTCTAGTTACACCCCAAACCTTATTGTACTACCCTAGTACCTCTTCCGAATGTTTCATGCTATTCTAATATTTTACTGCCCTTGTCACATCCAAAACATGATTCATTTTAATGGCGTAGTATGTGAACATTGTGCTTCATATGAAGATTCAGTCAATAAAATTACTAGCAAGTTGTATCGAGTATGGTAGAGTACGAGTTTGGCCCATGTTCGATGCGACCCATTTGTTTATCATGATGACCTGCAATGGAATATTACTTTATTCGACTTCCAAGTGGACGTTCAATGAATTGTTCAATACTGCTACTTCACATTGAGCACTTCAATGTCAAATGGACCTCTTCTATGACACATTTTGAAAAGAAGTATGACATCACCTGAAACTTCACAAAGTTCAATCACACATTACACCATGATATTATTAATATTTCAATTAAATTTAATACAAATATATATTAAGTTTAGTCCGGATTTAAGCCAAAAGTCCAGAATGAATTAAAATAGTGTTATACCTATAATGCGCAAATTAAGGTGTTGTTGACAACACCTTAATTTCCCCCTCACAGAAAGAGAAATGAGTCAGTGCACACACTTGTACAGCAGACGTTTCATTGCCTCCTCGCCGTTGTACTGATGATCAAAATCTTTAGATCGAAGAATCTCTCCCTCCTTCTCGAACTCCCGGAAAAATGCATACTTCCAGAGCTCCATTCTCCATTTATGAACGTAGGACTCAAACTTGATGCTGGGAGATGTCATGGTGATTTTGTAGTCTAGTAGTGACTTCTCCAATGTTTCAATGGCCCGCTTCTCCAGTTGCTCAGTGTCTCCGCAGACAAGACGCTGGAGAATGTTTCCAAAGGCATGACTCCTATACTTTGCATCCGAAACAGTGTATGCACTCTATGTTCGTGGTGACGTGTGACGTCTCGGTGCCCCTGCATTGAAAGCAAATGAGTACAAGAAATGAAGCGAGGGACAAAAATGTAGTTCACAAAGAGGAAACAAAACAAAACTTACTTGTTGACATCGTGCATGGCAGTCAGAAGTTGGGTTATTTTGCCTTGTGGATCCAAAACCATTGACAGAACTCGGTGGTGCCAGTCTTTGTTGTCGGCATACATTCTTGTGATATATTCCATCCAGGCAACCAAACGGTGATTACCATCCCATACGAAGAACATCTTCCCCATGTATTGCGTGTGAGATGGGTTCTGGGAAAGGTCTGCCTCAAACTCCGAATTCACCTCATTCCAAAGCGGGTCCCAACTGGCCATAATCTCTTCGTCAACCAGTTTTTCTGATCCCTGGATGTCTGTTACTGACACGTAAAAAACTGCGGAGCCCTTCAAGTACCCGTGGATGAAATCACCCTGTAGCTTCTTGATATCATGATGCAGGGCTGGACGAACGGCAGGCATGGAAATCATCCTGCATAGGGGAATCATAAGAGTGCCGTCCCGAACTTCCATGGAATTTATGACCTTCCTGGAGTTTACCTTGGAGGTATACATCAGTGAATGCACTTTATCTTCGTAATTGTCAGATGGGTCTTCATCTTGAGTATCAGGAACAGATGTCTCCTGTGCAGGCTGGCTTTCCCCCGCCTTTTTTTTTTTTCCTGCATTCATTTGTGTTTTCCCACAACAGATTCAGACCACTATTAAGGTGTCGTCAACGATGCCTTATTATGACTCTTCCTCCCTGATTGTAGACACGCCCACCTTTTGAAAAGTATACTTCATATGCTTCAAAGTATACACCACATTCGAAATAATATCATAGATCAAGCTGTAGTCACACTCTGGACCCATGACACTGTTCCTCTCCGATTGAAAGTAAGCAAATTGTATTTGACAGGACAGAATAAGGTGTCGACAACGATGCCTTAATCTGCCTCCTTATTTCTGTGTAAAACACTCATTGAATGTGACTACGCTCCACACCCTATCTTCTTCCTCTATGAATCGAAGTCCAGATTTTACACTCCAGATTAAGGTATCGTCAACGATGCCTAAGTAATTTGCATCTTCATTTATGTTCAAGACATCCCTCAAAGTGTAGACTACTCACCATAAATCCTATCTCTGAACTGCTTCAAAGTATGCCTGAAAAGTTTTTTTGACAGGCCAGATTAAGGTGTCGTCAACGATACCTTAATCTGCCTCCTTGTTTATATTTAAAACAGCCCTTCTATGACCTCATTCCCCACCCCTGATCGTGTTCCTCTTTGATTCATAGTATCCCTAGAAACAGATTTTACACTCCAGATTAAGGTATCGGCAACGATGCCTTAATCTGCCTCCTTGATTGTATTTAAAACAGCCCTTCAATGAGCATATTCTCCACCATCATCGAGTTCCTCTCTGTTTCATAGTATCCCCAGAAACAGATTTTACACTCCAGATTAAGGTATCGTGAACGATACCTTAACTCGCATCTTCATTTATGTTCTAGACATCCCTCAAAGTGCAGATTACCCAGCACTAATCCTGTTCAGATCTGCTTCAAAGTATGCATGAAAAGTGTGTTTGACAGGCCAGATTAAGGTGTCGTCAACGATGCCTTAATCTGCCTCCTTTTTTATGTATAAAACAGCCCTTCAATGAACATATTCTCAACCACTGATCGTGTTCCTCTCTGCTTCATAGTATCCCCAGAAACAGATTTTACACTCCAGATTAAGGTATCGTCAACGACGCCTTAATTTGCATCTTCATTTATGTTCAAGATATCCCTCAAAGTGCAGAGTACCCACCACTAATCTTGTCTCTGAACTGCTTCAAAGTATGCCCGAAAAGTGTGTTTGACAGTTCAGATTAAGGTGTCGTCAACGATGCCTTAATCTGCCTCCTTATTTCTGTTCATCACAACCATTGAATTTTGATACTCTCAACCCTGGATCCTGTTCATCTCTGCTTGAAAGTCCAATCAAAACTAGGTTTTCACTCGAGATTAAGGCATCGTCAACGATGCCTTAATACCACTCATATTTTTGGTTTCGAATGTCTCCCCACTAGGCAGACTATCCACCCCTAATCATGTTCATCACTGCCTCAAACTATGCCTCTACGTACATTTTACAGGCCAGATTAAGGCATCGTCAACGATGCCTTAATCATCCTCCATATTTCAGAAGAAAACAACCACTGAATGTATATACTGTCAACTCCTGATCCTGTTCCTCTCTGCATCAAAGTATTCGCTAAACGGATTCCCACTCCCAGATTAAGGTGTCGTCAACGATGCCTTAATTCCCCTCCTCATTTATGTTTCAGCTATCCCCTCACTGTGCAGACTACCCACCACTCAAACCCTCAAAACAGGAATGACAGACTATATTAAAGTGTCGTCAACGATGCCTTAATCTGCATGTTTCATTCTGCTTCAGAAACCCTCACCAGCGTGTATGCCTAATAGTAAGCCTGTTCGTCTCTGTTTCAAAGAAACCCTGGGAATAGTAGACCAGATTAAGGTATCGACAACGATGCCTTAATCTGCATTCTTCATTATGCTTCAGAGTCCACTCATGAAGCGGAAACTTGTGCTTTAATCGTTTTCCTCTATGTTTGAAAGAAACCCTCAATATGTGAATGGCTGACCAGATTAAGGTATCGTCAACGATGCCTTAATCAGCCTCCTCCAGTTCTTATGAAAGTCTCTAAAATACCCACCAGCCTTGTCTTCTATGCTTCAAAAAACCATGGCAGGCTTCGAACTTATCGACCTCTTTTTTGATTCACAGGAACCCTCACAGATGAGAATGGGCAACCTAGAACGAACCTTAGCAGGCTTTGGACGGCCACTGGAAGACCCCTTCTCCGCAGGTCGCATTGTTCCTTGCACTTGTGTCTTCCCCTTCACTCGTGCTTGTGTGTCCACTGGCTGCTCCACTGCAGCCACAGCCCGCTGCGGAGAGTGAACCCTTGGCACCTCCTCCTCATTCACCACGTTGACGACCATTTCAGAGTTCTGGTCTGCTACGTTCTTCTCGGCTGGTAACTCATGGAGACTCTCCCAGGCTTTCTTCCATTTCCTCTACAAAACATCGACCATTGTTTGATCGACAAATCAGGCCCATTTTAAGCTTGTGTTGATGACACCTTAATTTGGCACTGCATTGGAACATGTGGGAAACAGAGAGGAGGGTAAGGCGGTGAGGATGCGCTTGTAGATTAAGCTGTCGTCAACGACATCTTAAAATACAGGGCATACTCCGCTGGCTCCACCAGTTTTCATCTCCAACAATGCAAAAACGAACTAAACTATGCATCGCAATGGTGGTGCTACCTGAATGAGATTCTGTTCAGCGCTGTCCGTCTCCAAATCCACTGCTTGCATGCTGCCTCCCACTTGTGCCTTGTCCTTCAACGCCCGCAAAGACAGCTGTGTGTTGGATGGGCGCTCCCGGGTATGCACGGCCACCTGCTTCGTAACGACCTCCTGCATAGGAGTAACATCACTGTTGGGCATGCCTTCCTCCTCTCTTATAGGGGGCATTCTTTCCATCCCAGCCTCACACAAAAGGGGAAGTTCCAAAAGCTCCTCCAGCTGCTTGTCCACAGACGGCTCCGCGACTCCCCTATTCTGTGACCCTTCGCCAGCAGATCCCTCCCCTTCACGGTCGCTCTCCCCCTCGGTAAGATCAAGCGCCCTCCGAGTCTTGTCATCCTCTCTCTTGCTTTCAACCTCTGCCTCGCCGACGTGTAGTAAAGAGACTTCCTACGCGACCTCTTCTTTGCAGAAACAATGACGTTCTTGGGAGGCTCCAGTGTGAATAGTTCGAAATGACACTTACGGGACACTCATCTTCCAACACTCCATTAGGGTCCAGGAAACGGATGGATGGACGGCGGTTGGGGTTTCATCTCCGAAATCATCCATTTGGGATTTTCCCATAAAACAGAAACGGCTCTTAATTGACTGGTTTGAATTGCGGCTGGGGGGGTTGTCTAGTGTGCAACTTGGTGATGGCCAATTGGCATGGACCATCATTGCCGGTCTGGGCCCTGTTAGTGGAACCTCTGTTTGGAAACCACGTACCCGTGGGTGTCAGTTGGTGTTCGACCTAAATATGGGTCGTTGTGGAATGGGCTGCGGGTTTGTCCGTGGCAAATATGTCATTGTCAGAAAATTGAACGCACCCTCGTAATTCTTAATACTGCTCAGCTGTTTCTATGGCGGCGAAATGTTGCATGATTACCATGACAATGATGGAAAGGAGAAAGTACAGTGTGCAAAGATAGACAGTATGGACATAGAAGAGGAGTCGCCCCACATTGTCCAGTGTGCTTCACCCCAGTCCATGCACGCAATGTCTCCCACCTCAGACGTGGTAATACTGTACTCCCCTCTGCAAGCCGAGTACCTGAGCGTCGTGGCCGACGACAATGGACTAGCCGTTGTTGAGGAGGATTTGATTTGCATAACATTCCGCTTGGAGCCAGGGACCGTCCATGTGGTTAGAGAGGTGTACGATAGTAGTGGGAAGGTTGAGGGAACACAGGTTCAAAAGCCGCAAAAACGGGATGGTCGAAGAGAGTGGAGAGTTCCACCCGCCAAGTACCGCGTTCATGGAGATCAGAGACGCCTTTCATCAGACACTATACTCACGCCTGGAACAGCAGCTTTGGTGGCGCAGGCGCCAAAATCAGTCCCCATCAAGACAGAAGAAACTACCTCCACGACATTTGTCGACCTCTCGGACAGTTCAGAAAACGAAGTCACAGAGGTCCCTGTTCCTACGAACCCTCCTATACTGGTAGATCCCGATGTCCAGGAGATCATTAGTGTCATTCCAAAGTTGCAGTCGTTGAGAGGGTTGCCAGGATGCAAGAGCGATGTGAGAGGCATTGTTTGGGAAACACAGCGGATCCAAAGAGTGAAATTTCTACCCGCTGATTTTGATGGAGACATTGTTTTTGAACTGCCACCTCCGACGTCATGTGGAGGTTTGGCTGGACTCATGGCGGGCATGGACAAGAAACACGATGGACACCCATGGTGTCAGACTAAAACTTCAAATATCTGTAATCCGCATAGCCTGAAGTTTCAGAGATCCATTTGCCCTGGGCACTTGCGTTGTGCAAATTCGGATTGCCAGCATTTCCAAATGGCCGGTGTGGAAAACGAGACGGAGTGGGAGGGAGTCTGCGAAAACCCATTTCAAGTAGGGTGTGCTCCTCCAAAAAGCAGTTCCATTGTTTGTAAGTTTTGTAAAGTCATGCCACAGTGCATGGCGGAATGCAATGCACGGATGTACTACGTGTTGCACCGTATCAACCACCTCACACGGGCTTGTATTCATTTGAGCACCCATGCACATCCAGTGTCGCAAGGAGATTGCAGGGAGAGTGTTGACACAGTGCGTTCGCTGCTTCAGCAAGAATTTCAAAATGCTCCCACTGCAACACCATCAGCCATTGTTATGACAGCAAGCAAAGGGTTCCTGCAGCTGGGGGAGTCGGATGAGACAACGACTAAGTTTGATAGTGAATCGCTTGACTTTGTGATGGACCATTTCTCAACATTGGCTTCTCCAAATGCTCGTTATCAAATCAACGTCCTTAGGACTGGGGCAGGCAACAAAGGATACGTAGATAGCATCCTAGAATTGAAGCGCAGAAGTCGATACGACTTCATCCAGGACAGTGTTTTCCCAGGACAGGGGTCCCAAAAAGTATACTTGTTCAAGATGTCCACAGTTGCGGAGGGTTCTGGAGTTGGCCTGGTGCGTAGAATGCAGGCTGGGGGTGATTTTCATAAGTCTTGGGTAATGTTTGATCATGTGAAGCGAGTGAAGGATTGGACGACCATGGCCTGTCATGTGTATGATCCTACATACCAGCGAGTTATGACTATTGCTATTTGTGACATGCAGTCGGAGGACACATAGTCCCAAATTCTTATGTGGAGGGCTCTAGCTAACGTCATGAGAGTTCATGGTTTGCCAAATGCAAATTTCACAGGGTTCATGGCAGACAACGCACAAGCTAATTGGAATGTTGTGGAGACTGTGTTTGGTTCTGGTGACCCGAAAATACCAATGCAAGGTCGGGAACGCACTTGCCTCTTTCATTGGACCCAGTCCCTTCGACGCCACACAAAAAATTCCATAAAATTGGAGTTGCAAGAGGAGCACCTGCGACTATGTTGTCTATACAAAGATGCCACCACAGAAAGGGAAGCAAATGCCATGTTTCAGACTATCAGAGCATGGTGGTACTCCTCTGAGGCAGCGAGTCTGGAGGGGATCAAAGAGCTAGAAGACTGGTTGGGTTTTTGGCACTTCAAATACAGACAGTGGGGGTGCCTTCATGACCACTGTAAGTTAGACTCATAGTACCATGATTTTCAAAACTTCTTGTATATATGGGGGTGTGCACCAGCGGCCTTGTTGTCCAATCCAGTCCAGTCCAATGTTCCTCCCCATAACAGTGACATGTGTGTGGCATTTACCTGCAGAATATGTCATTGGAAGACATTGCGGATATGCCATCTTGCAATCTCACGGAGACTGTTCATAGTATGTGGATGGCGCAATCTAGTAAGAACGGCCGGAACCTTTACGTTGCAACTGCAGATGACCTTATCCGCGCTCTTTCGCAACAAACAAAGTACCGAGACTTCCTCAGGGGACAGGGTGCTGGTAAGGGGCCGGACAGGGCAGAGTTGTTGCTCAGGGCTGCTAACAGATGCAAGCATCCTGCAAAAATGGCGCGGGCTGTTAACGAGTACACGATTGGAACACCTTTGCAGTCCAGGCTCCCACATCTGGAAGGTGAGGAGAGATTCGGATCATGCAAGCGCAAACTGGACACCCCTCCAGGATCGGCGGGTGACTCCCATCGGCATGATAGAGATAATTTCTCCATACCTCGTGTGCCTGTGCCACCCAATTTCGGATGTACTACTCCATCTGTGGATGCAGGTTGTTCTGCAGATTTCGATGCAACATATGCCACAGCTCCGGCACGGGGAGAAGGACGGACGCTGCTGCCGGTTGAGGAGACCGATTGTGGTGATGCAATGTGGCACATAGAACGGACTCCGAAAGGATCGAAAGTTGGTTGTTCTGCTATCAGGGCACTGTCTTTTTATGAAGTGCACAAGTAAAATTTGCAGAGGCGCTGGCGAGACTCCAGCACCGACATTCACAGGTTTGTTCAAATATTACTCAGCGCGAGAGTCTAGACCTCACAAGTTCTGGTTATGTCCCGATGACATTCAACGTTGTGTGATGGGGACTTGTCGGGATTCAGTCATCAGCAAGCCTACCATCCCTGTCGTCTGGCCAGTCAAGGTCGGAACATCTCTCTCCAAACAAGAGATTGACATGCTGGAGGATGCAGGGTTTCGACTTCGAAGAGGCCCAACAGTCCTAACACCAACATCATCTCGTGGTACGCCATCCGCATTCCCTGCACGTCCACCACATGGGAACGACTGGCCAACAAAAAAGAATGGGAAACCGGTTCGTCGTGTTGAGGCAGGTGCAGATAACCAGTGCAAATTTGAGTCTGCGAGAACCCTGCAGTGTCGGGTTACCCAAATTGTGAATGTCCCCCCTCCAGGCTATGGGCGGGTGTACACTATGGTGACTTCGGGATCGGTTCTTCATGATAGGACTTATGAGATTACTATTGGGAATTTTCCTAATCGCACATGCCCGGACTTCGACAACACGATAAACAGCTCCATTGGAAAGAGAGGTAAATTTGTTCCATGCAAACATCTTTACTACATCTACATTCACAGGATGTTTTGTGATCCTCAACGAGACACGTGCATTCACCAATGCACAATGGGTCCCAGTGACGTTCAAACACTTCTGCAGAGAGATAGGATAGTTGACATCTGATGTGTTTTCTCGGAGTTCTGTATGTGTCAATGACTCAACTTTCCCGAATTACTTTGATATGCTCCACTATCGCGAGTTCAGCAATGTTTCTTAGTTTGTCGACTATTGGAAATGAGACCAGTCACTCTCCATGGATCCACTTTGCTCAAATAAACCCAAACCTTTCCCCATTTTTGGGCTTTTATTTATTTTCTTTTATTTTTGTCTTTTATTGTATTTGGTGAAATTCCCATGTCCAAACAGGGCATGGGATTAAGATGTCGTTGACATTAATTAGTGCTTCCCGGAGCAGGATTACAGTTCCCCCCTATGGGTCTCTCCAGGCAATCTTTTTTTATGTGCTCCACTATCGCAAGTTCACCAATGTTTTTTAATAGATCCACTAATGCAGTCACTCTTCATGGATCCACTTTGTTCAAGTAAACCCAGGCCTTTCTCCATTTTGGGGCTTACATATATATATATAATATATTGTGATTGATCCTGTTTGGTGAAATTCCCATCGGTAAAGAGGGCAGGGGATTAAGATGTCGTTGACAACATCTTAATTGATCATTCCCTGAGCAGGGGTTACAACTCCCCCCTATGATTTTTTCCAGGCCACATTTTTTTTCTTGCAACGATTATCATGGGTTCATTTCTCATGTAGAGCATTCGATTTAAGATGTCGTTGACGACACCTTAATGCCTGGTGCATGCGCTTGTTGATCCCTTAAGAGACTTTCATGGATCCACTTTGTTCAAGTAAACCCAAGCCTTTCTCCATTTTTGGGCTTACATATACATATATATATATATTGTGTTTTATCCTGTTTGGTGAGATTCCCATGTTCAAAGAGGGCAGGGGATTAAGATGTCGTTGAAGACATCTTAATTTGTCATTCCCTGAGCAGGGTTACAACTCCCCCCTATGATTTTTTCCAGGCCACATTTTTTTTCTTGCGCCGATTTTCATGGGTTCATTTCTCATGCTGAGCATGCGATTTAAGATGTCGTTGACGACACCTTAATGCCTGGTGCATGCGCTTGCTAATCCCTCAGGAGACATACTCATACAGTCCTCCATAGACCCCTCATCTGGACAACTTCTCATCCGTGCTTCATCCAACGTTCATCCATAACACTTTTACATTCATCCCAAATCCATTCATCCGTGAATTTTTCATCGTCCATTCGTGCCACTTTCTCGTCATGGAGCCTGTCTGTCTTCGGTCTGATGGAGCGGAGACTGCGTCTTTGCAGTGAAGTTGGCGTCCACGGAAATAGGCCCACTTGTTCCCACGGTTTTGGGGTCCAGCGCGAAATCTGCTCACGCTTTGACTCTGCTCACAGGTTCTGCTCACGGCTTTGCTGCCCTCATCAGCCACGAGGGGAAAGATCTGAGGTACATCCCTGGATTAAAGATTTGACAGAAATCTTTTATCAGAGTTGGCATAGAACACCAAAAGCAGGAACTCCAGTTTCTGAATTACAAGACAAAGAAGGAGAGGAAGATATGGCAGAGCCAACGGAAAGTTCAGACTCTCCAACACCACTGCAGTTGAGTTATATGAGTGAGGAAGACAAGAGAAGAACTTGGAAGATGAAAACAGAGAGAATAATTTGGAAGATGAAGAGTATGAAGAAGTAGACCCAATAGTTGAGGTTGATACTACAACCAGGACGTCCCAACCTGTTGGACCTGGATCAAGTGGAGCACTTGGATCACAGGCCAACAAAGGTGTCGGCTCAGGGGGATCAGGCGGGCAGCTTGGATCTGGCTCTAGGGGGACAGGGAGTGTGGGAAGTAGTGCAACTAGAGCTGGGGATACTGTAAGTACAGAGGGGCCAGTAGCAAGGAGTGCTCAGGGGCCAACACCTGGTGGGAGTTCCACCACTACAACAGCAGGTCCTCAAGGACCAGCACCAACAGGAGGACCAACACCTATTAGTGGGCAGGGTGTAGGGCCACAGATGGTGGTACCTCCAACACGAGCAAAACCACCTTTTCCAATATATGCAGGAAAAGGGGATCCCGATGTACACATTAGCCAATTTGAGCACATGTGTATTGTGAACAATGAGAATAGCGATGATGCCAAGATGAGACTGTTTCCTTGTTCACTTATCAAGAAAGTAAGTGAATGGTATGCAAGGTTTCATAATAATCATTTCCTAACCTGGAATGGCCTTAGTACAGCATTCCAAAACAGGTTCAGGACAAGCAAAACTGAGGATGAAGTGTATGGGAGTTTACAACAGTTAAGGCAAAAGAAGCATGAAACTGTTGAAGAATATATGGAGAAGATGGAGTTGATGATGAAAAAGTTGGCTGCTGTACCGGCACCAGGATTACAGAAGACTTGGTTTGTGAGTGGACTAAGACCTGAATTACAAAAGAAAGTGGATATGCTACCCCATAATACAGTGGAAAAGGCATTTGAAACAGCCAACATAATTAAGCAATTGGGAATGCTCAGGAGAGATAAAAGGGATGATGAGGACTCTGAAGATGAGTCAGATGAGGAAGAAGAGCAAGAGCTCAAGAGGAAGAGTAAGAAGAAGGAAAAGTTGAAGAGGGATAACTATGAGAAAAGACTGGAAGAAATCTTGAAAAAGTATGCCACAGAGGCTGTAACACATTGGAGGAAGGGTGTTTGGTGTGCAAAATACCAGAATGAAGGCCATACCACAGCTGAATGCCACATGAAGGAGAAACACTATACTATCTGTAAAATGGATAATCATTCTACTGAGAATTGTTATTACAACAGAAGGACAGCTGCAAGAGAACCTAAGCAAGTGAGGGTGCATTAAGTACAGCCCCAGCCAAGAAGAAACAATGATCCGGACCACTATGGTAGGCCTGGTGGATATAACAATGGTATGGCGGGGAGAGGTAATCCAAGAGGGAATTACCAAGGCAATCCCAGAGGCAACTATCAGGGTAATCCAAGGGGGAATTACCAGCTAGGGAATCAGGATTATAGAAATAATCTCAGAATAGACCAAGGGAGAGGACCCAATGGTGAAGAATTGTGTTACTATTGTAACCAGGCAGGACATCGCAAAGCAGCCTGTACATTCTGGATCAGGCACCAGAATGAGATGAGAGCTCCTGTGAATGAAGGCCCAGTAGTGGCAGCTCACATGGTTAGGCCATGTTTCGTACCAGAAGTAAGTACAATGATAGTTACCAGAAGCAAAGCTAAACTAATACCTCCAGTGGATGAGGAGGAAGATGTTAATGAAGATGGCAGTGATGTGCCTGAAGATGATGAGGCTTGGAGAGATGAGAAGGAACTGCGCAAGGAAGTGGCTGATACCATAAGGGAAATACAGAAGGATACTGATATCCCTATGGCAGATTCTTCTGACTCTGAAAGAGAAGATGAAGAAGGTGAAGAGAAAGTGAAGCAGGAGGCTTCACAAGTGCAGGATAATGAAGGGACTTTGGCTGAAGTAATATGCCAGTCCAAAACTGAGATTACCATTGGACAGCTATTGGCTGTGGGACCTCACTGTAGGCACAGGTTGTATCAAGCAATCAATCAGATTGCTTATGTGACAGAGAACACAGACCTGAACAGCAAGGTGACAAGTTATAATGTGAAGCCTGAAGGGTGGAAAATAGTCATGGACTTTGATGATTCTATGCCAGTAATCCAATTGAGAATTGGACGCACAAACTTGACTGATGTACTGATAGATGGAGGCTCAGGAGGGAAAATTATGACAGACCAATTAAGGCAGAAGCTTGGTCTAAATAACATGAAACCAGCCCTATTCACAGTAACAATGACAGATCAAAGGAGTGTACAACCATTAGGCTTGATAAGAGGAGTAAAGATACAGATCCAGAAGATGATCTTTAAGATCACAGTGACTGTGTTGAAAATGGATGATGTCATGGAAGCTTACTAGGCCAGGGTATTCCACGACTGGAATTCTCAGTTACTGACTGTGCATGATGGGAAGCACAAGATACAGGTTACCACTAAGAAATCTAGTAGGCTACCTGCTACCAGAAGACCTCGTGGAGTCAGAGAGTATGACTCGAGGGGAGGACTTGATGGGGAGCAGGAAACTACCCTGTTTTTTCTACGTCTTTAATCGTAATTGCCTTCCAAGTCTTTGTTTATTACTATTTTCTACATGCCTGGACTCCTAACACGCTTATAGCCGGGACAAACCTTCAAATCCCTTTACCAAACGAATCCCGAGCCCAGGGAAACGGGGGATCATCTATATCCCGTCCAATGCCCCCCCCCCCCCCCCGAAATCCCGAGGTGGATTAGTGTCCTACCTCCTAGGAAGGGACCGGATCCGCTTTCCCAAGTCAGTCTCTCCTGCTTAGAGCGATCCAAAATTCAACCTCAATGGTCAGTCCATCGGGTGAATGATAACAATTCAAACCTCTAGGTGATTCCCGAGATCTAATAAAACAATGGCCGTTCTTTGGCCCAAGCCCCCCCCCCCCCCCCCCCCCCCCCCCCCCCCCCGTCCGCGGTCGGGTACTTGACTACAAATATCCTCGGCGGAAGGGGGCGATACCTCCCTTAAAACTTCCGTTTTTAAGTTAAGGGGGCCCAGATAAAATCCCTTAATAAAGGCGAATTACCCTGCTGAATAATAATGAACAAATCATTAAAACCTTCCTACAAATGCATGAAATTCGTAGAAATAGAGAATCATCGTGGGATGATGGAGCTAACTAAATTCCCCTCAAGGTACCAGGGGAACATCCCGGGAACGCCATTTATGTCGGGAGCATTGGGGAACCGCTCTCCACTTGGGAGCGCCCCTAATTCCTATACCAAACCAATCAATAACGCATTAGCAACTTAAACCATCACTGGGCCAAGATGAATGAAATCTGCCGCCCCTCAGTTTCTCATCTGATCGCCACCCTGGTGTGTAAACAATGATTAAACATTCAGTGGGTCCGAGGGTCCATTCCCTGCGCCTCTTCCACCTACTTCCAATATAATCTGATTAATTTATGCAAGCAACCAGCCTAGAACGAAGTTGGAACATGTCATCTTCTACCTTGTGAAACCCCTACCAAGGATTCTCGCTCTTTTTGCCTGTGGCATCCACCCGTGAGCCGTGCTTTCACAAGCCCCGGAATACATATCAAACTGATGGCCTCACTGGGGCCTATCCAATGGTTTCAACCATTCATTATCCTTTGCTAAAACACGCCCTCACTCACATGCAAGAAGAACACCATGAATAGTGCACAAGAAATCAAAGGCATAGGGAGAAAACCCCCCTTAAAATACCCGTCCCAAGGACCAACAGTCCCTGGCAGGGTCCGTCGTAATATCCAGCGGTTAAAACCGATACCCAGCAATCAGCTTGGACAAAGACAGATTGTTGGCAGCGTAACATATACCTTTCCAGGATTGGGGAGGGAGTGGGTGAATTTTGTGTAGAGACATTATATTGTAATATGATGGAGTAGTGACTGCCTGTACCTCAGTAAGTGTGGGGTTCGCTCGTGGGTGGAGCCTTCATGCTGGGCAGAGACACGGGAGGGTTAGAGTAATGAAACGATATTGATGAGTTGGTATGTGACACTTTGTTATGAGACAGGGGTAAGCTGAGTAACATAGGGGATGTATCCCTAGCTACCAAGCAGTGGCAGGTAGTGAAAGAAGGGTAAGTAAGAATGTACGAGTGAAGAGTAGTGATGTGGGGTATTCTATTTCTGTATATAACAGACATGCATGTTCTGGCACTTCCAGTAAGCCAAGGGAATAGAGGGGAGGGGAGAGCAGCAGGCTTGTTCATTAAAGCCATGATGGGAGCAGAAATCCATAATAATTGGGGGGGTAGAAGCCAGGGATGCCTTGGCGTGAGCCTGGTCACGTGAGCGCGTGAGCGCAACTGCGCTCACGCCACATCACCTTGCGCAAATGCCACGTCACGGGGCTCAGTCCACGTCATCACACGTGAAGGCCGAGTCACCACGCGCCCAGAAAGAAGTGGAGTGTATTCCCGCGGATTGGCACCCTTTACCGCGGAAACAAGCTGGACGACATAATAAAGGCATTGAATAAAGGATGGATGAATGTACAGTTGGATGATAAACAGATGGATGAATGTGAAAAATGTATGTAGATGGATGAATGACCGATGGATAAGAGTAAAATGGATGAATGTATAATGGATGTTGAGCAATGACAAAAATTCATGACAGGAAGATGCATGACCAAATCTTTTGACGAATGCACAAAGTATATGAAATGAGTGTGGAAGGTTTGTGGGGTGGATTAAAGAGTACAGAGGATGAATGTACAATGGATGTTGTACAAAGGAAGCTTTCATGAATGGAGCACGCATGAATACAGTGTAGATGAATGCACAATGGATATGAGAAGAGTCAGGAAGGTTTGTGAGATGGATTCATACATATAGCAATTTAAACGAAAGTTGATTCTGTGATTATTATTTGTTCTAAAGGAACAACTACGGTGGAGGAAGGGGATTCAACGTTTTCCAGATAATATGAAAATGAATATTAAAAGAATACAGTTCAGTCTGACTCAGAGTCAGTACAATGTATCCCCTCTTCCTCTGCATCTAAGTCTAAGTATTTTAGAACACCGGATCCACGCTGGATACACCTACGGCTGGCCACTAAAAAGTCAGGGGATAGGGACTCGGCCGCGTGAAGTGCCATTGCTTCGGCATAAACAGGGAGCAGAAAATTGGAAAGGGGGCTGTCGAAAACAGACTCGCCAGAAATGACTGTATCTCCTGAAGATCCACCGCTGCCTTTCCTGAAAGACAGCCTGAAAAAGTTATTACTGTAACTTTGATGTTATCGAGAAATTGAGTATGACTCCCAAAGAGGGTTTAGCACTTACTTACATGAAAAGTCGTTGTCGACCTGCTTATCTTCGGGATCGTCATCATTTCGAATTTGAATCCGATCAGTCTGTGTGCCGGAAGTGGAGCCAGACAAAAGGGGGAGGAGCACGGTGTTGTAGAGGTCAGAATCACCCTCCATGCCAAAAAGGCTTCTTCCGCCTGCCTTGCATGCGTGGTAAGTTGCTCCTGCACCAGACAGGAGAACATGAACAGTTTGGAGGGGGGGATTTAAGCAGATGAAACTGTTGAAAGGAAACCAATTCGGAAGGGAAAAACGAACCTGTGGACACAGAAAGATCGACCACCCGTGCAGAGCGGTGGCTGCATGACTCCAGCAGTATTTGCATGAATGCTGGTGACTTTTCCTTTGCACCTCTCCAGGGAGTGCCATCTGGTCTCTTCAGAGTCTGACTGGACTGCATGAAGTTGTACAAAATGTCATCGACATGGGGTTCATAGGGGGGGTTGACGAAACAACCCTGGTCAGAAATCTCAAAGCTGCGGATGGAGGATGGTGTCTTTGATGTGCGAATCCTCCGCAGGCAGATTGCCTCGAACATCCTCGTCTGGCAAAGATAGCAGGTTAGTGTGGTAAACACAATCTATAGTGGAAGTGTGTACATCGGCTATTCAGAACTCTGACACAAAAAATCATGAATCGTTGATGATCGGTGTCGATCATAAAACATTCTACTACAGTGGAGCTGCAGAGAAAATTGAAACTCATGATCAAAGCACAAGCAGAAGGGAGATGGCATACCAGCTGACCAGGGAAGCCCCCTTTCACAAGGTAGAGGCTGTTCACACAATTCCATGTGCGCAAAACTTCAAACCCTGAAGACTTGAGGTATGATGCCAATGCCCGACGACTATCATTGTCACATGACTGAAAAAGCAGAAGTGTCCCTGCATCAGAGAGGAAATTGTTACAGAACCCGAACACCCAACTCCAGTAGTTGTCCTCGAATTTGTTCCAGCCTGCCGTCTTGCCCTTTGGAAGAACTTCTGGCACAGCCTGGCCATCCGGGATGTCGAGAATGACAATGTCGGCCGCATAAGTTTTCTGCACACCGCACACGAAGGTGGGACCTGTGCTCACCTGCAACAGACATGTTTTTTATAAGAACGATGGCAAGAATGTTTTCAAAGAACGAGACTGAAATAGTGCCAACGAAACTTTCAGAGAAAAAGGAAAGAAACTGGAATTCTCACCAGATTGAGGAATGAGATTATATTGTCCCAGGTAGGGGATGGCACCCCAGTGTATCCTCTCTTTCGACTCTGCATCATCGAAAGCCAACCCTCATTAACAATTTTCATCTCTCCTGCTGAATCAGAACGGGAAGGGTGTGGCTTGGCATCGAACACGCACTGAAGAGTGCGGGTATATCTTCCAGCACTAAAGTCCTGCCCACTCTCCATCTCCTTTTCATTCTCCTTCCCCTTGTCCTTTTCCTTCTCTTTGGACTTGTCTTTGTCCTTTGGCTTTGCTGGTGAGATGGCTATGACATCAACAGCCTTGTCTTTTGGTTTGCGGCCCGCCTTCTTTCCCTTCTGCGGCGTTCCCTGAGCATCAGGCTCCTTGGCAGCCAAGGTTGCTATGTTTCGTTGATACTCTTCGTCAGTCAAAGGCGCCAGCATCTCAGCGTTATTGTTCAAGTATTTCATATGCTGTTCTTGAAAGGTCGTGTGCTCAGGTGGGCAGTCAAGGTACCACCCACAGTCTCTGAAGTGAGAAGGACTCCAGTCCTTCAATATCCCTGCAGTATACATGGTTGGATCGTTTGCAGGGTCCGACTACATGTCCAGATAGTCGGGAATTCCGCTCAGGTGATTTCCTTCCATAAGCACATATTTCGTGTACCTGAAAAAAGAGATAAATCCCAACCCACAAAAGCGCTCAGTGAGTAAGATGCAAGTAGAACAGAAAGAATAAAACATGGATTGAAATGGCTATGACAACTGCTCCAAGGACCTTTCAGGACCACACTACAGCTCCAGATATGAATGTCGTCAACGCCATTCAGAACATTCCATTCCATGACACTGTAAATACATCCTAATCCAGGTGAATGCAATTAATCGTTTAGAAATGACACAGACATAGAAGTGAATGTCGTCAACGACATTAAGGAATGAAGCCAAATTATTACTTAAATGAAGCAAAATCACAGGATGGAAATAAAAAAATTGAGTAAGGAACCCTCCAGGAAAACTCAATGCACATTCATAACGAACCTATCACTGAGGACCTCACAACATCACTGTATGTGAATGGCATCAACGCCATTCACAAAAATACAAAAAAGAAACCAATTACTTAGCTCCCCAATCCATGTAAATTGAATTTGTCGCTGTTGAATAATACAGACACAGCTGTGAATGTCGTCAACGACATTCACTTTGGATTTCTTAAAACAGAGCTTATCAAGCCTCCACATTCATCGCAAGAGGCAAAAACAATGCAGAACAACTGAATGTCTGCATTGACATTCAGCAAAATGAAGTGAGGAACCCTCACTGTAACCTCTATGGACATTACAAAAATTTAAATAACCTTGAGGACCTCTCAACAACTCCGTATGTGAATGTCGTCAATGCCATTCAAGGACATTATCAATTCTAATCAGGGACAATATAATTGCACCCTTAGATCCTAACCAGGTGAATTCATATACTCGCTTAAGAATGACTTAGACAAAGAAGTGAATGTCGTCAACGACATTCAATCTGGATCTAAGATTGCAATCCATATGAAGCCACATTTTTTCCCAAAAAAACAGTAGAGTTTCAAGTATGACATTGCACCTGTACACAACTCGCATCATGGCCCACTGCCGCATTTCCGTTCCGGCGGTTCACGATTTTCAGTCTGAACGGAAATGCGGTACCCCATTTCAGTTCCGGTGGTTCACGATTTTCAGTCTGAACGGAAATGCGGTACCGCATTTCCGTTCTGGAGAGTATGAAGGTCTCCCCTGGACGAAAATTCGGTGCCGCATTTCCGTCCCACACCTCCATGCCTGAGATACAAAACGGAAATGTGGCGCCGCATTTCCATTCTGGAATGTCAGAAGGTGCGACTTGGACGGAAATGCGGTGCCGCATTTCAGTTCCGGTGGTTCACGATTTTCAGTCAGAACAGAAATGCGGTACCGCATTTCCCTTCTGGAGAGTATGAAGGTCTCCCCCGGACGGAAATGCAGAGCCGCATTTCCGTCCAATTGCTCTATGCCTGAGATAGAAAACGGAAATGCGGCGCCGCATATCCGTTCTGGAATGTCGGAAGGTGGGACTTGGACGGATATGCGGTGCCGCATTTCAGTTTCGGTGGTTCACGATTTTCGCTGTGGGACGGAAATGCAGTACCCTATTTCCGTTCTGGAGAGTATGAAGGTCTCCCCCGGACGGAAATGCGGTGCAGCATTTCCCTCCCACAGCTCCATGCCACAGATAGAAAACGGAAATGTGGTGCCACATTTCAGTTCCAGTGGTTCATGATTTTCAATTAGAACGGAAATGCGGTACCGCATTTCCGTTCCATCTTCACATACCTTAGTTGTTGAACGGAAATGCCGTGCCGCATTTACGTTCTGGAGAGTATGAAGGTCTCACCCGGACAGAAATGCGGTGTCGCATTTCCCTCCCACAACTCCATGCCTGAGATACGAAACGGAAATGGGGCGCCGAATTTCTGTTGTGGAATGTCGAAAGGTGCGACTCGGACGGAAATGTTGTGCCGCATTTCAGTTCCCGTGGTTCATGATTTTCAATCAGAACGGAAATGTGGTACCGCATTTCCGTTCCACCTTCACATACCTTAGTTGTTGAACGGAATTGTCGTGCCGCATTTCCGTCCCACAGCTCCATGCCTGAGATACAAAACGGAAATGCGGCGCCTCATTTCCGTTTTGGAATGTCGGAAGGTGCGACTCGGACGGAAATGCTGTGCCGCATTTCAGTTCCAGTGGTTCATGATTTTCAATCAGAACGGAAAAGCGGTACCGCATTTCCGTTCTACTGTCACATACCGTACTTGTTGGACGGAAATGCGTCACCGCATTTCCGTTCTGGAGAGTATAAAGGTTTCCCCCGGACGGAAATGCGGTGCCGCATTTCCATCGCAATGGTGCATGACTAAGATGCAAAACGGAAATGCGGCGCCGTATTTCCGTCCAGCAGCAATCGAAAGTAGCACACCGGACGGAAATGCGGAACCTGATTTCCGTCCACTAGATTCCATTGAAATAGACCGGACGGAAATTCGGCACCGCATTTCCGTTCCTGCCTATCCAAAGTGTCCTAGTCAATGACAATGTGCTATCGCTATTATTTTCTACCGTGTGTTCCTAGTCTCGTTGGACCTAAATGCGATACCGCATTTCCGTTCTACCATGGGTCTGCTTTTACAGTGGACTGAAATTTGATACCGCATTTCCGTTGCACCAGTATTTTGGTTTCCCTGTTGACGGAAATGCGGTTCCGCATTTCTGATCACAATCAACGAGAGGATGATGTCGAACTGAGATGCGGGACCGCATTCCCATTCAGCCATGTGCAATGTGTTGCATAGTTCCAAAATAACACAATTGCGGCCTGTCTTAATGAGCACAACTTGGTTGTCTAACCGTTTTAACTAACTGTCCTGGCTCTTGTCAGTGCGAACGTTCATGTCTACACCGCGAATACTAGTGGATCCACCCTCAGGAGAAACTGTCCGGAGTTGTTATTTCGTCGCCGAATCGGCCATCATTGTCATACTTAGTGGATATGGAATCACACCTCTCACCTTCATGCATGTAGCTTGAAACAATACTTTTCACTTCAATGTGCAACTTCCAATCGTTGATGGACTCCGCAGATCCACTTAGATGGTGCCTGTGAGCCTTGGTCTGTCGCTATACTGAACCTCGCACTAGCCAACTTCGTGCGGTGTTCGATGGCTCCGAATTCCTACGCTATAGTTTGTTGTCCTCCGCAACTTGGGAGAGCCTGGATCCCAAATGAGGGAGGACTTTGCAGAGTGACTGAAACTTACCTTTGTTCCAAATTCAAGCTCAAACCGGGCACAATTTATTTGGAAGAAGAATGTTCCTGGACAGGTTGACGAGACCATTGTCGTGCTAGGTAACAACGGAGGTTGCGGAATCGAATGGCACGTACCCCCATCAGACACCATCCTGTACCGAGCTGTGGGAATGCCCATTCCCTTTCCGAATCAGTCGCTGCCCACACCATCCACAAAGGAGTCGGGAAACCGACAGGCGGCCACTGCCAACAGAGAGGTATGCAACGATAATCATTCCCGACTTGGACCGTCAAGACCCTCCATAGCTTCTCGTGTGGACGTATTCGACATTTCCGACGAGGAAGATGAGTGCATTGAGGTCCCCATGTCCTCCACACGGTCGTTCAAATCCGACATGGACGTCTCTGCAGGTGCTACGCATGTACCCTCGAGCATAACTCCAACCCGGTCCATTGTGCAGCTCCTACGGCAACATCACCTCGATGGTTCTCGCTCCGAGCTGGCTGCTCTCGACTATGCCAAATTTCCAATCAGGAAGGTAACGTATCTGCCTCCCAAAGTCGATGGCAATGTCATCTTCGAGTTTCCACCTGTTACTTCCTCAAACAAAGCCTGAGGGATGTTAACAGACATGGATCGAAAGCATGACGGACACCCTTGGTGTGTGACGAAGACCAGTAGCACAAAAATTGCTGATGGTGTTCGTGTATGATATGTCCTCTGTGCGAGGAAGCTGAGGTGCCTCAATCCCGCCTGCTTCCACTTTCTCTCCAAAGGAGGGCGGAGAAACGAGACGGATTGGACTGGCACAACCCATCATCCATTCATTGTCTCCAGCCAAGCTCCTGCGGGTACTTTCAAGTGCGCACATTGCAAAGAACCACCGACGTGCATGTCCATGTGCAGAGCCAAGCAATATTACGTAATCCATTTGCTCCCGGACTTGACTAGAGCTTGCATACACGTTGGGGTCCACTGCCACCCCTTGGCGAGAGGCAACATGCGTGAGGCTGTGCAGGAAGCACACGACATCATAAAAGAGGAGGTGAAATTGAGCCCCAAAGCCAGACCAAAGCAGATTCAGCTGAAGGCAGCCCACAAGATTGCTCCTGGTAAAATCATGTCTGAAGATGGTTCAGACCGAGTGCCCTTGAACAAAGAGGAGATGCTTGACCTGTTGGAGTCCGTCTCGCACGTTTGTAGTCCAAATATGCGGAATCACATTGTATATTGCAAGTAGGAGTTCGGCCGGGGGTCGGACATGCACTCAATCTTGCACCATTTCAGAATTACCCACCTGCAATTGCACCGACTTCCAGATCATGGCAAACAAGGGGGCATCATACTGCCCTTGCAAGCATCTGTACTACGTGTACCTAAAGAGACTCCGGTGTAATTCCACAACTCATCACTTCATACACGCACCGGGGTTGAGCCCCCAAGAGGTGCACACTCTTCTGAATATGGATCCAGGGGACCAGTGAGCTTGGCTTGCGGTTCCAACACAATGGTACGCCCATCCTTTTCGGATAGTAGAACTGTATTGCTGCAAGTAGCTCTGACTCTGGCCACAGAAAGGTCCGACTTATGTCTTGCCTACCAGTAACCTGTTTTGCTCGAACTAAGATAATACTATGTCATTCACTTGTGTTTCCACGTGCATGTATTTTTGTGTGTTGGAGGGTTTATGTTTTTCTGCTCTCCCAAACTTTGCTTTCCTCATTCGACCCCCGGCAAGGAAATGTGGCGCCGCATTTCCAAGTAACGTCGTAGGTACTGGTAGATGCGGCCTTCACCAACACCAAACCGCCCAGAAATTTCGCACGTGCAAACCCTAATGCGACACCGCATTTCCCAGTTGAGTCGCAAACCTTTCCCGCCGAATACCCGAAGATGATAGAATTGTGAAGTACTGCAGACTCTATTGGTGCAGACTCTATTGGTTCAATCGCGGCAAAAGGGTCAGCTTCATTCCAATGTTAAGGCATGTAAAACCACGGAATACTCTATACAGGCCAGTATGCGACGTCCTTTTGCCGTGGTATACTGGATTTCACGTTGCACGGTCACTCATTTCCATGAGCGGATCTAAAAAACCATGAGCGGACTTGTTACTGACGACATATCTTCGCCGCATTACAGGATGTGGAACTTCCAAAAATGGCAAGGTCAAATTTAAAAAACTATTATTTTAATACTTGTTTCATCTGTCGCATTTCCAAATTTGTAGTAGTCTACTCATGAAATCCGCGTGTCTTAGACTTCGGCTCACCGCTCATGCGGCTCAGGGCTCATGGCTCAAGGTTTCTGCTCATGAAATAGTAAACCTCCACATGATTAATCCAATTTACCTCTCCCACTTTTGTAAGCTAGCATGCATTCTACACACTAGCCAACCATACCATGCATCACCATTCCAAACAAAATAGGAGGCGCAACATTTGGAAACCATTTCATTTATAACAAAATTTGTACAAGTGCTCCACCCAGTCCGATTGGTCCGCCGACACATAATTCCGCAAGATCTGCTTCACCACGGAATTCACCCTTTCCGTTTGGTTGTCCGTCGTAGGTTGGAAGGTGGTGCTCATCTTGAGCCTTGTCCCCATCTTCTTCTAAAGTGCCCTCCAAAATTTACTTGTAAACTTTGGATCGCGGTCCGAGACAATATCCTTCGGGAGTCCATGATGCTTGAAGACGTGGGCGAGGTAAAGTCGCCCCGTCTCCTGTGCCGTTGCCGTCTCCTTGGTGGCGATGAAATGGCCCATTTTACTGAACCTATCCACCACCACCATGATTGCATCAAATCCTTTTGACAGCGGCATAGCAGTCATGAAATCCATCGAGACACTTTCCCGAGACCCCTGTCGCGCACCTCACTTCGGTAAGCTCCCCCCTCAGGTCATAGTTACTCGCTTGATGCGCGCGCCTAACTCCCAACCTGGCCGCCGGGCCAACTTGGAGCTTCGGCTGCTCACCGGGACATAACCCCCCCCCCCCCCCCCCCCCCCCCCGATCTCCCAAAGAACCCTCCAACGATTTGGAACCAGCGGAATTCCCTTTGGTAGTTGGCAGTCCGGAACAACTCCCCACTCTTTGGTCGCTTTCCGGCTCGCTCGCTTACTCACTAGCTTTTGGTCACCAACGGGCTTGCACCGTTCTCGGGGTTACTACTCCCTATATATACTTCTGTAGCTGTCCGCGGGGGTTTACAAACAACCATGCCATTTTATGGCGAACCACCACGAACACCCTCGACTCCCGATGATGAGTCGCGGTGAGTCTTGGCCCACCCACCATGGCCCCTATGGACGGTGATGAGTCCCAAGACTCCCCACGACTCCCACCACGAGGTCTCCGCCCCAGGGTGAGTCCTATGCCACCCCCACTAAGTCCCGCTAAGCTACCACCACCCCTTGTGGAGCCACCCCCACCGCAACCCGGTGTGCGGGGCTCCACCTAGTGAGCGCCTCCGCCTCCTTGAGTGCCTTGGGCACTCAAGGGTGCTTCAGCCCCCCATACCTATCGCTGCCACTGCCCCCACTACCCCCACCACAGGGGCAGCCCCTCTTGTGTCCCGACCCCCTGCCCTCAAGGCAAGGTCCGCGACACACACCCCTACCAACAGGGAGTCGATGTCCTCATCGGCTTGTCCATTTTGTGGAAACGAACATCCAAGTTGTGGCGTCCCACATCAAGGAGTTTGTTTCCGTACCATGGCGTCCCATGGCAAAGAATCAAACCCCACACTTGAGTCTACTTTCCACTAGCTAGTTCGGCCGACTTCCTCCAAGTCCCGGCCAAGGGTGGAGCCTCTCAAGCTCCTCCCAATGCACTCTTCTTGGCCTACTTCAAGGCCAAGGAACGATCCTCCCCAAGGATCGAATCGCCTTACTGCAACAACATTGCTTGCGACCACTCATGATGCCGCTTTTGGCATGACCTTGAGCAAGGGTTCACCTCGAACCCTCTTTGGCTAGGACGATAACCTTGAACCAACCGCGCGCCCCAATCACTACAATTGGGTCCGCCTTGGAATGCTGGCCTGAGGTACGGGAACATGCCAAAGTCGCACTACGACTTCGTCGCGAGGCTACACGATTATAGTACATGAACGGAAGCACGTAGCTTCCGCGTTAGCCCGCACTACAAGGCAACCCCCTTGGTAGCGCAGTTATAGTACGCGCACGCGCTAGGTGCGCACTAGCACGTGAACTCCTAAAGAAGGCACAAGTTTCATTGCCCCTTGGATGGGAGTCACCCGATTTTGGCACTGCGCAAACACACGATTAACCCAATTTACCTCTCCCACTTTTGTAAGCTTAGCATGCATTCTACACACAAGCCAACCACACCATGCATCACCATTCCAAACAAAATAGGAAGCACAACATTTGGAACCCATTTCCTTTATAACAAATTTTTGTACAATACAAGTTTTTGCAATCGGATTCCTAAGCTAGCTAAGCCGGGCTAAGCATGCATTTCCTCCCCCACGATCCAAGGTTGATGTCCCCATCAACGCTTCTTCCGCTTTTGAGGTCGCCCTTCGAAAACTACAACCGCCTCGGATGCGTTTCCCATTTTTGAGGCACGCACCCAAGATGCCTCCACATGATGATAGCCCTTCCATTTGACGAGATACTCTGTTTCTTGGTTCTTGAACCTCCTCGACTTAAGTACTGCCTCCACCTCGTACTCGGGTTCATTTTCATGATCCAACAGCACAGGTGGCGGACGCAACACTTGATGCCGATTCGGACGCGCTTCATCTTTGAAGTAAGGCTTCAAAGCCGTTGCCGTCTCCTTGGTGGGGATGAAATGGCCCATTTTACTGAACCTATCCACCACCACCATGATTGCATCGAATCCTTTTGACAGCGGCATAGCAGTCATGAAATCCATCGAGACGCTTTCCCAAGTCCCCTCTGGAATCGGCAAGGGTTGTAACAGCCCCGCTTGCTTTTTGTACTTGCTCCGGTTTTGTTGGCATGTGGTGCATGTCTTGACATACTCCTCTGCCTCCTCCCTTAGTTTGGGCCAGAAATACTCTTTCTTCAAGAGTGCCGCAGTGCGCTTGGCTCCGCCGTGGCCCGCAAGCGGGCTATCATGGCATTCTCTCAAGAGGCTATCTCTGATCCCTCCCTTCAGCACGTAGAGACGCTTTTGCTTATACCGAAGCAGTCCATTTTGTAAGTGGAACTGCGATTTAACCCCCATCCTCAAGTCCTGCATCACGGACTTCGCCAGCTCATCCTTCCGGCAAGCCTTCCGGATCTTCCTTTGGAGCGCCGTCTCGCCCCTGTACACCAACAAATCTTGTGGTCAACTCCTCTTCGCGGTGGCAAGCCGCTTGGTAAATCCTCCGGCATCACATCCTGGTATTTCTCCAAAATCCCCTTGATCCAATCTGGGCTCGGCTCCCCATCGCCTTCTCCCTTCACTTCTCTAATGTAGAGCAAAAACTAGGGCTCGTGTGCCTCCTCCACGGCCCACTCCCTTGCTGACAGAAGGTTTATTCGCCCTCTCACGGGCTTGGGCGTTTCCGACACTCGTAAGACCTCGCCACCATTCACACATGGCAGCGTGACTACTCTCTTGCGGCCATCTATGACCGCTCCGGATTTGCTCAAAAAGGTCATCCCCAAAATGAGATCCACTCCATCGATCTCGTAGATGGTGAAGTTCTCACGTCCCTCCCAACTCCCAAGTTGAAGAGGAACTTCAAACGCCAACCTTGTCGCCAATTGCGGTTCTCCTTTGGCAGAACGCACCTCAATAGAGGCCCCCACATCACTTGTCGGGAGTCCCAGCTTTTGTGCCGTTGCCGGTGTCATGAAGGAGTGCGACGCTCCTGTGTCCACCAACAACGACACGTTAGTTCCGGATATTATCCCATCCGCAACCAATAACTAACTCCCTTTACGTAAGGCGCCAGTTTCCTGATACAACTCACAAGAAAATTTGCCTACCTTGCAAGTCCTGGCGACCACCGCTTCCACCAAGCGACTAATGGTATCTTCCGACAGCTCTGTGGTCGCCCGAGTCATGTTCAATTGCCGCTGCTTCGTGCACTTCTTGGCCATGTGCCCGGGTTCCCCGCAATTGAAACACACTCCATCAAAGGTCGCATTCTGTCCGCCATAGGCCGCTCCACCCGCTTTTCCTTTCAAAGCACGGGGTGTCGCCTTGACTTGTGAAGGCCCTCCCTTCGATTTCCATGTGCCATTGTCACCGCGTGGCATATCCCACTTCTTTTCCGGTCGGAAGGAGTCACCTTCCCGCCGGGTCTTCTTGTGGTTCAGCTCCGTACGGCCTTGTCTTTCACCCTTAGGGACATCCGAGAAACATTCAGCCCTCTCAATTGCCTCGTTCAAAGTCTTAGGTTGCTTCTCCTCCAACTTCCGCCTAGCCCATGGAGCCAGTCCCGCCACAAAGTTGAAGACCATTTCTGGTTCTGCCATGTCCGCGACTTCGAGCAACAGCACATTGAAAGCCTGGACATATCCCTGAATGTCATCTGTTTGCTTCAAATTCCTCATCTTGTCCCGGGCGAGCCAGGACACGTTGAGGGGCACAAACTGCCTCTTCATCAATTCCTTGAACCCACTCTAGTTCAAGGTTTCCGGGCTTGGACCTCGGTCGTGAAGGCGTTTCTGCCACCATTGTTGAGCATAGCCCCTCAAATAGGTGGGAGCCACTTCCACCCGATCCTCGTCACTCAACTTGGCCGCCCGGAAGTACTGCTCCAGCTCCAAGAGCCAGGTCTTGAGTGCCTTCCGATTTCGGACGCCCTCGAAGGTGCCGGGTTCCTTCGGCTTCACCTTAAACTTTGCCTTAGTGGAAGTGGCATTAGCCGCCTTCAACATGTCTTTCAACGTCCCGCCAAATTGCGCCAACAACCCTTCCCAAAAGGCTGCCGACATGGGAGGCATCTGTTGGTCGGTTGGAGCTCTCAGGGATTCCTCAGGCTCCGACTCCTCAGATTCCTCCCGCTCTTGAGCGGCCTCGTTTTCAGAAACATGCATCGCTTCCTCAAACGGCCGCCTCGGTGATACGTCGCCCCCATCGGGCTCACCAGGATCATCATCTTTTGGGCCGTTCCGCTTTCGCTTTGGCTTGCCCGACCCCATGATGAGGCCAATCACAAGGACGATCACGTACTGAACTCTAAGCTCTGATACCAAGTGTCGCGCACCTCACTTTGGTAAGCTCCCCCCTCAAGTCATAGTTACTCGCTTGATGCGCGCGCCTAACTCCCAACCTGGCCGCCGGGCCAACTTGGAGCTTCGGCTGCTCACCGGGACATAACGGTCCCCCCCCTGATCTCCCAAAGAACCCTCCAACGATTTGGAACCAGCGGAATTCCCTTTGGTAGTTGGCAGTCCGGAACAGCTCCCCACTCTTTGGTCGCTTTCCGGCTCGCTCGCTTACTCACTAGCTTTTGGTCACCAACGGGCTTGCACCGTTCTCGGGGTTACTACTCCCTATATATACTTCTGTAGCTGTCCGCGGGGGTTTCACAAACAACCATGCCATTTTATGGCGAACCACCACGAACACCCTCGACTCCCGATGATGAGTCGCGGTGAGTCTTGGCCCACCCACCACGGCCCCTATGGACGGTGATGAGTCCCAAGACTCCCCACGACTCCCACCACGAGGTCTCCGCCCCAGGGTGAGTCCTATGCCACCCCCACTAAGTCCCGCTAAGCTACCACCACCCCTTGTGGAGCCACCCCCACCGCAACCCGGTGTGCGGGGCTCCACCTAGTGAGCGCCTCCGCCTCCTTGAGTGCCTTGGGCACTCAAGGGTGCTTCAGCCCCCCATACCTATCGCTGCCACTGCCCTTACTGCCCCCACCACAGGGGCAGCCCCTCTTGTGTCCCGACCCCCTGCCCTCAAGGCAAAGGGCTGCGACAACCCCTCTGGAATCGGCAAGGGTTGTAACAGCCCCACTTGCTTTTTGTACTCGCTCCGGTTTTGTTGACATGTGGTGCATGTCTTGACATACTCCTCGGCCTCCTTCCTCAGTTTGGGCTAGAAATACTCTTTCTTCAAGAGTGCTGCGGTGCGCTTGGCTCCACCGTGGCCCGCAAGCGGGCCATCATGGCATTCTCTCAAGAGACTATATCTGATCCCTCCCTTCGGCACATAGAGATGTTTTTGCTTATACCGGAGCAGTCCATTTTGCAAGTGGAACTGTGATGTAACCCCCATCCTCAAGTCCCGCATCACAGACTTCGCCATCTCATCGTTCCGGTAAGCCTTCCAAATCTTCCTTTGGAGCGTCGTCTCGCCCCTGTACACTAGCATGAGCTGCTGCTTTCTACTTAAAGCATCGGCCACCACATTGTCCCGTCCCGGTTTGTACTGGATATCCATGTCGAACACCACCAAAGTATCTTGCCACCTAAGTTGTTTTGGGGACAACTTAGGCTGCGTGGCAAAATACTTCACCGTGACATTGTCCGTGAATACCTTCACCGGGTTGGAACCAACATAGTGGCGCCAAAGCTCAAGGCAATGCACCACCGCCTTCATCTCTTTCTCATGCGTCGGCCACCATCGCTCTACTTCATTCAGTTTCTTACTTTCGGAAGCCACTGGACATCCATCCTGCATGAGTACACCCCCTATAGCGAAGTCCGACGCATCCGTATGAAACTCAAATGGACGGTCGAACTCCGGGATTTTGAGGACTGGAGCTTCCGCCATCCGCTACTTCAACTCGGCAAAAGCTTGACCACAAAAGGTGTTCCATACCCAGACTTTGGATTTACATAGAAGGTCTGACAGCGGCCCCGCGATCTTGGCGAAATTTCTCACATACTTCCGGTAATAGGAGGCGAGTCCTAGGAAGGATCGCACTCCCGGGACCGAAGTCGGAGGCTCCCAGTCCAAGATCGCCCTCACCTTTCTGTCATCCATTTTGATCCCATCCTGTGTAATCACATGCTCCATGAACTCTACTTTGTGACCCCGAATTTGCACTTTGAAGCTTTGGCATACAACTTCCCTTCCCACAATTTCTGGAACACCCTTTTGAGGTGCTTCAGGTGCTCTTCTTTTGTTTTCGAGTACACCAGTATGTTGTCGATGTATATGATCACAAAGTCATCCAACCACTCCTAGAAAAGGCTGTTCATTAGTGTGCTAAAGGTTGCGGGAGCGTTGGTGAGCCCAAAAGGCATCACCAAGAACTCATACGAACCATATCTTGTCCTACACGTGGTCTTCTCCTCATCTTCTTCCGCCACTCGGATGTGATGATACCCGGAGCGCAAATCGCTCCGGCTGAAATACTTTGCTCCTGCCAACCCATCGAAGAGGTCGTCAATCCTTGGCAAAGGGTACCGGTTCTTGATAGTTACCTTATTCAGGGCCTTGTAATCGACACACATCCGCAGCGTCTCATCCTTCTTGTCTGCGAATAGCACCGGGGCTCCGTAAGGTGACTTACTCGGCCGGATGTACCCCTTTGACATTAGATCCTTGAGCTGAGTCTTCAGCTCGACCAACTCTCTGTGGCTCAACCGGTAGGGCGCCTTGGCAGGCGGCTCCGATCCCGGTATCACCTCAATCTTGTGGTCAACTCCCCTTCGCGGTGGCAAGCCGCTTGGTAAATCCTCCGGCATCACATCTTGGTATTTCTCCAAAATCCCCTTGATCCAATCTGGGCTCGGTTCCCCATCGCCTTCTCCCTTCACTTCTCTTATGTAGAGCAAAAACTGGGGCTCGTGTGCCTCCTCCACGGCCCACTCCCTTGCTGACATAAGGTTTATTCGCCCTCTCACGGGCTTGGGCATTTCCGACACTCGTAAGACCTCGCCACCATTCCCACATGGCAGCGTGACTACTCTCTTGCGGCCATCTATGACCGCTCCGGATTTGCTCAAAAATGTCATCCCCAAAATGAGATCCACTCCATCGATCTCGCAAATGGTGAAGTTCTCACGTCCCTCCCAACTCCCGAGCTGAAGATGAACATTGAACGCCAACCTCGTCGCCAATTGTGGTTCTCATTTAGCAGAACGCACCTCAATAGAGGCCCCCACATCACTTGTCGGGAGTCCCAGCTTCCGTGCCGTTGCCAGTGTCATGAAGGAGTGCGACGCTCCTGTTTCCACCAACAACGACACGTTAGTTCCGGAGATTATCCCACTCACAAACATTAACTGACTTCCTTTACGCAAGGCGCCAGTTTCCTGATACAACTCACAAGAGTACCTTGCAAGTCTTGGCGACCACCGCCTCCACCAAGCGGCTGATGGAAGCTTTGGACAACTCCGTGGTTGCCCGAGTCATGTTCAATTGTCGGGGATTCGTACACTTCTTGGCCATGTGCCCGGGCTCCCCACAATTGAAGCACACTCCATCGAAGGTCGCCTTTTGTCCGCCATAAGGCGTCGCACCTGATTTTCCTTTCGGAGCACCCGGTGTCGTCTTGGCGTGTGAAGGCCCTCCCTTTGATTTCCACGTGCCATTGTCGCCGCGTGGCCTATCCCACTTCTTTTCCGGTCGAAATGAGTCACCCTCCCGCCGGGTCTTCTTGTGGTTCAGCTTTGTATGGCCTTGTCTTTCGCCCCTAGGGACATCCGAGAAACATTCAGCCCTCTCAATTGCCTCGTTCAAAGTCTTAGGTTGCTTCTCCTCCAACTTCCGCCTGGCCCATGGGGCCAATCCCGCCACAAAGTTGAAGACCATTTCTGGTTCTGCCATGTCCGCGACTTCAAGCAACAGCACATTGAAAGCCTGAACATATCCCCGAATGTCATCTGTTTGCTTAAGATTCCTCATTGTCCCGGGCGAGCCAGGACGCGTTGAAGGGCACAAACTGCCTCTTCATCAGTTCCTTGAACCCACTCCAGTTCAAGGTTTCTGGGTTTGGACCTTGGTCGTGAAGGTGTTTCTGCCACCAATGTTGAGCATAGCCCCTCAAATAGGTGGGAGCCACTTCCACCCGATCCTCGTCACTCAACTTGGCCGCCCGGAAGTACTGCTCTAGCTCCAAGAGCCAGGTGTTGAGTGCCTTTCGATTTCGGATGCCCTCAAAGGTGCCGGGTTCCTTAGGCTTCACCTTAAACTTTGCCTTAGTGGAAGTGGCATTAGCCGCCTTCAACACGTCTTTCAACGTCCCGCCAAACTGCGCCAACAACCCTTCCCAAAAGGCTGCTGGCATGGGAGGCATCTGTTGGTCTGTCGGAGCTCTCAGGGATTCCTCAGGCTCCGACTCCTCAGATTCCTCCCGTTCTTGAGTGGCCTCATTCTCAAAAGCATGCATCGCTTCCTCAAATCACTAGAAGAGAAACCGGTTTTTTCCACGGCTCTGCCATCTCACACCTGGCACATTCCACGGCTTTTATCACGGGTCTGTACACTGAGCCAAGGTGTGGGTCTAAATATGCCCTAACTGTGGGGTGTCTCACATGTGGTCCACACCCCAGGCAAGAACGGTGTGAAAACAGCCATGAGCGTGGCAGGGGTTGGCTTAGTTTACATGACATGTTACACACCTGTGTGAAATGGGAACATACAATTATTTCCACTGATTGTGGTGTATGGGGAGTTTGAGAATGATGCCCTTGGAAAATGATTATGAACTTCATGTTCATGTTTAGAAATCTGCACGATGGTACTAGCAAGTGAAGAATACACCCCATTTTCAATCTCTACATTATGAAGTCTATAATGCCCTTGGTGAAATGAGCATGGGGATCGCATTCAAAGGTGGCCCCGTTCCGTTGCAACCTATGACACAACTAGGACAAATAGGCATAGGCATGATTTACACTTTTTGCCACAAATCACTTGCATCATCCTTATGTTGAACTCCTTGTTTATGTGACATGCTTGGACTTTGTCATCTCACACATCAAAGAAAAAACCAGAATATTTCGAAAAAATCCTAACCTAAAAATCCTAACCTAAATTTACTAACAAGTGTTCAAACCAGCCCAATGGTAATATATGTTATTACCATTATCAAATGTTTGTCTACGTGGTGTTTTGGTTTTCTAGACAAGTCTGATAGCAGGACTTTAGCCTCGGACCTAGAATGAATCAAAGTGCAAAAGGTTAAAAAGTCAAAAAGTTGCTAATAAGGTTGCCCACTAGGGTAATCGTGAACACAGAGGAGGGCTGGGACTCGGCGTTTTTTTTTTGTTCCCTGCACCACACCATGTAGCCGAGGGATGGAACGCGATGATCGCAGGATATGCAGGGGCGTGGGATGGAGGCGTTGAGCAAATGATGCAGGAAGGAGGAGAGGAGGAGGAGATGAGACGAGGAGAAGCTCGCAACATTCTTGCGAGGTTGCCGTTCTTGGGAGAGTTAGCTTGGTCATAGCAGGCCGTGTTTCAATCTCTGCCTACTCAGCTACACCGTGGTGGTTCGATCTCATAGACCAATCCGACATTACCTGACTACAGACACAAGCAGCACACACAAGAGGTCCTTTTGGGTTGATGGTCGGTCAAGTCATGACACAACCTCAAGGACAATGTGGTGAGGGCATCTTCTTCTTTGACCTATTTCAACCTGTTTTTCCCTCTCACATCATGTTTGTGTGCATTGCAATGCTTGTGCAAGCCTAGCAACCCTTGAGAAGGGCAAAGAGGTGCATGGGGATATCATCAAAGCTGGAATTGTACCTAATGTCATTCTAAACACTGCCCTGGCAGCTCTGGAAAAGGGGAAGGAGGTCCGTGGTGACATCTTCAGAGCTGGAATTGTACCAAATGTCATTTTGAACAATACCCTAGTGGACATGTATGCAAAATGTGGGTGCATCGGGGATGCAAAGGGAGTGTTCAACACTATGGCTGAACGAGATGTGGTGTCGTGGAGTGCGATGCTTGCAGGGTATGCACAGCAGGGACGTGGGATAGAGGCTTTGGAGACCTATGAGCAAATGATGGGGGAAGGGGTCCAGCCCGGCCACATTATGTTTGTATGCATTGCAGGCCTGGCAGCCCTAGAGAAGGGCAAAGAGGTGCATGGGGATATCATCAAAGCTGGAATTGTACCTAATGTCATTTGAAACACTGCCCTGGCAGTTATGTGGTGACACCTTTAGAGCTGGAAACAGCGCTCAACCAAACGAAAGTGAGTGGGAAGGTGTGCCCCTGAATCCTTTCACCCCAGGGCTTGCCCCTCCCAGGACCAATACTTTCGTGTGCAGGTTCTGCAAACTTTCCCCGTCCTATGTTTCTGTGTGCCACGCTCGTATGTATCAGGTGGCACACCGATGCAAGACAATGACTCGTGCCTGCATTCATATGGGTGCACACGAGCATCCTGTGTCCAAAGGAAGTTGCAGGGTTAGCGTGGACATTGCTAGAAATCTGCTGAAGCAGGAGTTTCACAATGTCCCTTGTGCAACACCTTCTGCTATAACGCTTGCAGCTAGCAAGGCATTCCTGGAGAAACACATACTGGGTGAAGGGGATGCGACAGAACTTATGCTGGATGCAGATTCGCTTAATGCAGTCATGGACCATTTCTCCGTGTTGAGCTCTCCCAATATTCGAAACCAGGTGAATGCACTCAGAATGGGCACAGGCACTGCTGGATTCAAGGACAACATTATGGACCTGAAACGGAGGAGTCGCTATGAATTCATTCAAAACAGTATCTTCCCTGGCCAAGGCTCGTCCAAGGCGTATTTGTTCAAGATGTCCGCTGAGGGCGAAGGCAGTGGTGTGAGCATTGTCCGCCGTATGCAACCAGGAGGAGATTTGGCTAAATGTTGGTTAATGTTTGATCACTGCAAACGGGTGAAGGGTTGGACAACCATGGCGTGCCATGTGTATGATCCGGCGTACCAGCGTGTGCTCTCCATAGCAATTTGTGATATGCAGTCGGAGGACACTGAATCCCAAATGCTCATGTGGAATTCGCTCTTGGCCGTCATGCAGCGCAATGGAATACAAAACACAAATTTTGCGGGCTTCATGGCTGATAGTGCACAGGCAAATTTCAATGCAGTGCGACGTGTGTTAGGTTCGGGGGATCCTAAGGTCCCAATGGAAAATAGGGAGCGCACATGCCTCTTCCATTGGACTCAATCTCTGGCACGTCATACAAAGCGCTGCATTCGCCCTGACCTGCAGTTGGAGCACAGAAGGCTCTGTCTCAAGGAGGTTTACTATTTCATGAGCAGAAACCATGAGCCATGAGCCATGAGCCGCATGAGCCGCATGAGCGGTGAGCCGAAGTCTAAGATACGCGGTTTTCATGAGCGGACTTCTCCAAATTTGGAAATGCGGCAGATTAAAAAACTATTAAAATACTAGTTTTTAATTTGACATTGCTGTTTTTGGAAGTTCCAGATCCTATAATGCGGCAAAGATATGTCGTGAGTAACAATTCCGCTCATGGTTTTGTAAATCTGCTCATGGAAAAAACTGACCGTGCAATGAGAAATCCAGTATACCACAGCAAAAGGACGCTGCATACTAGCGTGTATAGAGTATTCCGCGGTTTTATATGCCCTAACATTGGAATGAAGCTGACCCTTCTGTCACGATTGTATGATCCCCATGCAACAACACAGTCTGCAGTGCTTGAAAATTCTTGCTTCTTCCTGCATTCTGCGGGAAAGGTTTGCCACTCCACTAGGAAATGCGGTGCCGCATTACGGTTCGCACGTGCGAGAATTCTGAGGGGTTCAGTGTTCTCGACGGTCGGCACCCTGAAGACTCGGTGCGATTATCTTACTATGACCAAGGCTGCAACTACCAGTACCTACTACGTTACTTGGAACTGCGGCGCCGCATTTTCTTGCCGGGGGTCGAATGAGATAAGCAAAGTTTGGGAGAGCAGAAAAACAAGAACCCCCAAAAAAAACAAAAATCCAGGCACGTGGAAACAGAAGGTAATGACATAGTATTATCTTAGTTTGACCAAAATAGGTTACTAGTAGACAAGACATAAGTCAAACCTTTCTGTAGCCAAAGTTAGAGGTACTTGCAGTAGTACAGTTTTACTATAACTGAAACTCCGAAAAGGATGGGCGTAACATTGTCTTGTGCCCCGCAAGCCAAGCTCACTGGTCCCCTGGATCCATATTCAGAAGAGTGTACATCTCGTCGGGGCTCAACACTAGTGCATGTATGAAGTGATGAGTTGTGGAATTACACCAGAGGCTCTTTAGGTACACGTAGTACAGATGCTTGCAAGGGCAGTATGATGCCCCCTTCTTCGCCATGATCTGGAAGTCGGTGCAATTGCAGGTGGGTAATTCTGAAATGGTGATGGTGTACACCTCATTGCGGACAACTGAGCCTGCCGTGGCCATCTGATACACATGCCCGAAGCCTGGTGGGGGCATTTATGTTGAGCTCTGGATTGTATAGTTCATCCCAAGTGCATTGCCTTTTCTCTTTCCTCCTGGCTAGCCTTCTGTCTCGCCTGTTCTTTTGCCCTCTCTTTTGCCCTCTCATGGGCTTTCTGTTTCTTACTAGGGCTAGCAGCAAGGGAGCCCTCCAGGACGACCACCTTTGATTGAGGAGAACTGACACCCTTGCGCGCACTGCTCACTCCCCCCTCCGCAGCCCGTGACGGCTCTCTCGCCGGGGATTGCATGTGTTTGGCTTTCTTCTTCTTCTTTGCGTGGGCGGGCCCTACTGCATGTGCATCAACAACCTCCATTGCCGGATCTGCTGTCCTCACGTCCTCACGCCCTTCACCTGCCATGCCGCCTGCACCAACCTCCCCAATGCCTATTCTGTCGTACTCTCGCTGCAGGTCCTCCCGTCCACCAACAAAAGGTTTTAGTTTGCCCTCCCGCCCCAAGTTGGGCGATCCAAACATGCGATGAGTTGGAGCTGTCGATGATACCACCAGCGTGCCGGGCTCGTCGTCACTCTGTCATTCCCGAAAATTGTGAGAACCAACATCGGAATGAAAACCACCATCCGCCACGAGCAGCGCAACCACCATCGCAACAATCGTGGAACAACAATGAAAACAAAACAAAACCAAGTATGGAGTGCCATGGAACAACAATGAAAACAAATCCAACCAATGCCTAAGAATGACATGCACAAGCAGCCTTCTCCAGAGCTGCCGGCTTTGCACACGCATTGCAAACTATCTAAGGTTCACTCAACCAGTAACTTGCAGAAATCAACATGAAACACGATGAACAAATGAACACGAATTCCAGAAGACGGGAAAACAGGGTGAAATGTTTTGAAGGTACTTCATCTGCTCAGACAATCTTCTCAGCTCAGCATGGATTTCCTCAATTCCGAGATGCAACCTGTTATCTACAGCGAGGTGTGCACCCTGTTCTGGCAAGCAATCTGAATGCAGCAACGACCTGGCTCCTTTCTAACCACTCTGACCTTGATCATTCTTCTCAACAACTCGTGCTTTTGCGATGCAACCATGCGCTTCCAGGGCTGCCAGGCGGAAGATGTGAAAACAAACTAAAAAAGGAGGAAAGGAAGGACTCAAACGGCGTTGTTGTCGAGAGTATTGTTGTGCTCCACGATGATTTCGGTGATGGCAGGGAATGGCGAGTTCCACCATCGGACAACGTCATATATAGGGCGGTTGGGGACTTCATTTGCCCACCAAATGCACCTTCTATCCTGGCGCCTTCCACGAAACAATCCGCGAATCAGAGAGTGGGTACCTCAAAGAGAGAAGTCCGCAACGAAGTAAATCCAGAGCCCAACCCATCAATGAAGACGAGCGAGAACCGGGTTGTTCACAACCTGTCCGACTCCGACGAGGTCATGGAAGTTCCGAGATCGTCCTGGAGATCAGGCAAGTCCTCAATGGACGTCAGTGGACGAGGGAGTCATATTCCCAGCACGAGCACCGCAGTTCGATCCATTCTTGAAATTCTGCGAGGGCTTCACATGGATGGACACCGCTCGGAGCTGGCCGGGCTGGACTACAGCAAGTTCGCAATTAAATCGGTTACATGCCTTCCCGCAGACGTCAACGGTAATATCTTCTTTGAGTTCCCTCCTCGGACGGACTACTCGAGGGCGTCCGGAATGTTGACAGATATGGATAGAAAACATGACGGTCATCCTTGGTGCGTCACCAAAACCACCAGCATGAAGATGCTCGATGGTGTGCGGGTGCGCTATGTTGTTTGTGCGGGCGCGTTGCGGTGTTTCTCCCCAACTTGCTTCCACTTTAAATCCAGAGGTCACAGGAACGAGACCGATTGGACAGGCACAGCTCATCAACCATTTCGAGCTCAGGAGAAGGTTCCGAACTCCACATTTAAGTGTGCGCATTGCAAAGAACCACCACACTGCATGTCTGTTTGTAATGCCAAGCAGTTCTATGTGTTGCACCGTTTCCCTGACCTCACCCGAGCTTGCATACACGTTGGTTCCCATTGTCACAAATTGGCGAGGGGGAACTCGCGGGAGGCTGCCCACAAAGCAGAGCAGCTCGTTCAGGAGGAGGTTAAGTTGAGACCGGGTGCCAAACCCAAACAGATACAGCTCCAAGCCGCCCATAAGATGGCATTGGCCAAAATTATGTCGGAAGACGGCTCCGATAGAGTTCCTCTCGATGAGAAGGAAATGGAGGCATTGCTGGAGTCGGTGTCCCACGTATGTTCACCGAATGTCCGAAACCACATTGTCTCATGCAAACAGAAAATTGGGCGTGGCTCGGATATGCACTCCATTATGGAGGTGAAGCGACGATGTGGATATGACTACATTCATGGAAGTAGGTTTCCAGGACAAGGGACTGAGGCAGATCGTTGTTTCGTATTCAAAATGTCCACGTGTGGACCTGGCAGCGGCGTCGAACTGGTCGACAAGATGACGAGTGGGGACTTGTCAAACAGTTGGGTCATGTTCGACCATATCAAGCGAATTACAAATCACCAGTGGGTGACAATGGGTGCACATGTCTACGACACCCACTGCAGGATGCTAATGACAATTGCTATTTGTGAGATGAAAGGAGAGGACACACAATTGGAGATGCTTCTTTGGCAAAGAATAAACGAACAGATGGCCAAGGCAGGATTGCCCCCTCCCAATTTCCGTGGTTTCATGGCGGACAACGCACAAGCAAATTGGGCTGCCATCCGAAGGGTGTACGGGCAAGACCCCAATGTTCCCATGGAAGGCAAGGAGAGATCTTGTGGGTTCCATTTTCTGCAGAGCCTTTCGCAGTACACAACCAGGCTCGTGGCGCCAGATTTCAGAGAGGAGCACCGTTCCATGTGTCTTGCGTGGAAGCGTGCTCCCACCTTGGATGATGCAGAGACACAGTTTGCAAGTATACGGGCTTGGTGGACATCGTCAGGTACTGTAAGGAAATCAGACGAGGGAGCAATGGTCAGTTGGCTAGCATGGTGGCATTATCGTTTCCTCCAGTTCGGCGACTATATGCGGGAGGTGAGTTGCACGACTTGGCGTCCCGTTGAATATTATTCTTGGCATTATTTGTAACTTGCTTGTAACCTCAACATGTGCTTGTGCAGGAAATGTGTCTCGACTCCGACACCGACATGCCCACGACAAACATGGCCGAATCAGTGCATTCTTCCTGGCGTGCCTCCTCTGCGGCGCATCTGGTGGACATCCTCACTGCCACAACGGAGGACATTGTGAGGTCAATTATGCAGCAATGCAGGTACAACGAGTTCTTGAAAGGGAAATAGTGGGGCTTGGGGCCGGACAGGCAGGAAATGCTGATGTGGACTGCCTCCAGATCAAAGAATCCTCGGAAGTGGGCGGCGGCCTTGCGAGAGGGCCTTCGGGACACGCCATTGATTCGAAGAGGCCAACATTTGGAAGGAGATGTTCATACCCGTCCAGTGAGACGAAGACTTGACGAGGCACCTGGCGGGGAAGAGGATTCATGGCGAGCTCACAAGAATATTCGCATGCTCCCTCGTGGTCCCGTGATGTTGCCCGAGGAGGTCTCGTCGAGCACCGCAAGTCCTGCACGTTCAAGATCGCCATCTCCTTTGAGCACAGGGCACGTGCCCGAGGAACATAACGAGCCATCTGTAGTAACGCAGTACAACATACCCATTGTGGAGACAAGAGTGTCAGAGTCACAGTGGAGAATTGCAAGGACATTGCCGGCATTTCGAGGGAAGTGTTGCGCCATTCGGGTGGATACGAGAGCATGCTGTGGTGAGATGATTCGGAGGAACCCACACGGTGCTATACCTGCACCTTGTTTCAGCGGCAGATTTTTGACTCCCACATTTGCTCACGCCACAACGCAGACGTTTTGGTTCTGTAGGCACGACATAATGACCTGTGTATTTGGCAAACCCAAGTACGGGATTCAGGGAATGCCGGAGCCTCCGGGCGTCTGGCCTGTTGCACCGGGTTGCAGCCTCTCTCAGAATGAGGCGGATGCTCTATCTGCAGCATGATTTCGAATGGTGCAACGCACAGACGTCCCGGCCCACGCATTTCCAGTTCCTCAGACCCAGCCATTACAGACTGCTCGGTCCAGTAGAGACGGATTGGACAATTCTGCACATCCCACAATGCGATTCGGAAGAGTGAAGAAACGACACCCTCCCAACAAGTTGAATGAGACTCGGATTGTCAATGCTCTTGGGATGGCTTGCACTATTCAGAGCTCCGTGGACGTACCACCACCCGGCCTTGGGCGTGTTTATCGGATGGCAACGGCCGGCTCGGCTGTACGCGATGATGTATACACAATTACGATTGGAGTGGAGCTGACTTGCAATTGTACGGACTTCTCGTTGATGAAAGCAAAGAAAGGTTCAAAGTATTATCCGTGCAAGCATCTGTATTACATTTACCTGAAGAGGTTGAGGATGAACGTGACTATTGATGACTTTATTCATGCACCGGCGTTGAGCGTGAACGAGCTACACAAACTCCTCCTTAGGGATTCTAGAAATCATTGATGGGGCAAAGGGAATCCTCCATATGGATATTTTCAATTGCATTTTCATGTATCAGATTTTTTTTTGCAGTGTAATGAAATGCATCCCAAAACTCCTGGAATGAGACAATATTCCATTCAAACTGAGATCCAACAGAAACAGTTGTGGGGCCATTTCTGGAAAAATGGCGCCGAATTTCTCTATTTTGGGCCGAAAACTGGCTAAGTCCGAACATGCTCGGGAACGATGTCTGGAAAAATGGCGCCGAATTTCCAGTTACATGGCCCAGAACTGCCCAACATCTGTGCAATCCCCGGCACCATGTACCGAAATTCGGCGCCACATTTCCAAATTTTGGGCTTACAAACCTGTCCTGTGGGGACCTATAGCCGCGGAATTCGGCACCATTTTTCGCCAGTGATACCTATTACCGCGAAATACGTCGCGGTTCTTTCTGGTTACGGACCCTATTACCGCGAAATTCGGTGCCATTTTTGCACATGTCGCTGGGAATTGGCATGAGCGGAAGACGAAATATCATGAGCACAACTCTCAAAACTACAATTTTCCCTTCAAGGTGCCGAATAATATATTTGATTTTTCTGACACATTGCATTAAATTAATGTTTTTTAATGTTTTTTATTTTCGAAATTTGTACTTCTGCTCATGAAAACCGATTGTCTTGCTACTCCGCTCATGCCGCTCATGCTCATGAAATAGCTAACCTCCTGCTAGGGCAGTGTATGGAATGACATTAGGTACAATTCCAGCTTTGATGATATCCCCATGCACCTCTTTACCCTTCTCTAGGGCTGCCAGGCCTACAATGCATACAAACATGATGTGGCTGGGCTGGACCCCTTCCCCCATCATTTGCTCATAGGTCTCCAAAGCCTCCATCCCACGTCCCTGATGTGCATACCCTGCAAGCATCGCACTCCACGACGCCACATCTCGTTCAGCCATAGTGTTGAACACTCTCTTTGCATCCCCGATGCACCCACATTTTGCCTACATATCCACTAGGGTATTGTTCAAAATGACATTTGGTACAATTCCAGCTCTGAAGGTGTCACCATGGACCTCCTTCCCTTTTTCCAGAGCTGCCAGGGTAGTACAATTCCAGCTTTGATGATATCCCCATGCACCTCTTTGCCCTTCTCCAGGGCTGCCAGGCCTGCAATGCATACAAACATGATGTGGCCGGGCTGGACCCCTTCCCCCATCAGTTGCTCATAGGTCTCCAAAGCCTCCATCCCATGTCCCTGCTTTGCATACCCTGCAAGCATCGCACTCCACGACACCACATCTCGTTCAGCCATAGTGTTGAACACTCCCTTTGCATCCTCGATGCACCCACATTTTGCATACATGTCCACCAGGGTATTGTTCAAGACACCACAAAGAGGCAGTAACACACCGGTTACACCATCGCGGACAAGAGCAGCCCCCGCAATTACCCATACGGTGGAGAGTGGAGGAGAGGAAAGAACACCACAAAGAGCACGGATTGTGCAAGTTCGAGGTGAAGCCGGGGAGAGGGCAGTAGAGATGGGGAGAGTGCTCGAGGTGGTTTCGCCGGTGGTTGACCATGTTGAGGAGGACGACACCGAGCTTTCTGACCAGGATGACATCCTCCCGGACATCCCCAGGCCCCAAACCCGCAACATACAGGCTAGATTTGGCGGTCCTGGTGGGCTGCCGGAGAACCCCTCTGCAACAGACGTCATGTCGGAGGCGGATATGAAGTTGGCCGCTGCCAAGATGTTGGAGGCAACCCACAGCAACATTGGCAGGGTGCTGGGGGGCATGGTGTACCCGGCCAAGCTTCGAATTCCCCTTTGCCACTTGGTGTCATTGCAGGTGGTGAGACCTACCCTCCTAGGCGATATCGACAAGCTGAAATTCTCTTTCCGGGATGGATATCGAATGGGGTCTGCCGCGTTTTATGTTTCCATTGAGAACGACCACGGAGCTTCCCGTGCCCACACTTCCGATGAGGTGGACAAATGGGGTCCCCATTGGCAAAGGCGAAATGAGGAGTTCAAGAGATCGATTGCTACTGATCCTCTTTTCCAGCACTTGTCCGGAAAGATGTTTTACGTGTGGGACGGCAATCATCGCCTCCTGGCATGGATGGAGCACATAGCCGAAGCCCACCCCAACGACCTCGATTGGCATTTCACCGTGGAGTGTGTTGTGCTGAAGGTTGCGGGGCCCAAAGATCGCAGTCTTCTCAAAGCTGCAATGGCGGACATCAACTCGTAAGTTACAAGACCCAAAATTTGTAAGTCATTTCATTGCGAATCCTCATATTTGTTCAAAATTCCCATTTCAATATTGTTTGATGGAAATGTGGCATTGCAGGGTGACTGAGAATGCCTTCATTGCCACCAACTTGTCCCATATGCTCTTCCGAGTGAAGGATGTCGGGAAGCAGGGGGTGCAAGAGTTTGCCAATTCGCTCAGTGCCGACCTCCTGCGCAAGTCGGAGGCAAAGGCAGACAGAACCTGGTATAGGCTGAGCATGGACGACTACATATTTCGGGTAAAACTCCTGACTATTTTGTTGAGCTAATCTGTCTCTCCTCCCCCAATAGAAGAAAAAGTGTTGAGCAGGATCTCTAATCTTATGTGCGCATTCTTGACAGACAAAAATTCAACAGGATTTGGCACATGCGCGGAGGTTCTACATGGAGTCAGAGGAGAAGAATCTAACCCTCCCGGCACTCGAATCGTATCTCAAAGCTGCGGAGGCCAGGGCCCGCATAAAGTACAAGTCGCGGATGGTAAAGTACGTCGCCATAGCTGATCCCGCCCTTGGTGCCGACTTTCTGGTGAAGGTGGGGAAGCACTACTCCCGCGCTCTGAAGCCCACGATGACATTGGAGAAGCTCCATCGTCTAGCCACATCCTGTGTGGATGCAACAGAAAAGGTGATACATTCTTAACCAAATTGTGGTGGCAACAACTCGTTTTTGTGGTGTTTGGCGCTTACGAATATGCTGGGTGGTTGGACAGACCCGGTGGCTCCAAATCTGGAATGGTTCCCAAAGTACAAGGGACATGTGGATGAACCGCATGACATGGTGGTTTCAGGTACTTCCCCACGCTTCGTTTGGCGCTTCTACTCTTGTAGGGGGTGGATTCATTGTATTTTTTCAGGAAAGCGATCTGATGGAGAATCTCCACAGGTGACGACGAATGCGCAAGAGCAGCTGGACACACAAGCACATCAGTTCAAGATAGAGATTTCTCCTGCAGTAGAGAGCCTACGCGACTATGTGACGAGGTACTTTCTGCTGTACAAAACCGACCTATTCTTTCGGGAGATACCCCATGCCCGCCGGAGCCACGAGTTCACCGACCAACCGAACGCGGACAAAGCAGCAATGCGTCTTCTGTACAGGTACATACGCGATGCTTTCCTTTCAAGTCCTTGCATTTCAGGATGTTAGAGGCCTCATGTGGCGCATAAAACTTGGTCCTTCGAAAAATGGCGCCGAATTTCCAGTCCAGGGCACCCAAAATGGCTAAGTCCCTAGAGTGGCAGGCACCGAAAACCGAAATTCGGCGCCATTTTTCCAGTTCAAGGCCCAGTCAGTTCTGGGACTTAGCCATTTTCGGGCCGAACCTGGGAAAATGGCGCCGAATTTCCAGTTCAGGGCTCCCAAAATGGCTAAGTCCCTAGGGTGGCTGGCACCAAAAACCGAAATTCGGCGCCATTTTTCCAATTCCAGGGCCAGTCAATTCAGGGACTTAGCCATTTCCAGGCTGGACCTGGGAAAATGGCGCCGAATTTCCAGTTCAGGGCTCCCAAAATGACTAAGTCCCTAGGGTGGCTGGCACCGAAAACCGAAATTCGGCGCCATTTTTCCATTTCCAGGGCCAGTCAGTTCAGGGACTTAGCCATTTTCGGGCCGGACATGGGAAAATGGCGCCGAATTTCCAGTTCAGGGCTCCCAAAATGACTAAGTCCCTAGGGTGGCTGGCACCGAAAACCGAAATTCGGCGCCATTTTTCCAATTTCAGGGCCAGTCAGTTCAGGGACTTAGCCATTTTCGGCCCGGACCTGGGAAAATGGCTCCGAATTTCCAGTTCAGGGCTCCCAAAATGGCTGTCCCTAGCGTGGCTAGCACCAAAAACCGAAATTCGGCGCCATTTTTCCAGTTCTAGGCCCAGTCAGTTCCGCCCCAATCTGGGAAAATGGTGCCGATTTTCCAGTTCAGGGACCTCATTCTGTGTTTTTCATGAATGCAGGTACTGCAAGTTCTCCCTTTTGGAGAAAGGTCATCTGTCTTTTGAGCCACCATTCTTCCTGGCATGGAGGAACCCTGGGGCTGACTCCATGTACACTGATGTTATTGTGAAGGAGTGGCATCTGGAACATTTGCGTGATTGCCCTTGGTATGTGGACCTTCTGCCCGGCTCGCTCGACCCATCCGAGTTTCAATTGAAGCTGGATGCTGAGGCCTGACGAAACCGGGCTCCGCTGCCTCCGCTGGGTCCAAAAGAGGCAAAAGCGCTTGTGAACTCCAGGAAAGCGGCAGAGCTTGCTCAGGCAGGAATTCATGAGAAATTGAATGAGAAGAATAAAGGCCAAAGGAAAAGGACAAGGAAACAGGTGAGTACAGTAACACCCAAAAAACAGAAAACCATCGGGGCATCGGAGGAGGCGCAGGAGGGGACCCAAGGGAGTGACTCGGACAACGACTTTGTTCAAGGTCCTACAACTGCTGCTGCTGCTACCAAGTCACCGGTCGTCCGGGTTCCCAAGTCAGTTCGGAGTGGGACTGGCTCTGCCAAGAAGTTGGCATTTGAGGGCGAGCCTACACGGCGGTATTCGGCGGTGACGTTTATGCACAGGCCAAAGCTAGAACCTCCAACCATCATCCAATGCGTTAATGAGAGCTTCCTTGACGCTCTCGCTGCTAGGGCGAAGAAGGTGGCACACAGCAAGTCTCTGGCGGAGCAGAAGGGGAAAGCCAAGAAGAGGGCTGCTGGTACAGAGCCTAAAGACACCCCTGGTTTTGAAGCCATGATGGAATTCTTCACAGCTGTGAGCACGGATTGCAAGAGCACTCGGGGGGGGGGGGGGGGGGGGGTGAGGTGGAGAGAGCTTGCGATATGATTCTCCTCGACATTCCAGATGGGGAGCTGCTGGAGGGCCTGGATGGTGTGCCCAACTGGAACAGGTTTACTGAGGACTACTGGAAAGCTGGGTTTGGGCTGGCGGGGATGCTCCTGGATGACGGTGGATGTGTGGTTGTCCTTGCCACAAGAGGGAAGACCACAGAGAATGCGGTGGCAAGATGGAAACCGAAAAGTGTCACCCCGGTCCTCCTCAAAAAATGAATCTGCATCAATACACAGGGGTTGCGAACAGAGGGCCAAAGTGTAAGTTATCAATCTATTGCATTCACCTCATATTGTGGTGTATATCTAAACTAGATCCCGGAGTTGATCCCTCTTTTGTTGGATGTGCAGACATTGGTGTTTGAGGCATATTGCTTTGTGAAGAGAGGGTCTACGTTCGAATTCCGCAACGACGGTCGTCTTGTTGATGCCGCTGTGGACCCTGTAACCTACGATGTCCTCTACAACTATGTGCCCCACTCCAGTATGCCGAAGGACACAAAGACAGGCAAACCGTGGCGGTACAGCCGGACCCGGAGCCCTGCTTTCATCCAAACCCTCATGGAGACGTGCTCGGATGTCCAAGGGCGGATTCTTGACCTCACATGTGGCACGGGTAAGCCTTCACGTGCTCAGTTTGTCCCCTGGCCCGATTGCAATTGCATGCTGCAAGCTATTAACCGCCCGCTTTGTTCCTCAGGTGCTTCAATGTGGGCAGGGACGTTGTTCGACAGGCATGTGTTCGCCTTCGAGCCAGATACTACCCTCCACAACTCGGAACTTGCAGCGGCTGAACGTCTGCCCAAGAGGATGAGGAAAAATCCGAGAAGGAGCAGGGGGAGGAACAAGTTGGGATCAAGGCCGAGGAGCCCCCGGTTTACGAGTGAGTGGTCGCATTGTAAGTTGTCTCTAGATTTCGTGAGGCACCTCCCTTTGCTCTCTTATTTCATTGAAAACCCTTTCTGCTTCTGCTGGTATTGACATTCTTGAAGTGGATTTGTTCTTACTGTAGGATGCCAAGTACTGCCGGAGGGACGTCTACACCGGAGTTCATGGGCAGGAGGAACGTGCCTTTTTTTGCCAGGGGGGATTTCATGCCTAGTCCAGAAAGGGACTACATCCTTCCTACTTATGCTGCCCGGCTTGCTTCGGTGTCCATTAGGAGGTCTTCCGAACCTAGTCGTGTACAACAGATTTTAGACGAGGCAAGCCTCAAGAAAATGAAGATGAGGGAAGAGGCAGCAGATATTAGAGCCCGTCGGGCTCGTAGATTTGTCTTGGATTCTGCTGAGGAAAGTGGGGGAGAAGAGGCAGAAGATTCCCAGGAGGTGAGGTGGACAGTCCCCCAAGGAGAGGACGGAATTTTTGAGAGGCATAGTGCAACCCATGCATCACAGAGCTCGGAGGATGGGGGGGATGAGGGGGATGAGGAAGAAGGAGGGCCAAGTTCCTCGGAAGGTGTAGGAGAGTAGTTCCCATTCCTGCTATGTCAGTTAGGACACACTTGTATAGACGTGGCTTGCCACAAAATTTGCAATAAAATGTTGCATTTCATTGCTATGACGAGTCCACATAACCCTATTTCCGTGCCTCCTAACCCTATTTCCGTGGACACACAATGGCCCGCTCATGCTTTTTTTTTTTCCGCTCATGCTCATGCCGCTCATGAAATAGCAGCCCCCCCCTGGCAGCTCTGGAAAAGGGGAAGGAGGTCTGTGGTGACATCTTCAGAGCTGGAATTGTACCAAATGTCATTCTGAACAATACCCCAGTGGACATGTATGCTAAATGTGGGTGCATCGGGGATGCAAAGGGAGTGTTCAACACTATGGCTAAACGAGATGTGGTATCGTGGAGTACGATGCTTACAGGGTATGCACAGCACGGACGTGGGATGGAGGCTTTGGAGACCTATGAGCAACTGAAGGGGGAAGGGGTCCAGCCCAGCCACATCATGTTTGTATGCATTGCAAGCCTGGCAGCCCTGGAGAAGGGCAAAGAGGTGCATGGGGATATCATCAAAGCTGGAATTGGACCTAATGTCATTCTAAACACTGCCCTGGCAGCTCTGGAAAAGGGGAAGGAGGTCCATGGTGACACATTCAGAGCTGGCGCCGAATTTCCATCCTGCAGGTATTTCATCGCTGAGAATTACCTTCCTGCAGGTAATTCTGAGCGAGGAATTACCTTCCTACCTTCGTCGATAAGAATTACCTGCAGGAAGGTAATTCATCGCTGAGAATTACCTGCAGGAAGGTAATTCATCGATCAGAATTACCTGCAGGAAGGTAATTCTCAGCGATGAAATACCTGGCGAATGGAAATTCGGCGCCGAATATCCATACGCCAGCGATCCGACTTACCTGCTGGATGGAAATTCGGCGCCGGATTTCCATCCATCCGGGATTCAACTTACCTGCTGGATGGAAATTCGGCGCCGAATTTCCATCAATCCGGGATTCGAATTACCTGCAGGATGGATATGCGGCGCCGGATTTCGATCGATCCGGGATTTCACTTACCTGCTGGATGGAAATTCGGCGCCGGATTTCCATCCATCCGGGATTGCACTTACCTGCTGGGTGGAAATTCGGCGCCGAATTTCCATCCGGGGGCTGGTCTCTGTCGGAGAGGTGCCGGCCTCTCCGCCGCTCTGTTGGATATTCGGTGCCGAATTTCCGTCCGGCGGTTGAAATATGACGGCCAGGTGCCGACCTCTCCCCCCTCCCCAACCGCATTGGAACGGCCCCGGATTGAAATTCGGCGCCGTTTTCCCATCTGGGGAGGTTTTTATGTCGGCCAGTTTTCAGTCTGACACCCCGACAAGACTTCCTTGGGGGGGCCCGGATGGAAATTCGGCGCCGAATCTCCATCCAAGGGATGCTCTCTGTCGAACACGTGCCGACCTCTACGCCCGAGGCGACTTCATCCGGGCGTCCCCTGTTCGATATTCGGTGCCGAATTTCCGTCCGGGGGTTGAAATGTGACGGCCAAGTGCCGGCCTCTCCCCCTCCCCGACTGCATCCGAACCGCCCCGGATGGAAATTCGGCGCCGTTTTTCCATCTGGGGATGTTTTTATGCCGGCCAGTTTTCGGCCTGACCCCCCGACACGACTTCCTTTACCTGCTGGATGGAAATTCGGCGCCGAATCTCCATCCAGGGGATGTTCTCTGTCGCACACGCGCCGGCCTCTGCGCCCGAGGCGACTTCATCCGGGCCTCCCCTGTTGGATATTGGGTGCCGAATTTCCATTCGGGGGTAGTAATGTGAGGGCACGGTGCCGGCTTCTTCCCTTCAGCCGTCATCATCCGGACGGCCCCCCACTTTCTGACTGCATACCGTTGGCAGTTATTGCGCAAAGACCAGGGGCCGCATTCCGGAGACAAGGTTCATTAACACTCTGACTGTGGATTTTTGAGATAGTTGGCTCCCTGGATTTGGATCAGGCTTCGTCGCTCGGACAAATCGGCATCGCATTCATTCCCATCGCTGCATCCCCCTTCTACCAGGGAGCTTCCCCGCACTCCATCCTGGGAGTCTTGTGTGCACATCTCCCATGGCGGAAAACCCGAGCGCTACAGTGTACTGCCCTCCTCACGAGCATAGAGATTCATTTCCGTGCAGAGGGGACACCTGCCGGGTGATGGAGAAATATCTGTGCGTTCGATACCACCTGAAACCGGGGTCGGTTTTTTTGGAGGAGGAAAGGAAGGACTCTAACGGCCTTGTTGTCGAGAGTATTGTTGTGCTCCACGATGATTTCGGCGTGGCAGGGAATGGCGAGTTCCACCATTGGACAGCGTCATATACAGGGCTGTTGGGGACTTCATTTGCCCGCCAAATGCACCTTCTATCCTGGCGCCTTCCACGAAACAATCCGCGAATCAGAGAGTGGCTACCTCAAAGAGAGAAGTCCGCAACGAAGTAAATCCAGAGCCGAACCCATCCATGAAGACGAGCCAGAACCGGGTTGTTCACAACCTGTCCGACTCAGACGAGGTCATGGAAGTTCCGAGGTCGTCCTGGAGATCAGGCAAGTCCTCAATGGACGTCAGTGGAGGAGGGAATCATATTCCCAGCACGAGCACCGCAGTTCGATCTATTCTTGAAATTCTGCGAGGGCTTCACCTGGAGGGACACCGGTCGGAGTTGGCCGGGCTGGACTACAGCAAGTTCGCAATTAAATTGGTTACATGCCTTCCCGCCGACGTCGACGGTAATATCTTCTTTGAGTTCCCTCCTCGGGCGGACTACTCGAGGGCGTCCGGAATGTTGACAGATATGGATAGAAAACATGACGGTCATCCTTGGTGCGTTACCAAAACCACCAGCATGAAGATGCTCGATGGTGTGCGGGTGCGCTACGTTGTTTGTGCGGGCGCGTTGCGGTGTTTCTCCCCAACTTGCTTCCACTTTAAATCCAGAGGTCACAGGAACGAGACCGATTGGACAGGCACAGCTCATCAACCATTTCGAGCTCAGGAGAAGGTTCCGAACTCCACATTTAAGTGTGCGCATTGCAAAGAACCACCACACTGCATGTCTGTTTGTAATGCCAAGCAGTTCTATGTGTTGCACCGTTTCCCTGACCTCACCCGAGCTTGCATACACGTTGGTTCCCATTGTCACAAATTGGCGAGGGGGAACTCACGGGAGGCTGCCCACGAAGCAGAGCAGCTCGTTCAGGAGGAGGTTAAGTTGAGACCGGGTGCCAAACCCAAACAGATACAGCTCCAAGCCGCCCATAAGATGGCATTGGCCAGAATTATGTCGGAAGACGGCTCCGATAGAGTTCCTCTCGACGAGAAGGAAATGGAGGCATTGCTGGAGTCGGTGTCCCACGTATGTTCACCGAATGTCCGAAACCACATTGTCTCATGCAAACAGAAAATTGGGCGTGGCTCGGATATGCACTCCATTATGGAGGTGAAGCGACGATGTGGATATGACTACATTCATGGAAGTAGGTTTCCAGGACAAGGGACTGAGGCAGATCGTTGTTTCGTATTCAAAATGTCCACGTGTGGACCTGGCAGCGGCGTCGAACTGGTTGACAGGATGACGAGTAGGAACTTGTCAAACAGTTGGGTCATGTTCGACCATATCAAGTGAATTACAAATCACCAGTGGGTGACAATGGGTGCACATGTCTATGACACCCACTGCAGGATGCTAATGACAATTGCTATTTGTGAGATGAAAGGAGAGGACACACAATCGGAGATGCTTCTTTGGCAGGGAATAAACGAACAGATGGCCAAGGCGGGATTGCCCCCTCCGAATTTCCGTGGTTTCATGGCGGACAACGCACAAGCAAATTGGGCTGCCATCCGAAGGGTGTACGGGCAAGACCCCAATGTTCCCATGGAAGGCAAGGAGAGATCTTGTGGGTTCCATTTTCTGCAAAGCCTTTCGCAGTACACAACCAGGCTCGTGGCGCCAGATTTCAGAGAGGAGCACCGTTCCATGTGCCTTGCGTGGAAGCGCGCTCCTACCTTGGATGATGCAGAGACACAGTTTGCATGCATACGGGCTTGGTGGACATCGTCAGGTGTAGTAAGGAAATCAGATGAGGGAGCAATGGTCAGTTGGCTAGCATGGTGGCATTATCGTTTCCTCCAGTTCGGCGACTATATGCGGGAGGTGAGTTGCACGTCCGAACATGCTAAGTCCGAACATGCACTGGAAAAATGGCGCCGAATTACCTGTCATGATGGGACCTATAGCCGCAGAATTCGGCACCATTTTTCGCCAGAGAGACCTATTACCGCGAAATACGTCGCCGTTTTTCAGGTTACGGACCCTATTACCGCGAAATTCGGCGCCATATTTGCACATGTCGCTGGGAATTGGCATGAGCGGAAGACGAAATATCATGAGCACAACTGTCAAAACTGCAATTTTCCCTTCAAGGGGCCGAATAATATATTTGTTTTTCCTGACACATTGCATTAAATTATTGTTTTTATTGTTTTTTATTTTTGAAATTTGTACTTCTGCTCATGAAAACCGATTGTCTTACTACTCCGCTCATGCCGCTCATGCTCATGAAATAGCAAACCTCGTTTTACATGCCTTAACATTGGAATGAAGCTGACCCTTCTGCCGCGATTGAACCAATAGAGTCTGCACCAATAGAATCTGTAGTACTTCACAATCCTGTCATCTTCGGGTATTCGGCGGGAAAGGTTTGCGACTCAACTGGGAAATGTGGTGCCGCATTAGGGTTCGCACGTGCGAAATTTCAGGGGAGTTTGGTGTTGGCGACGGTCGGCTCCCTGAAGGCTGGGTGCGACTATCTTGCTATGACGAAGGCTGCATCTACCAGTACCTACGACATTACTTGGAAATGCGGCGCCGCATTTCCTTACCAGGGGTCGAATGAGGAAAGCAAAGTTTGGGAGAGCAGGAAAACAGGAACCCTCCAACAAACAAAAATACAAGCACGTGGAAACAGAAGTGAATGACATAGTATTATCTTAGTTCGAGCAAAACAGGTTACTGGTAGGCAAGACATAAGTCGGACCTTTCTGTGGCCAGACTTAGAGGTACTTGCAGCAGTATAGTTCTACTATAACTGAAACTCCAAAAAGGATGGGCGTACCATTGTGTGGGGACCGCAAGCCAAGCTCACTGGTCCCCTGGATCCATATTCAGAAGAGTGTGCACCTCTTGGGGGCTCAACCCTGGTGCATGTATGAAGTGATGAGTTGTGGAATTACACCGGAGTCTCTTTAGGTACACGTAGTACAGATGCTTGCAAGGGCAATATGATGCCCCCTTGTTCGCCATGATCTGGAAGTCGGTGCAATTGTAGGTGGGTAATTCTGAAATGGTGATGGTGTACACCTCATTGTGAACAGCTGAGCCTGCCGTGGCCATTTGATACACACGCCCGAAGCCGGGTGGGGGCACTTCTGTCAAGCTCTGGATTGTACAGTTCATCCGAAGTGCATTCCCCATCTTTGTCTCGTTCACTTTTGAGGGAGGTCGCCGCCTCTTCGGTTTCCCCCAACGGTGTATAGGATGCTTAGAGCTGTTGTGTCCCATTGTTCTTGCTCTCACAGGGGTCGGTGGTGGAGGCTGTGGAAGCGGAAATGGTTGTCTGGGGACATCAGTGCACTGCACCATCCGAAATCCTGCGGCGGTAAGGGCGTCGGCCTCAACTTGACTCAAATCGCAGCCTGGTTCCACCGGCCACACCGGGGGAGCCTCTGGCATTGTTTGTATGCCGTACTTGGGTTTTCCATACACGCAAGTCATAATGTCGTGCCTGCAGAACCAAAACTGGGTGGTTGTTGCCTCCGCAAACTTTGCATGGACAAATCTTCCTGTAAAAGTAGGAGCAGGGACAGCCCCATCTGGATTCCTCCTTATCATCTCTAAACAACGTTGCCGTGTATCCACTCGAATTGCGGAACGCCTGTCTCGAAACGACGGCTTTGTGCGAGCAATTCTCCACTGTGACGCAGACACAATCGTCTCCACAATGGCTTGGCCATACTGCATAACAGCGGGCGGAATCTGGGGCAAGCAAGCGGTGGGAATTTCTCGCACAGAATGCCCGCTTGAAGGCGATGGCGATCTGGAATTTCTTGGGCTTCCACTGCTGGAAGACACATTGTGCGGCAACATGACGGGACCTCGAGGTGCTGTCCAAATGTTCCTGTCGGATCTCCAGGAATCCTCTTCGCACCCGGGTTCCTCTTCAATCCTCCGCCTCACAGGGCAAGTACGGACGTCCAGGTGTTCACCTCTGCGGTGCAGAGGCGTCCCTTTGATCTTCTCTCGCAATGTTGTCGCCCATTTCAGTGGATTCTTCGACCTCGAAGCTGTTCGTACCAACAATTCCTCCCTGTCCGGCCCAAAGCCCCATTGTTTCCCGGTCAGGAACTTGTAGTACGTGGCTTGCTGCATGATTGCTCGGTCGATGTCCTCTGTTGTGGCCGTCACTACGTCCACCAGATGTGCGGCATAAGACGCTTGCCAGGAGGAGTGGACTGATTCTGCCATATTTGTGTTCGGCATGTCCGTGTCGGAATCCAAGCACCGCTCCTACAAGGACACAAACAATGGTGAGGGACCAATGGAAAGGTCCGTAATAGAAAGACAATTGCATGAAAATGACAGCATCATACCTCCCGCATGTACTGTCCGAACTGTCGATACCGAAAATGCCACCACCCCAACCAGCTGTGCAAGGCTCCCAGATTGGTTGTCTCCACTGCACCTGACGTATTCCACCAAGCCTTGATGATAGCAAACTTAACCTCTGCGTCATCAAATGTAGGTGCATCCTTCCACGCCGTACAAAGGACACGGTGTTCAGCCTGGAATGAGCTAGCAACAAATTTGGTAGTGTAGTGAGATAGACTCTGCATCCAATGGAATCCACAGGATCTCTCTTTCCCCTCCATTGGAACATTGGGGTCCTCACCGTACACACGCTGCATCGCTGCCCAGTTGGCCTGAGCGTTGTCTGCCATGAATCCCCTGAAATTGGGCTCTGTCAATCCCGCCCTTGCTATCTGCTCGTTTATGCCCTCCCACAGATGCATCTCCGACTGTGTGTCCTCCCCTTTCATCTCGCAGATTGCAATTGTCATGAGCCTCTTGGAGTGATAGTCATAAACATGCGCACCCATAGTCACCCACTGATGGTTTGTAATTCACTTGATGTGATCAAACATCACCCAAACATTCGACAAGTTTCCAGTTGTCATGCGAGTGACCAAGTCGACTCCACTCCCAGGCCCACACGTCGACATTTTAAAAATGTAACAACGATCGGATTCGCTGCCTTGCCCTGGAAACTTGCTACCTTGGATGTAGTCATATCCAGTCATTCGTTTCACCTCCAGGATTGAGTGCATGTCCGACCCCCAGCCGAACTCCTGCTTGCAAGATACGATGTGATTCCGCACATTTGGACTACAAACGTGTGAGACGGACTCCAACAGGTCAAGCATCTCCTCTTCGTTCAAGGGCACTCTGTCTGAACCATCTTCAGACATGATTTTTCCAAGAGCAATCTTGTGGGCTGCCTTCAGCTGAATCTGCTTTGGTCTGGCTCCGGGGCTCAATTTCACCTTCTCTTTTATGATGTCGTGTGCTTCCTGCATAGCCTCACGCATGTTGCCTCTCGCCAAGGGGTGGCAGTGGACCCCAACGTGTATGCAAGCTCTAGTCAAGTCCGGGAGCAAATGGATTACGTAATATTGCTTGGCTCTGCACATGGACATGCACGTCGGTGGTTCTTTGCAATGTGCGCACTTGAAAGTACCCGCAGGAGCTTGGCTGGAGACAATGAATGGATGATGGGTTGTGCCAGTCCAATCCGTCTCGTTTCTCTGCCCTCTTTTGGAGAGAAAGTGGAAGCAGGCGGGATTGAGGCACCTCAGCTTCCCCGCACAGAGGATGTATCGTACACGAACACCATCAGCAAATTCGTGCTACTGGTCTTCGTCACACACCAGGGGTGTCCGTCATGCTTTCGATCCATGTCTGAGGCTTTGTTTGATGAAGTAACAGGTGGAAACTCGAAGATGACATTGCCATCGACTTTGGGAGGCAGATACGTTACCTTCCTGACTGGAAATTTGGCATAGTCGAGAGCAGCCAGCTCGGAACGAGAACCATCGAGGTGATGTTGCCGTAGGAGCTGCACAATGGACCGGGTTGGAGTTATGCTCGAGGATACATGCGTATCACCTGCAGAGACGTCCATGTCGGATTTGAACGACCGTGTGGAGGACATGGGGACCTCAATGCACTCATCTTCCTCGTCGGAAATGTCGAATACGTCCACACGAGAAGCTATGGAGGGTCTTGACGGTCCAGGTCGGGAATGATTATCGTTGCATACCTCTCTGTTGGGAGTGGCCGCCTGTCGGTTTCCCGACTCCTTTGTGGATGATGTGGGCAGCGACTGATTCGGAAAGGGAATGGGCATTCCCACAGCTTGGTACAGGATGGTGTCTGATGGGGGTACGTGCCATTTGATTCCGCAACCTCCGTCGTTACCTAGCACAACAATGGTCTCGTCAACCTGTCCAGGAACATCATTCCTTTCTTCTTCCAAATAAATTGTGCCCGGTTTGAGCTTGAATTTGGAACAAAGGTAAGTTTCAGTCACTCTGCAAAGTCCTCCCTCGTTTGGGATCCAGGCTCTCCCAAGTTGCGGAGGACAACAAACTATAGCGTAGGAATTCGGAGCCATCGAAGACCGCACGAAGTTGGCAAGTGTCAGGTTTAGTATAGCGACAGACCATGTCGCGCACCTCACTTCGGTAAGCTCCCCTTCAAGTCATAGTTACTCGCTTTGATGCGCGCGCCTGACTCCCAACCTGGCCGCCCGGGCCGACTTGGAGCTTCGGCTGCTCACCGGGACATAACGGTCCCCCTTCGCTTCCCTCTAAACCCTCCACCTATTTGGGACTAGGAGAATTCCCTTTGGTAGATGGCAGTCCGGAACAGCTCCCCACTCTTTGGTCGCTTTCCGGCTCGTTCGCTTACTCACTAGTTTTTGGTCACCAACGGGCTTGCACCGTTCTCGGGGTTACTACTCCCTATATATACTTCTGTAGCTGTCCGCGGGGGTTTCATAACCAGCCATGCCATTTTATGGCAAACCACCACGAAAACCCTCGACTCCCAGTGATGAGTCGCGGTGTGTCTTGGCCCACTCATCACGGCCCCCATGGACCGTGATGAGTCCCAAGACTCCCCACGACTCCCACCACGAGGTCTCCGCCCCCATGGTGAGTCCTATGCCACCCCCACTAAGTCCCGCTAAGCTACCACCACCCCTTGTGGAGCCCCCCCACCGCAACCCGGTGTGCGGGGCTCCACCTAGTGAGGGCCTCCGCCTCCTTGAGTGCCTTGGGCACTCAAGGGTGCTTCAGCCCCCCATACCTATCGCTGCCAATGCCCCACTACAGGGGCAGCCCCTCATGTGTCCCGACCCCCTGCCCTCAAGGCAAAGGCCGCGACACACACCCCTACCAACAGGGAGTCGATGTCCTCATCGACTTGTCCATTTTGTAGAAACGAACATCCAAGTTGTGGCGTCCCACATCAAGGAGTTTGTTTCCGCACCATGGCGTCCCATGGCAAAGAACCAAACCCCACACTTGACTCTACTCTCCACTAGCTAGTTCGGCCGACTTCCTCCAAGTCCCGGCCAAGGGTGGAGCCTCTCCAGCTCCTCCCAGTGCACTCTTCTTGGCCTACTTCAAGGCCAAGGAACGATCCTCCCCGAGGATCAAATCGCCTTACTGCAACAACAGTGCTTGCGATCGCTCATGATGCCGCTTTTGGCATCACCTTGAGCAAGGGTTCCCTGGAACCCTCTTTGACTAGGAAGATAACCTTGAACCAACCGTGCGCCCCAATCACTACAATTGGGTCCGCCTTGGAATGCTGGCTTGAGGTACGGGAACACGCCGAAGCCGCACTACGACTTCGTCGCGAGGCTACACGATTATAGTACGTGAACGGAAGCACGTAGCTTCCGCGTTAGCCCGCACTACAAGGCAACCCCCTCGGTAGCGCAGTTATAGTACGCGCACGCGCCAGGTGCGCACTAGCACGTGAACTCCCAAAGAAGTCGCAAGTTTGCTTGCCCCTTGGATGGGGTCACCCGATTTCGGCACTACGCAAACACACGATTAACCCAATTTACCTCTCCCACTTTTATAAGCTAGCATGCATTCTACACACTAGCCAACCATACCATGCATCACCATTCCAAACAAAATAGGCCGCACAACATTTGGAACCCATTTCCTTTATAACAAATTTTTGTACAATACAAGTTTTTGTAATCGGATTCTTAAGCTAGCTAAGCCGGGCTAAGCATGCATTTCCTCCCCCACGCTCCAAGGTTGATGTCCCCATCAACGTATCTTCCGCTTTGAGGTCGCCCTTCGAAAGCTACAACCGCCTCGGATGCGTTTCCCATTTCTGAGGCACGCACCCAAGATGCCTCCACATGATGATAGCCCTTCCATTTGACGAGATACTCCGTTTCTCGGTTCTTGAACCTCCTCGACTTAAGTATTGCCTCCACCTCGTACTCAGGTTCATTTTCATGATCCAATAGCCTAGGTAACGGAAGCAACACTTGATGCCGATTCGGACGCGCTTCATCTTTGAAGTAAGGCTTCAAAAGGGAGACATGGAATACTGAGTGCACCTTGCTGTTTGCCGGCAGCTCCAATTCATACACATCCTCATTCATAACCTTCCGAATGCAAAAGGGTCCCGCATACGGAGGTACGAACTTCGGACTCACTTCCGGAGGTAGTCGGAAATTCTTGATGTTCAACCAGACCTCTGTGCCTGCCTCAAACTTCACTTCCCTCCGCTTCCGATTCGCCTGCCTTTCACACCGTTTCCTGGCTTTGGCAATGTTGTACTTTGCGAGCTTCAACAAACGCTCGCGTTCTTCCAGTACCGCCGCTACTGCCGGTTCCTCAACGTCCTGGGCGGCCCAACTTGTCGGCACCAGAGGTGTTTTTCCATAGACCAATACGAAAGGGGAAACTCCCATTGCGGAGTGTTCTGTGTTATTATAATAGAACTCTGTCGCGTCTAAGTGTTCCACCCAGTCTGTTTGGTCTGCTGACACGTAATTCCGCAAGATCTGCTTCACTACGGAATTCACCCTTTCTATTTGGCCGTCGGTCGTAGGTCGGAAGGCGGTGCTCATCTTCAGCCTCGTCCCCATCTTCTTCCAAAGTGTCCTCCAAAATTTACTCGTAAACTTTGGATCGCGATCCGAGACAATATCCTTCGGGACTCCATGATTCTTTAAGACGTGGGTGAAGTAAAGTCACCCTGTCTCCTGCGCCGTTGCCATCTCCTTGGTGGGGATGAAATGGCCCATTTTACTGAACCTATCCACCACCACCATGATTGCATCGAATCCTTTTGACAGCGGCATAGCAGTCATGAAATCCATCGAGACGCTTTCCCAAGTCCCCTCTGGAATCGGCAAGGGTTGTAACAGCCCCGCTTGCTTTTTGTACTCGCTCCGGTTTTGTTGGCATGTGGTGCATGTCTTGACATACTCCTTTGCCTCCTCCCTCAGTTTGGGCCAGAAATACTCTTTCTTCAAGAGTGCCGCAATGCGCTCGGCTCCGCTGTGGCCCGCAAGCGGGCTATCATGGCATTCTCTCAAGAGGCTATCTCTGATCCCTCCCTTCGGCACGTAGAGACGCTTTTGCTTATACCAAAGCAGTCCATTTTGCAAGTGGAATTGCAATTTAACCCCCATCCTCAAGTCCTGCATCACGGACTTCGCCAGCTCATCCTTCCGAAAAGCCTTCCGGATCTTCCTTTGAAGCGCCGTCTTGCCCTTGTACACCAACAAGAGCTGCTGCTTTCTACTTAAAGCATCGGCCACAATGTTGTCCCGTCCCGGTTTGTACTGGATATCCACGTCGAACACCGCCAAAGTATCTTGCCACCTAAGTTGTTTTGGGGACAACTTGGGCTGCGTGGCAAAATACTTCACCGTGACATTGTCCGTGAACACCTTCACTGGGTTGGAACCAACATAGTGGCGCCAAAGCTCAAGACAGTGCACCACCGCTTTCATCTCTTTCTCGTGCGTCGGCCACCGTCGCTCCACTTCATTCAGTTTCTTACTTTCGTAAGCCACTGGACGTCCATCTTGCATCAGTACACCCCCAATCGCGAAGTCCGACGCATCTGTATGAATCTCGAACGGACGATCGAACTCCGGGATTTTCAAGACTGGAGCTTCCGCCATCCGCTGCTTCAATTCAGCAAAAGCTTGGCCACAAAAGGTGTTCCATGCCCAGACTTTGGATTTACACAGAAGGTCCGACAGCGGCCCCGCGATCTTGGCAAAATTTCTCACATACTTCCGGTAATAGGAGGTGAGTCCTAGGAAGGATTGCACTCCCGGGACCGAAGTCGGAGGCTCCCAGTCCAAGATCGCCCTCACCTTCCTGTCATCCATTCTGATCCCATCCTGTGTAATCACATGCCCCAGGAACTTCACTTTGACGATCGAACTCCGGGATTTTCAAGACTGGAGCTTCCGCCATCCGCTGCTTCAATTTAGCAAAAGCTTGGCCACAAAATGTGTTCCATACCCAGACTTTGGATTTACACAGAAGGTCCGACAGCGGCCCCGCGATCTTGGTGAAATTTCTCACATACTTCCGGTAATAGGAGGCGAGTCCTAGGAAAGATCGCACTCCCGGGACCGAAGTCGGAGGCTCCCAGTCCAAGATCGCCCTCACCTTTCTGTCATCCATTTTGATCCCATCCTGTGTAATCACATGCCCCAAGAACTCCACTTTCGTGACCCCGAATTCGCACTTTGAAGCTTTGGCGTACAGCTTCCCTTCCTGCAACTTTTGGAACACCCTTTTGAGGTGCTCCAGGTGCTCCTCCTTTGTTTTCGAGTACACCAAGATGTCGTCGATGTACACGATCACAAAGTCATCCAACCACTCCTGAAAAAGGCTGTTCATCAACGTGCTAAAGGTCGCTGGTGCATTGGTGAGCCCAAAAGGCATCACCAAGAACTCATATGAACCATACCTTGTCCTGCACGCGGTCTTCTCCTCATCTCCTTCCGCCACCCGAATTTGATGATAGCCGGAGCGCAAGTCGATCCGGCTGAAATACTTCGCTCCTGCCAACTGATCGAAGAGGTCGTCAATCCTTGGCAAAGGATACCGGTTTTTGATAGTCACCTTATTCAGAGCCCTGTAATCGACACACATCCGCAGCGTCCCATCCTTCTTGTCTGCGAATAGCACCGGGGCTCCGTAAGGTGACTTACTCGGCCGGATGTACCCCTTTGACATTAGATCCTTGAGCTGAGTCTTCAACTCGACCAACTCTCTGTGGCTCAACCGATAGGGCGCCTTGGCAGGCGGTTCCGATCCCGGTATCACCTCAATCTTGTGGTCAACTCCTCTTCGCGGTGGCAAGCCGCTTGGTAAATCCTCCGGCATCACATCCTGGTATTTCTCCAAAATCCCTTGATCCAATCTGGGCTCGGCTCCCCATCGCCTTCTCCCTTCACTTCTCTAATGTAAAGCAAAAACTGGGGTTCGTGTGCCTCCTCCACGGCCCACTCCCTTGCTGACAGAAGGTTTATTCGCCCTCCCACGGATTTGGGTGTTTCCGACACTCGTAAGACCTCGCCACCATTCCCACATGGCAGCGTGACTACTCTCTTGCGGCCATCTATGACCGCTCCGGATTTACTTAGAAAGGTCATCCCCAAAATGAGATCTACTCCACCGATCTCGCAGATGGTGAAGTTCTCACGTCCCTCCCAACTCCCCAGTTGAAGAGGAACATTAAACGCCAACCTTGTCGCCAACTGTGGTTCTCCTTTGGCAGAACGCACCTCAATAGAGGCCCCCATGTCACTTGTCGGGAGTCCCAGCTTTTGTGCCGCCGCCGGTGTCATGAAGGAGTGCGACGCTCCTGTGTCCACCAACAACGACACATTAGTTCCGGATATTATCCCATCCACGAACAATAACTGACTCCCTTTACGCAGGGCGCCAGTTTCCTGATACAACTCACAAGAATAGTTGCCTACCTTGCAAGTCCTGGCAACCACCGCTTCCACCAAGCGACTGATGGTATCTTCCGACAGCTCCGTGGTCGCCCGAGTCATGTTCAATTGCCGAGGCTTCGTGCACTTCTTGGCCATGTTCCCGGGCTCCCCGCAATTGAAACACACTCCATCAAAGGTCGCCTTCTGTCCGCCATAAGCCGCTCCACCCGCTTTTCCTTTTGAAGCACCGGGTGCCGCCTTGACGTGTGAAGGCCTTCCCTTTGATTTCCACGTGCCATTATCGCCGCGTGGCCTATCCCACTTCTTTTCCGGTCGGAAGGAGTCACCTTCCCGCCGGGTCTTCTTGTGGTTCAGCTCCGTACGGCCTTGTCTCTCACCCCTAGGGACATCCGAGAAACATTCAGCCCTCTCAATTGCCTCGTTCAAAGTCTTGGGTGGCTTCTCCTCCAACTTCCGCCTGGCCCATGGGGCCAGTCCCGCCACAAAGTTGAAGACCATTTCTGGTTCTGCCATGTCCGCAACTTCGAGCAACAGCACATTGAAAGCCTGGACATACCCCCGAATGTCATCTGTTTGCTTCAAATTCCTCATCTTGTCCCGGGCAAGCCAGGACGCGTTGAGGGGCACAAACTGTCTCTTCATCAATTCCTTGAACCCACTCCAGTTCAAGGTTTCCGGGCTTGGGCCTCGGTCGTGAAGGCGTTTCTGCCACCATTGTTGAGCATAGCCCCTCAAATAGGTGGGAGCCACTTCCACCCGATCCTCGTCACTCAACTTGGCCGCCTGGAAGTACTGCTCTAGCTCCAGGAGCCAGGTGTTGAGTGCCTTCCGATTTCGAACGCCCTCGAAGGTGTCGGGTTCCTTAGGCTTCACCTTAAACTTTGCCTTAGTGGAAGTGGCATTAGCCGCCTTCAACACGTCTTTCAACGTCCCGCAAAACTGCGCCAACAACCCTTCCCAAAAGGCTGCCGGCATGGGAGGCATCTCTTGGTTTGTCGGAGCTCTCAAGGATTCCTCGGGCTCCGACTCCTCGGATTCCTCCCGCTCTTGAGCGGCCTCGTTTTCGGAAACATTCATCGCTTCCTCAAACGGCCGCCTCGGTGACACGTCGCCCCCATCGGGCTCACCAGGATCATCATCTTTTGGGCCGTTCCGCTTTCGCTTTGGCTTGCCCGACCCCATGATGAGGCCAATCCCAAGGACGATCGCGTACTGAACTCTAAGCTCTGATACCAAGTGTCGCGCACCTCACTTCGGTAAGCTCCCCTTCAAGTCATAGTTACTCGCTTTGATGCGCGCGCCTGACTCCCAACCTGGCCGCCCGGGCCGACTTGGAGCTTCGGCTGCTCACCGGGACATAACGGTCCCCCTTCGCTTCCCTCTAAACCCTCCACCTATTTGGGACTAGGAGAATTCCCTTTGGTAGATGGCAGTCCGGAACAGCTCCCCACTCTTTGGTCGCTTTCCGGCTCGTTCGCTTACTCACTAGTTTTTGGTCACCAACGGGCTTGCACCGTTCTCGGGGTTACTACTCCCTATATATACTTCTGTAGCTGTCCGCGGGGGTTTCATAACCAGCCATGCCATTTTATGGCGAACCACCACGAAAACCCTCGACTCCCGGTGATGAGTCGCGGTGAGTCTTGGCCCACTCATCACGGCCCCCATGGACCGTGATGAGTCCCAAGACTCCCCACGACTCCCACCACGAGGTCTCCGCCCCCATGGTGAGTCCTATGCCACCCCCACTAAGTCCCGCTAAGCTACCACCACCCCTTGTGGAGCCACCCCCACCGCAACCCGGTGTGCGGGGCTCCACCTAGTGAGGGCCTCCGCCTCCTTGAGTGCCTTGGGCACTCAAGGGTGCTTCAGCCCCCCATACCTATCGCTGCCGATGCCCCCACTACAGGGGCAGCCCCTCATGTGTCCCGACCCCCTGCCCTCAAGGCAAAGGGCCGCGATAGACCAAGGCTCACAGGCACCATCTAAGTGGATCTGCGGAGTCCATTGACGATTGGAAGTCGCACATTGAAGTGGAAAGTATTGTTTCAAGCTACATGCATGAAGGTGGGAGGTGTGATTCCATATCCAGTAAGTATGACAATGATGGCCGATTCGGCGACGAAATAACATCTCCTAACAGTTTCTCCTGAGGAGGGATCCAGCAGTATTCTCGGTGCAGACATGAATGTTCGCACTGACAAGTGCCAGGACTGTGAGTTAAAACGGTTAGACAACCAAGTTGTGCTCATTAAGACAGGCCGCAATTGTGTTGTTTCGGAACAACGCAACCCATTGAGGTTCCGCATGCGGAAATGAGGTTCCGCATTTCCGTCCGGAGTAATACTTCGATTGCTGTTGGACGGAAATACGGCGCCGCATTTCCGTTTTGCATCTTAGTCATGCACCAGTGCGACGGAAATGCGGCACCGAGTTTCCGTCCGCAGGAAACCTTTATACTCTCCAGAACGGAAATGCGGTGCCGCATTTCCATCCAACAAGTACGGTATGTGACAGGGAACGGAAATGCGGTACCGCTTTTCCGTTCTGATTGAAAATCATGAACCACTGGAACTGAAATGCGGCACAACACTTCCATCCGAGTCGCACCTTCCGACATTCCACAACGGAAATGCAGCGCCGCATTTTCGTTTTGTATCTGAGGCATGGAGCTGAGGGACGGAAATGCGGCACCGCATTTCCATCCGGTTGAGACCTTCATACTCTCTTGAACGGAAATGCGGTACCGCATTTCCGTACTGACTGAAAATCGTGAACCATCGGAACTTAAATGCGGCACCGCATTTCCGTTCTGACTGAAAATTGTGAACCATCGGGACTGAAATGCGGCACCGTATTTCCGTCCGGGTGAGACCTTCATACTCTCCAGAACGGCAATGCGGCACGACATTTCCGTTCAACAACTAAGGTATGTGAAGGTGGAACGGAAATGAGGTACCGCATTTCCGTTCTGATTGAAAATCATGAACCGCGGGAACTGAAATGCGGCACCGCATTTCCGTCCGAATCGCACCTTCCGACATTCCAGAACGGAAATGTGGCGCCGCATTTCTGTTTTGTATCTGAGGCATGGAGCTAAGGGACGGAAATGCGGCACCGCATTTCTGTCCGGTTGAGACCCTCATACTCTCCAGATCGGAAATGCGGTACCGCATTTCCGTCCGAGTCGCACCTTCCAACATTCCAAAACGGAAATGCGGCACCGCATTTCCGTTCTGACTGAAAATCGTGAACCATCGGAACTGAAATGCGGCACCGCATTTCCGTCCGAGTCGCACCTTCCGACATTCCAGAACGGAAATGCGGCGCCGCATTTCCGTTTTGTATGTGAGGCATGGAGCTGTGGGATGGAAATGTGGCACCGTATTTCCGTTCAACAACTAAGGTATGTGAAGGTGGAACTGAAATGCGATACCGCATTTCCGTTCTGACTAAAAATCATGAACCACGGGAACTGAAATGCGGCACCGCATTTCCGTCCAAGTCGCACCTTCCGACATTCGAGAACGGAAATGCGGCGCCGCATTTCCCTGTTGTATGTCAGGCATGGAGCTGTGGGACGGAAATGCGGTGCCGCATTTCCATCCCTGTGAGACCTTTATACTCTCCAGACCTTTATACTCTCCAAGGTGCCCTACCGGTTGAGCCACAGAGAGTTGGTCGAGCTGTAGACTCAGCTCAAAGATCTAATGTCAAAGGGGTACATTCGGCCGAGTAAGTCACCTTACGGAGCCCCGGTGCTATTCGCAGACAAGAAGGATGGGACACTGCGGATGTGTGTCGATTACAGGGCTTTGAATAAGGTGACTATAAAAAACTGGTACCCTTTGCCAAGGATCGACGACCTTTTCGATCGGTTGGCAAGAGCAAAGTATTTCAGCCGGATCGATCTGCGCTCCGGCTATCATCAAATTCGAGTGGCGGAAGGAGATGAGGAGAAGACCGAGTGCAGGACAAGGTATGGTTCATATGAGTTCTTGGTGATGCCTTTTGGACTCACCAACGCTCCCGCGACCTTTAGCACGCTGATGAACAGCCTTTTCCAGGAGTGGTTGGATGACTTTGTGATCGTGTACATCGACGACATCTTGGTGTATTCGAAAACAAAGGAGGAGCACCTGGAGCACCTCAAAAGGGTGTTCCAGAAATTGCGGGAAGAGAAGCTGTATGCCAAAGCTTCAAAGTGCGAATTCGGGGTCACAAAAGTGGAGTTCCTGGGGCATGTGATTACACAGGATGGGATCAAAATGGATGACAGGAAGGTGAGGGCGATCTTAGACTGGGAGCCTCCGACTTCGGTCCCGGGAGTGCAATCCTTCCTAGGACTCACCTCCTATTACCGGAAGTATGTGAGAAATTTTGCCAAGATCGCGGGGCCGCTGTCGGACCTTCTGTGTAAATCCAAAGTCTGGGCATGGAACACCTTTTGTGGCCAAGCTTTTGCTGAATTGAAGCAGCGGATGGCGGAAGCTCCAGTCTTGAAAATCCCGGAGTTCGATCGTCCGTTCGAGATTCATACAGATGCGTCGGACTTCGCGATTGGGGGTGTACTGATGCAAGATGGACGTCCAGTGGCTTACGAAAGTAAAAAACTGAATGAAGTGGAGCGACGGTGGCCGACGCACGAGAAAGAGATGAAAGCGGTGGTGCACTGTCTTGAGCTTTGGCGCCACTATGTTGGTTCCAACCCAGTGAAGGTGTTCACGGACAATGTCACGGTGAAGTATTTCGCCACGCAGCCCAAGTTGTCCCCAAAACAACTTAGGTGGCAAGATACTTTGGCGGTGTTCGACGTGGATATCCAGTACAAACCGGGACGGGACAACGTTGTGGCCGATGCTTTAAGTAGAAAGCAGCAGCTCTTGTTGGTGTACAAGGGCGAGATGGCGCTTCAAAAGAAGATCCGGAAGGCTTTCCGGAAGGATGAGCTGGCGAAGTCCGTGATGCAGGACTTGAGGATGGGGGTTAAATCGCAGTTCCACTTGCAAAATGGACTGCTTTGGTATAAGCAAAAGCGTCTCTACGTGCCGAAGGGAGGGATCAGAGATAGCCTCTTGAGAGAATGCCATGATAGCCCGCTTGCGGGCCACGGCGGAGCCAAGCGCACTACGGCACTCTTGAAGAAAGAGTATTTTTGGCCCAAACTGAGGGAGGAGGCAAAGGAGTATGTCAAGACATGCACCACATGCCAACAAAACCGGAGCGAGTACAAAAAGCAAGCGGGGCTGTTACAACCCTTGCCGATTCCAGAGGAGACTTGGGAAAGCGTCTCGATGGATTTCATGACTGATATGCCGCTGTCAAAAGGATTCGATGCAATCATGGTGGTGGTGGATAGGTTCAGTAAAATGGGCCATTTCATCCCCACCAAGGAGACGGCAACGGCGCAGGAGACAGGGCGACTTTACTTCACCCACGTCTTAAAGCATCATGGAGTCCCGAAGGATATTGTCTCGGATCGCGATCCAAAGTTTACGAGTAAATTTTGGAGGACACTTTGGAAGAAGATGGGGACGAGGCTGAAGATGAGCACCGCCTTCCGACCTACGACCGACGGCCAAACAGAAAGGGTGAATTCCGTAGTGAAGCAGATCTTGCGGAATTACGTGTCGGCAGACCAAACAGACTGGGTGGAACACTTAGACGCGACAGAGTTCTGTTATAATAACACATAACACTCCGCAACGGGAGTTTCCCCTTTCGTATTGGTCTATGGAAAAGCACCTCTGGTGCCGACAAGTTGGGCCGCCCAGGACGTTGAGGAACCGGCAGTAGCGGCCGTACTGGAAGAATGCGAGCGTTTGTTGAAGCTCGCAAAGTACAACATTGCCAAAGCTAGGAAACGGTATGAAAGGCAGGCGAATCAGAAATGGAGGGAAGTGAAGTTTGAGGCAGGCACGGAGGTCTGGTTGAACATCAAGAATTTCCGACTACCTCCGGAAGTGAGTCCAAAGTTCGTACCTCCGTATGCGGGACCATTTCGCATCCGGAAAGTTATGAATGAGGATGTGTATGAATTGGAGCTGCCAGCAAACAGCAAGGTGCATCCAATATTCCACGTCTCCCTTTTGAAGCCTTACTTCAAAGATGAAGCGCGTCCGTTGCGTCCGCCACCTGTGCTGTTGGATCATGAAAATGAACCTGAGTACGAGGTGGAGGCAGTACTTAAGTCGAGGAGGTTCAAGAACCGAGAAACGGAGTATCTCGTCAAATGGAAGGGCTATCATCATGTGGAGGCATCTTGGGTGCGTGCCTCAAAAATGGGAAATGCATCCGAGGCGGTTGCAGTTTTCGAAGGGCGACCTCAAAAGCGGAAGAAGCGTTGATGGGGACATCAACCTTGGAGCGTGGGGGAGGAAATGCATGCTTAGCCCGGCTTAGCTAGCTTAGGAATCCGATTGCAAAAACTTGTATTGTACAAAATTTGTTATAAAGGAAATGGGTTCCAAATGTCGTGCGTCCTATTTTGTTTGGAATGGTGATGCATGGTGTGGTTGGCTAATGTGTAGAATGCATGCTAGCTTACAAAAGTGGGAGAGGTAAATTGGGTTAATCGTGTGTTTGCGCAGTGCCGAAATCGGGTGACTCCCATCCAAGGGGCAAGGAAACTTGCGCCTTCTTTAGGAGTTCACGTGCTAGTGCGCACCTGGCACGTGCGCATACTATAACTGCGCTACCGAGGGGGTTGCTTTGTAGTGCGGGCTAACGCGGAAGCTACGTGCTTCCGTTCACGTACTATAATCGTGTAGCCTCGGGACGAAGTCGTAGTGCAGCTTCGGCGTGTTCCCGTACGAGGTTAGCTATTTCATGAGCATGAGCGGCATGAGCGGAGTAGTAAGACAATCAATTTTCATGAGCAAAAGTACAAATTTCGAAAATAAAAAAACAATAAAAATAAACAATAAAAATAAAAATAAAAAAACAAACAATAAAAACATTAATTTAATGCAATGTGTAAGGAAAAACAAATATATTATTCGGCCCCTTGAAGGGAAAATTGTAGTTTTGACAGTAGTGCTCATGATATTTCGTCTTCCGTTCATGCCAATTCCCAGCGACATGTGCAAATATGGCGCCGAATTTCGCGGTAATAGGGTCCGTAACCTGAAAAAACGGCGACGAATTTCGCGGTAATAGGTCTCTCTGGCGAAAAATGGTGCCGAATTCCGCGGCTATAGGTCTCCTCATGACAGGTAATTCGGCGCCATTTTTCCAGTGCATGTTCGGACTTAGCCAGTTTTCGGCGCAAAATAGGGAAATTCGGCGTCATTTTTCCAGACACTGTACCAGTGCATGTTGGGACTTAGCCAGTTTTCGGCCCAAAAAAGAGAAATTCGGCGCCATTTTTCCAGACACGGTACCAGTGCATGTTGGTCAAAGTCGTTGGACCGTAAAATGTTACCATCTTTGGAGAACTCCCGGAAAAAACAGTATCTCCAGGTGAGACCTCTCCACTTCCTTATGTATGCCTCCAATGACATTTGGGGAGGGGAAACAATCGCAATGTTCAGGTCCTTCAAAGTCTGATCCAGCACAATGACGGCGCGCTTTTCGAGCTGCAAATAGTATATTTGTTAGAATTGCAAAAAAGATACACATCACATACTTGAAGAGAAGAAACAGCATGTTCGAATACACACCTGACTCCAAAATGTAGCCTTGTGGAGCCAGTTATCAAACACCAAATCACTGATTCCTTCCACCTTTGTGCCAGGCTGTATGGTGCTCTTTGGGAACTGATTCAAGTCCTTTACTGTTTGATCTGAGTTCCATATCTCTAGCCACCTTATTTTTGTTTGTGGGTCGACCATCGATATGGCCAGCCGGTGCAATTTCTCTTGCTGCATCTCCGGATGCACATGCTTGTCATAGTGTGTTTTGATCTGCTGAAGGAACTCAGGACCAAGTCCAGGATCTACTATTCTAAGCTGCTTTCCGAAGGCTGACATCAATTTGGTTCTTCGCATCTCAAACTCCTTCTTTATTGCAGCTTCCACACCCTTTGATGTCCTTAGTTCCTCTGGTGTAGTGCGGTAATATTCGGATTTTCCCTTCTCAGCTGCCTCTGCCAGTTCTTGCTGCATTCATTCAAGTAGTGATTAGCTCCGAAGGGACTACAAACATGTATTCGAAAAGTAAACAGATTACAGACTCGGGCTTACCGCATACATGTACTCCAGAAACGCCTCTCGTGTCAAAGAATACCAAGTGCCTGCAGCTCTTCATGTTTCGCACTTCTTGATGATATTGGGTGGTAGTACTGTCCGAAAATCATCCAGCTTCATCAGACCAATCCTCTGAATTCGGAATAGTGTGTGAACCAAACTTGTTGTCACATGCGATTTCTCTGTCGATCTGCAAAAACATTGGAAACATTGCATTCCTTAACACTGTTTTTTGAGGATTAACAAGACACTACAGAGGGAATGAAATCTCCTGGATGACTTACTTGTTCACGTCGTGCATAGCTGTAAGAAGCCTAGCGATGTCGTTTCCTGGATCCAAAACCATTGCCTCCACAGCAACATGCTTGTCTTTGTCTTTCGAATGGTGTTTCTGAATGTATCCCATCCATGCCAGCAATCGGTGGTTCCCGTCCCAGACGTAGAACATGTGGTTGCAGAATTGCTGGGTGTTCTTTCCCATCATGAGGCCCAGCTCGAACTCCTCATTGGCATCTTTCCAGCACTCATCCCAGTTATCACTGATCTCTGGAGAAACTAATGTGCTTTTCCCATTTATATCCGTCAGTGACACATAAAAAACTTGTGCACCAAGTCTATATCCATGCACAAAATCACTCTCCAATTTTGTTATGTCATGGGAAAGAGGTGGACGCACAACAGGCATTGATATCATCCGGCACAGAGGTATGTCCAGACGCCCTCCAGATACGAGCATGTCCCTTATAACCTCCTGAGAGTTTACCTTCTGGAATGACATGAGTTCTTTCACCTTGTCAAGGTAGTGCACTTCGGATTCATCTGCTTCATCTGTATTCTCTGAGCTTTTTGCGGACTCGTCCCCATCTCCAGATCCTTTCCCCTCTGATCCTGTAGGCTTCGACCTCACAGTTTTCTGCACGATGCCATTCAGTTCTGACTAAGTGATTTGCAAATAGTGAATGGCGGTAACGACAATCACTATGTATCAAGGAAACTCACCATGAATGGTGTGAAAGAATTCAGCACAATCTACACATGCAAAGCCGAGACTGCCGTATTCAAAACAAAAGTGAGAGCGATAGCGAACGGCGTTAACGACAATCACAAAAGATAACAACCTGCCGGATCGGTGTTGTGTAATGACATATATGTGCAACTGATTGGCGGCAACGACATTCAGTGTAGTTTAGGGAGAATAGTAAGTGCAGACTCTCTCTTCAAACACATAGGTACATAAATCTCATGAGGAGAATCGAATGGCGTTAACGACGCTCGCAATTCAGTAGTTCCTGCTAAAGAATGGAAGAGGAAGGACTCCTTGAAAGGCAATCAGACAGACTATATGATAAAACTTACTGGCACCTTCTTAGGTTTTGAAATTTGATCCCCTTCTGCAGCTTTCCTCTTCCCTCTCACATCTGCTGGAGTTTCTGTCTGCGCAAGGGTTTCTTGACCTTCTTCAGGTTCGGCGTTCCGCGTGCTTCCACCTTCTTCAGTGTCCCTGCGAATCATCTCTGCCTCTGCGCACTCTTATCGCCGACTGTGTCGCAGCCGCTGCCTCAGTCTCCGTCTACTCTTGTGAATCAGTCTCCGCGTTCACCTGCTGCCTTGGCCCTGTGTTCTCCAACAAACGACGCCTCGTCATTTTCTCTCTTGCTCTGCGTCTCTCTCTAAGGGAAGTAAAATAAAGAGACTTTCTTCTCTTTCGTATTCTAGAAGGAACCCTCTCCAGCTTGACTACCACTCTCCCTCCAAGCGCGAAAAGTAGAAAAACGCAGTGACTCCCGATTTCTTGCGGGATTGCCTGTGTTCTTGCGTGTCTCTAGAAGCATCGGATTCCCTCCCGCGTGACCGTTACACATAGTCGTTTCCTTATTAGTGCACATGCCAGCAATTGGTGTACAGCTGTTCGTATTCAGTTATGGATGTCTGACGTGTGCCGCCCAAAAAAAACGGCGTGTTCTTTATTATAACGGGTTCAATATTTAAAAAGAACAGCGAATCCCAGAAATTGATGCGCAGTCTTAAACAAATAAATATAAATGAATGAGAGTTTGATGACAAATTTTGGAATATCATACATGGTTATCCTTGTTATCCAAACCCCACATTCGTTTCACATTTGGAACTTTCCAGGTGCGCATGATCATTGGTAGTAGTATATAGATACATTTACTTAATCTGCAATCCCATTCTCAGATCCTGTGGCATGCTTCCAGGAAGTCGGCTTTGTTATTGGGTTTATTGATGAGGTTCTGATTAACGGTTTAACAGTTGCCGACACTGCCCCTAGGGATACTCTGACCACTGGGCCCACAAGAAAAGTAATTAAAATGGACGGCTGCATATCTGGAATGAATAACAGAATATGCACAGTCGTTATCTGAGCTTCCTCCGCCATATTCTCTGCTCATTCTTCAACTGTGTTCTGGAGACAGCAGTAAACCGATTTACACTAGATCTGCGATAGCAAGGTACAAACATACTCGAGGAAGGAAGATGGCTTCCTCTGAAGCGGAGTTCTTCTCAGACGACAAACCAGTGCCGTTCTCCCAGGAAGTCCTTGACAATGGATTTGCAATTGTTCTGGAACATGTCTTGGCTACCCGTTTTCAGCTGCAGAATGGCTCCATCTTTTTGGAGAAAGAGGTTTACGATCTGAAAGGGAAGTTGGTGAAATATTCTTTCCAAAACCGTGATGAGACGGCTCATATCAGCCAGTGGAGAGTGCGTCCTGGTCGATACAGAGTACTTGGAGAGCCTCGGCGAAAGTCCCTTGGGTCATATGTGACGCCCGGGACTGCTGCTTCGGTCGTTGAAGACAAGAGGGAGGTGGTGGTGAAAAAAGAACAGACTTCCTCTACTCCAATCGTTGAGCTTTCGGATTCTTCCGATGATGACATAAGTGAAATTCCAAATCCAGTCCTTCCTACTGTGGTTGCAGAAGCTGATGAAGAAGAGATTTGTAGTGTCATTCCAAAATTGCGGGCGATGGGAGGAATGGCTGGATTCAAAAGTGAGTTGCGGGGAATTGATTGGGAATCTTTGAAGCAGGTGCCTGTGAAGTTCTTGCCGGAGACTTTTGATGGCGATATCCTATTCGAGCTGCCTCCTCCTCCGCGAGTTGGAGGTGTAACAATCATGATGCATGGAATGGACAAGAAACACGACGGGCACCCGTGGTGCAGAACAAAAACATCCAATATTCAGAATGATGACAAGCTTGTTTTCAGGAGGACAGTTTGCAATGGACACCTTAGGTGTGATAATTTGAATTGCAGACACTTTCTTCAGTCTGGTGTTCATAATCAAAGCGAATGGGAGGGTCTGGCGGAGAATCCATTTCAGCCTGGGACTGCCCCTCCACCGGCAAACACTTTCGTCTGCAAATTCTGCAAACTTGTGCCATCCTGCTTGGCGCTCTGCGGAGCAAGAATGTACTATGTTGTCCACCGTTTGAATACAATGACGAGAGCTTGTGTGCATTTTGGATTCCATAACCATCCTGTCTCGAAGGGGGATTACAGGGAGAGTGTTGAGACAGTATCGAGGTTGATCAAACAGCAGTTCGGGAGAAACCCATCCGCAACAACATCTGCAATTGCTCTTGGCGCAAGCAAGTCCTTCTTGGAAAGCCATATTTTGAGTGAAGGAGATTCTGTGGGGACTAAACTTGACGGTGCAGCATTGGACCTGGTCATGGATCATTTCTCCACTTTAAGTTCACCTAACATTCGGCATCAGATCAATGCATTGAGAATGGGCTCTGGGATCAGAGGCTACATAGACAATATTTTGGAATTGAAACGAGTGAGCAAGTACGATTACATCCAGGACAATGTATTCCCAGGTCAAGGTGCCATCAAAGTTTTTCTTTTCAAAATGTCGACTGTTGGGGAGGGCAGTGGGGTTAGCCTCGTGAAGCGGATGCAGAAGACTGGGGACTTGCAGAACTGTTTTCTTATGTTTGATCATGTGAAACGAGTGAAGGATTGGACGACAATGGCTTGTCATGTCTACGATCCAGTGTACCAACGAGTTATGACAATTGCAGTTTGTGACATGCAATCCGAGGATACGGAATCCCAGAAGCTCATGTGGAATTCCCTGATACGTGTCATGGGCTGCCATGGGCTGCCATCTCCAAATTTCGCAGGTTTCATGGCGGATAGTGCTCAAGCAAATTTCAATGCTGTTCGTATTGTCTTCGGATCGGGCGACCCAAAAGTGCCTATGCCAGGAAGAGAGCGTACATGTCTATTCCATTGGACACAATCTCTGGAAAAACATACAAAGTCGGACATCAAACTAGAGATGCAGACTCAGCACCGTAAATTGTGCAAAGAGTACAAAGATGCTAGAACAATGAAGGAGGCGGACACTTTGTTCCAGACAATTCGTGCCTGGTGGTTCTCTTCTGGAGCTGCATCACTTGAGAGTATGAGAGCATTGGAAGATTGGCTGGCGTTTTGGCACTTCCGGTATAGACAGTGGGGAGCAGCCATGACAATGGTACGAGGCTTCTATTTCATGCTTTATTCATACATTTGCTTTCCATATTTTTGACTCATTGCTTTCTTTATGTTGTTTCCTGTGCACTGTTCTGAAGTGTGGTTATCCTCTTTGCAGAACATGTCCATTGAGGAAATGGCGGACATGCCATCTTGCAATTTGGCAGAAACTGTGCACAATGCATGGTTGCAGCAGTCTGGGAAACGAGGTCGGGATTTGTATGTGGCAACAACAGATGATTTGATACGTGCCTTGCAACAACAAACCCGATACCGTGATTTCTTACGAGGTGGGGTTGGTGGCAAGGGTCCGGACAAATGGGAGTTGATGTTGCGTGCTGCAAACAGATCTGGGGATCCAATCAAGATAGCACGGGCGGTGAGCATGTATGCCCAGGGAACGCCACTTGTTTCTAGAGTTCCACATCTTGAAGGGGAGGAGAGATTCGACTCCTGTAAGAGGAAATTGAACACTCCACCTGGTTCGGATTCAGATTCCCACAGGGCAGACCGTGATAACTTCTCGAAGCCTCGTGTTCCCCTGCATGACAGCTCCATGTCTGGAACCTCCATTGTGGAGGAACCTCCAACACGACGGCAAGCTCCAGCATCAAACCGTGCCACTGAAATGGTGCAGGAGAGAAACAACCCCCTTGATGTGCTTGAGTCCGCATGCCCCGACCACGTTTGGCACATAGAACGCACAAGTGTCGGGTCTCGTGTGAAATGTACAGCGATCAGGGCAACTAATTTCGAGAAGTGCACTTCATCTATATCCAGAGGTGGTGCCCGAACTCCTGCTCTGACTTTCACGGGCTTGATGCGTCCATACGGTCAACCAGAAGCCAAGAACCACAAGTTCTGGTTCTGCGCAGATGATTGTGCCAGATGTGTGCATGGAACTGTGCGTCCTTCCGTAGTGATGAAGCCATCTCCTCCAACCGTTTGGCCCGTGAAGGTGGGAACACATCTCAGCTTTCAGGAGATTGAAATGCTGGAGGAGGCAGGTTTTTCCCTTGCGAGACAACCCCAACTCCATGCATGTGCAACCGCTGAACACTTTGGCAAAGTGGAGTCCGCAAGAATGCTCCAAGCTCGTGTCGGAAGCACCACGGAAGTACCCGATCCAGGATATGGTCGGGTATTCACAATCATCACTTCCACATCTGCTGTTCATGACAGGACCTACGACATCACGGTTTCCAATTTCCCCAATTGCACATGTCCTGATTTTGTGAATATGCTATCAACCAGTTTGGGCAAGAGAGGTAAATTCATACCCTGCAAACATTTGTATTTCATATTTTTGAGGAGGATGGTTTGCGATCCCAAACGTGACAACTTCATTCACCAGGCCACTATGAGTTTCAACGAGGTCGATACTCTTTTGCAGCGGGATACAACACATGGGTAGCATGAACTATGTAATGTGGTATGTGGATGACTATGATTTGAAATGTGTAATTCACATCAATTCGTCGGCTGTGCAATGATATGGCCTCCAACTATACGGAGTGAGGTCTGAGTGACAACTTTTAGGTAGTGCACATTTGTCATTGCACCGTTCGAAGTCTACATGTCTTGCTGTCGCTATGCACTACAATCATCTTTTGAAGATGATCATAACTCTCATTGTTATTTGAGGAGGGAGGAAGTCTTCTCGTGGCAGCCTTTATAGCGCACACTTTGTGAGGATATTTTGTCGTCTTCGTAATTGTAAAAGTGAAACAAGCATTTGTAATTGCATAATGTTGGATGCTGCAATTGTAGGCCTCAACGCTCGTCTTGATTCTATTTAGGCAAGATTCCCTGCATTAATTCCACGGTAATAGGACCATCCACGGTTATAGGCGGCGCATGTTAATGCTGACGTGGCAGTTGACGGACAGTGCCACGTCATCATTTACCGCCACATCAGCATGCTGACATGACGCTCACGCCACGTCAGCGTGTGTGTAGGCTCACGCCACGTCAGCTGGCGTGAGCGTACGCTCACGCCACGTCACTCCTGCGTGAGCGTACGCTCGCGCGCTCACGTGCAACGCTCACGCCATTGCGTCGTTGGGTAGAAGCCAAGTGCGAAGAAGAGGGGCTAGGAGAGTAGTCAGAGAAGTGATGTGGTGGTTACCTGTATGTAGTTCAAAATTCGACTGACAAAGATGGAGATATTTTGTACCTTGCCGGGTAGATTGTGGTACCGTGGGTGGAGATTAGTGGGTGGTGTTTTGTTGGGGGAGTCCGTCTTGAGCAGCAGAGAACATTCGGAGGGGGTATGGCTGAATTGGTTGGGAAGAGGGGTGCTGACCAGTGTCAGTAATCCATTTGAGAAAGCAGAATTGCGTATTAGATGGTGATATCAGTAGATAACGGGCATAATGGAGATTTTTGTAATAGGGAAGAACAGAGAGATTCAAGGGTGTAGAGGGGGGGGGGGGGGGGGTGAGAGTGCTCCCTGGGTAAAAGAGAACGCATATGTGTTTGGAGGCGGAGACTAACCTGCACAAATTCCCAGGCCAGTACCTCTGATTGTTGATAGTATCAGCACTTTCTCCAAGAATGAGGCCTCCATGGGATCTTGGACTCCATCGCTCGAGGGTAGTCCAAACCATCGGTCACTGCCAAAACCTACATGCATGATTTGCGCCTGCCAAGCCCCATAGCCTCTGGCCATAGCAGGTTCCATTGGGGTTCCACCTGGCTCAATAGTTGGAGGGATTCCCTTATTGGGAAGCTTGTGTCGAACACCACGTTGCTCCAAGATCGAACATAAGAAAACACTTCTCCAGATTGCCACCCTTCTGCATACGCTTCACCAGGCTGACTCCGTTGCCCTCATCTACTGTAGACATTTTGAAAATGAACACAATCATTTTTGTTTGGTCCAAAATTTTGTAGGGATGTAGTGGTGGGAAGGTAGAAGCCAAAGAACAAGATTGAGCAAAAAATAAAATCGTTACGTAGCAGAAAAACCCCAATCAAAGACAATATAAACCTATTTATTTGCTTGAAATTCATTTAAACTCAATTTAATTGTAAATTGGTGGAAGGGCGAGGGCGTGGTTGGGGAAGCAAATGTTTGTTTCTTCTATTGGTTCTTCGCACATATGTTGCACAAATATTCAAGCACATGCAGGCAAAAGATGGGCCTCAACCTCATCCGTTCAATGGGTGCATTGGCCATTCACCCATGACAAGATTTCTTTTTCACAATGAACAAAATTGGATTACACATGAACGCCTTATTGGCCTATTGAATGAATTTCGATTGATCTCATATTACTCTGGGACCTGTCAGATGGTACATTGGACATACTGGCCAAGTCTCGAAGCGAACAAAAATCATTTGGATGGGCCATCATCCGTTGGCCCATTGGACGAATTTCCTTTCAGATCCTTGCCCCGGGAAGACGAACTGTCTTGAATGTAATCGAACCTGCTCCTTCGCTTCAATTCCAAAATGTTGTTCATGTACCCTCAGTTTGCAGAGCCCATTCTCAAAGCATTCACCTGATTCCGAATGTTTGGCGAACTCAAGGTCGAGAAATGGTCCATAACAATGTCCAAAGCTGGTATCTCCAGTTTCCTGCCCATAGAATCTGTTGCACTCAGAAAATGGCTTTCCAGGAAGGATTTGCTCGCTCCAAGAGCAATTGCGGAAGTGGTGGCTGTTGGATTAGTCTCGAACTCCTCTCTTATCAGCCGTGACACTGCCTCAACACTTTCCCTGTAATCCCCCTTGCACACAGGATGGTTGTGGAAACCAAAATGAACACAGGCTCTAGTCATGGTTTTGAAGCGGTGCACCACATAGTACATTCTTGCACCACACAATGCAAGGCAAGAAGACGCAAGCTTACAGAACTTGCACAAGTATTGGTGCACAGAGGCGCGACCCCAAGCTTGAATGGATTCTCTGAGATGCCCTCCCATTCGCTCTGGTTCTGAACACCTGACAGAGCAAAATGTTTGCATTTCATATTTTCGCATTTGAGGTGCCCATTATGGACTGTTCTCCTGAATATGAGGTTGTCATGGTTTTGAATATTGGAGGTTTTCGTCCGACACCAGGGGTGCCCATCATGTTTCTTGTCCATTCTTTGCATCAGACTCAAAATACCTCCCACCCGCCCAGGTGGAGGTAGCTCAAATAGGATATTACCATCAAATGTTTCCGGCAGGAACTTCACACGCTCAATATTGAAAGTGCCCTAGTCGATTCCGCTCGACTCACTCTTGAATCCGGCCATTCCTCCTATGGCCTTTAGCTTGGGAATGACACTGTAGATCTCTTCCACCTCCGCTTCCAGAACAGGAGGTGGCTGCACCACAGATGGTATTTTGTAGGCGTCCTCCTACGACGAGTCGGAGAGCTCCACGACTGGGGTAACGGTTGTTGTCTCTTTTAACCACCACATCTCTTTTGTCTTGGGCCACTGAAGCTGCAGTTCTAGGAGTGACAAACAAGCCAACAGATTGCCGGCAAGGAGCACTAAGGACCCTATATCTTCCCGGAGGCACTCTCCACTGTTGATATGTGCTGTCTCATTGGGTTTTTGGAATGTATTTGAGCAACTTTCCGTCGACATCGTACACCTCTCTCTCCAGGAAGAGAGTGCCATTGTCGAGTCAAAATTGTGTTGCGAGAACATGTTCGTGCACAACAACAAAACCATCATCATCCGCTTCGTACGAAAAAGGCACAGGCTGATTTTCAGAGAAGAACTCTGCATCACAGGAACCCATGGTATGGAAGGGAAATTCGCCATTGTCGAGCTTCACAGTGCAGAGTCCCCCAATGTAAGAGTCAAGCGGGATGCTCTACGGCGATGACATTGAAGAGATCACTGCAGATACTTACACAACCATTGGTCAGGGAGGAATGCAGTTTCATTGGAAAATGCAACGTCAAGCGGCTGTGCAGTCCTAAGCAACCAATGCATGAACAGTGACAGATAAATGAGGAGTAGCGTCTGTCGGCCATGATCTATTTTTGAATTCAAAGTCCACTAAAATTTGTACACCTACCCTTCCCGCTTACAACCCCCCACACCGCTTGATGAACATTGACGGATCATTCCACCGTAATTTAAATTCTTTGACAGATAGGGTATCCAAAGTCCGGATATAAAGAGTCTTTTTGCCAACTACTTTCATTACATCAGCCATCCAGCCACCTGGACAAACACATGTCTAACTTCCACCTTATTTATTTGTCTTAGAGCATTACAGACATGGATGAGAAGTTGTCGTGGATGACCTCCGCATGCAAGAATGCAAAGTATTCTCAATGAAGTTTTGCGTAATCATCAACAGTGACGTGTCGTCCATGCAAATGCTCGAACCTCTTCGAGCCACGCAGGAGGCTTCCTGACGAAGATGGGGTGGCGGTGCACCACACGGAGTGTCACTTTACCGCACAACCTTCTTTCCTTTCAGCAACACTGGAGTCCATAGACAGGGTCACGCCATCCTGAGCTAGAAGAAGGCACCGCAGAACGTTGTACTTCACATCCACAAAATAGAGTTTAAGAGCAAAGGAGAGAATGAAGAAGGGGCGGCGAGAACTGGAGTTGGGTGAGGACACCAACGAGGGAGAGGAAGAGCAGCTTCAACTCACCCTTTTACGCCAGTTCCCAGAGCACAGTCTAGCGGTGGTGGAGGAGGACGCGGGCGAGCAACCAAGATTCGGGGGTGCCGACGGCAACGAAGACAGCTGGGCTCGCGACGAGCCACAAACAAAAGAAGAGCGCACAATGCAAGAGGAGGGAAGGAATGACGAGCAGGACTCGCTGGGTCATGGGTTTCTTGCACACCAGAAGGATTTGCTCGGAGCGACAATGCCAAACGACCCTGTGGACAAACCAAACAGACATGAAGCATCATCCAGCGCTGGGAAGAAGAAACCCGAGGTAACTGCATGAACCTTTTCTGGATTTTCTTTCTCCCTTGCATTTTGTAGAGAGAATGGAATCTGCAAGTGAAGGCACAGTGATCAACCTTGCGTCAATGCGAGGTTGATTTGCCATCACCTGAAGTGTCCTGAACAGCAGTTGGCAGTGAGAGAGGCTCCGTGGAGAGGGGCTGGAAATGAGAATCCCACGCCTGGAGATCAACCTTGCGTTAATGCGAGGTTGGTTTGCCATCACCTGAAGTGTCTTGAACAACAACTGGCACAGAGAGAGGCTCTGTGGAGAGGGGCTGGAAATGAGAAGCCTAAACCCGGAGATCAACCTTGCGTTAACGTGAGGTTGATTTTCAAGAACTTCAAATCCCCTGCATAGCACATGATACCGAGGAAGGCTCCGAGGAGCCCAGCCTGGAATGCGTGGATGAAGGCCCGGAGATCAACCGCTAATGCAAGGTTCATTTGTGAGCGCTTGAAATTTCTGGCGCTGTCTATTATTCTTCTTAGTGAGGCATGTTTTCCTATGTGCAGAGAAAACGGAAGAGGAAGGCTTTGGCCAGAGACGGAGCAGAGGCACGAGATGAAGATGAAGACGAAGAGTTCAAAGAGTACTATGCTGACAAAGCCGAGGCAGTCATTGGGGGGCAGAAGGTGAACTCTTCCAAGGTCATCATGTCCATGCGGGTTGCTGGGGGAACCCTCCTTATTCCACTGTGCAGAACGATTTCAATGTCCGCCGTCCGACCTGCACTGAGGAACGACATCACAAAACTACAGAACGATTTTGTGCATGGCTATGTAATGGGATCTGCTGTGTTCTATATTTCCACAACCGACACGAAGGGAGAAGAGTGTCTAGTTGACGAGGACAGAGTGCAAAGTTGGGATGCATGCTGGCAGGAAGTGAACAGGGAGTTTGAGGCAGAGAGAGAGAAGACTCCGGCCGAGGCCGGTGTAACTAAGAGCCACTTCGCCTTGCGGCTACTGCCCCTTTTCAGGGGTGGGCCCTATGTAAGAATAACCGGTGTCTAGGGGACACCAAGTAACCAGTCTGGGGGGTGGTATCCGGTAGAGATGGTACCGCGTGGTACCCAAGGGGGGCCCTAGGGGGGCACCCCATGGGTGCCCGCCGGGTATCCAAATATATGTATCTAGGAGGCAAGAGCAGGGTTTGATTCAAGCTGTCGTTTGTTGGTGATGATAGCAGTGAGAGAATGGAGGGTCGTGAGGTGTATGGCTTTGAAGCATTTATGGATGGAGATGATAGGAAGATTAAAGTTATTTTTAAGCTCCGAGATGTTGGCCTTGTGGATGCCCCCTCTGGTGCCGGCAGTGATGACAGTGAGGGGGCCTGTGGCCCATCCCCTCCGGCGGATAGCAAGAATGAGTGGTGCATATTTTTGGCATTTTTCGAGGATGGAGGAGCTGAGGAAGCGGTCATTGCAAAATGTGAATTCTAAGAAGTGTACGGTAATGGCGGGGGACGGGGCAGAGGGCGGTGGGGCGTTGATGGGGAGCCCCTAGACTATGAGGATATCCGGACAGAGGCGGGAAGGGCATGTACATGATATGTGGGGGCGGCATATACAGGGGAGTAGCCACGTAGGTACCGTGTGGTCTGGGGGCCGACCTTGGTAGGTGCCCGCATTGATGAGTGAGAACCATCTGGTTTCATTACGTCGTTGTAGGAGTTTGTGGATGTGCCATACAGCGTGGTTGTGTCGTGCAATACGAAGTCTATGAATGACTGGGTGGGGACATTGGTTAAGAAGGTGGAGCTAGGTATCACGTGTGGCGTTGATGTGGAAGCACAGAGGGCAGTTTGGTGAGGGGTATATGGCTGGCCAGAAGGTGTGCTTGCGTTGGTGGCCCATGTACTGGGCGTAACGGAATTTAAGGGTCTGTCATATTTGAGCGTCTGATGCAGCTTTGGTGTTCCAGAAGTGGTTGGAGAGTTTGTGGTGGAGTACATCGGAGAGGGTCCACGTTTGGATATGCAGTTTGGTGTGGCTGAGGGAGGTAGAGGCCTGTTTATTGGCTTCTTTGGTCAAGGTAGTAAGAAGATTTTGGATTGGCCTGGGCGTTGGGGGGTCAGGGACTGGGTGTATAAGCCAAAAAGGGTAAGTATGAGCGATGTGTATTGGGTCATCCGAGGGTTCAACTGTAGGTTGGGAGGCACCTAGTTGGGCGAGGAGGTCAGCCTCCTCGTTGCCGTGGATACCTGTGTGTGAACGAACTTTGAGAAAATGAAGGGGTTTATTGATGGAAATGGCTAGGTTGATAATGGCGGTGACAAGGTTTCGGTCGGGGTGGTGGAGGTGGGAGGAGGGACAAGCCAAGTGGTTGCGAAGTATAAAGAGAGAATTTAGGCTATCTGTGAAGATGTAGTATGGGGGTGGGGCCAATTGTGACAGAGCTTCAAAAATGGCCATAAGTTCGGAGCGGAGTATGGTCGCGGGGCCTGGGAGACAATGTGCGGTACCTTTGTTAGTAGCGGCATGGTAGACGCCGTATCTGGCGCAGGAGCCAGATTGGGAGCCGTCTGTGTAGTGTGAGTGGAGGTAGGGGATATTCTGGGGAAGTAGGCCCAAGGTGAACCGGGGGGGGCATTGTGGGAGATAGTATGAGTGGGGCTGGGGCGGGGGGGTGCTAAGGTCCATGCTTTTATCTTAGTGGGTAGCCTAGCGGTGGGGTTGCATGTGGGTGGAGGTGAGTATGGCGTGAGTAACATGTTATGGGTATCGGAAAGTAGACGATTGAGATGAGCGGGGAAGTCGGAGGGTATGGGGGGGCATGAGGTAGCCTGAACAAGCAGAATTAGGGTCAGAGTAGTTTCTTTGTGGCGGAGGTATTTTGGGAATGGTAGGTTGTGTGTGTAGCGAAGATGGTTGGGTTCAATAGCGGCTAACGGTATTACTTCTGGAGGAAGTTGTAGAAGGGGATGTTGGTGGTCAGGTGAGCTGTGATGTGTAAGAATGAGAATAGTGTAGGCGGAGGGGGAGGAGTGGGCAGCGAGGCGCGCTCATAGGAGAGCCTCATGTGTGAGGGGCCCGGGAGGTGGGTGCGCAAGGCCACTGCCGGACCAAGAGTGTTGGATAGCGGGGCCCAAGGCTCCGAATACACGATCTCGGGGGTGCGGGCTGGCGTAAGAAGAAAGCTCCAGGGGGCATGTAAGTGGGCTGGAGTAGTATGAGTGGGTAAGCTGGAATGTAGAGATGAGGAATTTGAGGATGTCAGAGGGTATAGTGCTATGGGTATATGCTTGAGCTAGTTTATCGGGGGTGTGGGGTTTTTTCGTGGGGGTATCGCGTAAGTATCGGTCAACAAGCCAGCAGACCTCAGTGGCGAAGTCTTGTTTTGGGGGTTGTAACAAGATGGTGTCAGTTGAGGAGGCGTCATATCTATTCCAGAGCCAGGCGAGTCTGACATTAGAGATAGAGCCGGTGAAGTGACCGTTAAGTGTGTAGATATGGGATGTCAGGCGCCTAGGGCATATAATGGGGGAAATTTGGGTAATATCTTTGTCGGGGTTGCATTCAGAGATGTGTATATGAATATGTGGAGCGTTCAAGGGGGTACGGATGTATCGGGCGTCGATTGGTTGGGTTTGAGAAACATGATGTTGGTGGGTGTACACTAAGTAATTGGTGTTAGTTGTTTTGTAGAAGGTGATAAGGAGGCTATGGTTGTGAGTAGGGTCGCAATCATCATGGGTTCCAAAGAGGTCGTCTTCGATCTGCCAAGTGTTATCAGTAGCAGGGAAACCCGCCCATTTACATAGGTAATATATGTCAACACAAGTGGCACCGTATACGTCGAGGGAGGTTTGAGTCTTGATGCCGAGAATAGCTTCATGACGAAGGCCTCGGGGTGGTTGGAGTTGGCTAGGCAGGGGGAAAGAGGGGGGGGTTAGAGGGTGGGGGGGAAGTTGCTCATGGCAATTAACAGGGATGGGGGGGGGGGAAGCGGGGGTGGGGGGGGTGGTAGTCGGGGAGAGGAAGCTCCGGGGAGTTATGGGAGGTCATAAGCTGCAACAGTATTGAGGGGGCTGGGGCCGTTCTAAATTCTGGGAGGAGGTCTTGTTTGTTATGGGTAGGCATGGTAGATCACAGTCGAGGGTGCACGAGGCTGTTTGGTGACAAAATAAAGATCGGAGATGAATCAGGTATCTACGTGTTTTGACGGTAGCACGAGAGTGTTTCAGGGTAAATTGGTTTGGGGTAAGTAGCCGGTTTCCGTGGCGGTGGTGAGCTGGGTGAGAGTAGTAATATGGCATGCCTTAAAGTAGGCAAGGACAACCCCGTTCTTTTAAGCTCAAGAAGAGCGCAAGCCAAGCGGGGACTGAGCGGCGCTCCGCCCTCCCACCATGTTCATGGCTGTGTCTTAGCTTTTAGCTATAACTATTCTCCTAGGGTTCCGCCATTTTTTTTAGTTCTCTCGTCTTCTCAGTTCTTTGGTTTAGCCGTGCCGCTATTTACCCGAACCTCTACATTCAGCCATGGCCGCCGCCATGGCTTCTGCTCTTGCTCACAGCACCTTCATGAGGTGTTCTCGCCGTTTCACCTATCACTCTAGCAATACCCTTTACAGTTGTTCCAAAACGCATCTTTTAAGCTCTGTCTTCATGTTTTTAGAGTCAATATTGTTGGGCAATACGATCTCCTACGACAAAGCGTCCCTTTCGAAGCTTTTACAGTGTTTTTTGAGCGCTCTGAACCTCACTCGGCTCAACCCGACTTCGACCGTGCACAAGCCTGTAGGCTTCACAACGTTCCCCACCAGCAGAGCCTGCGGGGCTCCTCCCCGCCATTATACTCACCAAGGGACACAGTTGGCACCCAGCATTAACCCTTGTTACCATGGCCTTCAACGAAACATTTGCATGGCTGATACTACGTCTTTGGGACACGAGCGGCAAGGGAATGGTCTCAACATGCAAGCATCTATGTGGAGTGACATCTACAGTGCTTCAAATATTCCCAAAGTTATGGTTAACGAGTTTGTCTTCCCGTGCTTCTCTTTTGTGGGCTGTTCTATGATGTCTTACTTTCAAGCTTTCTATGCGCAAGTGGGGCCCTGCGTGGACTTGGCACCGCAGCATGCTCTACCCCCTCGCACAATGTCAAAGCCTTCACGCGACCTGGAGTGCAGTGGATTCTGGCTGCCCTATCTGCTGTGCGACACGGCTACACCAAGTGCTGCATTCTTACCCTCATTTTTTCTCTCATTTTGAATGCCAACGCACTCACCGCTCTCCACAAGCAACCGCCCGCTATGCTGGCCCACTCTGCCTTTGTTGCCACAGACTCTAGCACATCACCCCAAGGCTTGACCTGCTTCAGCTTGCGCGCGTTGCTGGTGGCCACTGGGATAGCGATGATATGATGGACGCAGCTGACTTCCGCCCGACTGCTATTGTGCTTGAAGCTGGTGGTAGCGCCGACTGGAGCGGGTGCAATACAGCCAGCTCTTCACCCAGCCTGTCCATCAAGCTCTGCCAGACCAGATCCTTGCACACTGATGTATCACGGCAGCAGGCTTCCTGCAGGTTATATCTACCTAGACACGGATATTATCCCACAAGGTGCAAAAATCCCCCACCCTTCTTTTACTTGCTCAAGCATACACAAGGTTCTTTGCCTCTATGCCTCAACTTGTCTCTGTTTCACTCAGCTCTGCTTATCACCCACAGTCCCCTGACACATCACAAGAGCCTGGCAGCCAAGGAAAAGCGCAAAGCTGTACCCGATGACATCATCAAAGTTGTAGTTGTTCCAAATGTCCTTCTGCACACTGCCCTGGCAGATCTGGCAAAGGGCATAGAGGTCCATGGCGACATCTTCAGAGCTGGAATTATACCAACTGTCATTCTGAACAATACCCTAGTGGACATGTATGCAAAATGTGGGTGCATCGAGGATGCAAAGGGAGTGTTTGACGCAATGGCTGAACGAGATACGGGGTTGTGGAATGCGATGCTTGAAGATTCTGCTGCAGATGTACCAAATGTCATTCTATACACTGCCCTGGCAGATCTGGAAAAGGGCAATGAGATCCATGGTGACATCTTCAGAGTTGGAATTGTCCCCACTGTCATTCTGAACAATACCCTGGTGGATATGTATGCAAATTGCTGGGCCATCAAGGATGCAAAGAGAGTGTTTGACACTATGGCTGAACGAGATATGGTGTTGTGGAATGCGATGCTTGAAGGTTCTGCTGTAGCTATACCAAACGTCATTCTGCACACTGCCCTGGCAGACCTGGAAATGGGCAATGAGGTCCATGGCAACATCTTCAGAGCTGGAACTGCACCGACTGTCATTCTGAACAATACCCTCGTGGACATGTATGCAAAATGTTTTGTTGTAGCTGTACCAAATGCCATTCCGTACACTGCCCTGGCAGATCTGGAAAAGGGCAACGAGGTTCATGGCGACATCTTCAGAACTGGAATTGTACCAACTGTCATTCTGAACAATACCCTGGTGGACATGTATGCAAAAGGTGGGCTTGCTGACATCATCAAAACTGGAGCTGTACCAAATGACATTCTGAACACTGCCCTGGCAGCTCGGGTAAAGGGCAAAGAAGTCCATGGCGACATCGTCAGAGCTGGAATTGTAATGAAAGAGAAAGAGTTGCAGCCGCAACAGCAGCAGACTATACTAGAGGTGGAGAGACAATCCCTTATCAACATGTATGCCAAGTGTGCCATGTGCGGCAGCATGGTGGGTGCACGCCAAGTGCTTGACAAAATGCCTGAACGGGATGTGTTTACCTGGACTATAATGGTGGCAGCAGGTTTCAAACATGGTTTTGGGAGGGAGGCCTTAGAGATTTACGTGCACACAAAACAAGGAGTGACACACAACATAGTCACATTGGCTTGCGTTCTCAATGACTGTGCCAGACTGGTAGCCACAGCAAAGGGCAAAGAGGCCCACGATGACATTATCGGCGCTGTAAGTGCAACAAATGTTATTCTAGAGTCTATCCTCGTTAATATGTATGCAAAGTGTGGGATTGTAAGCACTGCTCGTCAAGACTCTTACAGGAGGGCTGAAAGAAATGTATTCTCTTGGAATGCAATGACTGCAGCGTATGATCAGCATGGGTGTGGTAGGGAGGCTTCTGTGACCTGTGAACAGTTGATACTGGACGGGGTAGGAAGCATTGTGGTTGTTTGTCAAGTTGACAATATGGTGCAACACGATGCGGTTTACTGGAACGCCATGATTGCAGGACATGCTCAGTGTGATTGTGATAGGGAAGCTCTTGAGATCTATGAACAACTGATGCCAGAAGGGGTCATGCCGAACATGTCGGTTGCCGGACAAGCTGGAATTGCTACAGATGTTGTCCTGGAGACTGCCCCTGCAGATATGTATGCCAACTGTGCGAGCATGAACGATACACGTCAAGCTGCAGCTGCCAACTTTATCACCCAGGTGCTCCGGCATGGGCAGCTGATGAGACTCCACCCTCGCTCCCTCAGATGCAATGCTGCTATTAGTGGCTGTATTCACTCCAAGCACAAGGCAAGCCTTTTTGCCTCCTCCCATTTTGACGTCAACCCTCTCCACCTTGATCTCAACCGTCGACATATCCCATCAGAGAAGCATGTCAAGTGCTTCAGGAAACATGACAGGATTGCAGCCGTCAGTAACTTACAGGCTCCATAGCACAGCTCATGCGAGACAACAGTCCGAGTATTTTTGCTCTATGAAGAGCCCTGCTGTCGCAGCAAGCAGCGCTCTGTCTTATGTTTGGGACTTCAAAAGCTACTCCCATGCTCGAGCGACTCTCTTTTCCAAGTAGCATTGCCCTGTGGACGGCGCCACCCCTAACTGCTGGCCTCTCAACCTTTCCAGCTCGCCCACTCCCTCCACTCGCATGTCTTCCCGCTGGATTACCGTCCCTGCCCGTGCCTCAATGCATCCGCAGCACCAGCACACCAGCATCAGGAATGCAGCTGCCAGTAAGAACACTATGGAGCCCTGGCAGTGGCAGCAGTGGCGGCTCCACCTTTGCCCCCAATCATCTCAATGTCCCTTTACTCTCAGGGAGCACACTCACCCCTCTCCCCAGTCTTGGCCACTCCCCTCCTCCTTGATAAAAATACTTCGCATTGCATACAATGTATTGTCATCACTCTCTGATGAACAGTTGTTATGTCCCAGATGGCCTCCCAACTTTTAAGTGGCAACCCACTGTCCAGCAGGCTCAGCCACACAAACCCCAAAGGCACTCTGCTCAAGACCAGCAATCTCAACCAGACTTCCCCATGTCAACCACCCCGCCCATGGTAACACAATTTACTTATCCAGGCTATTTCTCGAACGATTGCCACTCAGTACATTCTCACTTTCTTTTACAAGATTTTTGGAGCTACTGGTTCCCTTGGGAAAATGCTACCTCACTGTACCACTCAGTCCGTTCCCACTCTTCTTTACAAGATACTCGGAACTACTGGCTCCCTTGGGAAATTGCTACCTTGGGAAAATGTTACCATCGGAAAATATTACCATCGGGAATTGTTACCTTGGGAAAATGTTACCTTGGAGAAATGATATCTTGGGAAAATGATACCTCATTTTATTGCCACCCACTCTATTTTCCACAAGCTACTCGGATACACTGGTTCTCCATGTTGCCAACAATTCTACACCATGATCTTTACACCATGATTCTACACCATGATTTTACACCAGGATCTGTTCTCACTTCAAACAATGCTACACCATGACCTTTACTCTATGTTTTCACACAATGATTTTTACAAAATCTATTGCTGTCACTACGTTACTCGCCTCCTTTCGGAGGCATATCATCCATCTTCTATCAACTACATCCCATCACCAATTGCGAGAAACTGAGAGAGGATGAGAGCAAAGATAGAGAAGAGAGACAAGAAAGAAAGAGAGCAAGAGGCGAGAAAGTAGGGAGTCATAAATGGATCATTTTACGCTGACGACGGTTCCAGCTGCTGTTCCTGGATCAAAACTGGCCGCACTGTGGCAACGCCTTACAATCAAGCATTTGACAAGAGCAGTGTCGTATTCCAATGCTTGGATGTGGAGAGAGGGGTGTGGGGGCTAGAGGCAGATGTATGAGCAAGAAGAGGACTTAGAGAAAATTCTAAGTCCTCAGCCTTCACCAATCTCAAACTACGGAACCCAAACACGCCACATACCCCCACTCAACATCAAACCCCCCAGTGCACGAACTCTCATAACGCCTAACCGCCACTTCATTCATCCACTAGTTTCCTCATCCACGTCCATGCCCGAGACCATCCATTCATGTACCTCATCCAATCACCTTATAGCCTCATTTATATATATATACCCCCCAAACCCATACATTTTATCATCCAACCCCTTCACTTCATCCCCAACCCCAGCCCATCGCCACTATTAAATATATCCCTTTCCCACACTAAAGGCCCATGTATGACTTACCTTCTAACGTATTGTTACGCCAATACACCCTACAATCAAACTCCCCCGTTCAATCCTCGCGTCCCACAGTACTCCGTTTACATCAACACAACCCTCATTAGCCCACTCGCTACCCCACATAATCATTCAACACAACATTGCCAAGTGGAAAAACGACAATATCACATGTCCTCCTCCAACCCAAATCCTCCCAATCACAACATCGCGACCCATAGTCGTCATTCTACCCGGCTAGATATCACTCCACTCACGCCTGTAACTAAACCCACCCACCCACACGACCACCTCACCTACCCCCCCTCCCCCTATCTAAAACATATTTCCTTACCTATCCATATCCTGGACCACCTGGCTTGTCTACACACACATTTCCACATCATAAAATCCCCCATACACGCCCAAACCACCAGCTCCACCCGCACTCACTATGACATCACTACACATCATTATAACACCCACATCCCATACACCCCCACCCCCTGTTATCTACCTCATCACCCACCGTCCCATTTTACAAAATACAAACGGGCATGTGAAATGCTTACACTCCTCCGTTGTGGTGACATACACCCCAATCCAGGCCCCTCTACCATCGCCAGTATCATTAACAAACTTCCCAAAGTTCACCAAAAAAAATATAACTTATACTTCCAACCAGAAACAGTCTCACTCACCCCCTCATACCAGCACCTCAGCACGCACTTCTTTCCATTCTTTCTTTACCCACCCACCAATAACCGGAAACCTACCTACCCAATAGCCACCTTTGGTATATCAGCCTGCCACAACCCATCACTAGTGAAAGTCACCCATAAACTTCATGCATACCCTATGCAACATATCCTCTTCTCGCTAATCACCACTGTATCCCCGATCCCCTCTATATGCAATGACTATTTTGAGACCCACCCAGACACGCATGTACGCTTGCTCCTACAACAACTGCAAAAACTACCTGCACAACCCCATGAATACCTAGCACCACCACACTATTTATATAACCTTCAAGAATCCCTCCACCTACTACAAACTAAACCAGGAGATGTTCATCAAATACTGGGTGCACATCTGGAACACATTACCGACACCCCACAAGCGGTCAACACTATCTCTACCAAATTCCCATTTCTCTCTAAAAACATCCTCACCGCAACCCTTCAAGCCAAAGCAAGCATCCCTGGCTATCAACCTATGCCCAAGCCACCTTCACCTACTCCCCTGCCATGCACACCCTCCGGACCCCCTACGTCCCTTAGCCCCCCACATACCCCTCCCTCTCAACATGCGCATTCACTCAACATAACAACCTGGAATGTAGGATCACTAGCCACCAATATTCAAAGCCTAATCCATCTCACAGAATCTGCAGCCCCACACATCATTCTCCTACAAGAAACAAAACTAAATACACACAACCCCAATAGTTCTTATATCAATAAACTCCTACCTGCCTACTACATGCTATATGGCAATTCATTCACAGCCCCACAAATGCCTTACTAGACGCTCCGCGCCATATCATCCCACCCGTGGTGGTGTCGCTTTCGGCATCCTCCGCATGCATCACTCCCCAAGCACCACGGTCAAAATACCCGTTGCTCTCCCCCTCCGCTCACATCTCCAAATCATACCCGCACTCTCCCCCATTACCCTCATACATTTATATATGCCCTCACACACTGATGATCTACCTCTGCTCCCTGATATCTTACTTACAATTTCCAACACACTGACCCAACCTTCAAGCCACACCCAACACTACATTCTAGCAGGTGACTTCAATAGGGACATTGCCCTGCAGGGCCACACACATAACGACACACATACACCCCCCTCCGCAATAGACCAAGAATGGGCACAATTCACCCAATCACATCATCTCCGATACATACCAGCCGACCATCACTATTCTCGGCAAGGGGGACTCAACTACTTATCCTTAGGCCTCTGGATGGTTTTTACCTCAAAACACATAATGAGATTCCTGCACACCTTACCAGCCATGTTCAAATTAACAGATTATGCAACTCAGACCATTATCTTGTCACTATAGCCTTTCCACCATCCCTCATCCCCTTCAGACCCATTCCACACTTACAAGTCCCCCCTGTTCAATCTAGAATCTTATCTCCACTCCCCCAACGTAACATATCCGCCTTTCTGACACACTTCCATCCCATATCCACACATCTAACACTTCATTTATCAGACATACTCACAGAGGATAACCTGAGGCATTCCTCTGATGAAACCTGGCTGGCCTCCGAAAAAACACTCGGAACTTTAATGGAAGAAATGACCAAAAGCGTCCTGCTCCGCCCCCAAAGAGATTCCACAAACTACACGCTCAAAACAAAATAGGGGTTACCTTACTCGTATACAAAAACGTGCCTGGAAGCAGCATCTTAACACATATCACACAATTAGACGTGCCCTTACTATCATACCCACTACTTCCCACATACACCCAGGAAATAACTGGAAAACTGACCCTCGCATCCTAAGCCTAAATACCTTAACAACATGCCAAGCACTCATGCCCCCACCTGATAACCCTCATAGTAATTCGGACTGGATCGCTACTCTCTCCAAAATTGGAAGAGATGCTAAAAAAGAAGCTTATAATATCACCAAACAAAAAGCTGCCGACAATCACAAAAAAATTGTTTCCTCCTTCAATCAATTACTGCATGACAATCCCAAAAAAGCACACAAAGCCATCTTTAACCCGGCCCTAAACCCGCCCATTGATTGTATCAAACACCGACACGGCCACTTGCTCACCAATCCTACGGACATTAACCATGAAATATGGTTACAAGCATCCTCCACATACACACCCACCATTACGAACTGCCTACATCCCAATCTCCACAATGACAATTGCATGTGCAAAGCTAGACACTACCCATGGCACGATATAGACGGTTTCTCCTTAGACAACAGAGGATCCCCAACAGACCGTATTCTCGACCTATTCACACTCGACCTTTACGAATCATGCCTTAAAAAACTATCTAAGTCTAAAGCCCCAGGTCCTGATCTCATCCCAAATGCCATACTTCAAGCATTGGACCCCCAACTCCACCATCTTATCTTCAAGTTCTTTCAGCTATGCTACAAACTACAACAAATTCCACACTCCTGGAAACATAGCCGCACCATCTTGCTCTTCAAAAAAGGTGACCCTACGGACCTAAGCAACTATAGACCTATTGCACTAGCCAACACTATATATAAGTTATTTACCAGTACGCTCACCAAAATGCTCTCAAGTTATGGAGAACAACATCAAATTCTCAGCGACCCTCAAGAAGGTTTCCGCGCTACACGCAGTACCACACGACAAATACAATATGTCATATCCGCCCTCGAAGACGCTAAACTTACAAAACAAGACATATATCTTCTATACATTGACTTTAAAAATGCCTTTGGTTCCCTAGACCATGCTAGATTACTCGCTATCATGCTTGACCTCGGATACCCCGCCGATGTTGTCCAACTTATAGGAAACATCTACACAAACAATACAACTGAATACTTCGGTACATACTATGGCTCCACCCCACCCATCCCCATTCTCCGGGGTACTATACAAGGAGACACCTTAAGCCCCTATCTATTTATTATCTTCTTGGAACCCCTACTCAGATGGCTAGCCCGCAGTAAGCTTGGATACCAATACAAGACCTCCCCCAGTGACATCTCAGCTGCAGCGTATGCAGACGATCTCGCCATACTTGCACATAAACCACAACACTTAAACTGACAGGTCAGCAAATTATCCCGATTCAATCAATGGTCAGGCATGGAACTCAGCTTGCACAAGTGCGCTATTACAGCCGCAACACATCACAACCGGCTCTCTAAAGATGCTATTGCCTTGCACTGTAAACTCTGTGTACACTACCAAAACACGCCCTTCCCCTTTTTGTGACCCGATGAACCCTACACTTATCTAGGCATCCGATTAGTTCCCTCCCTCACCTGGCACATCCAAAAAGAATCTGTTAGAGGACTGTCGGGGACTTAGACACTTATACGGGATCTGTAGGGTACCCTTAATTTTTGCACAGACTGAGACCAACAGGAGCCTTAGGGGTGACAGCAGCGCACTGTAGAAGGGGGTTACACAGCCCGTCACAGTCGTCACAGTCGTCACAGCCGACACAGCCAACACAGCCGTCACAGTCGTCACAGCCGACACAGCCAACACAGCCAACACAGCCCGTCACAGTCGTCACAGCCGACACAGCCGACACAGCCAACACAGCCCGTCACAGCAGACACAGCCGACACAGCCGACACAGCCACACAGCCAGTCACAGCCCGACACAGCCAAACAAAGTCGCACAGCCAGTCACAGCCCGTCACAGTTTCACACAGCCAGTCACAGCTTGACACAGCTGTCACGATCATAGGGAACGAAGAGTAGGACAGGGAACGACTGTGGGGAACAACACCTGCGAAGGGAACATGTTAGTTCACAGACGACGGTTAGTGAGGGAAACGGTTAGAACCGCGGATAGGAAGATAAAGGGAGAAACGGGGAATGGAGGGACATCATTCGGAGGAGGACTTCTTGGTGATAGAGGAGAGGGGATCGGGCAGAGACGAGGAACGGAAGTAAAGATAGAGAGATGATGAGTAGATGCTTGATATATGCAAGGCTGTAATGATATTGTAGAGTAGATTAGAGACACAATGGCTTCGGCCTGATACCTGATAAATCATAATCGGATACTTTTACGATACAATCACACTGTGTAGAGAGGTCTGAGTGAAGCTGTGGAATGAATGGATGAGTTGATGGAATCCAATAGATTGATAAAGCAAACTGATACTTAATTATCAATGGTAAGATAGTTAACATGAATACCAAAGGGAAACAAATAGGAAACACCCCCATGATACACTAGCTGTAGGTCATGACTGATTGTTCTGCGCGGGCTGAGTACTTAGAGATTTCCAACTCTTCAATCTTGGAGTTTCCGCCTCGAATAGCGAAGGGATGGGTGAGTAAAAGCCGCGCGACATTTGGCGACCATACTGGGGACCTGAGACATGAACAACCAGATGTGACAGGCATCTGGTGGGATCATGGTGGTTGGACCATTAAAGAATTTGAAGTGAATCAAATTCCCTATGGAACGAAGGAAGAAAGATTGTCCAAACAATTCTTTCAAAGGTTCTTGGAATTGCCAGACGGTTGTAAAGAAAATATTCTTAAACGAGTGCATGATGCTGATCCAGAATGGGGTCTGGAGAAAGGAGTGATAAAGATTTATCAGGTAGCCTGTAGAGGAAGAGCACGTTGGTTACCAACATTGGTTTATGTGATAGCATTGCTATCCATTAAACGAGTAGAGTTTGAAGGCTGGGAAGAAAGAAAGGTGAATGTTTATACTCATATGCATGAAGAGCTTGTACTGGTAAAGAATTGGATTCCAAAGGATATTTTGTGGATCAAACTCACACCAAGAACAGCTTTTCAGACTTGTTTGCCATATGGTTATATGGTAACGGAGACTTCAAGTATAGCCAAGGGTGCATTGAAGCTTGAAAGAAACCCAGGCATATACGAGAGATATTACAGAAGAGAGTTTTGGTTATTGCCACATTAAAAAAAGAAATGAAAGACATGGGACATGAGTGATGAAAGAGAAGCTAGACGACAGAGATATTCAGCAAAAAGAGAAAGCTATCTGAAAGCTAATTATCCATATCTTTGGGAGAGAGGAATAGACATAGGGGAATCATCTGGACCTCTCACACCATCAAGATCAAAGAGTGCATCACCTATACCGGAAGAACTAGAGTTGGATGCCACTCCTTCTGTTTCTTTGCAAGAAAGATTAAGGGAATTGGTACAGGAAGAAGATCAATCACGAGGTGAAAGATCTGAGGTACATCCTTGGATAAAAGACTTGACAGAAATCTTTGATAAGAGTTGGCATGGAACACCAAAAGCAGGAACTCCAGTTTCTGAAGCAGAAGGTGAAGAAGGAGAAGAGGATGTGGCAGAGCCAACGGAGAGTTCAGACTCTCCAACACCATTACAGTTGAGTTACATGAGTGAAGAAGAAACCCAAGGGCAGAACTTGGAGGATGAAAACAGAGAGAAGAAATTAGAAGAGGAAGAATATGAAGAAGTAGACCCAACAGCTGAGGTTGAGACTACAACCAGGACATCCCAACCCGTTGGACCTGGATCAAGTGGAGCACTTGGATCACAGGCCAACGAAGGTGTCGGCTCAGGGGGATCAGGCGGGCTGCCTGGATCTAGCTCTGGGGGGACAGGGAGTGTGGGAAGTAGTGCAACTGAAGCTGGGAATACTGTGAATATCGTGGGGCCAGAAGCAAGGAGTGCTCAAGGGCCACCACTTGGTGGAAGATCCACCACAAAAACAACAGGTCCAGAAGGACCAGCACCAGCAAGGGTGCCAGCACCTGTCAGTGGGCAGAAGGTAGGGCCACAGATGGCGTTACAACCAACATGGGCAAAACCCCCCTTTCCAATATATTCAGGAAAAGGGGATCCCGATGTACACATTAGCCAATTTGAGCACATGTGTATAGTGAACAATGAGAATGGCGATGATGCCAAGATGAGACTGTTTCCTTGTTCACTTATCAAGAAAGCAAGTGAATGGTATGCAAGATTCCCTGATAATCATTTCCTAACCTGGAATGGCTTGAATACAGCATTTCGAAATAGGTTCAGGACAAGTAAAACTGAGGATGAAGTGTATGGAAGTTTACAACAGCTGAAGCAGAAGAAGCATGAAACTGTTGAAGAGTATATGGAGAAGATGGAATTGATGATGAAAAAGCTGGCTGCAGTACCAGCGCCCGGTTTACAGAAGACTTGGTTTGTGAGTGGATTAAGACCAGAGTTGCAAAAGAAAATGGATATGTTACCCCATAATACAGTGGAGGAGGCATTTGAAACTGCGAACAGAATTGAGCAATTGGGAATGCTCAGGAGAGAGAAAAAAAAAGATGAGGACTCTGAGGATGAGTCAGATGAAGAAGAAGAGCAAGAACTAAAAAGAAATAGTAAGAGAAAGGAGAAGTTGAAGAGGGATAACTATGAAAAAAAATTGGAAGAAATCTTGAAGAAGTATGCCACAGAGGCTGCAACACATTGGAGGAAGGGTGTATGGTGTGCAAAGTGCCAGAATGAAGGCCATACCACCACAGAATGCCACATGAAGGAGAAACACTGTACTATCTGTAAAATGGATAACCATTCTACTGAGAATTGTTACTACAACAGAAGGACAGCTGCAAGAGAACCTAGGCAAGTAAGGGTGCATCAGGTGCAGCCCCAGCCAAGAAGAAACAATGATCAGGACCACTATGGTAGGTCTGGTGGTTATAACAATGGCATGGAAGGGAGAGGTAATTCAAGAGGGAATTACCAAGGAAATTCCAGAGGCAACTATCAGGGTAATCCAAGGGGGAATTACCAGCCCGGGAATCAGGATTATAGAAATAATCCAAGAACAGACCAAGGGCGAGGACCCAATGGTGAAGAGCTATGTTACTATTGTAATCAGCCAGGACATCGCAAGGCAGCCTGTTCATTCTGGATAAGACACCAGAATGAGATGAGAGTTCCTGTGAATGAGGGCCCAGTGGTGGCAGCTCACATGGTTAGGCCATGTGTTGTACCAGAAGTAAGTACAATGATAGTAACAAGAAGTAAAGCCAAACTAATACCTCCAGTAGAAGAGGAAGAAGATGAGACTGGAAGTGGCAATGATATGCCTGAAGATGAAGAGACTTGGAAAGATGAGAAGGAACTGCACAAGGAAGTGGCAGATACTATAAGGGAAATGCAAAAGAGTACTGATATTCCTGTGGCAGATTCCTCTGATTCGGATGGAGAAAAAGAAGGGAGTGAGGAAGAAAGGAAAAAAGAAGATGCAGACATGCAAAGTAATGAAGAGACTTTGGCTGCAGTAATATGTCAGACCAAAGCAGAAATTACCATTGGACAGCTATTAGCTGTGGCACCTTATTGTAGGCACAGGCTGTATCAAGCAATCAATCGAATTGCCCAAGAGACAGGAAACACAGACCTGAACAGCAAGGTGACCAGTTATAATGTGAAGCCGGAAGGGCGAGAAACAGTCATGGACTTTGATGATTCTATGCCAGTAATCCAATTGAGAATTGGAAGCACAGAACTAACGGATGTACTGATAGATGGTGGTTCTGGAGTAAATATCATGACAGACCAATTAAGGAAGAAGCTTGGTCTAAGTAACATGAAACCAGCCCCATTTACAGTAACAATGGCAGATCAAAGAAGTGTGCAGCCATTGGGATTAATAAGAGGAGTTAAGATACAGATACAGAAAATGATCTTTATGATCACAGTAACTGTATTAGAAATGGATGAAGTCATGGAGGCTTACTCCTTATTATTGGGACGTCCGTGGCTGAAACAGGCCAGGGTATTCCATGACTGGAATTCTCAGTTATTAACCGTGCATAATGGGATACACGAGATACAAATTACCACAAAGAAATCTAGTAGATTACCTGCTACAAGAAGACCTCGAGGAGTCTGAGAGTATGACTGGAGAGGAGGACTGGATGAGGAGCAGGAAGCTACCCTATTTGTTGCACACCCAGAGTGGGAGCAGGTTGCAGAGATGCGGCTGGAAAGCCTAAGTTGTTTGAGAGGTATCTGCTGTGGTGTAGTGATAGCCACACCAACTGAAGAGGAAACCAGCATTTACCCATCACATTTCTATGAAGAAAGAGAAGGAGAAATAGAAATCCTAGAAGAACCAGCCACTGTGAGCTTACAGGATGAAGTGGTGACTGGTTGGACAATCACAGCTGATGAGCAGGTGAGAGAAGTAAATGTGGGAACTAAAGAGGAACCGAGGATGGTGAAAGTGGGAGCTGATTTGGAGCCGGAATTCTTCGAAGAAGCTAAAAGCTTGTTCATCAAATACAGAGATGTATTTGCTTGGAGCTATGAGGATCTAAAAGGGATACCACCTGAAGTTTGTCAGCATAAGATTGAACTGGAACCAGGGTCAGTACCAATCAAGCAGGCAAGGTATAGAATGAATCCCAACTACGCACAGAAGGTTGGAGAAGAGATAAAGAAGTTGGCTGAGGCTAAGTTTATATACCCAATAGAGTATACAACTTGGTTGTCACCCATTGTTATAGTTCCCAAGAAGAATGGCAAACTAAGAGTATGTGTGAACTATAAGAAGCTGAATGCTTGTACGAAGAAAGATCCTTTCCCTTTGCCATTCACAGAAGCAGTATTAGACACTGTGGCAGGCCATGAGATGTACTCATTCATGGATGGCTTCAGTGGTTATAATCAAGTGCAAGTGGCAGAAGAAGACCAAGGGAAAACAGCTTTCATCACAGACTGGGGGGCTTATGCATACAAAGTCATGCCCTTTGGACTTTGTAATGCACCAGCGACCTTTCAGAGAGTGATAAGTGAATCTTTTCATGAGTATCTGGATGATTTCATGCAGGTATTCTTGGATGATTTCAGTGTGTACAGCTCTAAGAGTGAGCACTTGCATAAATTGGAATTATGTTTGGCCAGATGCAGGATGAGAGGTCTGGGCCTGAATCCAGAGAAGTGTACTTTCTGTGTGAACTCAGGGGTGCTTCTGGGACACATTGTGTGTAAGAAGGGACTCCTTGTGGATCCCAGAAAGATAGAGTCCATTAAAGCCTCTCCACCAGTTCGAAAATTAAAACACCTAAGAGGCGATGAGGATTCTGATACAACTGTTTCTTCACCGAATTCTTTTGACATGGGTGAAGACTATGCAGTTCAGATGGCAGAGAAGAAGCGAAGGGGGTCTCCTATGCCGGAAAGATTACCTCCATATCAACCTCCAGAGGGCCTCACTTATCCAGGTAGTGATCAACCATCTCCGTCAACCAGAGACAGACCTCGGGCTCGTACACACAGTCCGCCACGAAACTCTCAACGTCAAGAAGGTGCTCACTCACAAAGGTTTGCTAGTCGAAATCAGTAAACCGTGAGGACACGGCTTTTTGAGGGGGGAAGGGGTAATGTTAGAGGACTGTCGGGGACTTAGACACTTATACGGGATCTGTAGGATACCCTTAATTTTTGCACAGACTGAGACCAACAGGAGCCTTAGGGGTGACAGCAGCGCACTGTAGAAGGGGGTTACACAGCCCGTCACAGTCGTCACAGTCGTCACAGCCGACACAGCCAACACAGCCTGTCACAGTCGTCACAGCAGACACAGCCAACACAGCCGACACAGCCCGGCACAGCCACACAGCCAGTCACAGCCCGACACAGCCAAACAAAGTCACACAGCCAGTCACAGCCCGTCACAGTTTCACACAGCCAGTCACAGCTTGACACAGCTGTCACGATCATAGGGAACGAAGAGTAGGACAGGGAACGACTGTGGGAACAACACCTGCGAAGGGAACATGTTAGTTCACAGACGACGGTTAGTGAGGGAAACGGTTAGAACCGCGGATAGGAAGATAAAGGGAGAAACGGGGAATGGAGGGACATCATTCGGAGGAGGACTTCTTGGTGATAGAGGAGAGGGGATCGGGCAGAGATGAGGAACGGAAGTGAAGATAGAGAGATGATGAGTAGATGCTTGATATATGCAAGGCTGTAATGATATTGTAGAGTAGATTAGAGACACAATGGCTTCGGCCTGATACCTGATAAATCATAATCGGATACTTTTACGATACAATCACACTGTGTAGAGAGGTCTGAGTGAAGCTGTGGAATGAATGGATGAGTTGATGGAATCCAATAGATTGATAAAGCAAACTGATACTTAATTATCAATGGTAAGATAGTTAACATGAATACCAAAAGGGAAACAAATAGGAAACACCCCCATGATACACTAGCTGTAGGTCATGACTGATTGTTCTGCGCGGGCTGAGTACTTAGAGATTTCCAACTCTTCAATCTTGGAGTTTCCGCCTCGAATAGCGAAGGGATGGGTGAGTAAAAGCCGCGCGACAGAATCTACCTCATCCAAACTCGCTAATAAAAGCCTATCCCTTCTCAAATCCCCCATTGCCATTCGGCCCAAGCTATCAATCATTAAATCAGTACTGCAAACCCAAATCCAATACTCATTCCATGTCGCGCCCTTCTCCCTACCCGACATCAGAAAACTGGATAAAACCTTTATTCAGCTCACTAAACGTGTATGTGGCTTACCAACTAGTACCCCTAATGCCCTCACACAACTCCCAACTGACCATTACAGAGTAGGCTCTAGCCCACTTATTATTTCATATGCTCGTACATTGGGTACACAACTCAAAGAAGCACTAAACGACCCAGGATGGCTTGGTATCATCTACCAGGGTCTCCTTAAATTCCTTGCCCTCAGATACAATGGCCTATATTCGCTATCATCGCTACATCCACAAGCATGCCTCCACTCTCCCACTGCGCGCACAGTCCTCATCCTACGTCAAATGAAAATTAGCATACAGACCGACTTGCTAGACTACCCTAACACCTCATCACCACTAGAACAGGCATGACTTACCAGCCCTTTCCTATCACAGTTCAACATCTCCCACCCAAAGCAAAAAATCCCTATCATCACTTACTTCAAAGAGCGCTGCATCACCACCCTTACCCAACTTACCACTGCCACAGGCCACCGATTTTTAAAACCCAGTGAATTCACCCTTAAATTGTCCCGAGCCACGTCCAAAACTAGTCGTTACTTACACCACCTCCGTACCCTCTTTTGTCACCCGTCAACAGCCTGTACTCTCACATGTGACCTTCCATGTCTTTACCACCCCCATACGATTCAGGACCTACTCCCTTAGTACCGATCTACTCCAGCCGCCTCCATCTACCATACACTCAGAACAACATATTCCACCAAATCCAACCCTCCCTCTTACCCCACAACATGATGAACCTAGCAACGACCCACTTCAAACCCCAAGTCAAGTACCTAATCCGCCAGACACCCCTACCCACCCTCAAACTACTCCCGTAGTAACCCCCCCACACAACTCCGATAACCCTGATGCCTACGTCATTGAAGCTATACTGAGAATTAAGACCCAAACATCAATTGATGCCTTTGGTGCCACCTTCATTGATACATACTATCACTGCAAATGGGCTGGCTACTCCTCAGATGACAACACATGGCAGACCAAGGATGATCTGTTCGGACTACACGACGAGTGTGATCCCGACCATAACCTTGCCCTTCTCACCGCCTTTCATAAACGGACAAACACCGACTACTTAGCACACATTCATCAACAACAAACTACCCCCACCCAACCTATAGACAACCGATATATCCACAAGCCAATTGATGCCCCTAATGTGCACATCAATATAACCGAATGTAACCCGGACAAAGATATCAAACATGATCACCCATTCATCCATATGGGCCCTCGCCTTTCCAATATCTACGCCCAACATGGCCGCTTCATTGGACTCATCCCTAACAATAGGCTAAAATGGCTCTGGGAAAGATACTCTGCCATAAACATACACCCGCAAACTCTTCAACCCCCGAAACAAGACTTCGCTACCGAGCTATACTAGCTAGTTGACCGCTACCTTAAAGACACCCACCCCAAGAAACCAAGATCCCTCACCAAACTAGGAGCAGCATGCGCGCACCAAGTCCTGCACCAAGATATTCTCACCTTATTTATCAGCACATTCCCGCTCACTCATTCATACTACTCCAGCCCACTGACATGCCCTATGGACCTCCTTACATTTTCCAGTCCACACCACTGGGACTGTGTCTTTGGAGCCATAGGCAACGCTACCCAACACAACTGGATAGGCCGGGGCTTTGCCCACCCACCCCCCCCCCCCCCCCCCCGGCCCCCTCACACACGAAGCTCTTAAATGGGCAAAATTAGCAGCGCACTCATCCCCCTCCACTTCCACCATCCTCATCCTCACACAACAAAACGCCCCTTGCCCCTCTCACCCCCTACTACGTCTCCCGCCAGAAGTCAACCTACTTGCTACAATAGACCCAAACCAGCTTAAATATGTCCACACCCCCCCCTCTCCCCAAATACCTCAACCAAAAGGAACCAACACTAACCCTTATCTTACAGGTACAGCACCCCCTCCACACAGACGTCCCGACCCCCTTCATGCAACAGCTAGAATAGTTACTCACCATCAAACAAATTAAAAGCTACCATCCATCACCCACCTCACCTCCCCTACACCACAACACCTGTCACCCTCTCTCGGACCAAACCAAACAAAGCCTGGAGCATAGCGGTTCCGCACCCACCCCAGATTACACCCACAATACCCCCTCCCCCAATCCCCCTAATTTATCAACAAAACACCACCCCCAAATATCCCCTCATGAACTCGCACTACACTGACGGTTCCCTCACCCAACCCGATGCGGGCTATGGTATTTATCATGCAGGAACAAGGCAAGGGGTCGCCCTCCGGCTACCAGGTCCGGCTACCATCCTAAGGGCCGAACTGATGGCCATATATGATGCCCTCCTCCTGCTAGACTCCTTCCCGCCCCCATACTTCATCTTCACAGACAGCCTCACCTCCCTATTTCTGATCCGCAACCATATATCCCGTCCTTCTTCCCATCATCATCACCCTGATCGCAATCTCATTACAGCCATTGTTAACACCCAATGCAATTCCTCAAAGTCCGCTCCCACACTGGCATCCAAGGTAATGAGGAAGCGGATCTACTCACCCAACTTGGCGCCACTAAACCCAAAGTCTACCCCATGGATGACCCTATCCACATTGCCCACACTCACCCATTCTGGTTTATTCACCCCGTCCCAGAACCCCCTGCACCCCGACCAATACGTATATTTTAGCCACTCTCACCCGTGACCCAATAAACAAGCTGCTGACTCAATTAGCCATACAAAGGTCCATATTCAAAAATGGACCCAATCCAAAGTGTTGCACCACAAACTCTCAAACCACTTCTGGCAAACCAAAGCTACCACTGATGCGCTATTGCACACCTCACTTCGGTAAGCTCCCCTTCAAGTCATAGTTATTCGCTTTGATGCGCACACCTAACTCCCTAACTGGCCGCCGGGCCAACTCGGAGCTTTGGCTGCTCACCGGGACATAACGGTCCCCTTTTTCTCCCCCACAAGACCCTCTCCCAATTTGGGCCTAGTGGAAATTCCCTTTGGTCGATGGCAGTCCGGAATAGCTCCCCACACCTTGGTCGCTTTCCGGCTCGCACGCTTACTCACTAGTTTTTGGACACCAACGGGCTTGCACCGTTCTCGGGGTTACTACTCCCTATATATACTTCTGTGACTGTCCGCGGGGGCTTCACAAACAACCATGCCGAAATCACGAAAACCCTCGATTCCCGGTGATGAGTCGCGGTGAGTCTTGGCCCACCCACCACGGTCCCATTGGACCGTGGTGAGTCCCAAGACTCCCCACGACTCCCACCACAAGGTCTCCGCCCCCATGGTGAGTCCTATGCCACCCCCACTAAGTCCCACTAAGCTACTACCACCCCTTGTGGAACCACCCCCACCGCAACCCGGTGTGCGGGGCTCCACCTAGTGAGCGCCTCCGCCTCCTTGAGTGGCTTGGGCACTCAAGGGTGCTTCAGCCCCCGCAACTAATGTTGTCACTGCCCCACCACAGGGGCAGCCCCTCACGTGTCCCGACCCCCTGCCCTCAAGGCAAAGGGCCGCGACACACACCCCTACCAACAGGGAGTTGATGTCCTCATCGACTTGTCCATTTTGTAGAAACGAACATCCAAGTTGTGACGTCCCACATCAAGGAGTTTGTTTCCGCACCATGGCGTCCCATGGCTAAGAACCAAACCCCCACTTGACTCTACTCTCCACTAGCTAGTTCGGCCGACTTCCTCCAAGTCCCGGCCAAGGGTGGAGCCTCTCAAGCTCCTCCCAGTGCACTCTTCTTGACCCACTTCAGGGCCAAGGAACGATCCTCCCCGAGGATCGAATCGCCTTATTGCAACAACATTTGCTTGCGACCGCTCGTGATGTCGCTTTTGGCATCACCTTGAGCAAGGGTTCGCCTTGAACCATTTTTGACTAGGAAATATGCCAATTTGCAGTGGACACTGAGGTCTCCAACACTGGTTTTCCGTACTGCTTTGAAATATTGTTGTAGTTGATTAGTGCCATGTCGTCCTCCTCATCCAGGTGCTCCACATGCACTCAGGAGCCACCTGCACCGGAAGCCCACCTCAGTCCAGTCTGTAGGTTCATATCCGCCCGCCATGAATGCTGATCTTCCTCCTCATCCAGATTGTGGACGAATATCTTCCTCTTTGTAGTGCGTGTGAAAAGGTCACCTTCCAAACCGTATGCACTGTTATGCAGTGGTGTTCCAACCACAAAATGTCTTGAGAGCCTCCGCCATTTTGTTTGGTTCACTTGACCTCAAGGGCGACGCACCAGCAAATCCTCTCGGCTGGGTCCAACTCCTTTTCTGCCCCCAATAAGGAACAAATGGTATCCGGATGTCTGCAGGCAAGCACGCACAATATCATGTCGTGTACAAGCCGTGTACGTGTAAGACTGCTCACGCTTATTGTAGAATAATAGGAATTTCTGACTCAATGATAATTTTCAGAACTTTTTAATATCTTTCTCATCGATATAGCACCTTCGATATTTCTGCGATAGAGCAGTGTTCTTCGATATCTTGTATACAGCTGATAGTCTATCTTGGACTGAATGATAGAAGGAATGGATGAATAATTGTAAAGGATGGATGAAGGAGTTTGAGCGGTTATTACAGTTATTGAAGCGCCCTGCTATATAATGCGTTCATGAGAAGCAGACAGTGTCAATTGAGCCAGAGAGCCGTGATCGGAGTAGGGAGAGTAGAGTGAGTAGGAGATAGACTATAGAGTTATTTTGCAATGGTAGATTTAGTACTGCGTTCTTGCAGTGTTGTGATTTATGAATGAGAAGAAGAAGGAAAAGGAAGTGCAATTCACTTTGTGTATGTGTAAAGAATGGAGTGATGGAATGAGAATGTATTTCTGTGTGTAAGAACTGAAGAATCATAATTATATGAGATGGGGAGAATGCGCACAAATGAAGAAGATAAGAATTCAGTGTGAGAATTAGATTCTGGTCTATCAAGAGATATATCGATAAGGGATATTCAAAGCATATTAAGGAAATGAAGATAGAAAGAGTCTTCAATTGGATTAAGGGTAGGAGTACAATTGTGAAGTAAAATCATTTGCATGGCAGAAAGCAATGATGTGGGAATAAAGGAAGTGTGAGGGTTGATCACTGGATTACCAGATCATTTATCGATAATAATCTTTCAGAAGATTTGTTGTAGTGATAAAGAAGTATTCTTATTGCAATTAGTCAATAGAGGGTGGTATGGAGAGATATCCATCCTACATAGAAGTTGTTATTGGAAGTATAGTTGGTCGCAGAAGTGGTATAGACCATTTGAAGGTTATCCCGAACTTATGAGAGAATGGAATCATAATTTTGGTGAGGGAAAATCCCTGGAGCAACTGGAGAAACAGAATTGGTGATGAAGAATGATCACTAGTAATGTGTGAAGGAGAGCAGATAGTATATCCTGTAGAATTAATTACGGGACTGCCTAATAGTTTGTCTCTGGATATTTTTAAGAGATTACAATGTAGTGACAAGGAGATAATTAATCTATGGTTAGTAAATAAAGAATGGTATCGAGAGCTGTTGACTTTGTATCAGAGAGATTATTGGAGGAAGAATATAGTTGAGCAATGGTATTTGATTTCAGCCGATGGAGCAGAGTTAATAGAAGATGAAGAGAATATTTAAAGAATGTGTTAGATGAAGATGACTGGTGGTAAAAGTTGTTTCAAAGAAGGGATAGAGAGAGATAGAATAGTCTAGCATCATTATGTATTAGTCATATAGTGCTTTCCCCAGCGAACGAACCTTAGAACTGATTAATCCTCTTTTAGGATTGATTTTAGATTTATCCTACTCTTATTCATAGTATGCTCATATGAGCATTGTTGGCGTCGCCAGTCATGTAGAGGTCTGCTCATAGGAGCAAACATTTCCTTGCCATTACTTCCGACTGCAGGATGTGGGGAGTCTGTGCCGAATTCCCAGGCCCAGTGAGGGTGCTAAGGAGTCTGTGCCTACTTATGTTGTTTCATTATGTATCATGTTGTACATCATGCTATATGCTGTTTCATTCTGTTTCACTTTGTATCATGGTAAACTTGTGTGCTTGGGTAGTCTGTGCCGATTACCTCTCCAACACCCCGGAGAATACAGAGATTGTGGATGCCGCACTGGATGCAAATCTGGCAGTATGCAAGACAAAATGGCACTCAAAGATTGCCAAGTATAGTTCAATATGTGATCCAACCCTTGGCGACGGGTTTCTTTTCGAGATAACAACATACTACAACAAGTTGCGCGCCCTGGACAGAGCGGAGATGACTCTTGAGAAACCTCAGATGGTTGCCACTAGCCTCGTTTCTGCGGATGCGAAGATTGGGTGGTTGAAATTGTGGAATCTGCCGCCAGCCAACAGGAATATCTTCCCGGTGTCACCAACGGCCAAGGAATTCAGTGATTGGGTGGACAAAGCCACTTAGTGGTGGCAAGCATTCTATTCTTCACCACATGAATATGCAGTTCTGGAAGTCGGCATAGACTTGCAATGGCTTTGCATCAAAATGTTAATAATCTGATTGTGTTGTGGATATTGGAGGGCCATGCTGACAGTCCTTGTTGTTTGCAGCAAATGCAAGAGGTGGAGAGGGAACTGGGCTATCTTATCAGGGACAAGGTTTTGGCGGTGCGTCAGACGGACGACATGAAGGGATTGCTCAAGTGGATTGAGCATTTCATGGTCGAGTACTGGAACGAGCTTTTCCACTGCAAGATGGTGGAGGGCCCACGCAGGAGCTGGGGTGTCCTTGGCAGCCAGGGGGGATGCAGCCTACGCGTCGAGTGTCTATGTACAGGTATGACAATGCACACCCTGTGTTGTTTTTCTAGAGGTGGTAGTTGGGAAGTCTGCACAGATTTTCTGAGAGGATGCTGACTATGGCAAAAGTCTGTGCCAATTTCTGAATGTGCAATGCCTCACTTTTTTCAGGTACATCGACTTCTACCTTCCGCCCAACAAACACATTCAAGCTATTTCGGCAATGGTTTCTTAGTGGGCAGGTACACGGGCTGAATGCACCATGTACAATAGTAAGCAGATTACAGAGTACGTGCAGTCCTCCCATTTGCAATGTTATTGGTGGTGGGACTGCCCACCCACCTTCATCCCTGTAGAGGAAGCAGAAGCATACAAGATGCTAGCTTCAGGTGAAGAAATACCACCCCCACCTGGACAACCCGCCAGCGAGACCACGAGGGCAGAAGCCCACAATGTCGCTGTCGCTCATCTTGAGCACACCACAGAGGCCCTTCTAGCAGAGGCGGCTTCCAAAAAGGGCCGCACCAGGAAGCAAAAGCCCAAGAAGGCACTTGAAGAGTCGGCGAGTAGTCATCTCTAGCCAAACAGGCCAGAGCCCAGAGGGAGAAAAGCCAGGAGGGGGCGGATGAGACAGAGGACGTGCAGGTGGTGGAAGCCGAACAGGTTCAAGAGCATGGCAGAACGGGGATCACCGAGCATTTGGATGGCATGGACCTAGCAAATGCACGGCGTGGCCCTAGCAGGAGTCTCGTTTTTCCTCAGGGGGTGGTCCTAGTTCGAGAGTACCCAAGTCAATGGGCAATAGATGCGATACTCTTTGTCGCAAGAAAATGCGCGCACATGCTCAGGTAGGATGGTAGAGAGAAGCACAACATCGAATGATTTTGCTTTGTATAAAACTTCTAGAGAACCTGGGATTAGGCGCATACTAAACTTCTTTGGTGGCATCCTCGATTCCTTGACGAATTCGAAAGGACAACAATATCATTGAAAAAATCCAAGAGCTTGAGAAAGCAGCTCAGAATCTAAAGGAGGAGAGAGATATACAAATGGGTTCTCCCTCCCCTCGAATGCCAACTCGCGCACATGCTCAAGTAGGATGGTAGAGATAAACACAACATTGGATGATTTCGCTTTGTGTAAAGCTTTGCCCTTATTTCAAGATCGTTGTTATTAGTTTTCAAGTTCGTTGTCTCCACTGTCCGGAGACAACGTTGATATCTAGATACATTAAATATCTTATAGAGAGCGTCGGATTAGGCATATACTAAACTTCTTTAGTGGCATGCTCGATTCCTTGACAAATTCGAATGGTTTTGTCACATAACGACGCAATTGCAATCCATGCAATACTCTTCGTCAAAGAAAAACGCGCGCACATGCTCAGGTAGATGGTACAGAGAAGCACAACATCGAATGATTTTGCTTTGTATAAAGCTTTGGCCTTAATTCAAAATGAACATCAAATCATCAAATCATCAATCATCTATCATCAAATCATCAAACCATCAAATACAATAATGAAATAAAGTCAACTAATTATTTCTGGAGGAGCAAGATATTATTGCAAGACCATTGATCAAAGGTGCAATACTCTTCGTCACAAATCAACTCAAGCACATGCTCAGGTATGATGGTAGAGAGAAGCACAACATCGGATGATTTTGCAAACATCAAACATCAAACATCAAATGAACAGATCGTCAATTGATTAACGATTAACGATTAACGATCTAAAGGAATACTTCCATGATTTTAGAGTATTAGAGTATCCCATGTTAGAGATGCAAGAAAGACAAGAGAAGCGGCCTCACTCCAAGTTTTCAACACTCCGGATCAATGGATTCCCTAAGTGAAAAATGGATTGGAGCGAAAGAAGAACATTTTGTGAAATAACCGGTGGTTGCTGCGAAAGAAGAGCATTTTGTGAACGAGTTTGTTGCAGCGGAAGAACAGGTCGTCCCTGGACAAATAAATCACTACGGATAGACACGAGCGAGCCAAGGGCCATAAATTACGCACATTTCAATATGTAAAGGTTGCTTGGTTACATTGCACTAATTTAAACGAGAATCGTCAAAAGGAGAGAACAATGTTGGTTGAACAATGCTCACAACTGCAAACAGTTCCAAACTATCATTAGAGTATCCCATGTTAGAGATGCAAGAAAGACAAGAGAAGCGGCCTCACTCCAAGTTTTCAACACTCCGGATCAATGGATTCCCTAAGTGAAATTTGGCTTTATCCAAAGAAAGTCCTCTGAAATGCAATCATAAGAGCTTTACATTTTAGCAACATCCATCTGATGCTGGTCTTCAACTTCTCTTTTTTGTTCCTAAGCGATAACCGAGAACGTAATTGAGTGGATGCCTGATCCCTATGTGTCATTCCTGGATGTTTTTTTGGGGTTTGAAAATTCTTGACCACCTCAGGCCTGGGTGAAGTACAATCAAATGATGGCATTAACGACCGAAGCAATTAGTGATGTTCATGTAGACCAATTGTAAATTGGCCTCTCTTGCATCATATTTAATTCACATTCTTTCCCTCCACAAAACCACGTAGATACATTATGCTGGTCATAAATATAAGCTAAAAATATTTACGTACATGTTTGTAATGAGAGCATTTAAGTAATTGTCGGCTCCCTTTACTTGCACATGATGGGTGTAATTTACTGGATATCCCATTCATATTTCCACCTCCATGTGATTTACATAGCGCAGAGTCTTGGTGCCATTATGCATCACTTGCTCCAGTTGCACGGCGTTGCTTTTGTGAGAGTTGTTTGACATACTCACCTAAGTCATAGCAGGCATCCATTGTGAGGAGACAACGTTGACATCTAGATACATCAGAGAACTTCTACAGAACCTCGGTGAGTCCTATCTCGAATGACATGATCCCCACCTAGAAGTGGTGTGTGCGTTGAACTGACAATCCTTTCGAAGTTTGGAAGGATCTAGTAGACCTGTGGTTTCACATGATTCTTTTTTTTCCCATTCTCAAGCCATATGCTTAATGACGGCGTGTGCAATGTGCGTGCAAAATTTGGCAGTGAACAAAAGTCATCTGGACCCAAAACCATATTTTCCTCTCCAAGGTTGAGTTTTCTTCAACTTCATGCAGGGCCTACGACGTCGGGGGTGAATATATCTTCTTGATGCTCGTCATTTGCAACTTTGCATATGTGATCTGAACATACTTAAGCACATGTGGACCAAATATGAGCTTGAACCATGTTTAGTCAATGGGTCATTCGAGATTTCAACGAAACTACTTGTTGTGGAGACTAAATATTGCGTTTCGTCTGCACACAATTTTTTTTTAATTCCAGTTTCAAGCCATATGCTTAATGACAGCATATGCAATGTACATGCAAAATTTGGGAGTAAACAAAAGTCATTTGGACCCAAAACCGTATTTTCTTCCCTCATTTGTACTCCAAAGTTAACTTCTCTACAACTTCATGCACTCTTCATAAAGAGTCTAAAAAAGTAAGCAAAGATTTTTTTTGTTGTTGTTGTTGTTTTTTTTTTTTTTTTTTTTTGTCCAATATTTTGCACTAATGTAGTGGTGCAAGGGTTGAATTCACAATTTTTTTTAGTAAAAACAAAAATCATTACGTACCAGAAATCCCCAATCCTAGACCACCAGGCTAGAGGGTACTGCGACGTTCCGGCGACGTGCGGGAGTCGCAACGTCACCATTTCCCCTTGGACGCCCAGCTCGACGGGGTATTGCGATGTCCAGTCGTCGCTAGCACGGCCTAGCGACACTCCAGCTTGCAGCGACGTGGGGAGTCGCAAGGATGCCATTTCCCCTTGGCCCACGCTACCTCGCGGGGGTTGCGACTACTAGAAGTCGCCCGTCAGCGGTAATGCGACGGGCCTGCGACGTCCAAGAGTCGCAGAGAGGCCCTGTTTAGTGTCTCTTTGCAAAGGTCATGGCAGAGGCCAAGGTCAATTGACCCCTTCTTCCAATCTTTATAGTGCTCCTTCTCTCCTGCTATATAACAGGGCCAGAGTTCTTTCTACCACCATTGGTGCCGATCCCAACAAACTTGACGGCCGCCGCCACATCCTCCTCCTCATCCCCTCAGGTGGGATGATGATTTTTTGCACATGTACATGATTTTGCTTTATTGGGTTCCCAAGCCATATGCTTGATGACAACGTGTGCAATGCGTGTGCAAAACTTGGGAGTGAACAAAAATCATTTGGACTGAAAACCATATTTTCTTCCCTCATTTGCACTCCCCAAGTTGAGTTATTTTCAACTTCATGCACTCTCCATAGAGAGTTCCGCAATAGTGAGTGAAGGAAACTCTTTGTTTTTTTTTCATTTTTGTTTAGTCCAAATTTTTTCATGGATGTAGTGGTGTGGGGTTTTCATTCACAGAACAAAATAGAGCTAAAAAAAAAATCATTACCTAGGAAAATCCCGCAATCATAGATATTGTAAATGCAAGGGGTTGCGACCTCCAGGGGTCGCCTTGCGACGGCATTGCAATGCCCCAGCTTGCGACGGCGGAGAATCGCAATATCACATTTTTTGTGTCTTTGCAAAGGTCATGGCAGAGGCCAAGCTGAATGGATCCATTGTTGCAAATCTTTTTAGTCCTCCTTCTGTCCTACAATATAACATGTCTATCTTGCATGTGGGAGACCGTGATCAACCCGGGCGGCCTTATTGTTAAAGACAAAGGGCAGGGAGAGGGGGTGGGGGCACTAGGAAAGGAAAATAGAAGGGCCATGGGATTAGAGGGTTGAGGGTAGATTGTTTTGGCAATGGCTTTGGCAACATTGTTGTCTTTCATACCAATTTCGAAGATTCTTTTTGTTGCATCGAGATCATGGTAACCAAATCGATTGAAGGGTCCCTGTGAGGGATCACCGGGTGCTTGTACACAGGTCAGGAAATGAAAACTGGGCAATCCTACCCATCTTTGCGTGTGCTGACTGGCCCGTCAATCCTAAGGAGGATAGCAGCTCATGAAATATCGAGTAAAGCTTCGGCAACATTTCTCAAATTAGAAGCTCAATGTCCTCAGGTACACAGCCAGGACATGAATGGCTATTCGGTTCCATGGTCGCTTACATGCTTGTGAAACCAGGGGCCTAGCCCTAGCTCAGATAGGTCATACAAGGCAGTCTTCAGGGTCATCCTCTTCAGCCACTGCATCCAGTCCTTACCATCCCACTAGCTACCAGTCCAGGCCTCTCAACAAACTTTCAGTAGGAGGAGCGAGGTTTCCTAAAACAACGCAATCTATGTCCATGATCCTGCCACCTTTTAATCCGCCACCAGAGGTCATCCTCAGAAACAATGCTACAAATTGGTGGGATCTCAGGATGATAGAATCAATAAACACGGGGACCTGAACAACAGCTCTCCACCAAACAGAGATCCATAACTCCCACTGCCTTCAATGCCAGTTGGATTTGAGGACCTGGGATCATTAAGGGTCAATGTTGTGGAGAACATTGATGGGAGCCACTACTTTCCTTTATGTTCGTGCACGCTATATGTCATTTCAAGGCATGTTGCCACAATTTGACGCTCTTTCAACCACTAAGTCAAAAGGGACCAGAATTTCTCTTCTGATTCCCTGCCTAATCCGAAATCTGGAGCAGATATGGCAACTTTTGATTCATTGCAATAGCACAAGCCTTCAGCTATGAGGACCTTACTTAGCAGCATAGCTGCATGTGGAACTCCATCTTCATACAACATATACCGGCAATCATTGAAGGAACATATGAATGCCACTGAGAGTAAGACCCTTGTAAGAAATGCTACAGGAGATGGTAGATGAATACATTCTCATTCATCGTACCATAATCTCAACCAGAGATAACACGAAATTCACTTGAGGTGCACCCTCTCAAGTCCCAGACAGTGTTTCCTTAAAATTTGAAATGATTGGTTGTCCGGGTAGGAGGAGTTTTTTATACAAATGCTTCCCCAGCAGTTGCAGCAGGGAAACTCTAGGAAACGCTCACCAGATATATGAGCCTTGTCACCAGATCCCCAAAACTTAACAGTCAGATTTGCTGACAAAAAACTCGTAGCAAGTGTGATAATTACTTGGAATTCTCCATTCGGGTCATTCAGCAATGCTGGGAGCTGTGAAAGACAAATCTCTGCTGCCATGTCCCACGCGTGCCTGTACCAGCAACCATTCTATGAAATAGATCATTGATCTCCTCTATATCTCTCAATTTTCTCTCACTCCCTCCAGAGGCAGTTTTAGTGACAATCACTTCCATCATCTCTAAACGTCTGGTGTTGAAGTCAACACTCCTCATACACACATCCATGGATGTCAAAAAACTTTTCTCCGAATAACCATCTTTTGGAATACTCATAATCATACATACTAACTCTGGCCATGACAGAGTAGTGCTGACCTGAAACCAGAGATAAATAGCAATAACATCAGATGCATGCAAGCAACAAATAGAAATCGGGGTAAAGCATAAAACCAAATCCATATGCAGCTAGCCAAGGATAGCAAACAGGAGAGTAGATTAGTGCATCCTCATCCTCCTCTAGGACACTAGGTGTAGCATCAATCTCGGGATATAAGTGAGACAACTTTCTCGAAGCTCACACACACAGTTGACATGTGACTATACATTGATTAGAGAAAACTGAAAGACAGAAGTCCCCAGGAGGAGAATACATACATGGGGAACATCACTAACATACCAACACATCCAATTATAATTATTATACCTGCAAAAGAAGAAGGGAAAGAAAGATAGGGCGCCAGACACATACCACATGGGATGCTGATGTGTGGGGGGTAAGCGAGGATATGACTGCGGAGAGCAATTGGCGGATCTCATCATGCGCTCTGCCAACAAGAAGTTGCGAAACAAGCTGGCAACAAGTAGATCTTGCCGAAACAAGCGCTGAAACAACTCTGCACCATCCACAATGCATCATTCCTACATGCTTTGAAAGCTAAGAGCCCAAACAGCTCTAATATGCAGGCACCAGATTTACAGAGTTACTGGAACATTTAAATTAGGTAGCCCCTACTATCCAGGGCCACATTTGACCTGAACTCTGTAGCTCCCCAAGCTCCCAATTCACCAGGACAAGTCCACCCGTTGTGAACTACAGGGTACCAGCCTTCTAATATGTGCACCCTTATTGATGTATTGTAGAGTTATGTCGCGCGGCTTTTACTCACCCATCCCTTCGCTATCCGAGGCGGAAACTCCAAGATAGAAGAGTTGGAAATCTCTAAGTACTCAGCCCGCTCAGAACAATCAGTCATGACCTACAGCTAGTGTATCATGGGGGTGTTTCCTATTTGTTTTCCTTTCCGCATTCGTGTTAGCTACCTGGCTATTGATAATTAAGTATCAGTTTGCTTCATCAATCTATCGGATTCTATCAACTCATCCATTCATTCCACAGCTTCACTCAGATCTCTCTACACAGTGTGATTGTATTGTATAAGTATCAGATTATGATTTATCAGGTATCAGGCCGAAGCCATTGTGTCTCTAATCTGCTCTACAATATCACTACAGCTTTGCATATAACAAGCATCTACTAATCATCTCTCCTCCTTCACCGTGCTCTCCATCTTTGCTTCCGTTCTTACTCTCCGCCCGATCCCCTCTCATGCATGACCAAGAAGTCCTCCCCGTGAAGTGCTTGCTCCCCGTTTTATCTTCCTACCCGTTGTTCTTAACCGCTTCCCTCACTAACCGTCGTCCGTGAACTAACATGTTCCCTTCGCAGGTGTTGTTCCCCACAGTCGTTCCCTGTCCTGCTATCCTTTCCCTATGGTCGTGACAGCTGTGTCAAGCTGTGACTGGCTGTGTGAAACTGTGACCGGTTGTGACCGGTTGTGTCGGGCTGTGACTGGCTGTGCGACTGTGTTTGGCTGTGTCGGGCTGTTACTGGCTGTGTGGCTGTGACGGCTGTGACGGGCTGTGTTGGCTGTGATGGGTTGTGTTTGGCTGTGTCGGGCTGTTACTGGCTGTGTGGCTGTGACGGGCTGTGTTGGCTGTGATGGGCTGTGTCGGGCTGTGTGAAGCTGTGACGGGCTGTGTTACCCCCTTCTAAAGTGCGCTGTTGTCACCCCTAAGGCTCCTGTTGGTCTCAGTCTGTGCAAAAATTAAGGGTACCCTACAGATCCCGTATAAGTGTCTAAGTCCCAGACAGTCCTCTAACATTACCCCTTCCCCTCTCAAAAAGCCGTGTCCTCACGGTTTACTGATTGCGATTAGCAAACCTTTGTGAGTGAGCACCTTTCTAACGTTGAGAGTTTCGTGGCGGACTGTGTGTACGAGCCCGAGGTCTGTCACTGGTTGACGGAGATGTTTGAACACTACCCGGATAAGTGAGGCCCTCTGGAGGCTGATATCGAGGTAACCTTTCAGGCATAGGAGACCCCCGTCGCTTCTTCTCTGCCATCTGAATTGCATAGTCTTTTCCCATGTCAAAAGAATCCGCTGAAGAAACAGTTGTATCAGAATCCTCATCGCCTCTCAGGTGTTTTAATTGTCGAACTTTTTGTGGAATCCTCTGGGGCATACAACTATGTCTGGAAGTTTATATTTTAAAACTTGTTGTAAACGCTGAACAGCAAAATTGGTGAAGACACTGAGCTCCTTGTCTGTCCAGGTGAGTGGGGTACCAATTACTTGTGCACCGTGCAAGTATTTCCATGCCACATGTCCCTAATAGAAAATATCATCAATGCCGAATTTCTGTGTCGACAAATTGTTCCAGGCCGCTTGAAACCATGAACGAATTTGAGAATCCTTTTGCATCATAACTTTTGCCTCATATAGGTACATATGAGGTGGCACTGAAGGTAAGACCTAATGATCCCCACTGGAATAACTCAGAAAGCGCGATTGCATCTTGTGCTGCTCAATGTGATAACGTACCAGAAAACAAGCAGCGTAGTATAACCCGCATCCCATGACAATACTTGCTACCTCCTTGGTCTTGGTATAAATGAATCCATGTACAACTTGAAAGGCAATTAATTCCTTCAACATTGTACTTGCCTCATGCCAGTATTGTGCAAAGTGATGATCCTCAATTGGTCGATTGTTCGGAAGAACTTTAGTCCTAGTTGCCACTGGCAGCCAAATGCGCATGATTTGGTAGTAATGTGCGAATGACTGCGGAGGACTAAATTCTTTCCAAGCCAAATCCAACATGATGGGAATTTGGTTGAAGGGCATAATCATAGCCCTACTGTACTCTCTTGCAGCTGGAGTTTTAGGTGGGTTAAAAGCAGCATTACCCCATACCTCCGGCTGTGGTGGCTGTGGTGTGGTTGTAGTAACAACAGGTTCAGCTACTGGTACAGTGACTTGTTGTGGTGTTGGTGGTACTGGCTCTTGCATCATTGGCATCTCCTGCACCTCCTGTGAAGAAGACTGAAAAGCCAAAGTTCTGGCTTGTAAATAAGAAGCCATTAACTGTTCCTCAGGTATATAGGCTCTTTTTTCGATATTTGAAGTGAGGTCTTCCACTTGAGTCTGCAGTCCGTCTACATCCTCCTGTAACTCCGCTATCCTACTATAGACATTGTCTATAGTAGTTGTGGCAATGTTCTGCACTTGCAGTCTGAGCTCATTCATCTCGCTTTGGGTGAGCTTTCGTGGTGCTTTGCCCTCCACTGGGCCTTGTGCTAACCAGACCTGCATAAGGTGGTTATCCACCAAGTTGCTTGTGGTTCCTCTGAGAGTGTGCTCCTCTCTTAGTTTGTATACATCTAATTGCTGTTGTAAAGCCTCCATGCGCTTCGCATGAGGTTCAACCAAATTCGCATAGGCAGCAAGTAGATTATTGGCTTCCTTCCAAGCCTTGTTAGTGACCGAGATTTCATTTCTATTGGCCATGATCGTTTGTTGCAACTCCAGGATGTGCTTCTCTTGATCAGCTTCAATCTGTCTGTATTGCTTGAAAGTATCCTCATTGCGACAGATTGTATTCTTCATATCGACAATGAGTTTCATTTGCTCAACATTCTCTGCTTCTGCCTTCATACTTTTTTCTGCTTGACTGTTTATTTCTTTTGTAGTTTGGTCAAGTATAGTTGTGAGTGTAGCACATTGTATGGCCATCCTGTCATGCACTGTCTGCAACTCCGTATGTAGTGCATTCACTTCTTGTAACTTGCTTTCATGCTGCACCTGCATTTGGTATAGCTGTTGCTTATGTGCTTCGTGCAACTGGTCTTGCGCGAGGCCTGCCTCAATCAATTGTTCCTTGGCCAATTGCAAAGCCGCTTCTGTATTCTCCAAGTCTTGCTGCATCTTGAGAGTGACCTCCTCATCGACCTTGTTTGCACACTCAGTGGCTAGTCGAGCCTCAAACTCCTTCTTGAGTTCCTCTCTCAAGGCTGTCAATTGGATAGTTGGAACATGGGATTTGACATAAGTCCCCAACAAATTAAGTGTCCTGCCTATGGAACTCATCAGCATTGCCTGTTGAGGGTCATCATGGTGAGGTTGCTGCTGTTCCTCCTGATCCTCAACCGTGTGATGTCTCACGAACCACTCAGGCCATTGTCCCACCGGATTTTCTTCCTGAACCACTTCATCCATCACCGGTGCTGCAGTGTCTTGACATTCTACCTGTGGTACCTCCGACACAGGTGTGTGTATTATATGCACCTCAGGATTTCCCTTGGGCAATTGTTGCACCTCTGGAATCTCTGTCTCCTTGACCAGACCAGAATATTCATAGAGAAGGTCCCCCTTCTCAATTTCTGCCACTATCTATTCTGTAGTTGGAATATCTAACCCTTCTTTTTCCAAATCAATTATTTCTGGTTGAGCTGCATGGACAACTTGTAACCTTGTGACAAGCCGATCATCTGGCTGTGATGGCTGTGATACTGAAGTGACTTCCTCTTCCCTCTCTGAAGGTCCTGCTTCTAGTAATAGCAGTTCTCTGTGCTGCTGTGCCCCTTCCTACACAAAAACTTGGGAAACATTATCATGCGGATTCCGTGAAGCCAGTGGATCCGCCACTACAGTCTTTCCGCGCCTCTATCTCTTATTCTCGTGTTGTCCTGCCATTCCACCCTCACTGTGTGAAGAGCCTTGCTCTTCTATTGCAGTGGTTTCTGGCTCAAACACTCCCATCTCCTTTCTTTTTCGAGCATCAAGGATGCCAGAATCAAGAATTATTTGAGCAATGATTGGGCCAGACACTATGATAGGAGACTTTGCGGCAGTACCATGTAATCTTTTCATCTCCTCTACCAGTGCGTTGTACATTATGTCCGCCCATTCTACCTCTTCTCCTCTCAGGGCTTTGAGTATTTTCTCTGTGAAGGATCTGCTCAAATACTGTTGGTTCTGTTTCATGGCAAACAGAACGTTCAATACCTGGCCTACCTCCTTAAGCCCTGGGTACACGGCCTTGGTACAAGCATAACCCTGAGTTTTAAAGAAACTCCCTTCTTGGAATAAGTCCCCTATTTGCAGTCTTGCCCTGTGCTCCTCCACATGCACCTGGCCTGCTGGCAATCGAAACAATTGCTGTAGGTATAGGGGAGTAATTACTAATTCAACTCCCTTCACCGTTGTTGCTCCCGTCCTTGGCTCAAAGTTCTGTAAGAATTGTAACATGTACTGTCTATGGTGCAATGTCCAATCTTTGCTTTGCAATCTTTGCTTTGCAATCCTTGCAATCTCAGCTCCTTCAGTATCTGCATCGCTTGTGGGGTAGCAATTGTTTGTTTCTGCAGAATTGTGGTGCTCTTCACCCTGATTTCCTCCATTCCTCTCACTCTCTTCATTCTAGACCCACAGAAATGTTTTGGCCGTAACAATTGAAGAAATGCCTGTAGTGCACAAAACGTAAACGTATGGTTGCCACAAAAAGCTATGGGTAATTTCTTGTAAGCCTGCGGGGCTTGCAAACATCGATCAAGAAAAAAGCTCCGCTCTGTTCTTTCGTGTCTATGCCACTGCGTAAGTAATATTGCAAGTGTATAGTCTATTAGTTCCTCCATAGCTTCAAAGCTATAGCATTGATGGTCTGTCCCGTCGAGACGCCCGTTACTTAGAACGACGCCGACTCTTGCGCTTAAATTCCCTCTAATTTCTTGATCTTTTTTTTGGTTTTCGATTGGCTGTAACCGCTGTGACTGGATTTTAAATTTAATTCTCTTTAGTGGGCTTTCCCTGCTGGATTGTCCACTAGGATCACACATGTGACAAGAATTTCGCTTTTCTGTACTTGTTGTTTGTTCCGTTCCCCTTTTTCCGTATTCATTAATGGGCCCGCCATTCATCCGAATTGACGCGCTAAGTAGGTACTTTGACGGCCATCTTTGTCCTCTTTCTTGATGACACATGTTCTTGCACTTCCTTCTCAGCTGTGTGTCGCGCCCTGACTTCCACGTGTCTATTTTTAAACCGGTTTCCGTCCTTTCTTCTGTCGGCCATTTTCCTGAAGTTATTGGGCGTCCACCTGTCACTGATTCTATGGATCGTGTAACCCTAGTAGGCTGTGTTGAGCTGTGACAGGCTGTGTCATACTGTGGTACGCTGTGATAGGCTGTGATGCACTGTGGTAAGCTGTGATAGGCTGTGACACGCGGTGGTAGGTTGTGATAGGCTGTGTTGCGCCGTGCTGGGCTGTGATAGGCTGTGTCACGTTGTGATGGACTGTAATAGGCTGTGTTTCGCCTTGATGGGCTGTGATAGGCTGTGTCACGCTTGTTCTGCCCGCCCTGGTCATATATGCTTGGCCTAGCGACAAGTGCTCCATACTCCGTTGGTAACACTGGCGCAGCCCGTGACTGCTCTTGCGTTTCAACATGCAAATCATGCTGCAATGGTTTGTCATGGATACCACTGTATCCCTTTAACTTATTGGCATTGACTCTTCCCAGCATTTCTTTGTTAATGGTTTGTAACATGGCGGTGTTGTTATCATACATCTTTTGTATGACATAAGGTCCTTTCCATGGTGATTTAAGCTTAGAAGCTTTAATTTTTCCCTTCTTCTGCAACCATAGAACCAAATCTCCCGTCTTAAAAGTTTTTAACTTGTTTTCGTCAAACTGTTCCTTCCTCTTCATCTGAATTCTTGTCATATTATCAGCTGTTAGTGCACTGAGTGCCAGCCAGATTATTCTGGGGTCAAATCCTGCAACTTGACGGGTATGGTATGCTCTTCTCCCCCTTCCCTGCCGTGTCCCATCAGAAAGCCTTCACGGCGAGGTTACTGTGAAACAGATTATTTTCTCCTCTCACTATCAAGGGGCCTGATTTGTGAGCTCCTGGGTGTTTTCCCCTCAGAAAATAAAATAAAAATTGTTACTTAGTGACTTAGCTTAGTTGGTTCAGTGTTACTTAGCTTAGGGGCTTGGATGTTTGTTTGTTCATGAGGGTTTAATTTAATTTTTTGTTACTTTAGTTAGTTTTGTTTGTTTGTTAGTTAGGGTTCAATTTTTTATTTTATTTTATTTTATTTATTTATTTTTTAATCTTAGCTAGTTTTGTTTGTTTGTTAATATGTTCTATGGTACCATCCCCCTTTTTTTTTTGGCTTCTTTTGAGGTCATGGGCATTTGTTTGCATTGTAGGCATGGACCGGGATGAGGACAAGACCCCTCGTCGCCCTTCTTCCGGGAAGAAGAAACGACGTGATAACCTGGATCTGGCCCCGCGCATTACTCGTTCAGCAAGGAACTCTCGATATCCCGGATGGCCCTAGCCCTAATTGCATATGAAGGCTGTCCTGGAACGTTCACGGGCAGCCGTGCTTGAGGCAAGAGAGAGGGAGAGGGTCGAGTGGACTTTGCGCCATGGGTTGGGGCTAGAGGTGGAGGAGGGTGGTGATGCCAGGGATAGTTCATCATGGCAACATGAGGCCGCCGCCGAGGCTGCGGCGGCAGCTATGTTATCTTTATCCCCCGGTGGTGCAGCGCCCTCTCCCTCACATGTTCATGGCAGCACCGGGGGTGTCTCCACCTTACCAGGCGTCGTTTGGTGGATGCCGGAAACCTCTTGCCAACTTGGAATGCCGCCTCTCCCACCGAGAAGGCGGCGCTCTTGGCGCAATTGGGCATTCCCATTGCGGCGACCGTTGCCTCTGACCACGGGGTTACACTATCCGTATTTGTTCTTAGTTTTTCTCATCTTTTTTGAACTTGTAAATTTTAGAAGATGAATAAATTAGGTGGTTGATTCTACTGGCATGTGTTTGATTTGCAGGGTGCGGCCTCCTTTGGCTCAATGTAGAGTTACACGATGGGGGCACGGCCCCTAGAGGTCCCACTTGTCATTGATGAGGGGGCTAGAGAGAGACGCAGGCAAAGAGAGAAAGAAAGTGAGGCTATTGTTGGGAAGGGAAAAGGCCTATCATTAGAACCCCCAAAGAAGAAAAAGAGGCCTCCACTATAAGAAAATTTGGTTTTTACGACTCTGTCTTATGATTGCAAATGCATTTATGAAAGCCATTTACGACTCCCTAACTCTGAAGAAGTAGAAGCCGAGTTAGTTGTGACATGGTAGTCGTGGCTGCCATGGAGTCGTAAGTGACAATCGCGAGGCTTTGTGTGATGTGGCGCCGGAGCTGCGCGTGGTCATAGTCATACACGCTGGCTTGGCTGAATGATTAAACGGTCATTGTCCGCCATGTCAACCGCTGAGTGGGAGAGACACGTGCTGAATAGGGGACATGCCACATGTCAGGCTGCACAGGCATCCCTGATTGTGAGCTGTGACTGCGGAGGGGGGAATCAGACGTCAGCACGTGTCGCTTCGTGGTTCCAGCACGTGCTTCCCCATGTGGTTGACATGTGTCGCCTTGGGGGTGGGGATTCACAGTCATGGATATGTCTGTATAGGGGGGTATCAGGGAACGCCACGTCGCACGAGGACATGGTGAGACTGTGACTACCCACGTGCTGGACTCTCCTGAATATCCACATGCCCAAACTTTGCCAACATGGCCACTTGTAAATTCTTTGGGTTTTGACGCCTATACCAATCATCAGCTTTACCTTTGAGGTTTAACCTTGCCACCTTGAATATGAGGTTTGCTATTTCATGAGCATGAGCGGCATGAGCGGCATGAGCGGCATGAGCAGAGTAGTAACACAATCGGTTTTCATGAGCAGAAGTACAAATTTCGAAAATAAAAAACAATAAAAAACAATAATTTAATGCAATGTGTCAGGAAAAACAAATATATTAATCGGCCCCTTGAAGGGAAAATTGCATTTTTGACAGTTGTGCTCATGATATTTCGTCTTCCGCTCATGCCAATTCCCAGCGACATGTGCAAATATGGCGCCGAATTTCGCGGTAATAGGGTCCGTAACCTGAAAAACGGCGACGTATTTCGCGGTAATAGGTTTCTCTGGCGAAAAATGGGAACGAATTCCGCGGCTATAGGTCCCCTCATGACAGGTAATTCAGCGCCATTTTTCCAGTGCATGTTCGGACTTAGCCAGTTCGGACTTAGCCAGTTCGGACTTAGCATGTTCAGACGTGCAACTCACCTCCCGCATATAGTCGCCGAACTGGAGGAAACGATAATGCCACCATGCTAGCCAACTGACCATTGCTCCCTCGTCTGATTTCCTTACAACACCTGACGATGTCCACCAAGCCCGTATGCATGCAAACTGTGTCTCTGCATCATCCAAGGTAGGAGCGCGCTTCCACGCAAGGCACATGGAACGGTGCTCCTCTCTGAAATCTGGCGCCACGAGCCTGGTTGTGTACTGCGAAAGGCTTTGCAGAAAATGGAACCCACAAGATCTCTCCTTGCCTTCCATGGGAACATTGGGGTCTTGCCCGTACACCCTTCGGATGGCAGCCCAATTTGCTTGTGCGTTGTCTGCCATGAAACCACGGAAATTCGGAGGGGGCAATCCCGCCTTGGCCATCTGTTCGTTTATTCCCTGCCAAAGAAGCATCTCCGATTGTGTGTCCTCTCCTTTCATCTCACAAATAGCAATTGTCATTAGCATCCTGCAGTGGGTGTCGTAGACATGTGCACCCATTGTCACCCACTGGTGATTTGTAATTCACTTGATATGGTCGAACATGACCAAACTGTTTGACAAGTTCCTACTCGTCATCCTGTCAACCAGTTCGACGCCGCTGCCAGGTCCACACGTGGACATTTTGAATACGAAACAACGATCTGCCTCAGTCCATTGTCCTGGAAACCTACTTCCATGAATGTAGTCATATCCACATCGTCGCTTCACCTCCAGAATGGAGTGCATATCCGAGCCACGCCCAATTTTCTGTTTGCATGAGACAATGTGGTTTCGGACATTCGGTGAACATACGTGGGACACCGACTCCAGCAATGCCTCCATTTCCTTCTCGTCGAGAGGAACTCTATCGGAGCCGTCTTCCGACATAATTCTGGCCAATGCCATCTTATGGGCGGCTTGGAGCTGTATCTGTTTGGGTTTGGCACCCGATCTCAACTTAACCTCCTCCTGAACGAGCTGCTCTGCTTCGTGGGCAGCCTCCCGCGAGTTCCCCCTCGCCAATTTGTGACAATGGGAACCAACGTGTATGCAAGCTGGTGTGAGGTCAGAGAAACGGTGCAACACATAGAACTGCTTGGCATTACAAACAGACATGCAGTGTGGTGGTTCTTTGCAATGCGCACACTTAAATGTGGAGTTCGGAACCTTCTCCTGAGCTCGAAATGGTTGATGAGCTGTGCCTGTCCAATCGGTCTCGTTCCTGTGACCTCTGGATTTAAAGTGGAAGCAAGTTGGGGAGAAACACCGCAACGCGCCCGCACAAACAACGTAGCGCACCCGCACACCATCGAGCATCTTCATGCTGGTGGTTTTGGTAACGCACCAAGGATGACCGTCATGTTTTCTATCCATATCTGTCAACATTCCGGACGCCCTCGAGTAGTCCGCCCGAGGAGGGAACTCAAAGAAGATATTACCGTCGACGTCGGCGGGAAGGCATGTAACCGATTTAATTGCGAACTTGCTGTAGTCCAGCCCGGCCAGCTCCGACCGGTGTCCCTCCAGGTGAAGCCCTCGCAGAATTTCAAAATAGATCGAACTGCGGTGCTCGTGCTGGGAATATGACTCCCTCCTCCACTGACGTCCATTGAGGACTTGCCTGATCTCCAGGACGACCTCGGAACTTCCATGACCTCGTCTGAGTCGGACAGGTTGTGAACAACCCGGTTCTGGCTCGTCTTCATGGATGGGTTCGGCTCTGGATTTACTTCGTTGCGGACTTCTCTCTTTGAGGTAGCCACTCTCTGATTCGCGGATTGTTTCGTGGAAGGCGCCAGGATAGAAGGTGCATTTGGCGGGCAAATGAAGTCCCCAACAGCCCTGTATATGACGCTGTCCAATGGTGGAACTCGCCATTCCCTGCCATCGCCGAAATCATCGTGGAGCACAACAATACTGTCGACAACAAGGCCGTTAGAGTCCTTCCTTTCCTCCTCCAAAAAAACCGACCCCGGTTTCAGGTGGTATCGAACGCACAGATATTTCTCCATCACCCGGCAGGTGTCCCCTCTGCACGGAAATGAAGCTCTATGCTCGTGAGGAGGGCAGTACACTGTAGCGCTCGGGTTTTCCGCCATGGGAGATGTGCACACAAGACTCCCAGGATGGAGTGCGGGGAAGCTCCCTGGTAGAAGGGGGATGCAGCGATGGGAATGAATGCGATGCCGATTTGTCCGAGCGACGAAGCCTGATCCAAATCCAGGGAGCCAACTATCTCAAAAATCCACAGTCAGAGTGTTAATGAATCTTGTCTCCGGAATGCGGCCCCTGGTCTTTGCGCAATAACTGCCAACGGTATGCAGTCAGAAAGTGGGGGGCCGTCCGGATGATGACGGCTGAAGGGGAGAAGCCGGCACCGTGCCGTCACATTACTACCCCCGAATGGAAATTCGGCACCCAATATCCAACAGGGGAAGCCCGGATGAAGTCGCCTCGGGCGCAGAGGCCGGCGCGTGTGCGACAGAGAACATCCCCTGGATGGAGATTCGGCGCCGAATTTCCATCCAGCAGGTAAAGGAAGTCGTGTCGGGGGGTCAGGCCGAAAACTGGCCGGCATAAAAACATCCCCAGATGGAAAAACGGCGCCGAATTTCCATCCGGGGCGGTTCGGATGCAGTCGGGGAGGGGGGAGAGGCCGGCACTTGGCCGTCACATTTCAACCCCCGGACGGAAATTCGGCACCGAATATCGAACAGGGGACGCCCGGATGAAGTCGCCTCGGGCGTAGAGGTCGGCACGTGTTCGACAGAGAGCATCCCTTGGATGGAGATTCGGCGCCGAATTTCCATCCGGGCCCCCCCAAGGAAGTCTTGTCGGGGTGTCAGACTGAAAACTGGCCGACATAAAAACCTCCCCAGATGGGAAAACGGCGCCGAATTTCAATCCGGGGCCATTCCAATGCGGTTGGGGAGGGGGGAGAGGTCGGCACCTGGCCGTCATATTTCAACCGCCGGACGGAAATTCGGCACCGAATATCCAACAGAGCGGCGGAGAGGCCGGCACCTCTCCGACAGAGACCAGCCCCGGATGGAAATTCGGCGCCGAATTTCCACCCAGCAGGTAAGTGCAATCCCGGATGGACGGAAATCCGGCGCCGAATTTCCATCCAGCAGGTAAGTGAAATCCCGGATCGATCGAAATCCGGCGCCGCATATCCATCCTGCAGGTAATTCGAATCCCGGATGGATGGAAATCCGGCGCCGAATTTCCATCCAGCAGGTAAATTGAATCCCGGATGGATGGAAATCCGGCGCCGAATTTCCATCCAGCAGGTAAGTGAAATCCCGGATCAATCGAAATCCGGCGCCGCATATCCATCCTGCAGGTAATTCGAATCCCGGATGGATGGAAATTCGGCGCCGAATTTCCATCCAGCAGGTAAGTTGAATCCCGGATGGATAGAAATCCGGCACCGAATTTCCATCCAGCTGGTAAGTCGGATCGCTGGCGTATGGATATTCGGCGCCGAATTTCCATTAGGCAGGTATTTCATCGCTGAGAATTACCTTCCTGCAGGTAATTCTGATCGAGGAATTACCTTCCTGCAGGTAATTCTCAGCGATGAATTACCTTCCTGCAGGTAATTCTTATCGACGAAGGTAGGAAGGTAATTCCTCGCTCAGAATTACCTGCAGGAAGGTAATTCATTGATCAGAATTACCTGCAGGAAGGTAATTCTCAGCGATGAAATACCTGCAGGATGGAAATTCGGCGCCGGATTTCGATCCATCCGGGATTCCAGTAACCTGCTGGATGGAAATGCGGCGCCGAATTTCCATCCATCCGGGATTCGAATTACCTGCTGGACGGAAATCCGGCGCCGAATTTCCAATCATCCGGGATTCCACTTACCTGCTGGATGGAAATCCGGCGCCGAATTTCCATCCATCCGGGATTCGAATTACCTGCTGGATGGAAATCCGGCGCCGAATTTCCATCCATCCGGGATTCGAATTACCTGCTGGATGGAAATCCGGCGCCGAATTTCCATCCATCCGGGATTCGAATTACCTGCAGGATGGAAATTCGGCGCCGAATTTCCATCCATCCGGGATTCGAATTACCTGCAGGATGGAAATTCGGCGCCGAATTTCCATCCATCCGGGATTCGAATTACCTGCAGGATGGAAATTCGGCGCCGAATTTCCATCCATCCGGGTTTCGAATTACCTGCAGGATGGAAATTCGGCGCCGGATTTCCATCCATCCGGGATTCCACTTACCTGCAAGATGGAAATCCGGTGCCGGATCTCCATCCATCCGCTCTCCGACCAACCTTGCGGATGGAAATCCGGTGCCGAATTTCCATCCATCCGCTCTTCGAATTACCTGCATGACGGAAATTTTGCGCGCCGACCTAGCTGGCGGATGGAAATTCGGCGCCGGATTTCCATCCATCCGCTCTTGGAATTACCTGCATGACTGGAAAAATGGCGCCGAATTTCCGATTTTGGTGCAAGTCAGATCTGGGACTTAGCCATTTTCAGCCCCGAAATGGAAAAATGGCGCCAAAAAAAAAAAAAAAAAAAAAAAAAAAACAAAACGTCATTTTTCCATGTCGGGGCCAAAAACGGCTAAGTCCCAGATCTGACTGGCACCCAAAATCGGAAATTCGGCGCCATTTTTCCAGTCATGCAGGTAATTCCAAGAGCGGATGGATGGAAATCCGGCGCCGAATTTCCATCCATCCGCTCTTCGAATTACCTGCACGACGGAAATTTTGCGCGCCGACTTACCTGGTGGATGGAAATCCGGCGCCGGATTTCCATCCATCCGCTCTTGGAATTACCTGCATGACTGGAAAAATGGCGCCGAATTTCCGATTTTGGTGCAAGTCAGATCTGGGACTTAGCAAATTTTCGGCCCCGAAATGGAAAAAGGCGCCAAAAAAAAAAAAAAAAAAAAAAAAAACGCCATTTTTCCATGTCGGGGCCGAAAACGGCTAAGTCCCAGATCTGACTGGCACCCAAAATCGGAAATTCGGCGCCATTTTTCCAATCATGCAGGTAATTCGAAGAGCGGATGGATGGAAATCCGGCGCCGGATTTTCATCCATCCGCTCTTCGAATTACCTACACGACGGAAATTTTGCGCGCCGACTTACCTGGTGGATGGAAATCCGGCGCCGGATTTCCATCCATCCGCTCTTGGAATTACCTGCATGACTGGAAAAATGGCGCCGAATTTCCGATTTTGGTGCAAGTCAGATCTGGGACTTAGCCATTTTCGGCCCCGACATGGAAAAATGGCGTTTTTTTTTTTTTTTTTTTGTTTTTTTGGCGCCATTTTTTCCATTTCGGGGCCGAAAATGGCTAAGTCCCAGATCTGACTTGCACCCAAATCGGAAATTCGGCGCCATTTTTCCAGTCATGCAGGTAATTCCAAGAGCGGATGGATGGAAATCCGGCGCCGGATTTCCATCCACCAGGTAAGTTGGCGCGCAAAATTTCCGTCGTGCAGGTAATTCGAAGAGCGGATGGATGAAAATCCGGCGCCGGATTTCCATCCATCCGCTCTTCGAATTACCTGCATGATTGGAAAAATGGCGCCGAATTTCCGATTTTGGGTGCCAGTCAGATCTGGGACTTAGCCGTTTTCGGCAACGAAATGGAAAAAAGTCGCCGAAAAAAAAAAAAAAAAAAAAAAAAAAAAAAACGCCATTTTTCTTGTTTGGGGCCGAAAACGGCTAAGTCCCAGATCTGACTGGCACCCAAAATCGGAAATTCGGCGCCATTTTTCCAGTCATGCAGGTAATTCCAAGAGCGGATGGATGGAAATCCGGCGCCAAATTTTCATCCATCCGCTCTTCGAATTACCTGCATGACGGAAATTTTGCTCGCCGACTTACCTGGTGGATGGAAATCCGGCGCCGGATTTCCATCCATCCGCTCTTGGAATTACCTGCATGACTGGAAAAATGGCGCCGAATTTCCGATTTTGGTGCAAGTCAGATCTGGGACTTAGCCATTTTCGGCAACGAAATGGAAAAAAAGTCGCCAAAAAAAAAAAAAAAAAAAAAAAAAAAAAAAAAAAAAAAAAAACGCCATTTTTCTTGTTTGGGGCCGAAAACGGCTAAGTCCCAGATCTGACTGGCACCCAAAATCGGAAATTCGGCGCCATTTTTCCAGTCATGCAGGTAATTCGAAGAGCGGATGGATGGAAATCCGGCGCCGGATTTTCATCCATCCGCTCTTCGAATTACCTGCATGACGGAAATTTTGCGCGCCGACCTAGCTGGCGGATGGTAATCCGGCGCCGGATTTCCATCCATCTGCTCTTCGAATTACCTGCATGACTGGAAAAATGGCGCCGAATTTCCGATTTTGGTGCCAGTCAAATCTGGGACTTAGCCATTTTCGGCAACGAAATGGAAAAATGGCGCCGAAAAAAAAAAAAAAAAAAAAAAAAAAAAACGCCTTTTTTCCAGTTCGGGGCCGAAAACGGCTAAGTCCCAGATCTGACTGGCACCCAAAATCGGAAATTCGGCGCCATTTTTCCATTTCTGGGCCCAGTCAGATCTGGGACTTAGCCATTTTCGGGCCCGAACTGGTTAAATCGCGCCGAAAAAAAAAAAAAAAAAAAAAAAAAAAAAAAAAAACGATATTTTGCAGTTCTGGGCTGAAAACGGCTAAGTCCCAGATCTGACTGGCACCCAAAATCGGAAATTCGGCGCCATTTTTCCAGTTCTGGGCCCAGTCAGATCTGGGACTTAGCCATTTTCGGCCCCGAACAGGAAAAATGGAAGTTGAAGACTCCCACAAGCTGAAACCATACTCCACACATGCACCACTTGCTTCCTTAACATCCGAGCTCTTCTTGAACTCCTCAAACCCTGCAACACTTGCAGAACAAGAGCTTCTTCACAAGCTCTCAAACTTTCAATGATGCTCTTCTTGAAGACCTCCTCTTGTACATAAACACCACAAGACTTTCTTCTTGCAAACCCTGCAACAGCTTGTAACTTAAGAGCTATCTATCAAGCTCTTTTCCACACACAAGTGTTAACTATGCTAACACCTTGCACTTATAGATGTAAGCAGATCTTCTTCTAGTGATACGGAAATGGTGAAAAGAGGAGAAACCATTCTATCACGTTATATAAGTCAAGCCAATGGCACCTTTGCTAAAAGACTCCACCATACAGACCTCACCCACTCTCCATCTCAAGTACTAGAGCGACTTCAATTGGCTCAACTTTTGTTTGACCACATGTTTTTTGAAAGCAGAGGCATAGCCAGTGGGTACTTTCAGGGCCGAAAATGGCTAAGTCCCTAGAATGGCTGGCACCAAAATCGGAAATTCGGCGCCATTTTTCCAGTTCCGGGCCCAGTCAGATCTGGGACTTAGCCATTTTAGGCCCCGAACAAGTAAAATGGCACCGAAAAAAAAAAAAAAAAAAAAAAAAAAAAAAAAAAAAAAAAAAACGCCATTGTTCTAGTTCGGGGCCTAAAATGGCTAAGTCCCAGATCTGACTGGCACCAAAATCGGAAATTCGGCGCCATTTTTCCAGTTCCGGGCCTAGTCAGATCTGGGACTTAGCCATTTTCGGCAAGTAAATGCAATAAAATGTTGCATTTCAAGTCCACTGGTGCCACATTCCAACTTCACATGACCCTATTTCCGTGCCTCCTAACCCTATTTCCGTGGACTTACAATGGTCTGCTCATGCTTTTTTTTTTTCCGCTCATGCTCATGCCGCTCATGAAATAGCAGCCCCCCTTGAATATCTTGTCATCTGATAAATCTCTTACATCTCCCGCCATTTGCAATTTTTCAAAAGAAGGATGGTAGTAAGAGGTTTTGTGGTGACTACAGGCAGCTCAATCTCCATACTTTGAAAGATGCCTACCCTATGCCCTTGATACAAGATGTGTTACAACAACTCGGAAAATCACAATGGTTTTCTGCATTAGACCTGCAATCAGGGTTTTGGCAAATCAAAATGAGAGATGATGACATCAAAAAAACAGCCGTCATTACCAAAAGGGGACTATTCGAATGGTTGGTATTGCCCTTTGGCTTGAAGAATGCAACAGGAACCTTTCAAAGGGCCATGAATATCATACTACATGATGAACTCAAAAACTTTGCAAAGGTTTTTGTAGACGACATCAATGTACACAGTGCAACTTGGGACCTGAGCATCTACAATATCTTGACATTGTGCTGAAGAAGTTGAGAAAGCACAAGTTAAAGCTCAATCCAAACAAATGTGAAATGGGCAGACAAGAGTTGTGTTCCTAGGCCACGTGGTTTCCAAGGAAGGTGTAAGGCCTGATCCAAGCAAGGTGGTGGCCATACAACTGGTGTTTTCCAGTACCCACAAATCCAATAGCGGTAAAGAGCTTCATTGGACGTGTTACGAACTACTACAGGGATTACATCAGAGGCTATGCAAGCACATGTGTGCCATTATTCGCATTGACAAAGAAGGAGCCAGAATTTGCTTGGAATGCTGAAGCACGGAATGCCTTTGAGGCATTGATCCTCAAATTGTAGCAAGCACCTATCCTGGTAAGGCCCGACTTCACAAAACCGTTTATACTAGATGTGGATTGGAGCACTAAGGGTGTAAGGGCTATACTTTCACAAAAGGAACATCGTAAAGAACATGTCATAGCATATGCAAGTAAGGCATTGATAGATGTTCAGAAAAGATATCATCCCATGGAGGGCGAGTGCTATGCACTAGTGTGGGGCATCCTGCACTTCCGACAGTATCTCTATGGAACACCATTCACGATAAGAACCGACCACAAACCACTGCCAAAGAGTACGCGCCAGCTGTGCGAGAAGAAACAATACCCAACATATTCAACAATGAACAGGTACTTAAGCCAATTGGTACCCTACAATCTCAAAAAAAGGAGTTAAGAGGTGAGCATGCATCCTACCTGTTCCACAAGGCTATATTCGACATCACTGAGCCATTGCGTGAAACAAAATGAGGAAACAAATATGTCATGATGGCAGTAGACCCCAACAGTGAGCAAGTAGAGGCATGCCCAGTCACTGTCCATACAGCAAAGTTGGCTGCACGATTTCTGGAAGAACAAGTTGTAGACAGGTATGGAACACCCAAGATAGTGCTCACAGATCAAGGCACTAAGTGGGGCAAAGAATTTGAAGAGGTATGTGCAAAGTTTGGCATACAACATGATCACTCAGCACCATATTGGCCGCAAAGCAATGGGATGGTGGAACGCATCATCAAATCGCTCAAACACAGCTACGGGTACTGAGCATACAGGGAGAACATGAATGGGATCGTGATTTATACAAAGCCCTATTTGGTTATAGAGTACAGACCTCAACTCGATTCTCTCCGTTCAAAGTACCGACAAGCAAAGACATAAGGATAGATGTTGATAACAGATGGGGGAAAATCACAGAGCTTGTGGACTTACACGATGATGAGGAGGCCATCAACAATATGATGATGGAGAAGATAGACCTCCTGACAAATATGGACATCACCCTTCATGAGAATGTACACCGAGCGTAAAAGGAACAACAAGAGAGTTACGCAGCTCGCAGAACAAGCAACTCCACATTGAACACACTTGAAGAAGTTTAGCTTGTAATGATGCTCAGACCAGGCAAGCACAAGGGAATCGAGCCAACTTGGGAGGGGCCACACACATTCCAGGGGTACAAAGACAAGTCTCAAACATAAAATATGGAGGAGTCAGACCGAATAGATCTGCATATTGGAAGATGCAGCGAAAAAGCGCTAGACGAGATCCCGCAGAGATATCAAGCTCGTCCATCAGTAAGAGGGACAAAACTATTAGGTGAAACGGGAGTTTCACTAAAATAAAAATGGAGTACTTTACAGCTGTAAGGGGAAAACATGTGATGAGAAACACACTTGGATTTCGCAAGTAGAGTATAGAATGTGCGGGGAAGGAGACAACAAGGAAAGAGGCGAGACAAGCTGGATGAACAGTGGAAGGGAATGAACGCAAGTAAAGAAGGATGAACGTGGATGAGTGAGGAGAAGGTTGAAGGTCTTGGTTCATTTCGTGGATCAGGATGGATGTAGTATGAACAGTCAACATAGAGGAGATCCATTCATCAAGCGAGACGTTGCTTGAGCGCCATGGCAAGATGGATGAAGCCACTGGATGAACAACGGACGAGCAGGGTGGATTGGCAGCATGCAAACCAATGATCTAATATTGATCAACGGACGAGGGGACGCCGTCTTGTGACACTAAGGCGCATGACTATGCGAAACCATGTAATTAAGTTTTGGGCTCATAAGATTTTATCGAGACGTGGATCAGGGCCACATGTCCATAACTTAGTGCTTAGTCAGTAGGCACGACCAGGGAAGGCTTAGCTGATTAGTAGATGTTGGGGCGGTGACTAGAAAGTAGGGACTTGGGGAAAGAAGCGATTTCCAACCTTGACTGCTGCAGGGTGCAAGGTAGCAGAGGGAGATCATTCGAAAAGAGACGATTCACTTTGAAGTTAGTTTTACTTTCAAGTTTGAGAGAGGCGATGGAGAAAGAGCAGAAGAAACATGGGTTAGATTGAGTAGGTTTAGTAAAATGATTAGTGAGATGCGTGTACAATGTACAGATCGTGTTGATACCAAGCGGCCTTCATAGTAAGCCGTGTGATATAAATGAGATAGACTGGATTTACGAGGAAGAGCATGTACAGTTGAAACCAACTATTAAGAGAGTAACACTAGAAAACGTTTGAGCTGCAACAAGTATAGAGAGAACGATCATTATGAGAGATGATGCCAGGACACCATGAAGTTGTCACGAGATAGTCACAGATAGAGAGAAGGTGCACATAAGAGAGACAAGATGAGGGTAGCTGGGCTGGATCGCAAGTAGAACTGATCCGGACAGGCCCTGTAAACGCCAGATCGAGATGAAAGGTGGAGATATAAAGCCGGGTGGTATGTATTGAGGGATAGATCGCACAAGTAAGCAAAGTAGCCAAGGATCACTGCCATGAAGGATGAACGGAATGCACATGAGTTAAGTGACTACCCGTGCACATGGTGAACCATGCAAACGAGATAACGGAGTGCGGGTGCTGCAGGCAGACGCCCTAGGAGGGGTCAAGATATCTTTTCTGAGCATTTGCCATACCAAAGACGGGATGGTGACATGATGTCAAACAAACGAATGAGTAGCATAACAGTCTGGTCTAGGTGTCATGATGTTTTTCTGCTTCCGCTGCGGCTCATGTAGCATCGAAACTGGACTGACGGGTTATCTGATCAAGAGGGAACAGATAGATTTACCCCGGGTGGTGAAACAAGGCCCCCATTTTTACTTTACAGAAGTTTAGGTGCTGAGGACCCAACGACGCTACCACGTGAGCCTGGCGCGTGAGCGTGTGAGCGTACGCTCACACAATGATGACGTGGCGTGAGCCTGGTCCAGGTCATGCCACGTCACCACAAAGAAGGTGGGCCTATAACCGTGGAGCCCCCAACTGCTGATGTCACCACATGAAGGTGAAACGGATGAAGGGTTTTGGGCTTCTGGAGTTCAACCTTCTGTTAACAGGAGCTTCATTTCGTAGAACTGAAATGAACCTCGTGTCGACACAAGGGGGATTTGGAAAACTTCAACAAAACCTCGTGTTAACACAAGGTTGTTTTCCTGGAACAAAAATGAACTTCGTGTTGACACGATGTTGTTTTCTGAGAACTAAAATCATCCTTGTGTCAACACAAGGAGGATTTGGAGAACTTCAAGTAAACCTCGTGTTGAGACGAGGTTGATTTGATCATCTGTCTATCTAAAGGTAGTTTCTTGTGTTTGCTAATGAAAAGAGATTGACAAACCAATGCGACAAATGCATTGACCCACGCATAGCAAAGATGTTAGACGTCATACATTGAGAGTCACTGGACTTGAACAGTCATTCCATTACAAGTTGTAGTCAAGGAAAACACGATTTTTATGGGCTTGTATCCCGCTGTAGAAGTGTGTTGACTTCGTTGAAACTCAAAGTGGCTTGGTGAATGAAGAAGTCGCGCTTTGGATCACAAACCATCCTTCTCAAGAAGACGAAGTAAAGGTGTTTGCACGGTATGAACTTCCCTCTCTTTCCCAAACTACTTGAAAGCATACCAACAAAATCTGGACATGTACAATTGGGAAAATTGGAAACAGTGATTTCGTACGTCCTGTCTTGCAGCGCAGATGCGGATGAGATCATGGTGAAGACCCGACCATACCCTGGATCAGGCACTTCCATGGTTCCCGCAACACGAGTGTGAAGCATTCTGGCGGACTCAATTTTGCCGTAGTGTTCTGCGGTTGGAGGGAATCGTTGAACAAGCTTCCCATTCCGTCTGGTTGGCCACAAGTGAGCGTCAGGCGGAGGTACCCGTGAACCGCTTCCACTTGAAGCACCTTCACGTGCAATGGAATGTCTGGCTAGGGAGAAACTCGCCTCTTCCAGCATTGCAATCTCTCGGTGAGTGAGACCTGTGCCCATCTTCACAGGCCACACGGTTGGTGGAGTAGGCTTCCTTACCACGGAAGGCCTCACTGTACCATACACACATCTCCCACAATCGTCAGCGCAGAACCAAAACTTGTGGTTCTTTGCCTCGCCTTGTCCGTAAGGGAGAAACAAACCCGTGAATGTAGGAGCTGCAGTGCGTTCTTTCGCTCTGGAGATTAATGATGTACATTTTTCATGATTGGTGGCCCTGATCGCCGCGCATTTCACACGAGATCCAACACTTGTGCGTTCTATATGCCAAACCTCGTCCAAGCCCACGGACTCGATTATATGCGGCACCACGTTCTGGTCTTCAACCATTGCAGTGACAATGCTTGATGCAGGGGTCCGGTCTGGGCCAGAGTAGCCCTCACCTGTGGATGTTCCGCAATTCCATCTCTGATCCAAGGGAACACGTGGCATCGAGAAGTTCACCCTGTCCGGCCTATGGGAATCTGCATCCGATCCCGGAGGGGTGTCCAATTTCCGTTTGCAAGACCCGAATCTCTCTTCGTCTTCCAGATGGGGAACTCTTCCCACGAGAGGGGTGCCATCTGCACATATGCTCACTGCCCGCGCTATTTTGCTGGGATCCCCTGATCTTCCAGCTGCCCGCAACATCAACTCGCTCCTGTCCGGACCTTTGCCACCAAGGCCACCCCTCAAGAATGACCTATATCTGGTTTGCTGCTGCAGAGCACGAATGAGGTCATCGGCCGTCGCCGCATACAAATCTCTCCCTTTTTTGCCGGATTGCTGCAACCAGGCATTGTGCACTGTCTCTGCAAGATTGCAAGAAGGCATGTCCGCCATCTCCTCAATGGACATATGCTGCAAGGCAAAAAAACAGAAAGCCGATATTAGGATTGGACCCTGAAAGATATATCCGAAGCACCCAAACGAAGGTGAATACAAACCACTCACCGTTGTCATGGCCGCTCCCCACTGTCGGTAACGGAAGTGCCAAAATGCAAACCAGTCTTGCAGTGCCCTCATGTTGTCCTCCGATGCCGCTCCAGATGAGTACCACCAGGCACGAATTGTCTGGAACAATGTATTCGCTTCCCCCATAGTTTTGGCGTCCTTGTACTGGTTGCACAGTTGGTGATGCATAGTCTGCATATCTGGCTTGATGTATGTCTTTGTGTGTTTGTCCAGGGATTGTGTCCAATGGAAAAGACATGTACGTTCTCTTCCAGGCATTGGCACTTTTGGGTCTCCCGTCCCGAACACAATGCAGACAGCGTTGAAGTTAGCTTGAGCACTATCGGCCATGAAACCAACGAAATTGGGAGATGGGAGACCATTGGAGGCCATAACTCAAATGAGAGCTTCCCACATGAGCTGTTGTGAATCTGTGTCCTCTGACTGCATGTCACACACTGCAATTGTCATGACTCGCTGGTACACAGGGTCGTAAACATGACATGCCATTGTGGTCCAGTTTTTAACCCTCTTGACATGATCGAACATAAGGAAGCAGTTGCCAAGATCACCACCCTTCTGCATACGTTTAACCAGGCTGACCCCGCTGCCCTCACCTTTTGTGGACATTTTGAACAAGAACACTTTCCTGGCTCCTTGTCCCGGGAAAACGCTGTCTTGGATGTAGTCATACATGCTCCTTTTCTTCAAATCCATAATATTGTCCATATAACCTCGGCTCCCAGAGCCCATTCTTAAAGCGTTCACCTGATTCCTAATGTTTGGAGAAGTCAAAGTTGAGAAATGGTCCATAACAGTGTCCAAAGCCGATCCCTCCAGTATTCCTCCAACCGAATTTGATGCACACAGAATACGGCTTTCCAGAAAGGACTTGCTCGCCAATTGCAGATGTGGTTCCAGTTGGATTGGTATCCAACTCTTGCCTTATCAGATGCGAGACTGTGTCAACGCTCTCCCTATAATCCCCCTTGGACACAGGGTGGTTGTGAAAACCGAAATGGACACAGGCTCTAGTCAGGGTTTTGAATCGATGCACCACATAATACATTCTGGCGCGCCACACAAAGCAAGGCAGCAAGGTGGTACCCTACAGAACTTGCACACAAAAGTGTTACTGTATGGTGGTGTCACCCCAGGCTTGAATGGATTCTCACTGACACCATCCCATTCGCTTTGGTTTTGCACACCTGACAATGCGAAGTATCTGCATTTCATGTTCTCGCATTTCAGGTGCCTGTCGTGCGCATACATATCGCTACACAACTACATCGCTGTCCAAACCACACCACACATATATGCACAATAAAGTAGTCTGCCACAATGATAAGAAAGCTAACAAATGACACTGCTCTCCACACAAGAAACAATGTGAAATCCAAAACCATCACTCTTTAAAACAGTAGTCGAGCCAGGGGCACCCCAAGCTATGGGGACTCCACCCCACAACAACCTACACTCCCATCATGAGTAAACTCAGATCTAAACGCACACAGGAGCTCGGTCGCGCAGGCTCAACTCGAGAAAGATGAGCCGCGCGACTGCCGCTCTCGTGAAGATAAGACGGACCAGGTGTCAAACTAAACTTGACACCTGATTTAACACTTGACCTAAATCCAAGTGTTAACTACAAATAACTAGTTTTATTCTAGCTGTTTTCACACTGTGCTTATTTAACTTGACAGCTGTCGTGCGCATACATATCGCTACACAACTACATTGTTGTCCAAACCACACCACACATATATGCACAATAAAGTAGTCTGCCACAATCGCCCCCCTAGCTGGTGGATAGGTCCCTCTACCTCCAGATAGCTACAAGATGTAATAGCCACAGCCGTACTAAGTCCTCTATCACTGTCCCTATTGTACTCAAACTCTATAGACCAAGAGGCCGGGTACAAGAGTAGCCCCATCGTTAGTCGCCATCTTGCAATCTGTGAACTTGAGCCAGGACCTCGTGTGTTCAAGGTCTCCTAGTAGCTGGGCCTTGCGTTTCTTGTTAGCCTTCCATGGTTGTATCCACTCCCACTATCCAATGCAATGTGGACATAACCAATCCCCATCCGGAACCATCTCAAGAGGTGGAGTCAAGCATCCCATATGCCAACCTCTAGAGCATTGATCGCACACCAGCATGGTGGCTGCCCCTTTAGCAGACCCACACAACATGCACCTCAAACCTGCAGATACCACTGCCAGGTTTGGGTCAATCCTGCCATCGACATTCGGAAGGTGACATGGCGCACAATTACGCACATGGTCCTTCCAAGTTATGCCATCCCGACCCTCCAAGACCAAGACGCCTGAGGGCAAGACCTCTCGAACCCTCAAAATAACACGTCCTGCAGTCACATCCAGGGTCGTAGGAGCAGTCTGCTGCAGATAGACATAGTCACCAGGGTTGAATCTCCGAACCCCAGGACGATAGCCCCCACCACGTATGGTAGCATACCTCAACGTATCACGGTGTTGTGCAATGGCAAGGTTCTCGAAAGCCATGGGCATGACTCTCTTGAACAACTCTGCACGCTGCTCACATGCACGTGCCCACACGTCCGGATCGTCAAGGTTAAGAACTGTAGCAGCTTCTCTGCGAATGGATGTAGGCAAATCCGGCTCTCGGCCAAAGAGAAGAAAGTATGGTGAGAAGGAGGCAAGTGATGCTTGCTTGCTGAACCTGTAGCCCATGGCTAACCAGGATAATTGAAGGTCCCAATCCCTAGGTGTCCCTTCTGCAAGCCATACTTGCGCAAACCCCTCTTTACTGTCTGAACAACTCTCTCTGCCAAGCCATCGGCTTCAGGATGATCCCGGGAAGTGGTGCGGTGGTCTATCAAGGCCTTGTCACACAAAGCCTGAAACTCCCCCAAGAACTCTCTCCCTTGGTCCGTGAGTACCTCAGCTGGAGCACCGAATCGGCTAAGCACACAATCCAGGAATGCATACGCAGCTCCCTCACTAGCCTTATCAGGCAATGGAACCAATTCAATCCACTTGGAGAAGTGCTCCACCATCACCAACACGTACTTGTTGTGGCGCATGGTCAGTGGCAACGGCCCTGCGAAGTCAAGACTCCACCTGTAGCCCAATCCCATGATCGGAAGAGGGTGCAATTGTGGAGTAGGGGCGTTGAATGAAGCACGCACCCTGTCACACACCATGCACCTAGCCACAAATTGTTGCACCTCTGTGTGCATACCACGCCACCAATACTGCCCCTGCAGTAGACTATGAGTGCGTCGCACCCCAAAATGCCCCAACTCCTCATGGGCATGCCGCACTAACCGTGCCCGCTGTGTTGGGTGAGGCACAATCCTCACTCGACCATCCTCCCACACTCGAAGCAGGTGTGTCCCCTCCCACCTGAACCTCTTGGCTCGTTGTAGGATCCGATCCCTCTCCTTGGCAGTCATAGTGGCTGTCGTGTCTCCACTGCGGAGGTAGTCCAACACAACTGAATCCTCATGTATATCTTTGGCGCCACCCTGCTCATTGCTGGCCTCAGGGTCCTCAGACACTTGATCTACAGTCATCCCTGTTGTAGGTCCAACCTGGCCTTCCGCTGCCAAGATACACAGAAATGCAGATGCATGCCATCCGGGCACCATCTCCTCGTCTGTCTCACCATGCCACCGAGCTCCAGTGTCATCTGCTGGCTCGTGCATGGATTGCGACTCAACCCATCTGCATTTCGATTGACCAAACCCGGTCGATGCACCACCTGAAAGTCATACTCTTGAAGGATGAGTGCCCACCGTGCAAGCTTCCCCGTAAGCTTGTCTGACTCCATCAACCACTTGAGTGGTTGGTGATCCGTGACAAGGGTGAAGAGATTGCCGTATAGATAGCACCTGAAGTGTGCCACGGCCCACACTGCAGCTAAGCATTCTCCCTCATATGAGCTATACTTAGACTCTGCAGCATTGTTCGAGCGGCTAGCATAAGCCACTACGAACTCTCTTCCCTCATCATCCACCTGTGTGAGCACCGCTCCAAGCCCCAGCATGCTCCAATCTGTATGCAGCTGAAAAGGACGCCCCCTGATAGGTCGTCTCAAGATGGGCGCCGAGGTCAACCTCGCCTTGAGCTCTTGAAAAGCTTGTTCTTGCTCATCTTCCCACTGCCACTCCTGGTCCACCTTGGTCAGCTTGGTTAGAGCCTTTGCAATGGCACTAAATCCCTTAACAAACCGTCTGTAATAGTTTGCTAACCCCATGAAAGCTCGAACTCGGCTCACATCCGTGGGGCGTGGAACCTGTGCAATGGACTCTACCTTAGTCTGTTGTACCCCCAATCCTCCAGGATATATCATGTGACCCAGATACTCAATCTGGTTGTGGAAAAACTTGCACTTGCCCGGATGTAACTTCAATCCTGCGTCCTCAAGCGCTCAAATACCCCCTGAAGGTGTCTCTCATGCTCCTCCACCGTAGCACTAAAGATGATGATGTCATCTATGTAGCACCGAGCAAACTCCACCCCTGCTAGAATCCTGTCCATGACTCTTTGAAACTCAGCGGGAGCGTTTTTAAGCCCAAATGGTAAGAACCGCCACTGGTATAGGCAATCCTTCCCGTGCTCATTGATCCCCCAGAATGCCGTCTTTTGCTTATCCGCCTCCTTGATCGGCAACTGGTGATATCCGGATCGTAAATCCAACGTGCTAAAGACCTTGGAATGCCCAATGGCATCAAAGATCTCCTCTGGTGTTGGCATGGCATACCTATCGGACTTGGTCTGACGATTTACAGGCCGGTAATCACCGCACATACGTCTCTCCGTCCAATTGCCATAGACATCCTTCTTAGCTGGCATCACTGTGGCTGAAGCATACTCTCCACCAGAGAGCTCCACCAAACCTGCCTCCCAGAGATCTTGAGTCCTCATCTGAATCAAAGACCTCTCCATGTCACTGTATCTATAGGGTCTCCGAAAGATTGGCGTGTCAGTGGCCAACTCAATACGGATCTCTTGACCCTTCAGTGCTCCCAAGTCCTTCAAACTGAAGGCAAAGCAATTCCTATAAGCCCTCAGGAACCGCCGTATACGTCGTCTCTCTCCTCCGGTGACAATGGGTCCAATATCAGGCTCCCAATTGTCCTCCGTAACTGCAACCTTAAGTCCAGTGGGCTTAGAGGTAGAGGACGCGTCCCGTGGTTGCTATGCTGCAACCTCTTGAGCAGTACCCCCTTCCTGCTCAGTCAATGACAAGGCCTCATCCTGCCCCATCATCTCATCATTGAGGACCTCCTCATCCCGAGAAGAATCCCCAACCTCATCCATCACAGCTGCCTTCGCTGCCAACTCCCTCTGAACCTCGAGCACCTCCCACATGTGCCATGGATGTCTACACCTCGTGGTCCTCACCGGCTCGCCCCCACTCGCTGCCTGTACCGTCTCGGTAGGCAGAGAGACCGTCAAGGGAAGTGCACTCCGCACTCTACGTTGCTCAGCCATAGCCAAGCTGACAATCCAGGTCAAGCAATTGAGATCCATTGCTTGCCCCAACACCTGACGACGTGATGCCTCAGAAAGAGAAGGCACCGCCGTGGTCCCAGTGGAAAACCCCATAGCCCGCTCTCGCTCGTCGGCATTAGGCTCCACTAACTGCTGCAACTGAGCATCCCACAGGAGGCCAGGTCCACCATCCCGAAAAGCATGGGATCCTGGGAAGCTGAGCAGTGTAGGTAATGCTGCTCGTGGTTGACCCACCCTGTTGACCACTGCCAAAGGCGAACGGTCATCGTGTCTCACACGTTGAGACTGCCTTCCTGTGTCCAAAATGCCATCCACGGTGAGGTGTGCTGGCCGCTGCACCCCATCAAATGCACGCTTGAGCAGTGCGGGTGGCATCAAGTTAGTCCACCATAGTCGTGGACGATGAGCCCGTGACCCCACTGCAGCTGCATCCAGCAACACTGCTGACCCAAGCCACGACCGGACTTGATGCACACTGGCCATCACCCTGGCCCGAGAATCACCCATCAGTGGCACATTCTCCAAGATGTATGCCGGAGATACAGCCTGATGAAGCTGCAAGTGGCGCAAAATCCGCACCATCTCCCAAAACAGACCCGTCCTCGAGTCTCGCAATCCATTGCCATGCCCGGCTGATGAATGCCCTTGGCAGGGCCAACCTGCCACTACCAGATCAATGGAGCCAACCCGCTCCAAATCTTGCGCCCCCAGCAACGCAATGTCTGCTGGCAAGGCCTGCTGATATCCACGAACTGCAGACACCGGCAACAACTCAGGGTGCTGCTGCACCATCTGAGCAACATGGCGCAGTGAGACGCGTCGTGCAGTCTCATCCCTCTCCACATACAGGTAACGTCGAACTCGTACACCTGCCTGCAGCACTGCAGCCAATCCAGTGCTGATCCCGCCAAATAAGTCCAGAAGGCATATGCCTTCATCCGGTCGCTGCCACACAAGAGGTGTGGTGTCCAATGGCGACAACTGAGGTGGCCCTGGTACAATCACCGCACTCTCCTCCTCTCCTGACGGTACAAAAGCTTCTACCCAAGCTTGTTGCACCCGTCCATCAGCAGCGTGCTGCAAATCCTTGCTCGTACCCCACAACGGAGTGTGAGCAACCATGGCAGGCAACTCCGCCGTACCATGCATGTCATCCTGCTCTGCTGGAGGTGGCACATCCTCTGCATGGGCATTGCCTTCCAGCAACTCTCCAGGCCAACTGACTGCAGCTGTGAAGGCGGCTAGTGTTGGCATCTTGCCCCGCTGAGCAGCTGCAATACCCCCAATGAATGTCACAGGGAGCTGTGCACGGCGACCATCCCCTGACTGCCATCCAGGCCTGTAGGATGCTGACTCCTCCCAGAAATCCAGGGTGAAGCCCATGGGGTATAACACTGCCCCACCAACGAGGACATCGTAAGAGACCGCGTCTGTCACAATGGCCTTGGCTCGCATCACTGAGCCATCTACAGGATGATCCGGCTGCAGTCTAATAGCCAACTGATGCCGTGTCATGCCGCGAGCCTGCTCTGATCCTCCCAGAGATGTCTGTATCTGGAAAGGACAAGGCTCCATATCCGCCTCCATGAGGCCCAAACCTGCAATAGCAGCTCTGCCCAACATCAGTGGCTGAGCTCCTGAGTCCAACAAGACCCGCAGTGGCCGGTACTTCTTGCCTGCCGGTCCACTCAAAGTGAAAATGCCTCCCTGGTTGTCTAACAAGACAACTCCAGGTGTCACCATGGCGCGCTCAAAGGCTGGCCTAGCTGGCAGCTCCGTCAATCTGGCAGCTGCAGCTTGCCAGGGCGCTGCCGTGGCAGTCTTGACCCTCAAATCCGAGGATCCCTCTGCCACTACACCTTCCACTAACTCCGCAGAAGATGAAGTGACCTCTCCACTCTCGCAGAGTGTTGCTGCTAGTCTGAACACTGCAGCTGGTCTCACTCCCGGCGTCGCAATCATGGTCGCCGAGAACAGTGGGGCTTGACACACAGAGGTGGCTGCTCCCAATAACACACCGGCTGCACTAGCCTTGGTAGCAGGTGTCAGTGCTGCACGGGTAGCTCTTCCCAATGGCATAGTAACCTCCGCCTCGGTAACAGTCGGGCGAGAACTAGGTGCCATGGATGGCGTTGACACTGTCTCCGCCAAGGTGAATGACTGAGGCAGCCTTGCCTGACGGCTTGCCTCCCCACGTTGTGGATCCAACTCCACCTCTGCACCTCGTGGCTCAGGAACTCGTGTTGCTCCTCGAGTCACGGCTGCAGCAGACTCCACCTGCTCTAATGGTAGTGCTGCTCCGCACATGAATCCCATTCCGCCCATATCTCCTCCCTCAGGAGCAGGAGGTGGGCCATCCCGCCTGGGAGCCGGTACCGCCTGAGCTATAGCCATGGCAGCGAGCCTCTGCTCTAGCTGCTGAAGCCGATTGGCCATGCCTTGGTCAACACCCTGACCTCCGCGTCCTTGGCCATGTGGAGGTTGCCCTTGGCCTGCACCTCGTGCCCGACCACCTCGTCCTCTTTGGGCTGGTCCACCTCGCCCCCGGCCACCATTGTTCCCTTGGAACTGGCCTGGGCGCAACTCAGGATGCAAGTCATAACACTGGGCATCTCCATGCCCATACTTGCCACAATGCCCACACTGCAACTGTGCAGGCTGTGCTTGTGCCGGCCTTCTGCCACTCTCTGGGCAATCTCTCTTGACATGGGGTCCTCCACATGTCCAACATATCACCCCTGGTTGCTGTTGGCCTGCAAAAGATGCCACGGGCCTCTGCACCTGAGGTCCCCTGTAAGCTCCATGGAACTTGGGCTGGGCAACCTTGCCCCCCTGACCACGCTGTTGGGCAGTCCCTTGTGCTTGTGGGCTGACAGCTGTGCCCCGTACAGGCATGTCCTTACCAAATCCAATTGTAACAACTCGCTCCTCCACCATGTTGAGCTCAATCCGCTCAGCCAGCAGAAACACATCTGCTAATGTGGGTTGGGCTGCTTGTAACAGGGTTGCATCTCGCACCCTTCTCTTGAGCTCCTTGTCCAGAATTCCATACCAAAACTGGATTGCCTGAGCTTCAGTAACCCCTTGGGTCACACTTATCAAGCGCCTCATACGAGTGTACGCCTCTCGCAGGCTCTCACTGGGTTTGCGCTGGAAGTCTTGCAAACTTCGCAGCTTCTCTGTCCGTACACCTTGGTAGTTCCTCCGCAACTCCTGGAAGAACTCCACCACCGGGTTGAATCTAGGCAAATGTGTTGTAGTCGTGGCAGGAGAAGCACCTTTTGAACTGGTACCACCTTCAGAAGTACCAGCACTACTTGCTCCACTACTAGTGCTGGCAGTGGGAGCTATTGGTACTGATGCAGCTACTGGTCGCGTCGTGCCTCGAGTAATGGAGACGTAGTCAGGTGACCAATACATCCTCCACTCCTCAATCTCTGCTTCATGTCCTCGCCTGAACTCGTGGTAATCGTCCATAGGCGGGCCTTCCAAATGCTGGAACAGTCCCTTCCACGCCATGAATGGGGTGAATAGCTGTGGATTGCGCATCTGCTGCAAATCACACCAGCTGTCGAACTCCTGGATAAAGTCATCCAACTCGATTGTGCCCACAGCTCCAGAGTACCTACGAGGCCCCTTGGTAGCTCCATACATCTCCTCCATGTCGTCCCACAACAATGGCGAATGAAAGTGCACACCTGTTGATGAAGCCTCCGAGTCTGTGTCTGACTCTACAGTAGTTGAGGGTGGCGGTGAAGGTGGTCTGAACCGAATACCTCGTCTTGTGACCCCACTCTCACTGTCACTGCTTGTAGCCGTACTCCCCTCAAAACCCTTGGGTAACTCCGTAATGACACTCACAATGTGCACCTCCTCCACGTGACACTATAAGGCTCTAGTACTAATCTAATAGTGACACGGGTGGGCACCTGTTGCAGTCTAAGGGTCATATCCCAATGGCTCAGGGCACCTGCACCTGCATCCACCGCAAGAACTCCTATGGTTGGCTGGTCATCAACCCAGCCTCACCATAGAAGAAACACTGGTGGTCTTGCTGGTCATCACTCCAGCCTCACCACCGACAGCATACTCTAGGATTGACCGGTGATCAAATCCGGCCTAATCCCTATGAAAGCAAGCGCCCACACAAAACCAACATGGCGCACAGTCAAGCATGCAGGTGTTGGGGGGGATCCAAACACAAGAAATCAAAACATCAACACCCCCACACCAAAATCCAGCAGCAACGCTGATCCTGCAGAATATCCCAGCCCAAAACCCCGGACTGACTGGCCTCCACCAAGAGAGGCTTTGGCAACTACAAGTACAAGGTAATGAAAATAGTACAGAGATGGAGGGGAAGAATAGAAGCCCGACCAAGCAAGATCTAATCCTGATCTATGCTATCAACTGCCAGACTTCTCTCAAAGTGCCTCGCTCTGCATGATGGTAAGGTGTAGGAGGTATATCTATGTCCAGAAACCTGCCACTAACCTTGTCCCAAGCTACAGTAGCTCGCTCTAACCAACCCTCCTCCTCTTTCTGCCAGGTAGAGACAAAGCAATACTCTCCTATCTCCCGCTCACTGAACACTAAAGAAAACAAAGGTAGGGTTGATAGTCTCTCAACTCGAAAGCTTTGAGACGGTTGCGGGTGTCCTCATTGCGAATGACTGCATCTCCTTCACGCACAACAAACATGTCATTGCTGATGAACCCCCGCTCGTGGTTGCCCTGTGCAGAGCGTATCCGGCTGCAATCATGTCTGATTGCACAAACTTGTGTAGCTCCTGCTCCTCTGCTCCAGTACACCACGGCCTTGTGACTGAACACCTTGGTCCCCGGGGCTGTCTTTGGCTGTGTTCCAAGCCTAGCTTTCACCCACTTTGGTATTTCACCTACAGCTGCAGAACTGCTGGCTCCAACAGAGTTCTGACTGTCCAAGGCGATATTGAGGCCCTCAATGCCAACTACAGCAGTCTGTTGTCTACTGCTAATGCCTGACTCCCAGTATGCAATCAACTCGTCCAACTGTTCTCCACTCAAATCAGTCTGAGTTCCTTGGGAAACATAAATCCTGTCCCCTTGTGTGCACAGACTAAGAGAAGAGACCTGCCCTTCAATTACGTCCTCATTTCCCCCAGCCATGCAAGGAGTACATCCACCAATTTGTCTCTCATATAGACCAGCACAGGTTCTAGAGACAGGATTGTGGATCTTTCATGGCACACTCACACTCTAAAAATTCCATAGATTTTTAGCAGAGTCCCAAAAACAGAAACCAGGTCTAGATAGGTAGATTTCCCCTTTCTGCAGATATCCCCTCAAAAACTGAGTCAAACGGAGCTCATTTGACAAAGATATGACCAACCAGGCTCTTTAAACATTTAAATTAGATCAAAAAAAAAAGTTTTTTTTTTTTTTAACACCAAAACGCTTTTGCCATTACAACCTGTTCCCAGGTTATCTACGAGTTCCCGAGGTCGTTCCCCTCCAGGATTCTCCAGGCACCAAGAGCTCGTTAATTCCAACACTCGACCTCAGTTGGGTGGGGTATCACGATTTGCTTTCTCTGCACGTGGGCCTGCCTCCTCGAGACCTAGAGACTACAAACCAGGAATTGGGGCGATTTCAAGAGCAGATGCACTGCGCAGCACCTTCATGGCTTATGGACAGGCGGCCTGCTGTGATGTGGCCGTCTTTGCATGGAATCCAAAGCCAAGACCAGCTTGAAGTTCCATCAACTTGGTCTAATTCGCATCTCTCGCCAACGATTATTGTTGGCTTAGAATGGTTTCCGCCTTCCTGTTACTGCTCGTGTTTGCTTTTGTGTGCATTCTACAGGTCAGGGATCGGCGACAACAGGCACCAGATTGCCCCGTCACCACCCCCACAAGGCACAGACGACTTCACTGCCAGGAAAAAGAAAGTGAACCATGCTCAGCATGTAGACCCAAGGCCTGGGTCCATCTGCATCAGCTCCAGTATAAGAGAGACAATCATATAGTTATCAAGTCTCTACAGGAATTTGCGATTGCCTCAGTAAAGTGGAACTCAATCTGCAGCCTCCTTCCGCCGCCTCTCCATCAACCCTTGGAAGCTCTCGTCCGCTGGCCTCATCCGTCAGCATTGCTTCTCCTGCTACGAGTCTTCGCATTTCCTCCCCTGCTCGCCTGTGCAGAAGTAAGTACCCTTGACGCCGAAATGACAGTAGAGGCAAGTGATCAGTTGGAAGTGTTCAATGATGAGACAAATAGAGCTGGAGCTCCCTTGACCTGTATCGCCACAATCTTGGACTCGGGCAGTGTGCTGAGTTGAAAGCTGGGTTGTGAACCACCATTCGACTTTCCACCAGTTTCCACATCAAAATGGTGGACCCAAGGTGCAAGGCAGCAACAGCTACTTGGCTTTGTACAAACCTGAAGCACTTAAAAAACGAAAACGACTTTGCACCTTGCACTCTCCGAAATCAACAATGCCCCCAACAACCCTTTTTGTCAGAAAGTTGGTTGCTTATGCAGATAATCGACCAGGTGAAAGCAGCTTTCCCAGCCACAATCACAAGTAGCATGAAGATTTGTGAGACTCCTGGTTTTGCAGTGTTGATGATATGCCAGCAATGGGCTCCCCGTTCTCCATCGCTTTGTGCTAGGCTTTCTCTCTCGGGCCCTGCACCTTCAACCAGCTCGCTGCGCCATGCTCTACCTGCCGGCGCTGCATTTACTGGAGGGAGCAGATTTACAGCTCCTCCTTCAACTGGCTCCGCTACACCAGCTCCACCTGCTCTTCCGCTGCCTTTCCTGACCGCTTCTGGTCTGTCCTGGTTCTAATTTAACACTGGTCTGTGCACATCGAACTAAGGCGAGCAGCCCGGCCATCTCCAGGCACGGGAGTTCTACCCATCTGCTCGATCACAGGCTCCTCCTTTAAGTCTCGCACTTGGTCAGTTTCCCAATGGCCAATCGCTGCTACTCCATGATGTCTCCTCACCGACCAAAACAAAGGCTGCTTCCATGCAGTGTAGCTCCATCATGCCCGGCGGCCTCATGCCAGAACCAACGCTGATCGAAACCTGCATATTTTGTTTTGTTTTTTTTTTTTTCTTCTAAGCTTCTAAAACTAAGCACTACTTACACACAGGTAATCGTACAAGTGCTAACCCTCAACTCCTACCTTGCACTCACAGGTAAGAGGTCATCTTTCTCGAGTGATAAGAAAGCTAACAAATGACACTGCTCTCCACACAAGAAACAATGTGAAATCCAAAACCATCACTCTTTAAAACAGTAGTCGAGCCAGGGGCACCCCAAGCTATGGGGACTCCACCCCACAACAACCTACACTCCCATCATGAGTAAACTCAGATCTAAACGCACACAGGAGCTCGGTCGCGCAGGCTCAACTCGAGAAAGATGAGCCGCGCGACTGCCGCTCTCGTGAAGATAAGACGGACCAGGTGTCAAACTAAACTTGACACCTGATTTAACACTTGACCTAAATCCAAGTGTTAACTACAAATAACTAGTTTTATTCTAGCTGTTTTCACACTGTGCTTATTTAACTTGACATGCCCATTACAGACTGTTCGCCTGAATATGAGGTTGTCGTTGTTGTGAATATTGGAGGTTTTTGTGCGGCACCAAGGGTGCCCATCGTGCTTTTTGTCCATTCCTTCCAGGAGACTAGAAATGCCCCCCAAGCGACCAGGAGGAGGCAGCTCGAAAACAATATTACCATCAAAAGATTCCGGCAAGAATGCCACCCTCTGAATATTGAAAGTGCTCCAGTCTATCCCCCTCAACTCACTCTTGAATCCTGCCATCCCTCCCATGGCTTTCAGTTTAGGAATGACACTGGTGATCTCCTCCACATCTGCTTCTACAGGTGGACATGGCTGATCCACGGGCGGTATTGCACATGTGTCATCGGAGGATGAGTCTGAAAGCTCAACTACATGGTTAACGGTACTCGTCTCCTTCTTGACAACCACGGGTGTTTTCTCCTGGGCCACTGATGTTGCCGTGCCAGGAGTAACGAAAGATCCTGCAGACTCTCTCAGAGGGGCACTGAGCACCCTGTATCTGCCTGGAGGCACTCTCCATTGTGTGGCTGGTGCAGTATGCGAAGGTTTCTGGAACATGTACTTGAGCAGTTTTCCATTTGCATCGTACACTTCCCTTTGAAGGAATAGAGTTCCATTTTCCAACCGAAACTGCGTTGCGAGGACGTGTTCATGCACCAGCGCAAAACCATCATCTTCCACCTCGTAAGAAAATGGCACAGGGTGGTCCTCACTGAAGAAGTCTGCGTCAAGGGAGCCCATGGCCTGGGAGGCCATATGTCGATGTTGCTTCAGAAAGTAGAGTTCACAGTCCGACGGTGCTTGTGAATGCAAATTGTGTGGGAGCGGAGTTTTTGGCGTCCTCACAGAGAATTGCAGGTATCGCTCCGGCTTGCAGATCTCCTAACGCGGGTTTCCACTTCTGTGAAATGTCTCCCCATGCAAACCAAGCGCATGGTCACAGAGTGCCCAAATACGGAGTCCATAATGTCAGCCCTAATCCTAGAATCCAACTGTTTTTTCACAAGTGCCCCACCAGTGCAATCGTTGACAGATTGACCGACAGAGCCGCCGTTTGGTTGTCATGTCAGAGAGCCCAGAAGAGATGCCCATTTCCATTTAATTTTAACGGCACCTGCACCGCTGTACAACTGTACATACTTGACATTCCTCTGGAACATGCCAGAATAACGAACTTTTTCAGATGGGAGGTGATTAGACCCCAACGATTTTTGAATGGATGAGGATCCAATGATCTCCGCCCATATTTCATAACGATTAGATGGACACGTGTTCGCCATGCATGTGGAATGAGTCAGTGGCGCACTGAACGTTGCGAGCGAACATCTTGGCGTTGAAGGCCTTGCGATGAACCTCCCATAGTCCTCTTTTTCCCCTCTTCTCGTTATTGTCTTTGCAACCCTGGATTCTGCAGAGACGATGACCCCATTCCGAGGGAGAAGCAAGCGTCAAAGAACACTTTATTTCACATCAAAGAAGCAAAGGGCACGCGCTAAGGAGAGGATGAGGAAGGCAAGACGGGAACTTAGAATGGGAGAAGAAACATCCGGCGTAGAGGAAGACAAAGGGCAAAACAGGATTCTGCAACCGCAGTGTGGAGAGGAAGGTCTTGAAGTGATCCCGGAGGCGACCGATGAGCAACCTCCAATAGAAGGCGGGGAGGACGAGGAAGTGAGCTGGACTCGGGAGGAAGCACTGCGAGTACAGAAACAGATCTTCAAAGAGCAGGGAGAACAAACGGACGCGGAAACGATGCCGTCTGCCCTTGTTTCGCACCATCGGGACCTCCTTGGAAGCATGCTACCTCCAGACGAAATGGAAAGATTGAATGCGTCAGGAGCATCATCAAGTGCAAAGAAGAAACCGGAGGTGGCTATGAACTCTCTTTCTCTCTCTCTGATTCTGTCTGGTTCTTGCTAAGCATTGAGGTCGACATCAACCTTGCGTCAACGCAAGGTTGAAGTCGACCTCCCAAGTGTATATATTGGGCATCAAAACAGTGCAGATGCTGCACTACAATCAAGCTAGACAGACATGGATGCTTGCGACGCATCATCAAGTTCGAAGAAGAAGAAGAGACAGCAATCTCCTTTTCCTGTAGCTTTTGTGTTTGTTCAACACCGATCCGAGAGCACGCAATCAACCTTGCGTCAACGCAAGGTTGATGCCTACCTCCATGGTGTATGTTAGAACTTCTAGTGAAACGAACAGATGCCGCACATGAATCAACATTGCGTTGACGCAAGGCTGGTTTTGATGATTTTTTTGTTCAATGGAGGCGTCCGATCTCTCATATCATGAAATGTAAGGTAGGGAAAGTTGATTAGTTGAAGCTCCCAAAAGAACCCTGCGTCAACTCAAAGCATTTTTTGCTTGAAAAGTCTTTCCTGTATGCTTTTCAGTCTAAACTACATCCCCATCAATCAACCTTGCGTCAAAGCAATGTTGATCCATGGGTGCTCAATCTGTCACTCACAGATAATTCATTCTGTGCAGAGGAAAAGAAAAAGGAAATCCGAGGGGGAAGATTTGGCAGCGTCAGAAGGTGAAGGTGAGGAAGACGCATTGGAGGGAAACTATGAAGACAAGGCCGAGGAGATAATTGGTGGGCAAAAAGTGAACTCGTCGAAGGTGATTCTGTCGATGGAGGTTCCGGGCAGAAACCTGGTCATTCCGCTGTGCAGGATGATCTCCATGCCCGCTGTTCGACCGGCATTGAGGAATGATATAACGAAGTTGAAGAACGACTTTGTTCACGGCTATGTCAAGGGATCAGCAGTGTTCTACGTATCCACTATGAACACGAAAGGAGAGGAGTGTCTTGTAACAGAGGACATTGAGCAAGGTTGGGATGCATGCTGGCGGGATGTAAACAGGGAGTTCGAGTTTAAGCTGTCCAAAAAGGCCTCCACAAAAGCATTCATGGGAAAGATGTTTTTTGTCTGGGATGGGAACCACAGACTGCTTGCCTGGCTGGATTACATTTCAAGCTTGCACTCGGACGACATCGAATGGCACTGGAGCATGGTTTCCATGGTTCTCGATCACAAAGGACGTGTCACGCAGCTCTTGACAGCCATGCACGACATAAACAAGTAAGTTTCCAACTTTGTGTCTGTTACTTGTTTCGACAATTTGAAATCATCTTATGAGTTGAAGGTTTTTCCAGGTCCAATGAAACATCACATGTGACGACCAATCTGTGCCACACTCTATTCCGCATCCAGAAGGTAGGGCTGATGCCACTGGAGTCATTCACGAACGTGCTCAGTCCTCAGCAGATGAAGAGGTGTGCTGAGAAGAAGACAAGCACATGGTACAGCTTGACAAGGGAGGCTTTTCTTGAGTACATGTACACTGTAAGCTTTTTGACACCTTTTTGCCTGTTAATACTGCAAATTTTGTGAAGAAATTCCAGTGTTTGATTCTTTTTACCTGTTATGTATGCAGCAAGAAATAGCAGAAACTGGATTGAAGGCGAAAGCAGAGTACTATGATTCCCACACAGAAGAGCAGCGGTCTGTAACTGGGCTTGAGGACATGATGAAGTTCGAGATGAAAAATCAAAGGAAGAACCTCATGAGTCCATTCGACAAACAGATCCGGATAGCAGACCCAGGTCTTGGTACGGAATTTCTGGAACAGGTGAAAGCACACTATGACAAGTATGGCTCCAAGCCAGAAATGACTCAAGAGAAACTACATCGCCTTTCCATTTCAATGGTGGACAATGCAACCAAAATCAGGTGGTTGGAGATATGGAATTCGGATCCTCTTGTGAGAGACACGAACATGTTCCCAACTCCAGAGAGGGACCCGAAGACACAAGCAATAAGAGTTGTTAGCGACCACACATTCGACCAGTGGCTACAAAAAGCCACATTCTGGAGCCAGGTAATGTTTGAACCAAACCATTTTCAGACATTTGTGATGCTCCGTAACCTCTCGCAAATTCTTACGAGCTTTCTTGTTGCAGTTAGAAAAACGTGCAGTGGCTGCACTTGCTGAGTCGATGGCAGACTACAAAATCCAGATGGCTTGCCCCGGATCACACTGGAGGCCTATATCAGGAGATGGAAGCTCGCTGTCTGGAACAACTGCTTCTTCAGGGAGTTTGAGAAAGAGAAAGGAATCTCCAGGTCTTACGAATTCAAAAAACCAGTACAACAGCGAGCAAGCAATGAAGTGAGTGTTGTACAGGTGTGACCTCCTTGAATCAAAATTGGTGCTTGAAGGGCATGTTTTTGCAATCTTGTGTCGTTCTTTCCAAAAGGAATTGCGAATTTGCAGTGCTTTGCGAGATCTCTGAGGGCTCTGCATGTGCAGTCGAGCAACATTGCGTTAACGCAATGTTGTTTCCCATTGTCCTGGTTTCACTTACCTATACCTGGGTATCCCATAATGCCGTTTTTTCTGAATGTGAAAGGGATAAACTGACTGGAAAATCAGCCTTGCGTCAACGCAAGGTTGATGAAGTGTGAGGCTATGTAGCTTTTCCTGTGGTTTTGGGCAGTTCAAATCCAGTTCCAATGCTGCCAAGATGAACATAAGTCTGTTTTGAGTCGGTTTGAAATGCTATTTACAACTTTAACTGTACCACCAAACAGACTTGCGTTGACGCAAGGTTGTTTGGCGGTATGGATTGCTGGAAATTTTCCGCAGCCATCCCCCGATTTCAATACAATTGTAGGAAACTTATGATTATCAGATACCATTGACATGTGTTTCAACAGAGGATTTCAACATTGCTTCAACGCAATGTTGAATATCCGCACCAGTACATAGTCTGATGGTAGTTTTCATGCAGTGTTTTCCATTTCCTCTCAACCCTAAAACAACCTTGCGTTGAAGCAATGTTGAATTGCGCTTCTCAGTCGTTGTCTCTATCAATACAACATTATCATTTGGTGTTCCCCATTTCTGCTAGAATGAACATTGCGTCAACGCAAGGTTAATTCGGGATTTCAAAAGTAGAATTCTCAGTGTTGCATTCCTGCATTTCAATATCTTTTTCCGGATGTGTGTTCTTTTTCGTTTTCTGATCGAATGACTGTCTGGGTTTCTTGTATGTGATTCAGGTATATGTATCATATCCTCATACCGGGAAAGTACCTTAGCGATGACCCAGACTTCATCTATTCATGGGCTGACCCCTCCAATGACAAGACAATGTACACGGCTGGTATTGCCAAAGACTGGAGCAGGGCGCACTTCCGAGACTGTGGGTGGTACCTCGACCTGCCAAAACAGGACACCCCATTCGATGAAGTTGTTTTGAGAAACCTGAACGACAATGTCGCAGCGATTGCCCCATTGGCTGAGAAAGACATCCAGGACAGAATCATTTCGGCTCTGGCTGCAAAAGAGCCCGAGAAAACTGCTACTCCAAAACGAAAGGGGAAGGTTGTCGGGGATCCGAAGGGGAAGGGGAAAAGTGCAGCTCCGCAAGGACAGGGACCATCAGAGGTTCCTGAAAGACAGCCTTCTCCCGCAAGGAGGGATAGGAGAACTTCAAAGTCCAGGGAGCAAGTTTTCGAGGCGAGAGAACATCCCTCCAGGGTTTTGGGCCAGTTCAATCGTAAGGTGCTGAATGAAAGTTTTCTTTCAATGATGGAGTCGAGGAAGTCCACATTCAAAGGGGTGCCCTCGAAATCATGGGACATTTTTGTTTTGTTCCTCACTCAGGTGAAAACTTATGTCTAAACTGTTGTATGAATAATTGTGTTTGGCAGCTTGTTGTGGCTTGTCCAGGGGATTGATCTCCTGTTAGATTTGGATTGGGCTTCTTACACTGTCTCATGTTTTTGGCTGTAGGTCGCAAAAAGTCCGGAATGGGTGAATGGAGTTCAACAGGCTTACGCGACTGACCTTGTGGTGCTGGACATTCCTGACGGTTTTCCTGTCCCTGATGTGTTTCCTTCCAATTCGACCCCGACTTGGAACAAATCGGATTCTCGTTACTGGCAGTGGGCTTTCTCGTTCAGCAACAAGTTCCTTTCGGACTCGGGGGCTCTTCTTCTCATGCAGTCAAAGGACATGTCGGCTCGAAGAACTCTTTTCAGCTACATGAGAGCTTCCGGGTTTCGTGTCATCAAAACTTGGACATGCATCAATACTCTACCTCTTACGAAGGGCGAGTTCCCGGGGCAGAAAGTGAGTTGGTTCCTTTCAATTGATGTTTCGTGGTTTTCCGGTAAATCAAAATGGTGGGTTATGTCTTCTGTCTCATTCTCTCTTCGTGATTAATGACAGACACGAGTGTTCGAAGCTTTGTGCCTGGTGAGGCGGACTGACACTCTTCCTGTTGGTGTTGCTGAGTTTCAGTTGAGGGACCTTGCAGCTCACATTGACCCCACCTGCGAGTCTGTGGAGGATGATGTTATCTTCAATTACGTCGACTCGGGTCGGACTATGAAAAGGTCGAATGGTGTCCCTTGGAGAGGTGCACGGGAGAAATCTCCAGCTTTCATGCAGACTTTGGTGGAGACATGCAGCCGTCATGGTGGACGAGTGGTTGACTTGTCTATGGGCACAGGTGGGGCCCTTCACATTGTGTTTGACATATGGGCAGTGACCTTAGGGAAACCCTATTTTTATTTCTCGTTCTTCTTGGATTTGCAGGAGCATGTTTTCATGCTTGCAAGAGCGCCGGAAGGCACTTCTTTGGCATGGAAGCTGATACGGAGCTCTTCTCAAGCGAGCTTCGTCAGCTTGAGTCGGGCACTACTTCTGCCCCATCCACAGAGGGACTTCTGGAGGAGCCCGAAGCGCCTGACGAGGATCTGGACGTGGACTCCGATTTTGAGTGTGAGTAAGTTCTTGTGTAGTCGTGCAAAATATGTTGCATTTGCTTGTGTCGTTCCCATTCGAGAAATAGTGGCTTTCGTTGTCTAGATCTGGATGTTAACATCTACCACCATTCCTCTTCTTGCTTTGCAGAGTTCAGCACCAGTCATCGAATCAGCAGACACCTTTCGGTTTCCAAGGATACTACATGTCCCCGAGCCCCCCTAGATCCAACCGCTTGCCAGTTTACGCGGAAGCTTGCGCACGGGTGTTATCCAAACAAACACTGTACTCGCATCTCCATGAAGGTCGAGGAAAAAAAAAACGTCATGGATGTGCTGCTGTATTCATAGATGATATTGCTGTACACTCTGGAAGTGGTTCCTCTGAAACCTCCAATATTTCTTTAGGTTCAAGTACCGAGGCTCAATAAATTGTATTTTGGTTTTGCTTCCATCTCCAAACTGTTTTTCAAGTTCTTTGCGCGTTCCCGTAAGTACAGTTGGGGATTGCCTAAAATAGGTCTTCGGATTGCGGAATTGAAAAATGATTGTGTGTTGGAATGAATGTACTGCTTTGCCCAAAAAAAATGTTTGCTTTTAATATTCAGTTCTCTAGTGGACGATCTCCTCATTCCAAAGTCATGACCTCAATCATAATTCATCCGCAAACCTGCCATTGTTCTCGGCCACAAAGAATATTCATGTGGGGGCCATGAAGAGGGATAAAAAATTAGGACATAGGCGACAGCTGATCCGCGGTAATAGGGGGGGGTAAGCATGGAATTACGGCCTGAACACGTGGATGCTTGCTGACGTGGCATGAGCCTAGCCAGGCTCACAGGCTCACAGGCTCACGCGGCCAGGCTCACGCGGCCAGGCTCACGCGCAAGCATTCCCCGCTGAGGACTTGCACATAAAAGAAATGCATCAGCAAACAAAGGTTGGACTGTAGTCATGAAAAGATGACACTGAGGCAAGGGAAGTTCAGATTGCGTGTCAAGATGCACATGACAAAGAGAGGAAGCAAGCAAGTAGGGTCCTAGAAAGTCATGACAATCTGAAAACAGTGAGCAGAGCAAGCATAGGGGCAACATCTATGATAAACCAGCATGGGCACAAGATTCTTGAAAGAGGAGCAGGGCCATCAAGGCAGGGCATCAGGACAGGAGGTGGCTGTTGGGACTGTACTAATACAACAAAATATACCAAGGCACAACATGTAGAAATGATCAAGAAAGAACTGATGGTTATGCATGGAAGGAAGGAGCGCGTGACGAGATTGGTGAGCAGCAACAAAAGGTGGAAACAAGGAACAAGTAGGGCTGCACGGAGACAAGATGAGATGTACCAAGAAACAATTAAGGAAAGAACATGGCTCCAATGGATCAGCCTGCAGCTCAGGAAATTGAAGCAAGGTTGCAAGAAGACAACAGACCTTGAACGGCAGCAAACATGGGCAGCAAAAGGACCTGCACGCAAGCCAAAACACCATGCAAAAAGGAAGGTGATTGTATGGCGGTGGCAATTTCTTAGTCAACCATGGAGACTATCGAGACATATGGGCTGCATATAGATGGAAAAATGGTCACATGAAGCAGTAAGTGATGAGAAGGAAACAGGCCATACCAAGGATTGATATGGTGGAGACTTGGTCAAGTAGGGCTGCAGAGGTGATGACCACCAGAAAGGCAACATTGTGGGAAGGTGAACACTCAAATGAACAAGGGAATCCTGATTCACTAGGGCGAATAGCGATTGGCAGTATGATCATGTCAAAGTCACTCCAAACTAGATTCACTCAACCAGCTAACTTGCAGAATTCAACATGGCAATTTAGGGCCGATTCTGATAAGAGGGGAAAACAGGGTCTCATGTGTTGAAGAAGGTGCCTTCATTAGCAGTGCCTGATTTTATCAATTGTGCTGCCGCTGCTGCGGCTTCCAGTTGACCATCTACCCATGCAAGTTTCTTGTAGCTATCCTTCCACAGGGAATCATAGGTAATCTGGAGCTTGAAATCCGGCCCTCTTGGATGAATCTACACCCACACTCTATCCCTGCTCCTTTAGCTATCCATGCCCACGAGGGTATTGTTCATAATCACATCTGGTACAATTCCAGCTTTGGTGATGCAACCATGCACCTCTTTGCATGTGCTTTCCAGGGCTGCCAGGCTTGCACACGCACACAAACATGATGTGGTCGAGCTTCACCCCTTCCCCCATCATTTGCTTTCAGGTCTCCAAAGCCCCATCCCGCGCTCCTGCTCTGCACACCCTGCATGCAAGCATCGCGTTCCACAACACCACATCTCGTTCAGCTATAGTGTTGAACACTCCCTTGGCATCCTCAATGCACCCACATTTGGCATACATGTCCACCAGGGCAGGGTTCAGAATGACATGTGGTACAAATTCAGCTTTGACAATGTCACCATGGACCTCTTTTCCCCTTTTCCAGAGCTCCCAGCCTTGCACACGCATTGCAAACACAAACAAACTTGATGTGGTTGGGCTTCACCCTTCACGCAGCAACCGACCTATGTAGGCATCCGCCGCAAATCCACCAATAAAAGGAGTCAGATATAATGCACCCACAAAATTGGACACCATGTTGGCTGATTTTGGGTTGCTGATATGCATCTTAGTGGTTAAATATGTGACCAGGTTACGCTGCAGCCCCAATGAGGCCATCCTTTCACATAATACAGTTCCTGCACAAAACCGTACAGATCTTCAAGGATTGACTCAATTTTTCCGAAGGTGAAGATATTATTGCCTCCAACAGCAGTCAAATTTGAACAGGGAATGGACAAGAGCTCCTCTTAACCTTATAATCAAATACCACGTTAGTGACTACACTTCTCATACAACTGATCAGTCTTGGTGGTCTTGGAGTGACCTTGAATCAAAGCTTATTTTGAACTGCCAATACATGTGTTTGGCGAGTCACACAGATGGCCTCATCCTCTCCTCCGCAAATAGTCACCCCTACACATGCTTCAACATAAAGCTTAAGCTCTGCTCTAACCACTGCAGATGAGTATTAGAAGCTACAAAAATATCACAGATGATCTGTACAAGCGTACCAAAAATAAGGGGGGCTGCCCTCCAGCCACCTATCTTCTGCTTGTCAGCAGTGCGGCCATGCTTGTCCACTGATCCATCCCCAGTCAACGAGTCTCCCTGGACATCCTCTTCACTCTCTTGGACCAATGTTGAGCCCTATAAATCACAACAGAGTTCAAACTTTCAATGATGGAGTTTCTGAGATATTTAGCACAGTTTCAGAGTGATGTCTTGTTCTTTGACCACAAATCACTTGACAAAACATGTGCATGGCTCAGCCACCCACCAAATCCATGTGTTAATTATAATGCGATGGTGAGGAAACATCAACCCGTCTCCCTCGAGGATGGGGAGGTAGTACCACATATCGATTGTGGCCTAGAGCGACCGTTTTTCGTGGCGAGGAGCCACCCATTGCACCTGATCCAATAGAGGCTGTCGGGCACAATCGTAGAAGGGACCGGGGCCAAATTTCAGGTGATGCGGAGGATGTTGACACTCTGGGATTGAGGCGGGCGCGCCGCGGGTTTCCCCTTGTGGGCCACCCCGTCCAACCACGTCCACCTTTGACCCCCCCCCCCGACAGGATTGAGTGTTGGTGCACTAAGTGTCGGGAACGGATACCGCCGTGCGGCACTGGACCACCGAGGCGGTGACCGCATGTTGTCGAAAAACATTACAAGAAGAACAAGATTGCGGATGCGGCAAAGGTGAGTGTTTTTCCCCCCCCTCTCATTAACATTCATTTAAGATACATTTAGGTTTATCTAATAATATAGTATGATTGGTAAGCATACATGAATCAAATTACGACATAAGTATTGATGCGTCGTTCACTACGCACATTGTAGCCACGACTTGATGCCCAAGCTCGCAATCACATTGCACAGAAGGCATTTCGCGCCGATCTACTTGCAGAATTTGTGCCAGAGCATGTGCCCGATGTGACCAGTTGGTTCCCCCAGCAGCACGTAGATGAGATGCGTAGGGTCGAGGGGTATCGTAGGTGTCGTAGGCGTTATGGCCGGCGACGAGCAGCCCCCGACCCCCCCCCCCCCCCCCCCCCCCCTCCCCCCCTCCAGTCTCCTCAGGCGGTCCCCCTGATTGTGCCCCCCCCCCCCCCGTCTGTTTCTTTGCCTGATCCGGACGTTGTACCCCCGGCTGCACCTCCGACATTACATCCTCAACCACCTCCACTTTCATCTCCTCCACCAGCAGTACCACCTCCACCTCCACCTCCACGTGCATGTGCCCCCCGAACCTCTAGGAGTATTGGGACCTCCGATTACATCGTGAGTGGGATGTGTATGATAGAAATAGGGTTCCTTTGAGACAGGGATCGCAGAGAAAGGCATTGTAGATATTCTCATGATGTACTTTGTATACATCCGATTAATCGATTGATGTAAAAAAAATTCTTGTTGCTCGTGTGGGTTGCAACTTTGCATATGTGATCTAAACATATCTATGCACATGTGGACCGAATATGAGCTTGAACCAAGTTGATTCAATGGGTCATTCTAGTGTTGAACGCAGCTATGTGTCATAGAGACAAAAATTTGCGTTTTGCCTATAGATGATTTTTATTTTTTTTTCTATTTTCAAGCCATATGCTTAATGATAGCAGATGCAATGTGCGTGCAAATTTTGGGAGTGAACAAAAGTCATTTGGACCCATAACTAGATTTTGTTCTCTCATTTGCACTCCAAAGTTGAGTTATCTTCAACTTCATGCACTCTTCATAGAGAGTTCTGCAAAAGTGACCCTAGAAACACACTTATTTTTTTCCATTTTGTTTTTGTCCAATTTTTTGCATGGATGTAGTGGTGCAAATCCGGATGTCACAGAACAAAATAGAGCTAAAAATAAAATCATTACGCCCCTCAAAACCGCAATCATATATTTTCTAAATGCAAATATTTATTTTAAATTCATTTAAATTCGATTTAATTCAAAATTGGTGCAAGGGTGAGTGCGTCGTTGGGGAGGCAAATGTTTTTTTTTTTTTTTCTGCTGGATCTTTGTACAGGTGTTGCACACATATTTAAGCACATGTAGGAAAAAATGAAGCTTGAGCCACATCCGTTTGTTGGGTGCAATGGCATGAGAGGATTTTCTTTCACATTAATAAACAAAAATTGGTTGATAGGGTGAATGCGTCATTAGGGGGGCAAATGATTTTGTTTGGGTTTGAAACTTTGTATGCGTGTACGTTGCGCACATACATGTAATTATTGAATGACATATTTGATGCACGCACACATTGAAGGTTGTTGTTGTTTGCATTTCGCTTATAATGAAGTGTGTGATTGCAAGGACACATTATAATACATGTCCCTATGTTCATTTGTTCGTATCAGGACTTTGTCCATCCCTTCCCGGTCCTTTCTCTTGGCACCCCATCCAAAAACAACCCAAGTACATCAGGCGGGAGCCATGGGCGAGACGCCGCCCCCACGGTACCGGACGATGATGACGATGACAGTGACAGTGACAGTGACAACAACAATGAGCATGAAATTAACCAGGAGGATGTGCAAGCCATGGAGGATCTCTTAATGCATCATGTGGGCGCTGATGCATCCCATGAAGATGGAACCCGGCCAATCGATGATCCTGAAATGGCCCCCTCAAATGACATGGAGAGGGAGGCGAGAACTCCCTTGTACGAAGGGGCGAAAGTGAGCTGACTTTCAACAATCTTACTTTTGCTCAATCTTCAAATTCGATTTGGCATAAGTAATGTTGGGATGTTTGCCATAATGCGAACTATTGCAGACTGTATCCTTGCTCCACACTTGAAACCCAAGATGCCACGGTCGCGGAAAGAGGCGCGCGAAGTCTTGGACTCTGTGGGGATGGGCTATAAGATTTTTCATGCATGTCCATGTGATAAAACCCTATACTACGGAGAGGATTCGCGTCTCACCAAGTGCCCAAAGTGCAAGAAAGACCGATATCGAGATGATGTCCAAGGGAAAAAAGTACCACGCAAGGTATAAGCGCCATTCCCCCTCGCATGGAGATTACTTTCTGTAATCTTCTCAATGTATGTAAAGTGTATTCCACAAAGTTTAGGGTTTAGAGAGTAGTATTCATGCAAGATCTGATGGTTTTGGAAGGAGTGAGTGAGGAGTGGAAGGAGCGACGTTTGGTTTTGACCATTCACACCCAAATGAGGGAGAGGCTGCATAAAGGGAAAGGCATAAGGGTGTTGTATTATGTGTGCTAATGGGATGATTACATGTGGGGGGCGTGGGGTATTTCATCCTAGAAAATGCATTACTTTCCGATCATCCCGCGATTGAGGGCACAGTACCGAAGCCCCGAATTGGCCAGACTCATGAGATGACACGCCTCGCATCGGAGCCCCCCGAGAAAGGTGTGCGGGTCACAAGATTCACAAGCATGGAGGCATATTGAAGAGATGTGGCCTTTTCTCTTGGAGGACCCACGACATGTCCACCTCGGCTTCTCCTCGGATGGGGTCAACCCATTCTCTGTCTAGTCATATAGTCATTCCACTTGGCCGGTGACCATGGTGAATTACAACATCCCTTCGTATCTTTCAATTAAAAAAGACCATATCATGTTGGCTGCCATTATGCCAGGTGAGTGTACTCATTTCATGTTTATTATTGCCTTAGACTTTACATTAAACTTCTGATCTTTGACGTAATTCGGATGCAAGATTGATGAGTGACATAATCATGGAGTAAGACGTGTAATTCATTTTGTAGTATAATTTGCATATTGGTGGAGCATTGAAACAATGATGTGAATGTCTCATAGGGAAAAAACAAGTGGCAAATATGGACACGTACTTGCGACCTCTTGTTGATGAACTTAAGGAGCTATGGAGGGGGGTCCCGACATTGGATGCTTCACTTGACCTTATGGCCGGACAATCTTTTCATATGAGAGGCATCTTGATTTGGACAATGCATGATTATCCAGGTATATTATGTTCCCCATGAACAACCCGCATACATTCACTTGTCAATGCCGGATAATATCGATGAGGATTGGGATTGATTGAAGTAGCGGCGACAGTCTTGTGCACCGTAGTGGGGTAGATGACATTATGGGCCATGCACATGACAACTTTTTGTTTTTGCTAATGTGGCGGGATGTGTAGTACAAAACTAACTGTTTGCTCGGGGCTAAGCACCAAAGGGTACCATGCATGCTTGCATTGTGGCGATGATCTTGATGCACATAGCTCCCGCCATCTTCACAAGATGGTGTATCCCAACTACCGCAAATTTCTTCCTATGAGCCATCGATGGAGAAGAAGAGAGAAACACTTGTTTGATGACAAAGAGGAAGTACGTCCCCCCCCTATGATACCATCCGAGCAGTTTTGGGAGGACCGATGGAAGGAGGCCCATGCGGGCACGGACGGTGAAGTGGACGTGCCCGACATGAAACGACTTTCAATCTTCTACGAGTTGTCATATTGGGCGGTACATATTCCACAAAAACACCATCAATATCCATATACATGCATGTGATATTGCACATTTGGTATGTGTTGCATTGTCACTTTCACATAATTTTTTTTGTGTAAGTCTTTGTGGGTGGGGATATACGTAGGACTTGAAGATTCGCCATCTTCTAGATCCCATGCATATTGAGAAGAATGTCTGCTCGTCTTTTTTTCGGGTTCTTCATGGCACGCCGACAAAGAAGGGAGTGGCTGCAAAAGGAGATTCTCTCGGTGTTAGAAAGGAGCTTGAGGAGCAAGGTCGCATGCGCCATCTATGGGCCGAACAAAATGGTGTGGACCCAAAGGGTGTTGTACGGTGGAAGTATAGGCGCGCACCTTGGCAATGGACAAAGGAGGAATACAAGAAAGCGATAGCCACCATAAGTGTTGTCCGAACACCAACTCATTATGGGTCATCCCTCCGTACGAAGTTCAGCGAAGAAGACGGGGTCCATGGTTTGAAGTCTCATAACTACCACAATCTATTGCAAGACATCTTGCCTATTGCAGTACGTGGGACATTGACTCCCGAGGTTCGTGAGACAATCTATGATTGGGAGGCTTGTTTTGGTGGATTTGCTCCAAAGAGTTGGAAGAAGCGGATTTTCCACGCATGAAGAAGGAGGCGGTGGAGGTAATGTGTATGTTGGAGATGCACCTTCCTCCCTCGTTCTTTGACATCCAAGTGCACTTGCCATCGCAAATTATCCTCTGCATGTACCTCCATCTCCTCACCTTCCCCATCAATGTCCATGTGCTCATCTTCATCCTCATCGTCGTCGTCGTCAGAATCCGCAGTGGAGTCCCCTGCTGAAGGGCCTTAGTATGAGCAGGTAATTCAAATGTGTGAGATCGCATATTGTTAATTAATAAATATGGCGGGAATGAGATTTGAGCCCTGAATCACCACTGTAACATGCAGGCATCTCGTTTATGGCATGCACAAGAAGTTGAACTCGAGACCTAAAGAGAACGAAACTGATCATGCAGAGGATGTCATCAATTATAAATATAGACAAAAGATTCTTCTGGCACGTCCCACGATGATATTGGAAGTGCAAACGGCTAAAAACAAAAAAAAATGAAAAAGTATCGGCCAGGTGGAAAGTGGATGGTGGAATGGTAGCTACAACGGGATTAAAAAACTTATTTTGAAACAACCGAAAGCTCTAAAATAATATAGGATATGTTGTTCGACACCTACCAGATTATTCTTGTAGTCTGCACCGACTACAAGCACATTGCTCTCTGCCACTTCCTCTTTCAACAGAAGGGCTGTTGTTCAACACCTACTTCCTTTTGTCAAAGACAACAACTCTTTCGACTGGCTGTCACTTGTAGTCTGCAACGACTACAAGCACACTGTTTGGGGTCACTTTCTATTCCAATCAGTTGTGTTTTAGGATAGTCCGTTCTTAGATAAGATGGACGCTTCCATTAATTTTTATATAATTTTTTTTATAGTGTACCTATTCCCGCGGACTTTCTACCGTGCCCCTATTCTCGCGGGTATTTGCCCCCAGACCTCTCGGCCCAGTGTCTGTAATCGGCAACGACTACATAGGTTCGGCAACTACCGAACCTAATTTTGAGTAATCGAACCTACGGAATGTTGCAGTTACTGATGGTAAACCTGCCCTTTTTCAACTTCAAATGTTGTCGGAATTGCGGTTGAAAATCCAAATATGGAGGAATTTCCCTGGATATTCGGCTGCTCATGCCTAATTCTGCTCATGCCCATGCTCACCGCTCATGCAAAGTACACACCCCTACAACGAGGCAAGAGGTTCAAGTGAGAGGGGACTCATCTACTCCGAGTATGGGAGGATGGACGAGTGAGGATTGTGCCTCATCCAACACAACGAGCGCGATTGGTACGCCATGCCCATGAGGAGTTGGGACATTTTGGGGTGCGGCGCACTCATAGTTTTCTGCAAGGGCAGTATTGGTGGCGGGGCATGCACACGGATGTGCAACAGTTAGTGGCAAGGTGCATGGTGTGTGATAGAGTGCGGGCTTCTTTCAACGCCCCTACTTCACAATTGCATCCTTTACCCATTATGGGTTTGGGCTATCGTTAGAGTTTTGACTTCGTAGGCCTATTGCCATTGACGATTCGCCATAACAAGTATGTGCTGGTGATGGTGGAACACTTCTCCAAATGGATTGAACTGGTGGCATTGCCTGACAAGGCAAGTGAGGGGGCTGTGTATGCATTCTTAGATCGAGTGCTTAGCCATTTTGGTGCTCCAGCCGAGATACTCACGGACCAGGGGAGAGAGTTCTTGGGGGAGTTTCAGGCTTTGTGTGAGCAAGCCTTGATAGATCACCGCACTACTTCTCTCGGATCATCCCGAGGCTGATGGCTTGGCGGAGAGAGTTGTTCAGATAGTCAAGAGAGGTTTGCGCAAGTACGGTTTGCAGAAGGGACACCTAGGAGATTGGGACCTTCAATTGTCTTGGCTAGCTATGGGCTATAGGTTCAGCAAACAAGCTTCACTTTCCTCCTTCTCACCTTACTTTCTTCTCTTCGGCCGAGAGCCGGATTTGCCTACATCTATTCGCAGGGAGGCTGCAGTAGTTCTCAACCTTGATGATCCGGATGTGTGGACACAAACATGTGCCCAGCGGGCAGAGTTGTTCAAGAGAGTCATGCCTATGGCTTTTGAGAACCTTGCTATTGCCCAACACCGAGACACATTGAGGTACGCCACTATACGTGGAGGGGGATATTGGCCAAGTGTTCGGCGTTTCCACCCTGGGAACTATGTGTATTTGCAGCAGACATCGCCTACGACCTTGGATGTCGCAGCAGGACGTGTGATTCTAAGGGTCAGGGAGGTGTTGCCTTCAGGAGTGTTGATTCTGGAGGGTCGAGACGGCATGGTATGGAAGGACTATGTGCGCAATTATGCACCATGTCACCTTCCACATGTGGATGGGAGGATAGATCCCAACCTTGCAGTGGTACCTGCAGGGTTACGTTGCATGCTATGTGGGCATGCTAGTGGCACCGCAACCATGTTGGTGTGTGACAAATGCCAAGGGACACGGGATGCTTGACACCGCCACTTGAGGAGGTTCCTATCGGAGAATGGTTGTGTCCACGATGCCTTGGACAGAGGTAGTGGGCATGACAATGGTGAGGCGAACAAGTGATCCAAGGTCTAGCTAGTGGGGCTTCAATGCCATGGATACTCAACTGAAGATCATGGATTGCATGAAGGCGACTAACGATGGGGCTACATTTGCACCCGGCCTCTTGATCTATCGACTTCAGGTGTTGGGACTTGTGCGATTGAAGACCAAGCGATGATCTTATTGGGGTGGATACTTGCAAGCTATCCCGTGTTAGAGGGACCTAATCACCAGCTAGGGGGGCGATTGTGGCGTGGCTTTCTAGGACTATATGCTAGGAAATGTGGTTGGACAGCGATGTATGTTGTGGCACGATGCTTAGGTGCACGACAAATAATAGGGCGAGGCGAACCCAATGAGGGTTTCAGAGCCAACAGTGGTGGAGTGCAGCTACACCAACACGTCAAAACTAAGCATGTGGAGCTCATCGAGAATAGTTTCCAGCTGCGTGAATGAAAACCAGGGATACACGACTCGGGGATTGAAAATGCATGAGCGGTGAGCATGAGCGGAGTACCTTGCCCGAACCTACACTGAACCAGAATTATAGAACCGAAAACGCAGGTCCTGACATCCCCGCGCACCGACTTTCCCCATACAACACAGGGACAATTTGGGATTTTGTAAAAGCGCATGGAAATTGGGGTTTCAACGCCTATAGCCGCGCCCCAAGTTTCGCCGTTACAGTCGGCACCGACTACAACACAGCAGACCAATGTGGGGTAAAACGCCCCGTGCGAAGCTTGCGGGTGTTGTAGTCACCAACGACTACAAAAAGCATATGAAATTAGGAGGGTAATCGTCGTCGAATTAATTCAAATACAATGTGGCAAATAAAACTTGGTTACTGTTATAGACGGCACCGAGTAGGTGACACGCGTTGGGTGAACGAATTGAAGAAGCATATGAGGAACGTAGATGAGCAAAGGTATTGCGTTGCAGGCTCAAAGTATAGTCGGTGCCGACTTCATGCACTTAAGTTAAATGAGGCAACTGAGTGGAGTCTCTGTTTAAAACTCCATACAATGCATTGTCTACCCATGGCTGTTGGTTTTGGAGGAGATCAGAAAGCACTCAAAGAAGGAGTTTGGGTTGCCTTGGCCATTGCACCATCATGTCAAGATCATGGAAGCTGTTGAAGCATCGTAGAAGAGAAATTGTAATCCGCAATATTGAAATCCGGGCACATTTGGGTCTATAGTCGTCCCCGCTGGATGGAAATTCGGCACCATGTTTCCATATGGGGGGTCGGATGAAAGCATCGTGAGAGAGGAGAAAGCCATGCGGTAGCCGAACGTCATCCCCCAAGATGGAAATTCGGCGCCGTATTTGATTCTTGGGGGGTCGGATGAAAGCAGTGCGAGGGGGAAGAAAGCCAGGTGGTAGCCGAACATCATCCCCCAAAATGGAAATACGGCGCCGAATTTCTATCCCGCAGGGGGACTTGAAGGAAATATATATATATATATATATTTGTGTCTATAGTCCTCCCCGCTGGATGGAAACTCGGCGCCGTATTTCCATCCTGGGGGGTCGGATGAAAGCATCGTGAGGGGGGGAAAAAGCCAGGTGGTAGCCGAACGTCATCCCCCAAGATGGAAATATGGCGCCGAATTGCCATCCTGCAGGGAGGACTCGAAGGTGCCAAAAAAAAAAAAACATAAACAATATATATATATTTTTGGGGTCTCTAGTCCTCCCCGCTGGATGGAAATACAGCGCCGAATTTCCATCCTGGGGGGTCGGATGAAAACATCGCGAGGGGGGAAAAGTCAGGTGGTAGCCGAACATCATCCCCCAAGATGGAAATACGGCGCCGAATTCCCATCTTGGCGATTGGATGAAAGCCTCTCTAGGGGATCGAAAGCCAGATGGCAGCCCAACTTCATCCCTCCCCCGGATGGAAATTCGGTGCCGAATTTCCATCCAGCAAGGTCGAATGGGACAATCCCGGGCAGAGTAAAAGCTAGGTTGCAGATCAATTTCTCTGATTTTCATCCATTTTCATCATTTTCTTCCCAATTTCATCCATTTGCAGACTTTATCATCCATTTTGATCCATTTGGCCTCCCTTTATCATCCCTACGATGGAAATGCGGTGCCGAATTTCCATCCTGGGGGGTTGGATGAAAGCTTCCCAGGGGAGGGAAAGAGCCAGCTGGCAGTCCAACTCCATCCCCGAGCATGGAAATTCGGCGCTGAATCTCCATCCTAGGGGTTGGATTAAAAGTTCTCAGGGGGAGAGAAAGCCAGCTCAACTCCATCCTGCAGCATGGAAATTCAGCGATGAATTTCCATCCTAGGCGGTAGGATGAAAAGTTCTCGGGGGGGGGGGGGGGGGGGGGAGAAAGCCAGTAGGCCGCCCAACTTCATTCCCTCGGATGGAAATTAGGCGCCGAATTTCCATCCTAGGTGGTTGGATGAAAAGTTATCGGGGGGAAACAACCAACATGAAAGCCCAGTGGTAAGGGCATATACCCTCTTACGAGTGGTTGTGGGTTCAAACCACCATGTTGGTTGTTACAAAGGTGTCCACCTTCCTACCGGAAGGCAGTAGCCCTTTTGGGTCAAGTGACACCATAAGTTACGCTTGCTTCGGCAACGCGTCCACCTTTATCGGGGAGAGAGAGCCAGCTGGCGGCTCAACTCCATCCCCCAGCATGGAAATTCGGCGCCGAATTTCCATCCTAGGCGGTGGGATGAAAAATACAGAGCCAGCTCGCGGCTCAAATTCATCCCCCAAATAGAAATTTGGCGCCGAATTTCCATCCGGGCGGGTGGATGAAAGCTTGTCGGGGGGAGAGAAAGCCAGCAGGCAGCCCAACTTCATTCCCTCGGATGGAAATTCGGCGCCGAATTTCAGCCAGCTGGCAGCTCAACTTCATCCCCCAGCATGGAAATTCGGCGCCGAATTTCCCTCCTAGAGGTTGGATGAAAAGTTATCGAGGGGAGAGAGAACCAGGTGGTAGCTCAACTTCATCCCCCAAATGGAAATTCGGCACCGAATTTCCATCCTAGGTGGTTACATGAAAAGTTTTCAGGTGGAGAGAGAGCCAGCTGGCAACTCAACTTCATCCCCCGGATGGAAATTCGGTGCCGAATTTCCACCTGGAGCAGTGGATGAAAGCTTCCCGGGGGGAGAGAAAGCCAACAGGCAGCCCAACTTCATTCCCTCGGATGGAAATTCGGCGCCGAATTTCCATCCTGCTTTTGAAGTCATAATGCAGGTCTGGGGAAGGCGTATATGCGACTGCATGGCTCCGGACTCTGCGGAACACATGTCAAACATGTTTGACCACGAATATTGGCATGGCAGATATGACTACCAGTCACGGTCATGGCTACACTAGAATGACGTGTAATATTGCTAGAAAGACATATGACTTCATGACTCTCACTCTAATGCATTCTGCCAGATCATCACATGGATGAATCACTACATGACTGCACATGTCAACACATGCTTTTCTGGTTATATATATAATATATGAGTATTTATATTTTGAAAAAACGGAGACTCTGACCACTAGAATCAATTTAAAAAAAAACAAAATGCAATTTAAAAAAAAAAAAAAAAACACATCGGCTGGTAAGTGCACAGTGTGTCGCCCTGGTGGTTTCAAACCCGCTGCCTTATCCCGTGTGTGGGATTGTTCGTGACAGTATGTCTGGGCGTTGATCGTCCTGTACGTCTTATGGCCCATAAATGAAGGCGGGTGAATTTTCCCCCTCCTCAAGGACATGTGGTTTCCTTTAAGAAAAGAAAAAAAAAAAAAAAAATCAAAGAGGGGCTTTTAGGGTTTACAAAAGGTTAAAAAACTTAAAAAGTTGCCCATCACGGTAGCGTGAACAGACTTAGAGCGAGTGGAGGGAGAGAGAGAGAGGGTTGGGACTTAGAGCGAGCGAGCGGGAGAGAGGGCAAACATGCATGGGAGGCCCGCAGTTGGATCAACCTTCGCATTTGGAGCAAGCAACCCTAGAAACGCTACGGTATGTGTGCGAGGAGGTTTTGGCTGGGAGCCCGCCGTTCTTGGGAGAGTCAGCTTCGTCTTAGCAGGCCGTGTTTCAATCTCTACCCGCTCGGCCCTGATTTTACAGCACGGAGCAGAGCTGGCATGAGTTTCTAAAAGATCCTTCACGATGGTGGGACAACCGCAATCGCAAGGTGTGGCTTTTTCTTAATGTACGATGTGAAGAAGTTTGTCCATCCTGCAAATGTGGGTTGTTGGCTCCTGTTAGTACCATGATTTGGTATTCTTCCTGATGTTTACAAGGTCTTGGGAGAGTTAGCTTGGTCTTAGCAGTCCGTGTTTCAATCTCTGCCCACTCAGCTGCACCGTGGTGGTTCTCACTGACCAATCCGACATTACCTGACTACAGAAACAAGCAACACACTGAAGAGGTCCTCTTGGGTTCATGGTCAGTCAAATCCTCTATGGGCCATGACACAAGGTCGAGGACAATGTGGTGAGGGCACCTTCTTCTTCGACCTATTTCAGCCTGTTTTGCCCTCTCATCAGACTCGGCCCTTCATTTGCAGCACGGAGCAGAGTTGGCATGAGATTTTTAAAGATCCTTCACGATGGTGCGACAACCGCAATGGCAAGGTGTGGCTTTTCCTTAATGTACGATGTGAAGAAGTTTGTCCATCCTGCAAATGTGGGCTGTTGGCTCCTGTTAGTACCATGATTTGGTATTCTTCCTGATGTTTCAAGGTTCTTGGGAGAGTCAGCTTGGTCTTAGCAGGCCGTGTTTCAATCTCTGCCTGCTCATCTGCACCGTGCTGGTTCTCACAGACCAATCCGACATTACCTGACTACAAGACACAAGCAGCACACACAAGAGGTCCTTTTGGGTTGATGGTCGGTCAAATCCTCTATGGGTTCTTCTTCGACCTATTTCAGCCTGTTTTGCCCTCTCATCAGACTCGGCCTTGAGATGCATATTGAATTATGTAAGTTAGCTTGTTGCTCATTGATAAGTAGGGTTGGGGGTGTTTGCTGGAATGATTGTTGTATGCATGATTTTGTGCAGAGGCATAGATAGCTGAAGGAGCAGGGATAGAGTGTGGAAGAGGGCCAGATTTCAAGCTCCATATTATCTATGATTCCCTGTGGAAGGATAGATACAAGAAACCTGCATGGGTAGATGGTCAATTGGAAGCCGCAGCAGCGGCAGCACAATTGATACAATCAAGCACTGCTAATGAAGGCACCTTCTGAAACACATTTCACCCTATTTTCCCCTCTTATCAGAATCGGCCCTAAATTTTCATGTTCAATTCTGCAAGTTAGCTGGTTGAGTGAATCTAGTTGGAGTGACTTTGACATGATACTGCCAATGTGACAAGAGTATGCATTGAACCCATTGGTAGCGGGATATTGGGATATCTCTTGGCCATGTGCCATCGTCAAAGCTGAAACTGTACTAGTTGTCATTCTGACCACTGCCCTAGTGGACATGTATGCCAATGTGGTGCAGCAACCCTGATGCAAAGGGAGAGTTCGACAACATGGCTAAATGAGATGTGGTGTTGTGGACTGCCATGATTGTAAGGTGTGTGTAGCATAGGTGTGGGAGTAAGGCTTTGGAAACTAAGAACAAATGATGTGGGAAAGGATGAAGCCAAACCAGGTCATGTTCATTTGTGTTTGTTAATATGCATATGCGAGCCTAGCAGCCCTGGGAAGGGGCCAAGAGGTTCATGGTGACATCATCAAAGCTGGAATTGTACCTGATGTCATTCTGAACATTCCCCTGGTGTACATGTATGTCAAATGCGAGCCTGGTAGCCCTGGAAAGGACGCAAAGGTCCATTATCAAATCTGGAATTGTACCACTAGATGTCACTCTAAACACTGCCTTGGTGGATATGTATGTCAAATGCACGCCTGGCAGCCCTGAAAAAGGGTACAGAGGTCCACGGTGATATTGTCAAAGCTGGTATTGTATTTGATGTGATTCTGAACGTTGCCGTAGTGGACATGTATGCCAAGGTTGCAGGGTGCAACTACAAGGATACATGGTTGTTTTGATAATATGGCTGAATGAGATGTGGTACCAGCCTAGCCCATAATTGCACTTACCTAGAGTAGGCAATGAGTGAAGACGGGGTTTGTGATGTTGATCGTCCAAGCTGGAATTAAACAAATGTTGTCTGAACTATGCCCTTGTGGACTTGTATGCCAAATTGGGGTGCATGGAGGATGATGATCCCAGGATATGCACAACAGCGGCACGGGATGGAGGCCCTTTGGAGAGGTCTATGAGCAAGTGGTGTGGGAAGGGATACTGCAGCGCAACCACATCGCGTTTGTTACATTTGCAACATGTGTGCAAGCCTGGTAGCCCTGCAAAATAGCAAAGAGGTTCGTGGTGGAATTGTACTAGATGTCGATCTGAACTTTGACATGATGCCAATGTGACAACAGGAAAGTATCCAGAAACAGGTCACAGAGACGAGGAGAAGTTGTGGAATGGTGGGACAACCGAGGGAAAAGGTTAATGCCTGTTAGATTATAGAGGGCAGACGCAATTCAGCATAGGAACTAGTGTGATAAGCTGAGTTGGGTGTTTCCTAGAACAAATGTAGGCTGTCATTATCAGCTGCAAGGCAAGGAAGTATGCATGATTTGTGCAGAAGCAGTGATAGCTGAAAGAGCAGGGATAGAGTATGGGTCCAGATTCATCCAAGAGGGCCAGATTTCAAGCACATGATTACCTATGATTACCTGTGGATTTAGCTATAAGAAACCTGCATGGGTAGATGGTGAACTGGAAGCCGCAGGAGTAGCGGCACAATTGATAAATCAAGCACTGCTAATAAAGACACCTTCTTCAACACATTTCACCCTGTTTTTCCCTCTTATCAGAACCGGCCCTAAATTTCAATGTCTGCAAGTTAGCTGGTTGAGTGAATCTAGTTTGGAGTGACTTTGACATGATATTGCCAATGTGACAACAGGAAAGTATCGAAAAACAGTTAACGGAGATGAGGGGAAGCTGTGGAATGAATACTTTTCTGACCCCAGTCAATGGTGGGACAACCGAGGCAAAAAGTAAATGCCTGTTGGATTACAGAGAGTAACAGATGCAATTGAGAATAAGAACTAGTGTGGTAAGTTGAGTTGGGTGTTTGCTGGAACAAATGTAGGCTGTCATTGTCAGCTGCTAACAGCAATGCAAGGATATATGCATGATCTATGCAGAGGCATGGATAGCTGAAGGAGCAGGGATAGAGTGTGGGTCCAGATCATCCAAGAAAGCCGAATTTCAAGCTCCAGATTACCTATGATTCCCTGTGGAAGGATAGCTACAAGAAACCTGCATGGGTAGATGGTAGATAGTTTGGAGTGACTTTGATATGATACTGCCAAAGTGACAATAAAAAAGTATCCATAAACAGGTAACAGTAGCAGATGCAATTCAGCACAGGCACTAAGGCAAACTCTCCTTCCCCGCAAGGGTGTGTTTTGGTATCTGAGCGAATAAATATTTTATCTAAGAATATAATTTCAAAAATTCGTTATTTAATAATGTGCCACTGTCCCATGTTGGTCAGTAATAATAATTATAATAACAAATAATTAAAATAATTATTTTAGTAATTATAATAATAATAAAGTAAATCTACAACCCCCAACAGCGACGCGTGTCAATTGACATGAGGAACCACGTGTCAAAATCACGATGCGACACATGCTGACGTCTGATTCCCTCCTCTGCAGTCGGATGGCGTCGCAGTCTGACACGTGACGTGTTCTGTAGAGAGCACGTGTCTCTATTACACAACGGCTGACATGGACCCGTTCAGTCATTCAGTAATGCCAGCGTGTATGACTACCCCCACAGCTGCTCTGGCGCCACGTGACAGCCAGCCTGGAGAGTCATATCTGCCTTGTCACAACTGACTAGGTCTTTACGTCTGCAGAGTCAGGAAGTCGTAAATGGCTTCCATGACTGCATTTGCAGTCATGACACAGAGACGTAAAAGCCGCAATTTGTTGTAGTGAAGCGAGTAGTTGCATTGTAAGTTGCCTCCTGATTTTGTGAGGCACCTCCCTTCGCTCTCTTATTTCATTGAAAGACCCTTTAGAACTGCATTATGCTGGTATTGGCATTCTTGAAGTGGATTTGTTCTTACTGTAGGATGCCAAGTACTGCAGGAGGGACGACTTCACCGCAGTTCATTGGCAAAAGGAACGTGCCATTTTTTGCCAGGGGAGATTTCTTGCGGAGTCCTCAAAGGGACTACATCCTTCCTTCTTATGATGTCCGGCTTGTTACGGTGTCCATTAGGAGGGGTGTGTACTTTGCATAAGCGGTGAGCATGAGCATGAGCAGAATTAAGCATGAGCAGCCGAATATCCAGAGAATATTCCTCTATATTTGGATTTCCAACCGCAATTCCGACAGCATTTGAGGTTGAAAAAGGGCAGGAGCACCATCAGTAAGTGCAACATTCCGTAGGTTCGGTTACTCAAAATTAGGTTCGGTAGTTGCCGAACCTATGTAATCGTTGTCGATTACAGACTCTGGGCCGAGAGGTCTGGGGGCAAATACCTGCGAGAATAGGGGCACGGTAGAAAGTCCGCGGGAATAGGTACACTATAAAAAAATTCTATAAAAAATAATGGAAGGCATGAAGTGTAGTTAGTATGAGCAGGTAATTCAAATGTGTGAGATTGCATATTGTTAATTAATAAAAATGGCGGGAATGAGATTTGAGCCCTGAATCAGCACTGTAACATGTAGGCACCCTTGTTTATGGCATGCACAGGAAGTTGAACTCGAGACCTAAAGAGAACGAAACTGATCATGCAGAGGATGTCATCCATTACAAATATAGACAAAAGATTCTTCTGGCACATCCCACGATGATATTGGAAGTGCAAACGGCTAAAAGCAAAATAGAAGGAAAAAATATCGGCCAGGTGGAAGGTGGACGGTGGCATGGTAGGTATAGCGGCGTTAAAAAACTTATTTTGAAACAACCGAAAGCTCCAAAATAATATATGATATGTTGTTCGACACCTACCAGGTTTCGTCTCGAGCGAAAGCGACAAAGCGTACATGGCTACTTGTAGTCTGCACCGACTACAAGCACATTGCTCTCTGCCACTTTCCCTTTCAACAGCAGGGCTGCTGTTCAACACCTACTTCCTTTTGTCAAAGACAGCAGCTTTTTCGGCTGGCTGTCACTTGTAGTCTGCAACGACTACAAGCACACTGTTTGGGGTCACTTTCTATACCAATTAGTTGTGTTTCTGGATAGTCCGTTCTTAGATAAGATGGACCCGAGTTCCAATGCAGGCGCAAGCAGTAGTGGTGTCAGTGGAAATGGGGAGGACAGGCCTGCATCGACTTCATGGTGGGCTCCTTTTACGGACGATGTCGCCGAGTGCCTTGCCAAGCACGAAAATGATGAGGCAATGGTGGTTCAGCAGACCGTCAATGGGAACGGCCCTTCAGCAGGGGACTCCACTGCGGATTCTGACGACGACGACGATGATGATGAAGATGAGCACATGGACATTAATGGGGAAGGTGAGGAGATGGAGATACATGAAGAGGATGACTTGTGATGGACAGGGGCAAGCATGGAAATCATTGAAATGCATTCAATGGAGTTTGTTATCGTAGGAGATACATGTCCAGCAACAAAAGAACGATGCACTGTTTGCCAAGACTGTCCAGTAGAGGGCGAGTCAGTCCGTATTATCAGTGGGTGCGGCCATTCCTTTCACTCTATATGCATTGAAGGGTGGCTGCTTCGAAACGGGTCATGCCCTGTTTGCCGCAATAGGATTTGAGACATTGTAGTCACTGCAGAAAGAAAACTTATATGTACGTCATGACATAGAAGTGGATAAAGGAGACAATGATCATTGAGGTCGGCAACGACCATCAAGAATAAAAAGAAATTGTACCTCTTTGACGTTTTGTACTTTGGCTACTATTTTAAATTTTTTGAATGGAGTGTTGTGCTTAAACTGTTTTGTTCAGCCCATGTCTTGTAGTTAGCACAGACTACAAGAATTACGTGAAAGAAGATGGATATGGAGTCATATTTGATTGCAAAAAAATGGTAGTTGGAAAATGAGCTAATCTGAGCAAAGAGTTGGAGTTAATAATTTACCCAAATGGTCATACACTTTATAGTCCGCACAGACTACAAGCATTAAGTGAAAGAAGATGGATAGGGAGTCATATTTGATTTCAAAAAAGTGGTGGTTGAAAAATGAGCTCATCTGAGCACTGAGTTGGAGTTAATAATTTATCCGAATGGTCATACACTATATAGTCGGCATAGACTATAAGAATTAAGTGAAAGAAGATGGATATGGAGTCAAATTTGATTGCAAAAAAGTGGTGGTTGAAAAACGAGCTTATCTGAGCAAAGAGTTGGAGTTAATATCCAAATGATCATACATTTTATAGTCGGCACAGACTATAAGAATTAAGTGAAAGAAGATGAATATGGAGTCATATTTTGATTTCAAAAAAGTGGTGGTTGAAAAATGAGCTCATCTGAGCAAGAGCTGGAGTTAATAATTTATCCGAATGGTCATACATTTTATAATCGGCACAGACTATAAGAATTATGTGAAAGAAGATGGATATGAAGTCATATTTGATTGCAAAAAAGTGGTGGTTGAAAAACGAGCTCATCTGATCAAAGAGTTAGAGTTAATAATTTATCCAAATGGTCATACACTTTATAGTCGGCACAGACTATAAGAATTAAGTGGAAAAAGATGGATATGGAGTCATTTGATTGCAAAAAAGTGGTAGTTGAAAAAGCTCATCTGAGCAAGAGTTGGAGTTAACTAATTTATCCAAATGGTCTTACACTTTATAGTCGGCACAGACTACAAGAATTAAGTCAAAGAAGATGGATATGGAGTCATATTTGATTGCAAAAAAATGGTAGTTGAAAAATGGGCTCATCTGAGCAAAGAGATGGAGTTAACTAATTCATCCAAATGGTCATACACTTTGTAGTCGGCACAGACTATGAATATTTCAAGCAAGTCCATGTTTCCAAACCTGTTAAAAGAAGACCTTATCCGTGGAAAGAGTTGGAGTTCACAAGATAATCCAAGTTGTCACGCACTTTGTAGTCGGCACAGACTACAAGGATTCCAAACATGCAAGATATCCACTGCGGCTCTATGGGACAAGGATCACGAACTAACATACAGGGACTTCAGATACTGCCAGAGTTGCGTGATCGATGACCTCCTGGTCTTCCCGCATCTTCAAACGTCGTAGCATAATATAGTATAAGTGCTTGCAGTGGGTGTAGGGTTCTTTTGTTTTTTTCATTTTGTCAAAATCAGGGCATGTGCACTCCGGACTTCTAGAGATGCAAACATTGTACACCTCCCCTGCTTTTGCTGATCCCGGTGTGCACAGTGTGTACACACGTCCAATTCCCGGGCGAGGAACATCCTTGAATGATTGCACCGTGGCCTGCAAAGACTGAGCTAACTTCATCTTCTTACGAGCGATTGCTGACCGTTTCTTCCGCCGGTATACTCTGTCCCACTTTTTTGTCGCGTACGAGTCCGGATCCAGATTATTGATATCTTCCGCAACACAGTCCCATTCACCTTGGGAATTACCCACGTCATCTGGGGGAACAAGTCGAAAGCCTGTTTTTGTGAAAGAGTCCACCTCTGCCTGACTTAGGTTCGTCCCAACCATCACAGGCCAAACGTCCGGAATATCAGGTCTGTCCAGCACATACTGGCTCAAATCGCCACCGACACAGTAGACGATGTCTGTTGGGCAGTGCCAAATCTCCATCATCTTCGGCTTCACCAGGGCAGGAGGGTGGTGCCGACCAACAAACCTCGGAGCCGGAATTCCCAAACTCTGGAGTGGCCTGATTTCCTGTTTGCATGGCTTCCCACTATCAGAGCGCACAGCCCAGCACTTCACCCGTGATGTGTTAGAAGTTCGTGCTATGTGCCAGCATGTCGTGGACACACCCGACTCCAAAACTGGCTTTTTGTTCTGAACTGGAAGATCATTCTCCAAAGTCTCCACGGACATGTCAGTAGTGCATGTGGACACTCTTGGTCCACCAGCACCTTCACGACGCCTCGGTGTAGTTCAGAGGTTTAAGTCAGACCTCCAGGAGTGAAGGGGTTCCTCTTCGTGTAAGTTGCCGAGAACAATCTTCCGTTTTGTTGTGCGAGTTAGGAGATCACCCTCCAGCCCTGGATTTCGTCCATGAAGCTCAGTGCCATCTACGAAAGACCTGACCGCTTCTGCCATTTTTGCTGGATCAGACAATCGCGATGCAACACGAGCTAGCAGTTGTGCCCGGTCGGGTCCGGAACCCTTTGCTCCACCCTTTAGATAACTGTGGTAGTCACACGATTGCATAATTGCCCTCGTCAAGTCGTTCCTGGTAGCTGTGTAGAGGTCGACCTTTGATACACCGCTCCCGGCCTGCCAGCTCGCATGCACGGCCTCGGACATGTTCACATTTGGCATTGCAGCGTTCTCTTCTAGCTCCAGATCCTGCAGTACACATGTACAAGTCAGCATTGAAAGCATAGTCGGTGCAGACTATTAGACAGCACAGTCAGTGGAGGACCAATTTGTAGGACATAACCGCATAGTCGTCGCCGACCACAAGTCCGACAGGATCCGACATCCGACAACATTGCGCTGGTAACGCTAAAGTCGGTGCAGACTACAGGCACCATAGACAGTGCTGGACCATTTACATAATACAGACTATACGATAATGTCATAATCAGAAGGATTTGTACTAAAAACAAAGACGAATCTCATATTGTCTAACAAGCAGACGGTAGGAACGTAGTCGGTACAGACTGACACGTTCAGTAAATACTGTACTGCGTGTACGTCCCTTAGATAGTCGCTACCGACTATATGAGTAGTCTCATAAAAAGACACCCATGTTTCAGTAACCGACCCAGAAACATAGCAGATCCAAGCCATAGTCGCTACAGACTATTAGTACAGGCCAACTGCATGAACCGCTTTACGTTCCCGGTGGCATAGTCGTTACCGACTATGCCCCTTATTTTTTTTATCCTCACATGTGACCAAACCAATATAACACGTACGGAATTACCTGTCTGTGAAAAAATATCAATCCCATATAGTCGTTGCAGACTATACGGTACTAATACCCCGTGGGTTCAAATGTTATGCAGTGAAAGGACCATGTACGGATGGCGGGTGCAATAGTCGTTGCAGACTATATGGTTTAACTTCATATCATGTCAGTTTGGCATATTCGGGAATGTATAAAAGCGTCGAGCGGAAATCGTTCTTTTTAAACTTATGACGTGCTCATGTGAGCGGAGGATCATGCGCGTAACGCACTTGGTAGAAATATAGCCTAACAAATGCATCACGTTCCAGAGATGTAATGCTCTGGTCGGTGCCGACTAAGACATTACGTTCGCTCACGTGAGCGGCATCACCGAAGTGCATATACAGTGTTTGTAGAAACTGAAGACTTACATTGCGAACATATGCTCCCAATTGGTAGTATTGGTATGTCCACCACGACAGCCAGCTTTCCAGCGCAGGAACGTCATCGTCTCGCACGGCACCGGAGGAGGACCACCAGGCACGGATCGCCACAAACGAAACCTCTGCTTCCGCCTCAGAACTTGCTGCTCTCCATTTCGTACACAACTGTATATGTGTCTTTTGAAGGTCCTGCAATATATTTTTTTTTGTCCATTTGTCCAGGCTTTGGCCCCAATGGAAGCCACATGTCCTTTCTCGATCGGGCATAGGTTCCCCTCCGCCATACACCATACGCACAGCAGCCCAGTTGGCATTTGCATTGTCGGCCATGAATCCTCGGAATTGTGGTTGGCCCTTCCCTGCTCTTCGCATTTGATCGTTGATGCACTCCCACATAATCACTTGTGATGCTGTATCCTCCGATTTCATTTCACAGATTGCGATTGTCATAATCTTGCGGTAATTTGAATGGTACACGTGACATGCCATTTGTGCTCCAACCGTGTATTCGTTTGACGTTGTCAAACATAATCCAACTCGACCCCAGCTCACCACCGACCCGCATCATGTCCACCAAATGGACTCCACAGCCTTTACCAACAGTTGACATCTTGAAGACAAAGGATCTCTCGTCCACACTCCCTTGACCTGGAAAACGGCTGCCCTGGATATAGTCGTACCCGCTCCAACTTTTCATTGTCATTAACGCTTCCACATCGCTCCCAATCCCCATTGCCGCTTTTGTCTTCTGTGTCTCGTAACGAACACCACATCTGCTCACTGCACCCACTTCTTCCATAAGCTCCTCGAATTGCTCATCAGATAGCTTCCAACTCTCCGTTGCACCAGGAGATAACACCTTCTCCATGACGATAGATTCAACAACAGATAGCTGAACTGATTTGGGCCTGGCTAAGGGTGACCTTTGGATCTCTTCTGCAATGGCACTTTTTGCCTTTGCTGCTGCTTCCCGACACAGCCCAGGTGCAGAGGGGTGTGAGTGGTTCCCAACATGGACGGCTGCTCTTGTCATTGTTGGTGGACCAAGAACGTAAAACATTTTCGCGGGGCAAATATGCATGCACGTGGGTGCATGATTGCACACTACGCATACAAAGGTGTTTGGCGGAACTTGGCTCTGTGGGTTGAACTATACCTCGGAGTGCCCCAACCAGTGCATCTCATTGTGCGCTCCCTCCCTGACGAAGAATGGGCACGTTCCCCGGACGCACCTCAACGCTCCAACACAGTAAACATATCTGCCATGTGAAAGTTGGTTAGTACTCGAATACGATTGTGGCACTACATGGACAAACAATGTAAGTCTACACCGACTACAAAAAGTCGTATGGCAATGTCCACCACTGAAAATGGAAACATCACCTCACAGCGCCGCCTTTTGAACCAATGAGCGGGAGCTTGATGTTGGTTGTTTTTGTGACCGTCCATGGATTCCCGTCGTATTTGCGGTCCATGCCCTCAAGCTGCCCAGCTGGAGATGTGTTCGATGTGGGCGGCAGCTCATACAAAACATCACCGTCAACGATCCTCGGCAAGCATCTCACCTTCCTTGCTTCAACATTTTTGAAATTTATCCTTCCAAGCTGCGATTTGGAGTCTAGGTGCAGAAGCTTCAGCACATCCAGTATAGATTGAGCGGGCTGTGCGAATTTAACGTTGTTGCCCATAAACTCCCCTCGCCGCAATTTTTGTGGAGGTGAAGCAGATTTTCCCGGAGTGCTCTCCCGCCTTCCACTACTGATCTAATAACCACACACATCGCTGTCGCCACTAGAGAGCTCAATGCTCTCAGTTTTTCACCACATTAGCACCACGGACGGAAGCCAGAGTAGGATGCTCACGAGTGGTCGACAGCCTGTCTGTCGTAGCTCGGACACCAAATACTTTGTATACACCTCACCTGTAAATGGCAGAACCCATGACTTGTTCTTGCGTCTCGAACTGGATCCAAGATGCGGGTTTCGGTGACGCCCCCTTCACTGACGTCCTCCCACCTCAACAACGAAGAGAGAGGGTCCAGATTAAACCTTCCAAGTTTACTTTGTCAAGCAGGAACACCTGGTCTCCCTGTGCCTTCACCTTCACAAGATCGGAGGACGGTGGACATTGCAGCCTCACGAACCGTTCCATGTTCGGCTTCTTCAAGCCTGGGTCGTGTCCGGGACTTACTTGCCGAATCTACACAGCGTGTGAGCACTAGGGCAGATGAGGAGCACATGACCTGTTGCAAGCATGCAACGCAGTTTACGATTTCCTAACGAACTGTACGTCAACAACGGTAAAAAATAATGCAAAGGGAATATTTAATGGATTTTAGGTCGGATGAAAATCGTCTGCGCAACAACTGGCGGCGGCACGTTCAGCTGGCAACGGCCATTTCGAAACAACCATTAACCTCCTCTTTATCTGAATTTGTTCTACGCCACAGGGGGATGCCTTATTGTCGTTGCCGACCACGCCTATTTGAAAGGCATGAACATTGTGAAATAGTTAGTGGGACAGGTTTTCTTCCGTAGTCGGTACCGACTTCATAAAGTTCAAATTAATTCCGGCGACGGATCAGGCAGATTTACATTGAATTGGAAGACGAATTGGAGTAGTCGTTGGCGACTATACCAGTTTTTGTTGAAGTCGGCCAACAGATCTGCCAAGGTCGCTAAAGATGTTCATTTCATGTGGCTTTTTTGGCAAATTGGCTGCGAACGAATAGTCGGCAGCGACTTTTGCTTAAATCGACAAGCGCTTTCCATTAATGCACTGTAGTCGCTGCCGACTTCCGTACGAACGCACAAATTTGCCTTCCAATAATTTTTTGGCTTAAATGTGCTTGTAGTCGGGACCGACCTTCAGATACTCGGTTGAAATTAAAACCATTTCCCGCATTGTGAGGGTGTAGTCGGCGCCGACAAATGTGCTTGGCGGATGTTGTGGCGGTTTGCGCCGCATGGAGGCAGTCGATGATATCCAAGTCGGCACCGACCTTATGGAATTATTGAAATTCGTGGAAATTTACAGAGTTAAAGACAGTGAACACATCCACTTCAAAGGCATTATAGTGTATGGTCGGTGCCGACCAATTCTTGCGGATGGCATTTCCCGACTGTGTGGTTGCCAATTCAGCTCTTCAGGGATAGGCATAGGCATCCATTACACTGCAAGGGCAAGCAAGCAAATCAACCTATGCAAGACAGATGGACAAACCATGTAACACACTAAACCATCATGCCATACACACGGGAGAAATAATCCTCTGTTGGAAAAAATTCAATCACACTGGAGGTGTAGCAAGAGCATGAACACTCAGCCCGTGATGCTGGCATACTCACTGTTTATCAGAAGTCTGCCATTCCTAAAGAAGATTCCGCTTCATCAACTCTACAATGCACATTTCATGCCATCAGTTCACTAGCCTGGTTCTAAAGCCACACACAATGTTCCCACATTACCACCCACAAGAGCATGCCCTGCCATCTGGACCACTCCGCATCTCCCACCCAACCAGCTACAACGGAGAGACAAATCTCTCAAGTTCCCCAACCGACCCTGATCCAAAACCCCTCCCCACAGTCCCTCCATTCCCATACCACAAACCATGTGATTGAGGTGATATTATTGCCTATGTCAAAATCCGTGATATTTCAAGACAGAGACTCTTTAATTTGCAAATTAGATTTAGTCATTCACATCCGGAATATGCGCTATGTGACTCATAATTTCTGCTCCTCCAGAAACTTCCACGAGCCTGCAGAGGATATTAAGATTCGGGGATATGAAGTTCCGATATGGAGTTCGGATATTAGAAGTTGATTATACCATTTAAAATGACGTTCTGCAAACCCGGACCCCCATTGCACCCAAGATTTCGTGGATATTGACATTGACAGCGTTCGATTGAACATAAATTTTACCATTCATTCCTCTTATATTTCTCATCCTAAACTATTTGGATGGAGTCCAGGCCACGTGTCCGAAATTACTGAGTCGTCTAGCGGAGTGGCAGGAGGCTATTTCTCAATTTTGGGGATGTGGCAGCCATCTCATATTTCTGACGTAGGTTTGGATGGAGTTAATTCGACGCACATTTAACATCCACATCGGATGACAACGGATGGCGTGCTTCCATGGATGGGGGATTCGATTTTTCATCCGTTATTGCTATTTGAATTTTGGCGCAGGCCACGTGGCACATAGTCCGGTTACGGCGTGTAGCCGGCTGCGTGGCACTACCTCAATTTCGTAGGCATACGTTACGGCCTGCGTAGGACGGGTTCTGATCCCTTTCCGGGTTCGGCAGTGCATACGGTCATGCGGATTCTCCTCTGCGGTGCCCGACTCTTCGGCTTCACTTTCTATTTTCGAGCAGGGGAACGTTGTCGTCATGGAGCCTCAAGCGGAGGAAGAGGGGGAGTTTGTGCTGCCCACGCAAACACGCATACTGCGCGGGCGGACGGTGGTCTCCCAACAGAGCAGCGAGGGTGCTAGACCTCCCAGAAAATTAGTGAAACTTCGTAAGAAATCAACGACTTCACAGGAAGGCGGTTTGGTGTCTACAGCGGCCACACCATCGATGGATCGTCCTCCCCTCTCCCCCGTTTTTCGAAGCGGTGCATCGCCAGGTCCAGCAACGAGCGCACAGGGTGGCGGACCTGCTCAAAATGCTGCAAGTGTGCAAGACAGTGTTCTGGCGGACGTTGTTTTGACTGGCGACATGCGGAAGCAAGCCCTACTCTCACTCACTACAAGTGCCATGAACCACACAATGAGTTCTATTTCGCACTTGCTGCGGAATGGTGCTCCGCCAAGGATACCATTATGCAGGATGCAGCCCCTCCCGGCTGTGCGCATGGCTGAGCGCCCGGGCATCAACAAGCTCAAGTTGTATTTTGAGGCGGACAGGTACAATGATGCACTTGCATCACTACTACTTTCCATCAACGACGATAGTGGACAGAGACAAGAAATCCAACAAGGAGATCGGGATGCATGGTCTGAACATTGGCAAGCAGCGGATGCAGCATTTGAGGAAGACATAAATAACACAGAGTGGGAGTTTCTCTCCAACAAATGGCTGCAAACCTATGACGGGAATCACAGGTGGTATGCTTGGATGGAGGTCATACGCGAGCAGCACGCAGACGAGGTGAGCTGGCACTACCGGGTGAACGCCAAGATTATGGATGTGAAGAGTTCCGATCTGGGCCTCATACGGCGTGCAATGAATCGTATGAATGTGTGAGTTTTTTTCTCCTCTTCTGCTCACATGAGCATAGGTATAGGGTTTAGCAATTGGGGGATGTCGTTTGCATGGGGTTGCAGGTCTTGCATAAGCAGTCCCAGTGGGTGCTTCGTGGGCCAATTCATTAATTAGACGTGTAGTGTGAGATGGAGTGGGAAGTATTGCCTGGTGGGAGGGAGTTCAAAGAAGATTCCCACATTGCCTCCGTTGACAACCGCCTCGCTAAAAGTATGGTCTGCGCCGACTATACCATGGAGCCCACCCTAAACCCTAAAATCCTGCTCAGTTTTGTAGGTAGTATTTTTTTTTTTTTTCAATGTCCATGGTCACATGAAGGTCTTGTTTCCGTGCGTTTTGCAACGTGACAGATCGTGGAAATGTGTCCAACAGCTTCCGCACAAGCTATTCTACTTCCAAAAGTGCGCAACTACATTGTTGAGCAGTACCAATCAATCAGCTCTTCCAGCGGACGTCTACGAGAAGTGCTTGAACAAGCGGGATGGGAACTGGATGACAATGCCGCGGGACGCCCTAATAGAGTATATGGGTCAGGAGGGATTCCGTAGAATTAGAAACGCCTGCTTGGATGCCCATGCCCACCTGCCTGCCACCGTTGAGAACACCGACCTCATCCGGAAGAAACTGGCAAGCGATTTCCAGTGCACAGGACGAAGTGGTACACCAAAATCGCAAAATATTTCTTCAATCTGCGATCCTGCACTGGGAAACTGGCTTTCTTTTTTTTAACCACGCATTATAAGTCTCTTGCCGTCAACCAGAAGCCGGAAATGACTCTCGAGAAGTTGCAGATGCTTGCCACGAGCGAGGTCAGCCCGAAGGAGAAGATTTTATGGTTGAAGCTGTGGAATTCTGACTCGACAACCCGCAAAAATGGAAAATTCCCCCATGCTCCAACAGATGTGGTGTTTGACTTGTGGTGCGACAAAATGACATGGTGGTTCCAGGTGAGATGTTGGCAATACTAGTGGTGGCTTCATGTTACAGTTATTGCAATTTCTCATCTCTAACAATTAACGTGGTGGACTCGCAGCAAAAAGAGGAAGCAGAGCGGCAGTTGGCCATGCTGGTTGAGAAAGGGTTCCTGCAGCTGCCAACCCAGGAAGAGGCTCCCACTCTGAAGACCCTCTCTGTCTGGGTGGACGATTTCCGCCTCAAGTTCTGGAAGGAGCTATTCTGGTGCGAGATGAATGATGGGTCTGCCCGCAGTTGGCCAATTACTGAGCAGCCTGGTGGAACTTTACCAGCTCGCAGGCTCCTATACAGGTACATAATTGTCAATGCAATTCATCCACCCTCCGCATATGCCATACAGCAAAATGGGTGTGGGAAGTAGCGGTCGAAAAAGAATATGTAGGCTCGTTGTAGTCGGCAAACATTCCGGTAGTCGGCAGTAGTGTTGTTGCTCGTGGTTGGCGCCGACTATTGGGCTCAGACATTGTACTCATAGTCGGCAACGACTAAAGAAAGGCGCCATCGGGTATAGGGTAGGGTATAGGGTATTGGGTAAAGGGTAGCCATTGGGTATAGTCGGTAACGACTATACCAAGCCGGCCCTGTCGTATCCAAATTGGCCTGGTCATAGTCGCCACCGACTATGACACAGGTTTTGCCCCTTGGGAGTGCATAGTCGCTGCCGACTATTGCAAGAGGGCCGTGACTACTGCCCGCAAATTCAAAACAAACTCAATTTTATATAGGGTAGCCATTGGGTATAGACGGCAACAACTATAGTAAGCCAGCCCTCTCGTAGCCAAAGTTGGCCTGGTCATAGTCGCCACCGACTATGACACGGGTTTTGCCCTTTATTGGTTCATAGTTGCTGTCGACTATTGCAAATGGGCCGTGACTACTACCCGCAAATTAAAAACCAACTCAATTCAATATAGGGTAGTCATTGGGTATAGGGTATCCATTGGGTATAGTCGGCAACGACTATAGAAACACTACAACAGATTGCGGCTTTTACGTCTCTGTGTTATGACTGCAAATGCAGTTATGGAAGCCATTTATGACTTCCTGACTCTGAAGACGTAAAAGCCTAGTCAGTTGTGACATGGCAGATATGACTCTCCAGGCTGGCTGTGACGTGGCGCCTGAGCAGCTGTGGGGGTAGTCATACACGCTGGCTTTACGAATGACTGAACGGACAGTGTAGTCCATGTCAGCGGCTGTGCAAGAGTGACACGTGCTTGATACAGAAAATGACACGTGGCAGAATGTTCGCTCTCCATGGGAGTGAACTATGACTACGGGCGTGCTAATCCGATTGCAACACGTGGCGTGTTGCAGTTTTTACATGTGGTACCTCAGCAGATTGACATGTGTCATGATGGGTGATTTTTTTGGGTATATTGCTATTTTTTTAACATATTTGTATCTCCACCACGTGGTGTAGTACTATTGGAGAGTGAAAATAGATGTAGTCATTATTATGACTATGATAGAAGTCATATACATGTCTATTACAACAATGAAATATAATATATAATATAAACAGGACAAGGCAGCAAAACATAACTGCGACAAGCTGAGCAAAACCAAGAGATTGTACACCATCTCTATTTATCAATCTATTTATCATTATCATTTTTGTCGCGATCTAAAAATACATAAAATAGTCACATGTTCTCGTGTGAATTATATTGTCTAACTGTAACACTTTGAAAAGTGTTCACCCAAATCTTCTAACTACTCGTGTATTCCATCAATCTGCAACCCATCAAAAACTAGGGCTTGCATGGCTTTAAGAATCACTACAACAAGGACATCTGTTTGTTTTCCAAGTTCTTGCATAAGATGCACCAAGCAACATTGCATTGTGAGACACTTACTATACTCCAAAGCGTCCAGGGAAGGTCACTGAGCAACCTGCCAAGGCGGAAACAATTAAGAGAATTATCTAATACCATATATGAAAAACCCATGCCAGTGTTGTTTATGGTAACTTCTATCCCATGGACTCCTAAACAAACCAAAGCAAACAGGTTGGTGTGTGTTGGTGAAGTCAGATACTTCACAAAGAAACATGCACTAAAAATGAGAGCCAGGAGGATAGGAAGGTCACTCACGTTTTATACAAAGACGTCTTGCCCACTGCCCAGCACCCTGCGTCACCCACACTCTATCTCTACTCCTTCAGCTATCCATGCCTCTGCACAAATCAAGCATTCATCCTTGCCTTGCTGCTAACAAATGACAATGACAGCCTACATTTGGAATAGGAAACACCCAACTCAGCGTAGCACACTAGGCGCTATGCTGAATTGCGTCTGCTACTCTCTGAAATGTAGCAGGCATTCACGTTTCTGCCCCGGTTGACCCATCAGTGACTGGGCTCATATAAGTATTCGTTCCACAGCTTCTCCTCATCTCTGTTACCTGTTTTTTGATACTTTCCTGTTGTCACATTGGCAGTATCATGTCAAAGTCACTCCAAACTAGATTCACTCAACCAGCTAACTTGCAGAATTGAACATGGCAATTTAGGGCCGATTCTGATAAGAGGGAAAAACAGGGTGAAATGTGTTGAAGAAGATGTGCCTGATTTTATCACTTGTGCCGCTGCTGCCAGTTGACCATCTACCCATGCAGGTTTCTTGTAGCTATTGATCCACAGGGAGTCACAAGTAATCTTGTGCTTGAAATCTGGCCCTCTTGGATGAATCTGGACCCACACGAAATCCCTGCTCCTTCAGCTATCCATGCCTCTGCACAAATCATGCATACATCCTCGCCTTGCTGCTAGCAGGTGACAATGACAGCCTAGAATTGTCAAAGCAAACACTAGCAGGAAAATATGTTGAAAGAGGTACCTTCACCCCTTTCCCCATCATTGCTTTCAGGTCTCCAAAGCCCCACCCCGCGCTCCTGCTCTGCACACCCTGCAAGCATCGCATTCCATGACACCACATCTCGTTCAGCCATACTCCCTTGGCATCCTCAATGCTCCCACATTTAGCATACATGGTCACCAGAGCAATGTTCAGGATGACATCTCGTGCTCTCTCTTTTTATGTCTCTCTAGTCATTCACGGCCAGAGAAACAGCAGGATTGCGCACCTGATTGTGCAGAGGTTCAGAAACACGCCACCATGTCACCATGGACCTGCCAGGCCAAGATCCACTCAACCAGCTAACTTGCAGAATTCAACATGAAAATTTAGGGCCGAAAACAGGGTGAAATGTGTTGAACAAGGTACCTTGATTAGCAGTGTCTGATTTTATCAATTGTGCCGCTGCTTTTGCAGCTTCCAGTTGATCATCTATCCATGCAGGACCTATGATGGACCTCTGTGCCCTTTCCCAGAGCTGCCAGGCTCGCATTGGGCATACATGTCCCCTTGGGCATAGTTCAAATGACACGTGGTTATACAATTCCAGCTTTGACATTGACACCATGGATCTGCTCCATTTTCCAGGGCTGCCAGACTCGCATTTGGCATAGATGTCCACCAGAGCAGAGTTCAGAATGACATCTGTACATTTCAGCTTTGACAATATCACTGGGACCTGTCCGTCCATTCCACAGCTATCAGACTCACATTTGGCATACATGTCACCAAGGCAGTGTTCACAATCAGATTTGGTGTATAGTTCCAGCTTTGACAATGTCACCACGGACCTCTACTCCCTTTTCCAGGGCTGCCAGGCTCGCCTAAACTTGTGTTCAGAATCACATATGGTACGTTCCAGCTAATTTGACGATGTCACCATGGCATCTGCTCTCTTTTCCAGGGCTGTTAGGCTTACATTTGGCATACATGTCCACGAGGGCAGTGCTCAGAATCAGATCTGGTACAATTCCAGCTTTGACGATGTCACCATGGACCTCTTTGCCCAGTTCTAGGGCTGCCAGGCTCACATTTGGCATACATGTGCTGCATGGCAGTGCTCAGAATGACATCTAGTACAATTCCAGCCTTGACGATGTCACCTAGGAACTTTGCGCCCTTTTTCAGAGGTAGCATGCTCGCATTTGGCATACATGTCCACCAGGGCAGTGCTCAGAATCATACCTGGTACAATTCGCGCTTTGAAGATGTCACCATGGAAGTCTTTGCCCTTTTCCAGCCCGCTGCCATGCTCACACATGCTTTGCCCCCACAAACCAACGTGATGTGGTCAGGTTGAAGTACACCTCCCCGTACCTGATTATAGGGGCACATAGAGGACCTTGAGGATGATCTGAAGGGCCTACCTCTACCCTTGACACTAGACCTGAAATTTAAACTCAAGTTGGGGAGTCTATCTTTGCACAAAACCAGATGTAGAGAGGTAAAGGAGATAGTAAATGTCCGACATGCCAACGGCCTGAAGACGATATCCGTTCTCTGATACAATGCCTGAGTAACATCAAAGTCACTCCAAACCACCATAGATCCACCCAACGAGCTAACTTACATGACCCATGGAGGATTTGACTGACCATGAACCCAAGAGGACCTCTTGTGTGTGCTGCTGTGTCAGTAGTCAGGTACTGTCGGATTGAACCACCACGGTGCAGCTGAGCGGGCAGAGATTGAAACACGGCCTGCTAAGACCAAGCTGACTCTCCCAAGAAACAGGAGCCAACAACCCACATTTGCTGGATGGACAAACTTCTTCACATCGTACATTAAGAAGAAGCCACACCTTGCGATTGCGGTTGTCCCACCATCGTGAAGGATCTTTAAGAAACTCATGCCAGCTCTGCTCCGTGCTGAAAATTCAGGGCCGAGCGGGTAGAGATTGAAACACGGCCTGCTAAGACGAAGCTGACTCTCCCAAGAATGGCGAGCTCCCAGCCGAAACCTCCTCACACACATACCCTAGCGTTTCTAGGGTTGCTTGCTTCAGATGCGAAGGTTGCTCCAACGCGGGCCTCCCATGCATGTTTTCCCTCCCTCCCACTCGCTCGCTGTAAGTCCCAGCCCTCTCTCTCTCTCTCCCCCCCTCCCGCTCTTACGCTGTAAGTCCCAGCCCTCTCTCCCTCCCTCCCTCCCTCCCGCTCGCTCTAAGTCTGTTCACGGCTGTCGCGATGGGCAACTTTTTAAGTTTTTTAACCTTTTTTGCAAACTATAAGCAACTTTTTGATTTCTTTTTTTTTCTTTTTTCTTTTTTTAAGGGAAACCTCAGCCCCCTTTCATTTATGGGCCATGAGACCTACAGGACGATCAGCCCAGACATACTGTCAAGAACAATCCCACACACGTGGTAGGGCAGCCGGTTTGAAACCCGAACCACCAAGGTGACACTGTGTGCACTTACTAGCCGATGTGGTTTTTTTTTCAATCTTTTGCACTTTGATTATTATTATTATTATTATTAAAATTCATTCTAGTGGTCAGAGTCTCCGTTTTTCCAAATATAAATACTCATATATTATATATATAACCAAAAAAACATACACGCGCAGTCATGTAGTGATTCTTCCATGTGATGATCTGGCAGAATGCATTAGAGTGAGAGTCATAAAGTCATATGTCCGTCTAGCAATATGCACACGTCATTCCAGTGTAGCCATGACCGTGACTGGTAGTCATATCCGCCATGCCAATATTCGTGGTCATGCAGTCGCATATACGCTTTTCCCTAGACCAACGTTATGACTTCAAAGGCATTTATGACTACAAATGGCATTTCTGCCACAAATCTGTCATGACTGCGCACCCATGGGAGTCATAAAAGCCGCAATCTGTTGTAGTGAAAGCCGGCCCTGTCGTACCCAAAGTTGGCCTGGTCATAGTCGCCAGCGACTATGACACAAGTTTTGCCCTTTACGAAATCATAGTCGCTGTCGACTATTGCAAGAAGGGCGTGACTTTAGCCCGCAAATTAAAAACTAACTCAATTCCATAGTCGGCATTGACTCTGTGGGTCATTCGAATCCATGTCGTATAATATACATCCTTATTCCAATATCGCCCAGCTGGGTGGTTGGCTAACCCACAGTTATGAGTCGTAGTCGTCACCGACTATGACACTGCCATCAAACTATTTGGTGTCATAGTCGCTGCCGATTACTACATTTGATGAGAGACCAAAAGATTTGGTTTTATATCCTACACTTCTCATTACTATCAGGCCAATGTCTGTCCTGACATCGACTTTTCGTGCACTGCAACAGGTACATAAACTTTTATTTGCTCGCCAACAAGCATATCAGGTGTATTCCCACCAGCGTCACACAATGGGTCAGCCGCCGATTCGACTGCACAATGTACAACGGCAGACAGTTGGGCGAGTACGCTAAAGTCACGCATATGCCCTGCTATTGGTGGCTAGATTTGCCCACCGATATCATTCCTGACGTTGAACTGGAAGTGTATAAAAAGTACACCAAGAACGAACTGGCTGCACCAATTCACATGGAGCCATTGACGGAAGAGGGTGCCGACGAGGCTGCAGTTGTCGCTGCCGTACACCTGCAACAAGCGAATACAGCTCTGGAAGAAGCGGTGGCCAAGAAGAAACCAAGGAAAAGGAAACAGAAACCGAAGAAGACCCCCACCACAGGGCAGGCAACCCCCCCCCGGCACAAGGCCTGCAGGCAATCAAGGTGTGAATGGTGTGGATGAGACAGATGGTGCTCAAAGGATAGACAACCAACTAGCGTTTACAAACGCCCTACACAACTTCCAGATTGAGCGAATGAATCGATCTTCTCGAAACCCTGCTTGGGCAAACACAAGTGACGGTAGAGGCATGCAGCTCTCAACCGTGCTGCTTTACGAGGCTATCTCTTTGCAAGAAGGGGTACCAAACATAGACGTAGCATGCCTCAAGTGCGATTGGTTCCAGCTGGTCATCCGTAGGCTTGCATCCAAAGGAACAACGAGTAAGTGGCCAGAGCCTAGGGGAGATATCGACGAGTTTATGGAGAGGCACCGCTCCCCGGAGCCATTGCGTAGGGGTGGCACAGTCCCTAAAGCGGGGGCAGACCTTGTAATGGTGGATCTCCCAGACGGGAAGTCTACCAGAGGATGTGGCATAGATGACATTGTGCCCGCTTGGAATGCAAAGTCAAAGGATACCGTCCCGCATGCACTCGCACTGGCAGCATCCTTACTAAAGGACGACGGATGCCTTGTTATTTTCTGCAAGGGTGATGCCAAGACGGAGGTGGAAATTTGGAGATGTGTGGGCCCAGCGGGGTCCTTCAAAGTTATCAAGAGAAAGTGGACTTGTCTCAATCGGCTACCACTTCAATCTGGAGAGCCAGGGCAGCCACAGGTAAGTTCAAACTGCCTAAACTGCTTATATTGTTTGATGAGCACTTTCAACTTTTCATCGCATGTACCACATCTTCATCGACATTCTTTTAAAAATATATTTAATAGTCTTCAAATATCTATTGTTTTAATTATGGGTTGTCTATAGATATATAGTCGGTGCAGACTATGTCTCGGGTCGCATACTGTTTTTGCATAGTCGGCACCGACTATTAGAGTGTTGTGTTTTGTTACTTAGTCATTGAAGTGCCGGAACGTCGAATTTGGTCGGTACCGATTTGGTCGGATTTGTTCGGATCATTGTCGGTGCCGACTATCAATCAAAATTGTGTGGTTTCAACGTTATAGTCTGTAACGACTACCACAACTCATTTTAGAATTGTGCAGCTACAAAGTCCATTAGTTTCTTCAAACATAACCTTTACAGAATGTTGTGTGTCTTCTCTTACATAATACCGATATGACGAGGTTCCTCCTCAAATTTGTAATTGCAGACTGTGATTTTCTATGCATTTTGCCTATTGAGGGGCATGGACGTCAATTTCAACTTGCGGGAGATAGCTGCAAAGCTTGACACCGACCACAAAAGTGTCACTGAGGATGTGGTCAGGAACATGGTCAGGGAGGATAGACTCCACAAACGATAAGATGACACCTTCTTCCGCGGGGCACTTGAGAAAAGCCCCAGGTTCATGCAAACCTTCATTGAGATGTGTTCACCAGAAGGGGGAACAGTAGTCGATCTGAAAGCGGGATGTGGGTCCTCCATGGTGGCTGCAACAATTTGCGGAAGGCATCTGCTCGCCTTGGAATGGGACGACAAGCTACTGCGAGAGAGGCTAGGGGGATTGCAGCAGCAGGCACCTGCGGCCACCGTTGTCGCTAACACAGCTGCCGACACTGACTGGTTGAACGACGAAAGAGATGGCATTTAGATTCACGTACAATCGTTGGAGTGAGTAAGTCCAACTTCTATGTAAGTATCTTCATTGTTAGCATGTTCTGATTGTTCCCATTTCCTCAAATCATCATTCATGCAAGATCTAATATGTTATGTCGTAATTGCAGTTACGAGCTGCCCCTGCAGATTGCAAAACGTCCCGCTGAGGCCATCATGGGGATCCAGGGTCTTCCACGGATACCGGGAGGGATGATGCTGGTAGGGAGAAGAGGTTGAAAGTGCTTGAACAGGTTGCAGCTCTAACTACTCCGGAGAAAGGGTACGACATGCCTCCCTACGCGGCAGCAGAAGCGCAGGCTCAGGCTGAGCAACCGTGGACAGGAATGTCTCAGCAGGCACAATGCCCAGCACAGATGAGGGCTGGTGCTCAATTTTTTACGGTACATAACTATTTTGATAATTCTGCAGAAGAGGGATCGGAAAGCGAGGATCCAACGACCGATGAAAGCTCTGACGAAGAGTATGTTGACGAGGTCGTTAGTGAGGAGATGACTCCTAGCCCAAAGATCAGTTTAAGACTTGGCCTCGACTTGCTACCGGGTCCCTCCCCCGCAACAGTAGTTTCTGGGGTGTTGCAGGACATAGCGTCGGAGTATGGTGAGGACCCTGGTAGTCCAAATGATACGTAGTTGCATTTGCTTTACCTTAAACCCTAAACACAAAGGGGTTTCTCTGATGCGCTGAATCATTTGGAAAATATCGTACAGTGATATGGGTGTAATTGAATGTTGCGCAAAATTTTACTCCAATGTCGATGTTCAGTCTTCTTAATTGCATGATCTTCACATCCTCGCCATCTTCCAATCCTTCACATTCCCCTGGTTTGGAATTGTTGGAGTGCTGAGCCTAGTCTGCTGAAGTTATAAATTGCCGGTCACAAATATCCAAATGAAACAGGTTAGTACTCTGTTGATTGATATGAAGACCATTGCCATGACATGCCAGCCGCAATGCCCAAATATTAAACTTATGCCCATGTGCACACTCCTTCCCTCACAGACAGTCACGCTTCAATAGTGTCCATTTCAAGAACAAGTAGTTTCAACTATGTAGTTATAGACACAACAGGTCCAGCTTGGGTCCAGCTTTCATTGGGGATGATATAGTCGGTGGCGACCATAACACCTAACATCGCCTAAACTTACCAATTTTGAGGGTGGTGCTATAGTCGGTGGTGACTACAACAACTCACCTGCAGCCCACGATGATAGGCGTTCCACCTTCTATTTCCGTGGAGTGTTACCACTATGCATTAAGTCGGCAGTTTTGGTTCCCGACCTCCACCTTAGAGTAGGTTCGGTATAAGTTCGGGCGAGGGTCGGGAAACTCTACTCATGCTCATGCGCTCACCGCTCATGCTCATAGATTTGCAACCCCCCATTAGGAGGTCTTCCAAACCTAGTCGTGTACAACATATTTTAGACTAGGAAAGCCTCAAGAAAATGAAGATGAAGGAAGAGGTGGCAGCTATTAGAGCTTATCAGGTTTGTTTATCTTGGATTTTGCTGAGGAAGTGGGGGAGAAGAGGCAAAAGATTCCCAGGAGGTGAGGTGGACAGTCCCCCAAGGAGAGGACGATATTTTTGAGAGGCATAATGGAACTGATACATCTTAGAGCTCAGAGGATGAGGGGGATGAGGGGGATGAGGAGGAATGTGGGGCAAGTTCCTCGGAGGGTGTAGGAGAGTAGTGCCCATTCCGGCTATGACAGTTAGGACACACTTGTATAGATGTGGCTTGCCACAAAATTTGCAATAAAATGTTGCATTTCATTGCTATGACGAGTCCAGTGGTGCCACATTCCAACTTCACATGACCCTATTTCCGTGCCTCGTACCCCTATTTCCGTGGGCACACAATGGTCCGTTCATGTTTTTTTTTTTTTTTTTTTTTTTTTTTTTTTTTCCGCTCATGCTCATGCCGCTCATGAAATAGCAGCCCCATGGGGGAGTTACTGTCTTGATTTTCTTGTGTTTGGATCCCCTCCATACCTGATGCCTGACTGTGCTCCATGTTAGCTTTGTGTGGGCGCTTGTTTTCATAGGAGATTGGTCCGGATTTGATCACCGGCCAATCCTAGAGTATGCTGTCGGTGGTGAGGCTGGAGTGATGACTAGCAAGACCACCAGTGTTTCTTCTATGGTGAGGTTGGGTTGATGACCGGCAGACCATAGAAGTGCTTGCGGTGGATGCATGTATAGGTGTAGGTTTATGTTACGAATCTAGCAGTTTGAGCCATAAGCCACAACAGATTCTCTATCCGGTTATCGTGTGGAAAGGGGGGTTAGAGACGGGTTGACAGTCGGTTGGGTTGTGAGTTTTCATCACGGAGGTGCCACTAGTTGCTGAGGGGAGTGCCTGTACGAGCACTAGCGATACTAGTGGGTACACAAGAGGAGGTGTGCGGTTTAGGCCACCTTCACCTTCAGTGTCTTCGGAGGAAGGTTCAGACTCGGAGTCAGGAGGATTCTCGCCAAGGGTGCAAGCCGTTTCCGTGCCATTGTTGTGGGAGACGATGGAGGAGATGTATGGAGCTACCAAGGGGCCACGTAGGTACTCTGGAGCTGTGGGCACCATCGAGCTTGATGACTTCATACAAGAGTTTGATAGTTGGTGTGATTTGCAGCAGATGCGCAATCCACAACTATTTACGCCCTTTATGGCGTGGAAGGGACTATTCCAGCACCTTGAGGGGCCGCCCATGGATGATTACCATGAGTTTAGGCGGGGACATGAGGTACAAATTGAGAAGTGACATCAATATTGGTCACCTAATTACGTCTCTATCACTAGAGGCACAGTGGCAAGATCCACGACGAACACAACAGTAGCTACACCAGCAGCTTCTGCAAGTAACAGTGGAACAAGTGGATCAGGAGCTGGGACATCCACTCCAGCTCCTACCGTAGCACCAACGTCCGTATTGCCTGCCTTCAACCCGGTTGTGGAGTTCTTCCAAGAGTTGAGAAGAAACTACCAGGGGGTGAGGACAGAGAAGTTGCGGAGCTTGCAAGAGTTCCAAAGATTGCAATAATTCTTATTTACATTCGCCAACGTTAGAAAAATATCAATACCGAAGGTGCATCTCACAACTCTGCTGTGTTTCTTAAATGAGCCAGAATAGGTTCATCTACCTTATTTGTCCGACAATGTTTTGGGGATTACGTGGCAGTTCCAGGCGATAGGTAGCCTTCCTAAAATGGCGGGCAGAGTGTCTTCTCCACCACCTGACAGTTTGAGGGCTAAATGTGTGCCAATTATGTCTCATCTCGCAGAGGGTGCCAATTATACCTAGCCACACAAAGGGTCCCTCCTGCATGCTCCAATTTCCCGACCCATTGGTTTTGTAAAAAGTCTATAGATTGGAGAAATCATTAGAAATTACTGCTTTCATTGTGAGAGGTTGGGCCATGTTGTCAAAAGCTAATTGCAGATGGAACCATTAAAAAAGATTAAGAGCTAGCAAAAGTCCTGGGAAAATCTACTTCCTCAAAACCTACTTCCTGCAACAAGCTCCTTGGCCCTTAAAGGGTTAAGGAGAGATTACCCCTATGACATTAGGAACAAACAACAAACCCAAACAAATATCCAAAAACAAATGACTTATGGAAAAGTTGTTTGAAAAATTGTTCATCATTGCCACATTCTTGAGCAGTTAACTGAAAACATTGGGGCTCTTTTCCTTGGCTTTAACCACAAGCCACAATCACCTGCTGTGCAATACCTGAAGGTTTAGTAATTTTGAGCAAAAGTTTGTCAGCCAGGCCTCCCTACATGAGAAGGCTTCTACTAACAAAGAGAAATTGTGCGCAACATGAGAGCTGCCCTATTTCAACATCTGGGATGAGTGGGAAACCAGATCAATTAAATCCTCAGAAATTCAGCACTAGTTAAACAGGTGCCCCATGCAAGGGGAAGAGCTCAAGTCATGCTTCAATCCTCGCCTTGGTTCTCCTCCTTATAAAGCTTGATCATGTCATCAATTCGCAGTATTGTGATTGCTGCCTCAGTTGCGAACTGCAAGAACCCCAGGCAAACAAAAATCGACCAGAATAAATCTAGACCAACGTCCCAGATTCATAACCCAATGCACCATAAAAACACTCGGCAACTAAAGTAGACAGTCTTCACCTTACAATGGAATCTTGTAGGAAAAGTTGGAAAATACTGAAGGGCAGTATACCTGTATGATCTTCACTTTGCTCATGGATGGCTCAATCACACCAGCTTCAATGTTGTTCCTCACCACTCCCTTAATCAAATCTAACCCCGTTCTGTACCAACCCAATGCAACTGTCATTCAGCTATTTAAGGAGAAGAAGCAGGGGGGTTCTGTGTACATTTGGCGCACATATGTACCTGGTATGCTGAGGAAGGCCAGCTTAGTACTGGGTTACAACAAGCGGCTGCACAAAAGCTCTCATGAATCCAACAAGAAGCAGGATCGGCTAGAAGCTGAAGTGTACCCTGAAAGATGCTGGTTATCAGCCTTCATCTGGGCTTTGTGGTGATAAGCACGCAGCTTGGCCACAAGCTCAGTCGTGTCCTTTGCAGCATTCACTGCCAACACCTATTTTTTTCCCCCCATCATATATACTAAAAAACATTAGCTTGTTGTCGCTGGTGATATGCACTACAAAACAGTTAGAAAATCGTTAAATTTCGTAGTTTTATTTGAGTGCAAAAATAAGAACCTTATTCCAGATGATACTGCACATCACAAAAATAAACACAATTAAGCTCCTATCGACAGAGAGCAAACAAGGGTACCTTAGGAATGATCAGGAGTGCCTCAGCAAATTCAGCTATAGCCAGTTGCTCTCGTGACCCTAGTGTAGTAGCCAAATTCTCCAAAAAAACTGACAGTGCTGCCTCTACCGCCCCTCCCCCTGCTACCACCTGCCCATCACCCCACCACTTTCAGCACTGCAAGTGCAGAAAATGAAACACGTAGAAGAAGACATGCAAGAGACTGGACGCCTTTCTCAAGCAAACCTTGTCAGCAAAGCAAAAGGCAGCTCACATATTCTGATACAGAGAACAGATGTTAAAAGTGCAAACGAACCATATTGGACTCCAAAGTCCGTTTGACAATGCTTAGAGAGTCATGAATGGAGCGCTCCATCTCATCCAGCATGTGGTCATTCGCTCCCCGCAGGATGATCGACACCTACACAGGAAAGTCATCAGTGTGTCAAACATGTCAATAGCTTTGGGAGGAGGCAGAGGCCCTGGCATATACCTCTGACCCTGACACCTCCTGACAATGTGATGCTTTTGAATGCTAGGCATGTCTAAACAGATTCCTCCTTCACCTGGTCCGGCCTCTACTCCAATTTTGACTTCTGTCCATTCAAACTGTGAAACTTTTACGTCAACTGCAGATGCTATGTGTAGGAGTGCATAGCTAACATCTTAGGAACAAGAAGTGTGATCCTCAAGCATCTAGTACTTATGTGCTCACCGCCCTTGAGCTCTTGGCACCTTTGATGAGAATCACATCGTCATCAGCCACCTGATCCTCCACAACCTCCTCTGCAATTCCCAATAGTGAAGAATCAAATGTTTCCCCTCCTTCCATGTCTGCAAAAGTCAGCACCTGCTGACAACATAAAATGCTCAGAGATTGCACTCTTGAACAAGCACTAGAGGTAGTGAGAAAGCCAGCACAACTGCTGACCTTTCCAGATGATGAAGTAGTTCCCAAAAATCCTCTATAGTCATCCTGTCATCTAGACAACTATCTAAGCTAAAACCCTCCGAACTTCTTCGCATTAACCGGGCCGTACTCTTGGGTGTCATCATGACCAATGACTGCAGGCACATGGCTTTTGGGTTGTTGTCATCTTCGAGAGAAATAGTATTATCATTGATTTGATCAAATATTCTTTCAATGACATAAATACAAGCACGAAAAAGGAGGGAGTAGACTTGACATATAATAACTGAAGCACGAGAGTAAACCCTCAGATAATACAGAAGGGAGATGTTTGTTTGCACCTGAGTGGCACCTGTTGCTTTAGCAATGTGACGCATGTCTTCCTTTCCCACTCTTCGCACTGCAATGGCCTTGGCCTCCACAAAGTACTGCAATTAACAAATGCCCATCCATACGTTAGTTTCCAACTGATGTATGTCAACTAAACAACTCCCTTGGCTAAAAACTAATTACTTTGTGCCCAAAACACACAATGCCCAAGCAGAGAGTACAACATAGGCAGAAACACAGAGATGGCTGACCTTGAGAGCCATATCATCAATGCCTTTGGTGGTCAGAATCACATTTGCACCAGCCTTCAACATTTTCTCAATTCGCTCCTTGGTAATGTCAGCCTCCCTACAGCACATGATGAACACATTTTACCTCTTTGCCTGAAGACCAGAAGTCTGTTCTTGGAACATTTTGAATATACCAAAGGCAAAAATGCCATTACAAACTTAGAACTACAGAGAATGGTCCTTATTTTCTTCAGCAAACCATAGACTTTATCTTGAGGCAGTGTTAAGAAAAACAAAACTGTGCTGGCCCTAAAATAAAATAAAAACATAGGTATGCAAGCTACTCTGCTATACAGAAAAAAAAAGTCACTCCTACTACGTTCCCCAAGACCAATGAATGTTACACACTGAATCTAGCCACACTCACCGCTGACGAATTTTCTCAAGCTCCCGTGGGTCAGTGACTAAGACTTGAACGCCCATTTGCATCTTTGTTCTCTGCAAATTAACATCAAGGCATGCTATACAAGCTGGTGCAACACGCTTTGGCATTCCCTGGGCTGCACGGCCAGTATTCAGAGCATACCCATTGAGCAAATAGCTCTCTTTTACACTCTTGCCATGAGCCTTGAGTATGTTGATGGCCTGTCCAGAATACCTCACAGACATCCATCAGACAATGCCAGATCACATAATTGCAGCATAATAACCAGAGGGATTATTTTCCAAAGGCCTAAACTCAGCAAATAAAGAACAGTCACACGCACCTTGATAGGATATTTTGTCTCACCCTTATCATTTGTAGTTTTGACAGCCTGTACTGCATCCACCACCTGTGGACCCAAGCAATTAATTTCAGCAATTCAAAGGATTTTTGCATGTGAAATGCCAGGCACATATTTTATTACAGTTCTTCGCACACTATTCTGGTGGACTCAAAGCTCACTAATGAAGTTGCGCTAGTTTCCCCCCGTCATGAGAGACACTGGAAAGCAAAATCACATCTCCAATTGTAAAATTGGCACTGGCACACTTACCATTTTGGCAAAAAAGTTGCTGTCAGTTCCAATGATCTTAGATGACATGCTTGTCTTAGCACAGTTGATCAGAGAGTCCTTCCCCAACTTGTCCACCTGCAAGAAGCTTATCCATCATATTCACTTGCGACATAATTCACATAACTACCTGTTCCGTAATCACCCAAAGGTTTGCATCCAGACACATCAGAACCATGGAAGAGTCACAAACTACATGAACACTGCATATTTACAACACAATGGGGTGCACTATGACCTTTTTCCATGGGTGGCACTGACTGTCATGAATCACACTGGTCCGACATACAATGCCAAATCAAATTTAGCGACACCCATTCCATAGACCAACTGGCACCCATGATTCATCAAATCAGATTGAGAGTGTCACAAAATCTGAAATATTCCCATATAATACGTGAAAGTATTTTAGTGGTACCATTGCAAGTTTCATTTGAAGCTATGATCCAGACGAGTGTCTGATTCCCCATTGAAGATCGACTGGTTTGAGTCCATGCTAACTCCCTGGATCAAATTGTGGGCTCTCATAGTGTGGGACTACTCAGTGTCAACATTGCAACACCCACGGTGTGGAGAGAGACTGCCATTAAAAGCTGACACAAGTGTGGGGTGTTAAATGCTAAAAAACAATTTATTTCACTTAATGCAGAATAAGTACACCACAGAGCAAACAAAACCATCTGACATTCACCAAACCATACCTTGATGGCCAGCTTCTCATCAATGTACTTGCATGCTTCACGCATAGCAAGCTGCAGACACAAAACCCACCCACAAGGACATCACACATTTACAAATGTTGCCTCATTTTCAATCAAGAGAACATCTTCCAGAGCCATATTGGTTGATGGAGGTTACAGGAATTGCAATCACTGAGTATGCTTACTTGCGAAGGAGTCCAGCAACCTTTGAGCATTGATACATCCTAGTACCATTTCAGGATTGCACACAGCGATGAAAACTGGGTAAAAGTGTTGACGATAGCTCAGGCATATTACCCTTAGTAAAGGAGGGGAAGCCTGACGTCAAATATAAAGAGAATACAATATAAACTGGCTAACACACAAGCAATTACAACACAGGTGCAGACCTGCTGCTATGAATCCAACAGAATTTACCCGGAATCCACTAATAATTGAAGTCGGATGAATCTTGATCCTGACCAAATCATTAGCCCTCTGCAAACACAAATGGAGAATGTGAGTCATCCTTTGGCCTTGTCTGTGAGTAGCTTTTGAAATATGAAGATATCCTGTGTAAGGAAAAAGGAAGTTGACCTTGAGAAGTTCTGCTGCGATGATTACAACAGAAGTAGTGCCATCTCCCACCTCTCGGTCTTGCAACTCAGCTAGCTCCACAAGAACCTGCCAAAAAGGTGGATCAGTACCTCATAGCTGGGGTCATCTCTAGGAATGAGCATTCTGGTATGCGCACGAATCTGTATGGGTCCACAGCACCATCTGTAACACATAATTTGCCCGGAGAAGAGGGGAAAGGGAGAGCTGCAGACATGTAACATAAAGCAAAATGTTACCTTGGCAGCAGGGTGTTCAACCTCCAGCATTTTCAAGATGGTAGCCCCATCATTTGAGATAGTGACATCGCCTATGTCATCCACCAGCATCTGCATCAGACCGGAATGCACCAGTTCAGACATAACAACATCACAGGCATCTACTCTCAATCAAGCCATGTCCTTTCACATGCAACAGTGAGAATGGCTTTGCCTCCAACTTTAAATGGTGCTCCCACTCAACCAACTTAAAAGAGGTTACTCATTCTGCTCTTGGTTTGATAGAGACCCAGACCTTGTCTAACCCAAAGTCTTTCTTAAATTTTCACACCCAGAAAAAACCTGAGCTCTCAGCTTACAGTACATGTAAATCTTCCCGATTAAGGATTTTCCGTGCGCCATGCCAATTATACCGGGAGGAAACTGACAACGAAAACCATAACTCGGCTGAAAGAGAGACAAACACTAAGAAGGGAGGGGGATGGTCTTGCTGCTTCAAGCCGTAAACCCTACTCTTCTACGAACTGCTGGACCACAAGAACGGGTGATAGGAGTGGCCCTTAAATATCGTTCACCTAGAATATTCATCGTTCATGCGTCAGCTGAGCTCCATTGCTTATTCTATAGAGCTGTGTCAAAAATAAAAATATTAGGCTCACAAAAGGCTGAAATGAGAGAGAGAGAGAGAGAGAGAGAGAGAGAGAGAGAGAGAGAGAGAGAGAGAGAGAGAGAGAGAGAGAGAGAGAGAGAGAGAGCACCTTATCGAGGCCGACAGGCCCTAATGAGCTCTTTACAATGTTGGCGATGGCTTGGCATGCCATAACTACAATTCCATCCAGCCCCAGAGAAAAACCCCAAGAAATCAGCAAAATCAAACGAGGACAATTAGATCATTTCTCTCAAGTCCTCCGCCTCCTGCACGCATCATAAGATAAAGCAATAAACGGGAGGCAATCTAAACACTACCATTTTGAGTACGCACGTCCTGGCCAGTCTGCCTGTCGCCTAATATATCTAAGTTCTTGGACATCTTGCCACCTTTACTTAAGCCAGGCCACAGCTTCTACAAAGCTCGTACTTTGGAAAACAAGCCTGGAGTGTCCTTCCAAACTGTACGAGAGAACGAACAAATTGCGGCTCTCCAAAGACAAACAACCTAAAATCTAATTGGAGCCGTCGACGGGCGGGAAAACAGCTAAACCTAAAATGGATAGGGCCTACTTGTCGAGGTCCTAGGGCATACTTGAAGCTTTTTAGTGTAGTATAACCGTTTATTCAGTTTTGAGCTTAGGGCCGCTTTACATTAGGTTCGAAGGCCAAGATTCCGTGGTGGCGTGTCAAATCTACGCCCTGACTAAATTCCAGGATGCCCTAGACTCCGTGCTCGGTGAGCGTGAGGCGCTAAGGAGGTCGACGAGGAAGGGGAAGGAGAGGACGATGAGGAAAAGAAGAGAATCAGGGCAAAGAACTTCAGGTTCAAGTTGAGTGGCTGCTGTAAGTCCAGCATGAGCTCACACATGAGCCATGGCAAAGGGACACATGATTCTACGGCAAATACAAGCAGCTGTTGTCAGTCGCACTGGCGTAGCAGTAGGTCTGCACCGGAGAATCTGTGTGGATGCCAAAGTTATTGCTCTGCAATCTCACGCAAGCCTACAGAGAAATCGAGTAATTAAGGACGAAGGCGGCATTTGGTGCTTTTCAGTAGACGATGGCAGTGAAGTCAAAGCACATACTTCATAAGAGCCTTCTGGACTATACCAGGCTAATGGAACAACATGTACAGAAGGACCCAAGATGCATGTTCTCATGTGCACACCAAAACAGACGTCTTGCATCCTGTAACTGTAGGAGATTCTCCCCTTGTACTAAGCGAGGAGAGTTCTCGTGGAAAAATCTTGTTCGTATCAGAGACTGGCACTGCCAGAAGGCTTGCAGAGAGGCTACTTCAACAGTTATTAGAGCACAATATTACAGTGTAAACTTTTCTTTAACAATACTGAATGTGAAGGTGACATAAACTGTACACCTCGTCTCGTGTACCCCACTAGTATCACAGGTGCTCGTAGTAACACTCCCCTCTCAGCAACTAATGACACTTCTGTGATGAAACCCCATAACCAAACCAATTGTCGATCCGTCTCTGACCCCATTCTACACGGTAACCGAGTAGAGAACCCAACCTCACTGTAAGAGAAACCCTGGTGGTCTGGTGGTCATCACCCCAGCCTGACTATATATGACTACATGAAATATTCGAGTGAGTACATGAATACATGTAGCGACCTGTGATTGTGCAATATATATACACGTGTAAAAAATTAAAATGGATTAATGTTGCAATGTTTGATGGGATCAAAAATGCATATGCCATTATACGAGTGTCCATAGGTGGTTTTGCAAACAGCAAACAGTGAGAATGAATATGAAAAACAGAGAAAAACAACGAAACACAATTTTCTTAGACTCTACAAGTGTTGTTCCATCGTCTTGGCTTGCACTATCTATCAGCTCAATGCGCCAACAATGTTATAGTGAGATTATGTCTCTGTTTTTTTCCCTTCCCTCAAATTCCTCAATCGCATTTCTCGCATCTTTTTCCTCGGTCTATATCTAGTTGTAGTTCCCAACCAACATGGAAGGTGAAATAGATAGTACCACATGTGTAATTCATAGCACAATAATAACTGCCTTCCAACCTTTCGAAGCTTGCCGCTGTAAACAGCGAGTGTTCAGAAGTGTCAGGTCTTCAAAAAAGAAAATGTCGTTGGTGCCTATCCAGTCCAGTACGATAGAACATGTTGCCATCATTTTCTCAGATTTCTCAGCTTTCTATTCTTCATCCAATTCCTTCGCTCTCCAGTACTTGCCCATGATCCATGATGAATAGTACATTCATTTTAGTTTGAGAACCATTTTGAGAGTTCCAAAGTGAGGGATCACAACTATCACGCAACACTGTGCATGAAGACATGAGCCCGATGAAAGGAAAAATGAAGCATGAGTGAACAGGCAGGGAAGAGAAGCCCCCCATGTTGTGCCATGTTCTCGCCAAAATGGAGCTCAACTGTGCCACATTAAAGGAGCCAAATAACCCACAATCAATTTCTAGGAAAATAATTGACAATGGGACCATATTACACAAACATAATGAAATTTTGGATTGTATAGAATCTCTATCAATTGTCCATACAGTGGCTTGATGATCTACCAGTTTCATAGACCTGCCATTTCTAAGTGTGTTTGTGGGCTTTCCCTATATGATGACCACAGTGGACTTTTGACACGTGGGTGCAACTTCGCCACGGTCTTCATTGCGGACATATAGCTGCGTGGCTATGTGCCGGAACTGCTTGTGTTCTCTTGGAGGCAGGACACGTGCCGTACCCGCACTGCTTCGCGCAGGTGTATAGTTACGATTTAATACTACACAAATACTGACCACTAGTTGATGAAAGAAGTGGCAAGTTATTTCAACGACTGCGTATGGCAAACGAGGATGGGCCACGTGCACATTGTTTGCGCCACCACGCGACACGATTATTAGAGCGTTTTTGGCTAGTTGGCTTCATGACTGCAAAGTTGTTCAATACCTCTCGTGGTAATTAACTCTTTGTAAGCGACAAAACTAGCTAGTGCCTCCAGCGACTCGCATGGCATTCCAGATCGGGGGATGCTAGAGTGTGAGCCTAGTCACGCGAGCCCAGGAGCATGTGAGCCCAAGAGCCTGACGTGAGCCCAGTCCACGTGGCACGAGAATGGGGGAAGATGCAGGGTGTATTTCCGCGGATGAGCACCCATTACCGCGGAAACACGGCAAACATGGCAAATCGACAAACACAGCAAACACGACAAATCGGCAAACGCGGCAAACCCTAACCCTAACCCTTAGCGTACTGCCATGTTCGTGAAGGAAAACAGGTTGGGAATTAAGCTGACGTCATTACCGCAGAAACACGGCAAACACGGCAAACCGGGGAAACACTGCAAATCGGAACCTCAAACCCTAACCCTAACCCTTAGCGAATTGCCATGTTCGTGGATGGAAACAGGGCTGGGAATTAAGCGGGCATTAGGCAGATGAGATTTTATTTTTTTATTTTTTATTTGTTTTCCGCCCCCCCCCTCCCCGGGCATTTGGGTAGATGTCGTCGACGATCATCGTGAATGCATGATCATGAAGAAATTGAGAGCGTTGACACACTCAGTTCTGCGTTTTGGGGGGGGGATATATATATATATATATTTTGTTCTCTTTCCTCCCCCGCGCCCCCCGGGAGAACTGAGTGCGTCAACGCACTCAATTTCTTCATGATTTCAGGATGATCATCGACGACAGGTGCGGGTCCGGATTTTCACCCCGGGTACCCGGCGGGTTTTGGGGGGGGGGGAAAAAAACTCCCCCCCCCCCCCCCCCCCCCCCCCCCCCCCCCCCCCCCCCCCCCCCGAGAATTGAGTGCGTCAACACGCTCAATTTTTTCATGATCATGATTTCAGGATGATCATTGACGACATCGACGACAGTGTTGTGCGGGTCCGGATTTTCACCCCGGGTACCCGACGGGTTAGGGTCAGCGTTTTTTCGCCATTTGGCCGCCTGAAAATCCCCTTGGCAAATTATACAAAGGGAAAAAGAGGTCCAAATAAGGCAGTTTTCGCCAAAAACTGGGGGTCTCAAAAAGGTCCTCGTCTGTGGATCCACGGGGGTAGCACAGATGTAGCCATGGTGGGCCCCATGTAGGATGATCTAAGGGGCCAGAGGAGTGAGTTTAGGATTGTGGGGCCTCCTCCGTTTCTCAAGGAGATGCTCGTCGCCAGTCTTGCAAGAACTATACAGCTTTCAACTATTTCTGTACTTCACCTTCTATTGCTCATCAACATCCATTTGATTTGCAAAATATGGCAATGGTGGAAATACATGTAGCCTCCCAATTCGAGGAAAATTACCTAGAGTGGGCCACTACCCTACACCCAATATATATAGCCACTCCTACCCGTTTTCAAAATCCCTAAAAAAACCCTGGTTAGGATCCAGGTTACCTATCCGGATCCGGACCCGTGCCATCACCAAAAACTCGGACCTTGACCCGGGTTCATTTTAAAAACGGACCCGGACCCGCCAGCTAGGTCCAGAACCCGTTAAACCCGCTACTCGCGGGCCAGAGTTGGTATAGACATCTCTCCTAGTTCACTAGTTGACTTTCTAGAGAGTTCTACTTTCTAGATAGTTCTACTATTGTCGGTGGGTTGAAAAGCAACTCACTAGTGGGTGTGGCTGCTGCAGGAGTATACTTATAGGAACAGTGACCACAAAAGGTTGGGGTTTGGTGAGAGTGGGGCTAGGTGGGATCGCGGCTTGGGGCTCGTCTTCAAGGTGGAGCACTTGGGGCTGGTGGAGGGTGGGACCAGCTGCGTGAAGTGCTTAGGATGGGAGTGCTTGGGGTTGACGAAGTAGGGTTTAGGGGGAATTGGGTCGATCGTCGTGCTTATAAAGGGGACTCAATATGTCGTGTTTGCCGTGTTTGGAAGTTTTGCCGTGTTCACCTCTTCTTCCAAAATATACGCTTCCACGGTAATAGGACCCCTCTAAACCATGTCCTCGGTTATAGGACTTGCTTCTCCCTCCTCTAAACCCTAGGCTCTTAGAGGGCAAAGCGTGAGCCGAGCTCCTGGGCTCACGCGGCTAGGCTCACGCCGTAGCTACGCTCATTCCGGATCTAGCCATCCGCAGGCCTAAGGCCACACCACGTGGCGCGGTGAGTTGTCTGCTGGTGGCCTTCACGACTTGCAAGTGGAGTCGACAACTCCGGAAACCACTTGCAGTGGTTTATGTTGAAGTGATAGATGCAACTAGAGGTTTGAAATGCACTACTTTGCTAGCATATAAATCGACAATGGTTTGGGAAGCAGGCACTCGTAGTGGTTGCAGCGACTTGGGAGCTGCAATTTGGGAGCTGCGACTTGTAATTCATACATGTGCAAAACTATTTCTAGTGACTCCAAATAACAGGACAGATGCTACGATGGCCCTACTAGCATTGCATGTCACATAATCCCCTGCACACTGCCACTGATCATCTCATTGCGGATGTGATTGAGACTTCATGTCGCATACAGATCATCCCATCAAAGCACGAAAAGAAATAAACATGATGAAGACCACATAACATTGTATGAAGACAATACCTCAAAATTGTCCCATACAATGCACAAACTCATGAGTCCGTAACTTCCATGATTGGAACAAAAATACAAGCTCGCATATGGTTCTCCTGCAGCTAACTAAAAAATCACTTCATGCCGCCAGCCTGAGTCCCATACAATGCACAAACTCATGAGTCCGTAACTTCCATGATTGGAACAAAAATACAAGCTGTCGCATATGGTTCTCCTGCAGCTAACTAAAAAATCACTTCATGTTGCCAGCCTTCCTCAGGCTGCGGACAGGCCACAGCGTGTAACTGCCCTTCGCGTGCGCAAGTGTGGTCTGTGGGGGATCATTGTTGTGGTTTGGGAAAGGTAAGTGGACCTTTCCATTGCTGAAATCTGTAACCTTGATCTTGTACCAGCCTGTCTGTATGTCTTTTCCATGAAACTTGTCTCTACCTACGACTCCGGCCACGTGCCCTGTGGCAACAGCGGACTTCACCCGCTTGTCATGAGGATTCAGTAGATACACTGTCTCCCCCATCTGCCAAGACAAGCATGAATTGGAAGTCATAATCGCAATGACTAAACTGAAAACCCTCAAATCAAAGCAGCAACCCTACATAGCAGCAAACCCTGAGCAAAAAAAACCCTAGCCAAACAAAACTGGCAGATTGAACACCCAACAACAAGCCCACCAGGAAACCCGATACAACCAAAGGTAGGAAGGTAAGCAATTACCTTGAACCCTGCAGATGCAGACTATTGGGGGGCAGTCGCTGCCACTTGATGACGCGTTGGCCCTCACATATATTGCCACCGTCTTTGCAGGGGACCCGCCTTCCACATCCTTTCTTGCCTGCACACAAACATGCTGACCAGAAGCATGAGCGTGGCATCGACACTTTGGTACACTGCCTGGCTATGCTGAAAGCACTGACACAAACATGCATGGGGGGGTACTTTTACCTGGCGAGCTGTAGAAGTCTGCGCCAGGCCAGCGGGCTCTTTGGCGCTGGGCGTTCGGGTGGGTTATTCTTTCCAGGTCAGCTGTCGCAACTTACTGGAAACGTTGTGGCCGTTTTGCCTTGAGCTGTATTACGCAGCAGATGTCCCTTCCTTGACATCCATCTTCCTCCGAGGTGGAACCAAATGTACCCGGATTTATCATGTTGTGAGGGGAGTTCCCTATGCATGATGTAATTATCTCAATGACATGCAATTGCAGTAAGTACTATTTCGCCTCAATTCCCATCTCCTTGTTCAATGGACACTGTCGATCATCATTTGTTTTTTTATCACAGAATATATCTGTGTCTGCTAAAGCATATCTCGAGAAAAAATAAATGCTTGCCGTATCAAGCATTCTGCAGTATACTAATGCTCCCTGTATGGCACAGCGACTTCCCGCACGGGGATTCTAACTTTAAATCCTTTGTCATTTTCACCTTACCCCGCTGCAACATTCCTCGTAGAGAGAGAAAAGTCAGAAGCAGTGAGCGGGTAAAAAGTGAGTTTGTAGAGCAGTGGTTGCTGCTCCCCTCATATGAATGAAGGGCGTCAGGCACAAGAAAACCCAGAAGGGCCTGTGACCTTTTGGCAAGTAGATAGAATGCTACGTTATTCCAGAGTATGGTCCTCTGAGATACAACAGCGGATCCAATCGTTTTCTAGGTCAAGAATTTCATCATGAGCTCTATGAAATCCATGAGAGGTCCATGCGAGTCATGAACATGGTTAGATTGTAGTTAGAAAATGGTGCGTCTATTTCATGGGTAGGGTCCTCGGATATCCAATATTTTCTGTTGACGCGGGAGTCACTGGCTAGTACTCCCAGAAGCATCATGTTTAGGAGTTTTTTAGACCCTTCCGGATTCGAGTCAAGGTCGTAGTTCACATTGAGCGATTTACCATGAGCTGTGCAAAACCAGGAGAGGTCCCTGCAAGCCATGTCAAGTAGTGTAGAACCAAAGTCCTTCCAAGGTTTAAGCAGAAGCAGAGAGAAAGGACAGTGGGATTTGTAGAGTATGCATTTGTGAGCACAATGGTTATCTCTTTCAAAGAATCAACCCTCATTGAAATCTGCAATTCCTGACTCTACATTGTGGTCTAAATAGGACCTTCCTAGTTCAAAACTAGGATATAGCTCTCATAGTGGCAAATGAAACTCCACCATGCCCAACCAATGAAACGACCATTCCAGGACTGAGCAACGGAAATGTGTACCCTGACTTCATGTGCCGGCCGGAGTGGTGAGCAAGAGGACCAAGGAATGAAAACCCACCTGCATTCGTGAAGTAGGCCTGACCCAACTCTGAAATCCTCGGAACTCTCATATAGCGAACGTGCCAGGAAAGACGCGTTTTGTGGGGCCTTGCCGTCCTCCCATGTCGAGGCCACCAAAACTACGAATCTTTCTTTGGACAGATCTTCCGGTTCATATCAAGCTAGGTCGACTAGATCTATTCACGTCGCAGGTAAAGCTATTTCCTTGTTACTTTTGTGGGACACAATAGAAAAGATGTATGGAGCTACTAAGGGGTAGTATAAGTACTTTGGAGCTATGGGGACTATCGAGTTGGACGATTTCATTCAGTAGTTTGATAGTTGGTGTGATTTGCAGCAGATGCGCAATCCACAATTGTCTACGTCTGTATGGCGTGGAAGGGGTTATTTCAGATCTTCAAAGGCCACCCATGGATTATTACCATGAACTTAGGCAGGGACCTGAAGTGGAGATTGAGGAGTGGCGGACGTATTGGTCCCCTAACTAAATCTCCATCACAAGAGGCACAGTGGCAGCATTAGTGGAACAAGTGGTTTTGGAGCTGTAACGTCTAATACAACTCCTACTACAACATCGACACATGTGTCTGCCTTCAACCCGGTTCTGGAGTAATTCTCTTAAGTGCTGAGGATGAAACATCAATGGGTGAGGACAGCGAAGTTGCAGAGCTTGCAAAAGTTCCAACGCAAGCCTACTGAGAGTTTGAGGGAGGCGTACACTTGTAATAGGCGTTTGATAAATGTAAACCAAGGGGTTACGGAAGCTCAAGTAGTCCAATCTGGTATGGGATATTGGATAATGCAAGTCATAACAATAATGCCATACTTACCACAATGACCAGTCACAATACAACTGTGTAGGCTGCACCTTTGTCGACCTTTTGCCTCTATTTGAGCAATCATTCTTAACATGGGATCCTCAACATGTCCAGCAGACCACTTCCGGCTGCTACTGACCTGCAAATGAAGGAAATGGAATTTGAGCCCATTTGTTGTTCTGACCACGCCGGGGTGGTGGTTGTTGTTGGCTAAGAGTACCGTTTCATTGTGTCTCCTTGCCAAATCCCACCATCACCACTCGCTCCTCCACCATATTGAGCTCTATCTGCAGAAACTATGGTGGATTTGCCTCCTAAGGTATTTATATTCAATTATGCTAGCACTCCCCTCTTTCTCTTTAAAAACCTCTAGAGAGCGTGGGGATAGATATCACCCTAATCGCGTATCTCTCCTAACATTCACCGTGTCTTTCTCCCCAAAAACTATCTTGTTGATGTTCTTACAATGTATTGTATCAACAGTGTGACAAGTTAACAGATCATGTACAACACCACACAATTTTTGGCTTCACATTTCAAACAGAAGGTAATTTTCAAATGATTCCAAAAAATCAGATCTTTTCACGTGTATCTTCAGGTGTGGCAAGTCGAACAAACATGTTCGCCGTTTAACAACATGCTTCTTGGAAGGATCATGTTCACCTCCAACTCTCCCCCCCTCAGCCAACCATTTTGCATAGTCAGTGGCAACGTCATCGATTTCAGATGCAGTTACAGTGGGAGGTGCCGATCTCACGTTGTGCTTGCCATTGAACAAACACGATCTCATGAATGGATGGTTGTTGGGGAGGAATATCTTGAATCACAAGTTTGCCAACATGCATGGCAAGCCACATATCCTTTTGTGCCAACATTCCATATGCAGGCAAATCGTGGATAGACCACATCAAAATGGTGCATAAAGTAAACGACTGCAGGAGCCTTGGGCTAGACAGGTCATAGGTCAGCACTCCATACCACTAAATCTGTGATTCTTTTAATAGTGACTCAATGTGATGGAGCTGAAATGAATTGAACATAATGGTTGGTCAGTAGTATTCTACAACTCCCCTTACCTTCTATCAGTGCTGGGTGATTCCCCATGTGACACGCCTTTAAGGCTCCTAAGGAGGTTCCTTATTTGTTCCTCCTCTCTGTGCTCATTTTGACGCTCCAATAAAGTTATCTGCAGGGTATCAGCCCCTTTCTTTGAATTTTTTTTTTTTTTAAGGAAAAACATAATGGAACTTAAGGAATTTTGATTGCAAAATTTGGACCGACACACCTAAGAAAGGATAAGTAGCAACCATGCAAATGGACATGGGCACCTATGCAGATGTAGTAAAAGTAGCAACCAATGCAGATGGCCCAACCCATGTTCATTTATTGTGCACATATTTGACCACCTTATCTTGAGATCGGAAATAGATGTGCACAGAAGTCGGATTGTTGAAGATACCAGAGAACAGAGACCAAGTTAAACCACAATCATTGCTTTTCCCTCCATTCCGCCAACCCAATCAGTACCATACAAGTCAAAAACCTTAAACATATCACCGAGACCGAGAGCGCAATCCATTTTAACCACAGGATCAAGTCCATAGATCCTATAGGGCGCCGCTGCAGCATAAACGAACAATGACCAATTCTCCATAAAGCACGGCAGCAGCTTGTCTGCCAGTTTGTGAATTGAAGATACCTGCATAGGAGCAGCAAATTCGTTTATAACCGCACCTCCCAATGAAATTGACAACGCGGAATCAAGCCGCTAAGTCGTCAAGCCGCCATCACGCAGCTCCAGGGAAAAACCAAAGCCCAAGTGTCGGGTTGTTAGGTTTAGAGAGCCACATGATCAACTATTCATCCACGCCGTCCATTTCTTGCGAGTTCTACCCTCAAATTCCAGAAATCCACTCGGAAATTCTGTCCAGGAAGAGTAGAATACAAAGGAAACCACAACTGAAATGGATTACGTACAGTGCAATTCATTGTGCAACCAGATATGACTACCAAGAGCTCTAAATTTGTTTCACAGACATTGTACAATTCCCATTCTTCGCATCAGCATCAGGAGAAAAAGAGCTGACTGAGTGATCAGATAGCTTTTGGTGTGTAAAAAGTTTTGTCTGGAGGTTGACTTAAAGAGAACATTAGCGGGTGAAAAACACAAGAAAGATATTGAAATTCAATTAATGTAAGGAATGCCAGCCTATTTGCTATTGCATACCCTGCTCACTCCTTAGCACAAACCCTGCCCTCTGAATCCTAGCAAAGTGATGACTCAATATTTTTCTCAATAAATCCCAACCTACCTTTCAAAGCTAGAGTTGAATGATTTTACACAAATTTACAGTGGTTGATTCCCAGGCGCTGCTACCATCTGTTGCTGCATCTGCATCTGACAATCCAAATTCACATAGCTCACTGTTCCTGTCGGGATCCCCAACATACTTGAACAAGCATTTCAAGTCATCAACCTCCAGAAGAATTATGCCAGAGTTCTAACACAATATAAATGACAAGGATCTGGACTCACAAGCACCTGCATAAGTACAGTCAAACATTAGGCTAGCAGACAAGGACTTCATGCCAGTATTACTTGCGAAAAAATCTTGATACACAACTAAAAGGCTTCATATTTGTGGTATACTAGACCAAACTATAAGAGAACATGTGAACATAGCATGCACTGATGCATGAGACAGCGTACCACACTGGAAATAACAGTAACAGCAGCTTCCACAGCCTCACAACCACTAAGGCCTCACCTGAACCTTGTATTTTCATAGGACATGGACATTTTTGTCTCGAACACAAAACTTGTTATGAGACTGTCAGAGAACGGACCTCTGGGGATTAGGGACAGAAACAGAAGTTGGGTGATACTAGTAATGAGGTACCTGATAGTTTCCTGGGTTCATCATCTGCAAGCAGTATAGCATCACAAGCAAAGTGTAAAGCGCCCATGACAATATGTATCACTTGAGTGAGGACTGAGCATGAATGTAAGTGTGTGGGCAAGCGTGAGAGCCCCAAAACTACCACGAGTCACTGCATCTGTGTGTATCATATGCAGCAGCAAAGGCAACACATCCTTAATTGAGTCTTCATACATAGAGTCATGGGTACAGTTCCCCCTCCCTTGCAAAAACTAGCTACTGTCACTAGAATACTTGAGCAACCACGTGACCAAGAAAATAGTAAAGGGAGGTCTCATGCTTTGATAAATCTTAGTTCTTAATTTCACACTTTACTCCACTTCCCCGTCCATGGTATCTGTCTGGTATATGATCCTCCTCCGTCTATACCATTCCTTGCACTTGGCCTTGGTAATCTCAAGTCACAACTCTTTTCTCAGGTGTTCTTTCTGGTAACATCTCAGAAAGTATAGGAGGCAACTCTCTCACCAGCTATCTCCCCGCCATCAAACGAGAGTCCACATCCACAACATCTGAGGGCCCATCCTGTTCAACATACCTGAGGTTGAATATATGCACTATAACCTCCCTGTTGTCCCATCTGCATCAACCAAGACATGTTCGTGGTTAATAGAAACAGGAGATTTATAACAACTTAGTTTTCAAGCATAGATGGCATCCCATTCCATTGAAAAGTTGGACGGATAGTGTGTAGAATACCTGGATGCCAGGTGACATCATACCACCTCCTTCCTTTTTCCCGGAAGATGGCTCTCCCCCGCTTTTGTTCATGGTTGCACCTTTATCCCCCTTCCGTACAAAGGTGTCGAAATTGCCACATAGCCAACATGTGTCCACAGTAAATTACCAGTTTCCGGTGGAGTGATACATTTAAACCTTGCCCAATACAATTGTGGTGCAAAAACCATGCTTAGCCATATTCAGATGGCTGGTGCAACACCACATAGGACAGCAAACAACGAGCTTGCTTCAGACGAAACACCAAATTGAAAACATGTTGGATTGTGGCAATGAATAGCACTCACCTCAGTCTAAGAAGGGAGTCCAGGTGAGTCCAGTAAGCACACACAGCCAATGGAATCGAGTATTAGATCTTCCATACACTGAGTCTCAAGCTACAACGTGCCACTAAAGATCGTGACGAAACGGTGAAAAAAGACCAAAAACAGCAAATACTCCAGATTGTTCTCTAAAATAGAACAAACGACAGACCTAAACACCTAAGTTTTTCACCAGCACTGGGCGGGCCTCCATAATTTCTCTCAATGATCCGCACAATACAAATCTCAACCACATTAATGGGGCGCACCTCTCTGTACTTATGTAAATACACCTTCAAAGGCTCCACATAATCTTCAAACCCTAACGTGCTCATGGCCCAGAGCAGATCGTCGCCGTTAATCGTCTTCCTTTTCTCTCTCTGACACTTGTCACTTGCTCTGATTTTGGTAAAGGATAGCGGCAAGAACAGATGCACACAACTGGCGAACACATACGCCTATGCTGTTCAGAAAATAGTCAAGAATGAGTTGGTATGCAACTTCGTTGTCCTCCCATGCTTCCAAGAGTAAGTACGATGCCGGCACTTTCAATGCAAAGGAGAAAAACAAGGCACACATTGAAAACCGATGATGAGGAGTACTGTATGTCACAACTGCTGAAATTTCGCAAATGCAGCGATGTTTTCGCATGAAAGGATACTCGCTGGTAATGAAGCTGATGAACTCCGACACACACTCTTGCACAGTCTCCTTAGCATCTTTAGCAATCTTGGCGTTGGCGGGAAGTGCCTTCTTCATGATCCGGCTGATATTGGCAATTGGCAGGAAACGGTCCTGCTCGCGCACACTCGAATTATCACGGTCACCTCCACCCTGATTGTTGCCATAATCGTCAGAGTGGGGACTATCTTGGCTGCCCGGGCTTCCAGCTTCCGCCATCGGACCTATTGCCAGGCCAAGAAGCGGCTTGCGTCAAAAACATGATCGAGGGAGAGGCGACTGGGGTGACAGTCACCCCCAAGGTTAGGGGGTGCGGTGCGGAGCCTACCCCGTACTACACAGAGCGTGATAAAAGGGCTTACCGGCAGCAGACAGTTGCGAGCGCAAAGCTCGGAATGTTTGCCAAACCAACACAATCCCAACGCAAAGAGAGAGAGACAGCGTGTCTCTCCTCCCTCCCTTTCTCTCTCTCTCTCTCCCACACTGCTGTGCTTGCACTGCTCGCTGGATCCGTGCCTTCGCTCCCCGCTTCTGCTCCTCTGCACCCCTCTCATCTCCATCGCCGCCGTTCATCCCCTGCCCCTATCCCGGTTCTCATTCATCCGTTCACTCAGTCAACTCACACGACGAGTAAGTTCATCCATTTCTGTTCTCCAGATCGCTCTCCACCATCCAATTGCATGTCCTGACATGCGTAACTGGGAACCATTCCCCACACTCAACGGCAGCAGTTCTCCGCCAATGCGATACCCACATACCTATGGGCCATAGATATGCCGTCAAAGCTCTGCTTCAAAGTCGCACTAACCCCGCTTGCTATGAAAACGCCTGGATACTTGTTGAGCTTTGGCTCGCCAGGAACACCTGACTCTATTGGAAGAGGTCCAATGTGTTTCAAGCACCAGTTTGGGTTAGGGCACTGCATACCTTTTCTTGATGTTCCGAGTGACCTGGAGCTTGCGGATGCTATATCCAGCAAGAGACTTCCAAGCCCCTATGGAAGTGTTTATGACTTGAAGCTAATAGAGTACCAATGAGTGTTCAACCCTTAAATAAGGGAAAACAGCACCGTTGTCACTTGTAACATACTTATGAATTACACAATCATGTCCAGTAAAGCAGCCACTTCAGTGATCTCCACCCACATGCCTGATAATCAGTGTTTTTATTTCTGGCGAAATTTCGCACTTTTACGACCTCAAAAATCAAAATCGAATATTCTGTCGTAAATTCCCTGTTTTCACATGGATGAAATCGAAAAAAATCTTGGATGAATTCGCCTAATGTGGATGATATACATGGATGAAAGTACAGAGGAGGATGATTCTGTCCAAATTTCAGTGGATGAGCAGAAAATATGGCTATTTCCTGCAAAACTCAGTAGCCAGTCCTGTTCTTTTCAAAATTTGAAAAAAAAAACACTGCTGATAATGTAGAGTTTGCATCAGAGTTATACAAGAGTGGCTCGGATTTGGTACTGAGACAATGCTACTAAAGCATGTTGGTTTGCGCCAATGACAAACAGTCACATGATCTGGGCACCTTTTATGGATAAATTGGTGCAGCCTGGCCAACTGAGAAGGAACTTATAGCATGCTATGACCCTCGTTTATGTCGTCTTTTCTCCCCATGCATTGCAATAACATCCCTGCTTTTCATACAAGTGCACTCATCCCTGAGCGCTGGTCACTTAGGTTATTGAAGTATTATTCCTGGTGCCTTCACAGACCATACTGAAAGATAGCAATTTTTTGTTTCAAGCTATTCTTTACTTTAAGATCAGTTGAGCTTTTCACCAAGAGGATTTACAATTCGGTATGTAATTCCTTTTCCATCACAAATGAACAATGTGTGGTAACCTCGATAACATACAGTTTGTCAAGGATAGCAGCGAGCATAAGTTCTCCATGCCAAAAAAAATCTCTGCCAATACTTCTTATGTTACACCTCAGTCCACAAAACTCCTTGGGGTGCACTTCAAAACTCAAAACTGCACATGGTGCCTTTGCCCTGTACACTGAAGTACGAATTGCATCAAGGTCCAGGCCATGCCCAAATCAGAGAGGCCAAGGCAGGCTTGAAAGAGAGCCGGCAATTGAAAGAATCTCCTCATGGAAATCAAGTCAATTGAGGAGGGTATACCGCAAGTGGTGAGAACAGCCCCAGTTATTGAAGATGGTCAGCATCAAACCCGTTTGTTGTGACGGTTTGCTTAGGCTGGCCTAACCAGATGTAGTACGGTACCTTAAGCAGTGGCACGTATGGAATATGCCCAGTCCGGTTCTCTTCATATACTGCACATCACAAACTTGGGTCTTTATAAAGCCTGATAAAGAGTACTCCCCCAGAAATGAAACGCTACTTGCAGGAGTACAAACTAAATCAAACTGGGATGAAAAGGATGTACACATAAATGGTATAGATGGTCTTATAAATAGTGGAAATCCTACCTTCTCTTGCTCTCTATAAGCATAAATGTTTGTCTGTTTACAAGGTACAAAGCACGGAACAGAGGCTTACCTCTGGATAACAGAGTAAATCTTGTGGGACATACCTCTCTCAACCAGGTGGTCAAGGAACAATCTACGTTCAGACCCTAGGTCAATATTATCAAGATCAAAAATGCATCTCCAAAACCAGCGAGTGAAGTAGCCGTGCTGCCGAGCAGCTAAGTCATATTTTGCAGAAGTGTAGAAGTCAGCCACACCAAGAATGCCAAATGCTGGATCCAGATAGGATATTGCTTTGTCCACCGCAGCCATGAATGGAGGAATCACTGTCATGTATTGGCATTGAAGTTAAGAATTTTTTTTCACAGGGCTTACCATAAATAATGCATTCCAGTTCCCGGTGTTTGCTTGAATATTCCCATATTATTCTCCCTAACAATGATAAATGCTCCAAGGCTATCTCTTCTGAACTCCCAGTAAGTTGTGACACCCTGGACCTTATCATTAGGATTGCTTTGTACACCAAAGACATTCTCACCCATCATACAAGAACATGAAGAAATTAATCCCCCTCGCAATAGAACATGACAGAGAATTCACTTACTCGAAAGCGAATAGGAGAAAGTAACGAGTGTAGCAGGTGTTGATTCAGGTTCGTAATCACAGACATCAGCCTCTACAACTTCCACATTGTTCCACCCCTGTTGTTCAACCTTCTTTCGTGCAACATCGCAGAGAGGGCCACAAATGTCGACAACATATATCTTTCGAAATAGCGAGAGGTCAAATAAATGAGCCATGGTTTCAACATTTTGTCCTGTACCCCCCCCCAGGTCAACCCACACCAATCCTCCTTGATCACGCAGTGCTTCCATCTTTTGAGCACATGCTCTGAGCAATCCCTCTCTCCCATGTAGGAATCTGGCTCGAAAATGGTCATCTGCAACCAGTTTAGTACAAAAGTTTATAGACAGAAAATCACCAACAACCCCTCGTTTTATCTCAATTTTAAGAAATCTTGAACAGTCATCTGTGTCTTGCAAATCAGATCTAGTCCACAAACTCTCGACCACATCGGACCATTAGGAAGAAGCAACAAACGTGAAGAGACGGCCTAAGATATGTATCCAGGTGTCTCTTGTCTTCTCCTCTTGACCAGACAAACTAAGGCATTGGTCGCCAGTTACAAGTTCCGTCAAGTTGATTCCGAGCTCCACTGAGCAAACTACCCGCTGATAGTGTACCTCCTCTGCATCTCAACAGTCCCATAGACCTAAAACTTATGGCATGCTTCAGAGACATTCTCAGAAATTTCAACAAGAAAAGCGCTACTCTTTTGTTGCAAACTACACGTATTTGGAATGGGAACTTGAACGACTACGTAAAATGATCAGGCTACCGTGGAGTGATATACCAAACAATTTCCACGAAGTCCCTCAGGTGTTGTTGAGCATCTGCAGCAATATCAGTACTAAAAACACTTTGAATCTCCATATGACGGACAGAGCGTCTGAAACCTTAGTAAACTAATATAGACATTTTCTTTCTGGCATAAGACATTCAAGTGACCGATATGGGAGATAACAGACGAGACACGGGAGGAAGGCAGGGGGTGTTACTTACACGCATGAGCTTGTGGACCATAGAAACATTCAAGGCGTTCCTTGTGAGTATCACCAACTATTTTCGAGAGCCACATGGTGCGTAGAACCTGGAACTCACTGCAAACATTTCGCACATACTCCATCCTTATCCTCAGCTCAGATCGCCAGCCTGACACTACCGGAAACACTCTGCGAAAACCAAACATGCCAATGCAAACACCACGACGCAGAATCTAGAGTACTGCTGCTGCTGTCGTGAGACAAAGAAGGAATGCGGCGAATCAACTGTGATAGGAAAGATATAGGGTGCCAGCGGTGGGCCCACCTACGTCAATTTTTTCTTTCTTTTTTTGGCCCTGCCTTCTCAAGGCAGGACTACGCAAAGGGTTCAGCCCGGCCGCTTTTGACGAATTGCCGCTTTTCTTTCTCTTTTTTTTTCTACTATTTACTCTTCCAATTCGATCGAGACAGTTGCCACCAGAATATTCTGTTCATATTTGTAACACTTTCATGTAGGTCTGGAGTTCAACTTCTTGAGCATGCCATAAATGAGGATATTACCCTGCGTGCCACCCGGGTGATTCAGGGCTCAAATCTTGTTACCGCGATATTTATTAATAGACACCGTGTGATCTTCCAGATTTTTACTATCTATTCGTAATTGCTAGAGGCCAGGGCTTGCATGAATTGCATGCATTTATTTTCTTTCTTTTTTGTTTTCCAAGGATTTTTTATTTTTTTTTAAGGGGACATAGGCCTTTGAGGATTCCACCTTCAACATTATTCCCCTTCTTGGATGAACGGAGGATGAGTATTGGATAAGTAATGAGGATGAGCTAGAAGAGCTTAGCTTAACTTATAGAACTTTGTCCTATTACAACAACTAGCTTAGGATGAGATTAGGATTGTCATTAGTGACTTGGTATCTTTCAGTGGTAGAGGTGGAATAGGATCTCGCAATCCAATAGAAAGGAAAAGCCAGAGATATCTTTGAAGCCAGCATTAAGGCCAAAGGTGAGCTGAGTTGGGATGTGGCTCGTAAATTGGCTCACAAGGTATTTCGTGTTGATGAGCCGATTGATTATACTATCCTAGATATAACTTACAAAGAAGGTGAGAGTGTTTAGGAATATTATACCGATGTTCGTACGGCAATCTACAAGGCTATAAGTTTGTCTGCTGAAAGAGGTGCAATTCTAAAGATGCGTTTCAGCAGAAGGCTACCCCCGGCCGAAAAGGTTTTCTTATATAAGCACCCTTACAAGACAAAGGAGGAAATGGTTGATCTTGTGGAGGAAAGACTAAGGCTTAAGGCTGCCAAGGCCGGGCTGACCAAGAAAGAGACCCACCATGTTTGCTTGAGTGACTGTAAGAGCCCGAAATGTACTAATGGGGGGCTGGGCCTGAGGTTGTCTACAGAAGATGTAGTGCCCACAGTCGTTCATGAAATCCGAACTATCAAAAAGGACTTGCAGGAACAACTGCTGGCCCTGAAAGCTGAGGTGAATTGGCAAACCAAAAGGAAAGATGTGGCCTCTACAGGCACTCATCGGGGGACTACCAACACTGGCTCTGGGTATGAGGTAAAAGGGGGCAATATGCATGTGTGCCTCATTTATAAATCAACCAAGCATTATACTCGTTTCTGTCTCTATCAGTCCTGTCTGCTGGACGTGCAGATCTTGAACGGTTTGAAAAGGAAAGAAAAACTAAGGAGGGTTTAAAAACAGCAGCGATCATCCGTGAGGGCCTTGGGCGATCGGCAGAGTAAAGGTCCTAAGCTTGAGAACTGTCTTGTCAATGTTGTGTTGTCACAAGAGTTCAAGCTTATGCATTGTGAGTCCTTCAAGCGTCATGAAAGACAACGCATACATCCACTGGTGACACAATGCCATGTCGGCCACATGTCATTCATTTGTGTTGTGGATATTGGGTATATGATTTCAGCAATTCCGCTCTCCATTGTGTGTGTTCTAGGCCTTAAGATCTCTCCTACAAGGCTAGAGGTAACCATTGCTGATGGCACTGCCTATGAGCCACTTGGGCTAGTCACACTACCTGTCAGAGTCAATGGTAAGTCAGTAGTGCTAACATGTATAGTCACATTGGGGGAACAATTGCTACTTAGATTGTACTGGATGAAAGGTGTTGTTGCCAGCATAGATGTGGTAGAAAATGTAGGTGAAGGGGCACCATACAAGGTGAGTCTCAATTCAGGAGAAGGTGGAAAATAAGAAAGACAACAGAAACAGCTTTGCCTAGTGACAATCACCACCCCCTTGGCAATGGTAGCACCAGTAAGTCATTCAGCCAGCATCAAACTGAAGGAGATCCCAGCTGCTAAGAATGTCAGCTGGTTGCGAAGGCCCATCAAGTAAATGAAACGGCACTTGAGCATCAGCCAAATCGCAGGGTGCACTGGTGGAGACAGTTGAGAAAAAAGTCACGGTTAATAAATCATCCAAGGTCAGATAAGAATCAGGAGGCTTGGATTCAGCTTGTATCAATGCATCAGCATTGATATTATCCTTGTTACGCTTGTAGGTGATAGTATAATCAAAAGCTTGAAGTAGAAGAGCCCACCGAGCCAATCTGCCTGTCAATTCCCTGGGAGTCAACAGTGTCTTTAAAGGTAAATGATCAGTTTTTACCACAAATGGACAGCCATGAAGGTATTGACAAAACACTTCACCCCAAACACTATTGCCAAGGGGGAATGCTAAAACGTGAGCCTGGGCATGCTCACTATCTGGCATGCGATTTCTCGGACTCATAACCGTAAACTGGCACCTATCACCCGTGACGGACACCTATTTCTGTGAACATGCGCATATTATGACAGGGCTACCCTCACTTTTTCCAGTAATAGTGCACAGAATTATGAACAAAACACAGTACTCCATAAGGTAGTGCTATGAAGGTCGTCAACGATTGTGGTTTCCAGCACCTACAAATACTATGACATGTTGGCATAAGTTTTTTTGTTTTTTTTTTTCGGCCTGTCCATTTGCCTCGATTGTTAACGATCAAGGATGGCCTCATGCAGCTAAGGCAATAAATAGATAAAAATAGATTTATTTTTATTTTTTGCTATACGTCCATTTGCCTCGATAACGATTGTGGATGGCCTCATGCAGCTAAAGAAAAATAAATATATAATTCTATCTTTGCTTTATATATGTCAAAAAAAAAACCATTTTTTTAATAAAATTTAGCCTTATAAGAGGGAGACGGGAAAGAGTTTAAATTCGAACACGTGGCCTAAGGGGCAAAGCACTCCGCTTTGCATGTACTGCAATAGCGGGTGTTATCATGCAAAAAGACAAACTGGGCCGTAGAAGTACCTACCCGGTACAGTAGCCAAAATTAATTGCGGGCCCATTAATGCATCCAGAGAGCAGGTAACAGGGCGTAAAGCATGAAAGTATGATTGGCACAAAAAGGAACAGGTAAATGAGTATCCCCCTTTGTTGTACACGTAAAGAGTTCCTACAGCTATTCCAAAACAAGCCTTCTTGTTTGTCTGGGATGAAGAGAATTAGGGGAATGGAGGATATCAGGGTGAAGAGCACCACGATTCTACAGAAGCAAACAATTGCTATACCACAGGCAGTACAGCTGCTGAAGGAGTTGCGATTGGAAGGGCTGCTATGCAAAGAATGGTCCTTGCATCATCAGAGGTACATGATTCAATTCATTCAGAACTTTGAGCCTCGGACATGAGTTACACAGGTGAGGGGAGTAGATATAGAGATTACTCCCCAGTACTTGCAGCAATTGTTTGAATTGCCATCGGGCCATGTGAATGTGGATGAGCACAAGGCAAGATTGCAAATAGGGGACTTGTTCCAAGAAACGAGTTTCTTTAAGACCCAGGGATACACCTGCACCAAGGCCGAGTACCCAGGTTTTAAGGGAAGTAGGCCAAATACTGAACGTTCTGTTTGCCATGAAACAAAACCAACAATATCTTAGCAGGTCTTTCACGGAGGAAGTACTGAAAGCCTTGAGGGGAGAGGATGTGGCTTGGGCGGAGTTGATGCACAACGGTCTGGTGGAAGAGATGAAGCGGTGAAGCGGTTACAAATACTACTGCTAAGTCCCCGATCATTGTGTCTGGCCCAATAATTGCGCAAATTATCCTTGACTCATGTGTTGCTTGATGCGTGGGAACGCAAGGAGATGGGAGTGTTTGAGACAGTCACAACTGCAATTGAGGAGCAGGGCTCTTCACAAGGTGAAGGGGGATTGGAGGGGCAGCACCAGTCCAAGAGACAGAAGCGGGATGTGACGGTAGTGGCAGATCCACTAGCTACAAGGAAACCACCAGATGATGTTTCCATAGCTCTTGTGCAGGATGGGGAACAGCAGCACAAAGGGCTGTTATTGCTGGAAGCATGGCCTTTGGAGAGGGAGGAAGAAGTCACTTCAGTACCATAGCCATCACAACCAGTTGACTCAGTTGCCCCAGAGGTAACTCGGATAGTACATACTGTTACACTAGAGCCTATTGTTGTGGAAGGAGAAGGGTTGGACATCCCCACTACAGAGCAGGTAGTGGCAGAAATTGAGAAGGGTGACCTTCTCTATGAAAACTCTGGCATGGTCGGAGAACCAGTAGCACCAAAGATACAGGGTCTGACCAAAGGAATTCCTACTGTGCCAGTCATGCCCAAACCTGTGGAGGAGGTTCAAGGGGTAGAGTGCAAAGGCACTACAGCACCTGTGGAGGATCAGGTTGCTCAAGGGGAAGAATTTGTAGGATCCTGGCCTGACTGGTTTGTGAAACATCAAACTGTGGAGGATCAGGGAGAACAGCAACAAGTTCTTCATGAAGACCCACAGCAGGCCATGCTTATGAGTTCCATAAGTAGGACTCTCAACCTGTTGGGCACTTATGGCACTTATGTTAAATCCCATGTTCCTTCCACACAACTGGCAGCATTGAGGGAGGAGCTCAAGCAAGAGTTTGAGGCAAGAATTGCCACTGAGTGTGCAAATAAGGTGGATGTGGAGGCCAACCATAAGTTCCAGAAAGTGTTGGAGGACGCTCAGTCTGCCCTACAGCTTGCAAAGGAAACCTGATTGAAGCAGGTTTGGAGCAGGAGAAGTTGCATGAAGTGCACAAGCAGCAGTTATACCAGTTGCAAGTGAAGCATGAGGGCAAACTACAGGAAGTGAAGTTGCTTCATACAGAGTTGGAGGCAGTTCATCAGAGAATGACCATCCAATGTGCCTCACTAACAACTACTCTGGAGCAAACTGCATTAGAAGTTAACAAACAAGCAGAGAGATGTATGATGATGGAGGCTGAGACAGTGGAGCAAGGGAAACTCATTGCTGACTTGAAAGCTACTATCCGTTGCAATGAGGATACCTTCCAACAGTACAGTCAGGTTGAGGCTGAGAAGGACAGGTACATCCTTGAGTTGCAGCAAACACTCACATCACGAAAGAATGAGCTTTCTGTGACTACTAAGGCTTGGAAGCAAGCTAATAATCTGACTGCTGCCTATGCAGCCTTGGTTGAACCTCATGCGAAGCACATGGAGGCTTTACAGCAGCAGTTATATATGTACAGACTCAAGGAGGAGCAGGCTATCAGGGGTGCTACACAGGACTTGGTGGATAATCATCTTATACAAGTGTGGTTAACACAAGGGCCGGTAGAAGGGAAGGCACCAAGATCTCAGGCTGCAGGTGCAGAACATTGTCACAACCACTATAGACAATGTCTATAGTAGAATAGCTGAGTTGCAGGATGATGTGGAAGGGCTGCAGACTCAAGTGGATGACTTGAGTTCCAACATTGACAAAAGAGTCTTTGTTCCTGAGGAGCAGCTAGTGGCTATTTATTTGCATGCGAGGACTCTGATTTTCCAATCTTCATTACAGGAGGTGCAGGACTTGCCAGCAATATGAGGGACAGTGGCGGCCATATCACAACAACCACAGCAGGTCGACACTATTGATACTATGGCCCTGCAACAATCTGAGGTTTGGGGGGATGCTGCTTTTAACCCACCTAAGACTCCTGCTGCACTTGAGTACAATCGGGCTATGATTATGCCCTTCAACCAAATTCTCATTGTGATGGATTTGGCTTGGAAGGAATTCAGTCCTCCAGAGTCGTTGGCACACTATTACCAGATCATGCACATTTGGTTGCCAGTGGCAACTCGGACTAAGGTTCTTTCGACCAACCGACCCATTGAGGATCACCATTTTGCAAGGTACTAGTCTGAGGCAGGCACTATGCAGAAGGAGTTACAGCCCGACACAGTTTGACACAGCCAGTCACAGCCCGACACAACTTGGCACAGCCTGTCACAACATATATAGGGAACGATTATCATTGACAGGGAATGACTGTGTGGGAACAACATCTGCAGAGGGAACGTGCTTACTTCTTGGGTGACAGCTAGTTAGTTAAGTGGTTAGAACAGCTTGCAGATAAATTAGGCAGAGTAGCAACATGGAGGACACTTTGGGGGAAGAGCACTTCTTGGTCATGAGGAGAGGAGATCAGGGCGGAGGGGAATCAGGCGGAGAGCACGAACGGGAGCAAGGATGGAGAGCACGGTGAAAGAGGAGAGACGATCTGTAGATGTTTGATACATGCAATTAGCTGTAGGGTGATACTGTAGAGCAGATTAGAGACACCATGGCTTCGGCCTGTTACTTGATATAACTTAATCTGATACATATTCCATACTCACATTGTGTAGAGAGACCTGAGGGAAGTTGTGGAATGAATGGAAGAGTGAATGGAACCTGGTGGATTGCTGAAGCAATCAAATACTTAAATATAATAGTAAGGTAATTTGCTGACATGAAGACAAGGAATACAAACAAGAAGCACTTCCATGATACACTAGTTGTAGGTCATGACTGATTGTTCTGAGTGGGCTGATTGTTTAGAGATATCCAACTCTTGTATCTTGGAGTTTCCACCTCGGATAGCGAAGGGATGGGTGAGTAAAAGCCGCTCGACACGCCTCCATTCCCTTTGTTGCAATCTCTATATTATTTGCAAAGCAAACCATTCTCATTTGATTTGTTAACATAAGTATATATGTATGTGTGATGCAGTGATGGGATTGTGCGGACCATCTACGACAGTCTATCCCAAAGTCATCTTTCATCATTTTATCTACCTTCGTATGCTGAGTCCCAAGCTTTGCATTCAATACATCAATAACGTGATGTAGGTCTTTCCAATGATATGTTGTTTGACCGAAGAGCAGCTACTGTTGGACAATCCGTGGATAGGTTGCGTAGAGTTGAGGCTTTCATGGTTGTGTATGCCTCTGAATCACAGGCTTATGACACGGATGATGAAATATCAGCTGATGATGTTATGTAGGTAATTAGAAATTACATATACAATACATTGTCCTCATTGTCAGTCCGAATTTTTGGTTATTTTTTATGATACATGTCTTTCTCTCGAGTGTAAGGTAAAACAAATGGGACAAATGACATGGTGTTGAAATCAGATTTCATGTTATCTTCCTATCATTTGATTTATCTATGTAATAGTTTGTACATAGATCTCTACTGCATTTCATAGATACCTTTACTGGAATGCAAGTTCGACATGCACTTCAGCACTATCAAATTTCATCATATTAGTAAGATCAACCCTTGTGAGTATTGTGACATGTTATGTACACACAGATTGACTATCTTTATCTCATTAGTATTTCATTTCATTAGTGTTTCAAGTCTGAATGGGTAGTATAGCGGTATGAACTAGGCTTGATACCCGATAGGTTTGTGGTTTCTCATCTCTGGTGGACATTATGTTTTTGTAAAATAAAAATGTTTCAAAAGATAGATATATAGATACTGCAAAACCTATGTAACAAGATTAAATGGGTGGTGGTTTGGTAAGGATTATGTTTTTTTAAGTTATGAGATTGCGGGTTCGATTACCAATCAATAGTCTTTTTTGTAAAATTGAATTCCCTTGCAGGCCATCGCCATTTACTACCCAAATGCACAGGCGGACCATCTCCATCACATTGTCAAGCTCCCTAGCTTTCCTTGAGCATTGCTCCATTTTGAACTTCAAACTAGACTCCCACTATTGGAAGAGCCCGTACCTTCACCATTTGTATCTAACAAGGAGCCGTGCCTCGTCACTTTTTAATTTTTCGACCTTTTTTCTCATGTTGGAAAGCCACAAAAGCAACATGTTCCTCTCCCATTCCTACACTCACCCATGTGGAATAATAATACAATGAATACGGAATATTCTATATAGAATATTTGTATTCCATCCTTTGATATTTTGACTATGGACCCTAAGATTAGATGAATCACAATTTTTTTGTTTTTTGGGTACCCTTATTTAAGTGTTGTGCATATAAAATTGTTCTTATGCATATTTGTATGCACGTATACATTCCTCCATATGCATGCATTTGTGTGCGCATATAGTATAGGCTACCTTGTTGCCTTGTAGTGCGGGCTAACGCATAGGCTACGTGCTTCCGTTCACGTACTATAATCGTGTAGCCTCGGGACGAAATCGTAGTGCGGCTTTGGCGTGTTCCCATACCTTAGGCCAGCATTCCATTGTAGTGATTGGGGCGCACGTTTGGTTCAAGGTTATCTTCCTAGTAAAAAAGGGTTGCTCAAGATGAACCCTTGCTCAAGGCGATGCCAAAAAATGGCATCATGAGCGGTCGCAAGCAAAGTTGTTGTAGTAGCGATTCGATCCTCGGGGAGGATCGTTCCTTGGCCTTGAAGTGGGCCAAGAAGAGTGCACTAGGTGGAGCTTGAGAGGCTCCACCCTGGGCCGGGACTTGGAGGAAGTCGGCCGAACTAGCTAGTGGAGAGTAGAGTCAAGTGAGGGTTTGGTTCCTTGCCATGGGACGCCATGGTACGGAAACAAACTCTTTGATGTGGGACGCCACAACTTGGATGTTAGTTTCCACAAAAAGGGACAAGTCGATGAGGACATCGACTCCTCATTGGTAGGGGTGTGTGTCGTGGCCCTTTGCCTTGAGGGCGGGGGTCGGGACACAAGAGGGGCTGCCCCTGTGGTGGGGGCAATGGCAGCAAATAGGAAAGGGGGCTGAAGCACCCTTGAGTGCCGAAGGCACTCAAGGAGGCGGTGGCGCTCACTAGTGGAGCCCCACAAACCGGGTGGCGGTGGTGGGGCTCCACGGGGTGGTGGTAGCGTAGGGAGTCATAGTGGGGGTGGCATAGGACTCACCATGAGGCTGAGGCCTTGTGGTGGGAGTCGTGGGGAGTCTTGGGACTCACCACGGTCCGTTGGGGTCGTGGTGGGTGGGCCAAGACTCACCGCGGCTCACCACTAGGACGATCGAGGGTCTGAGTGGTGGTGCACCAGATTTGGACTTGGCTACTTGTGGAACCCCCGCGGACACCTACAGAAGTATATATAGGGAGTAGTAACCCCGAAAACGGTGCAAGCCCGTTGGTGATAAAAAACTAGTGAGTAAGCGTGCGAGCCGGAAAACGACCAAGGTGTGGGGAGCTGTTCCGGACTGCCATCTACCAAAGGGAATTTCCACCGAGCCCGACAGGTCAAGGGTCGAGTGGGAGTGTGAGGGGGACCATTATGCCTTGGTGAGCAGCCGAAGCTCCGAGTTGGCCCGACGGCCGGTTTGGGAGTTAGGCGTGCGCATCAAAGCGAGTAACTATGATTTGAAGGGGAGTTTATCGAAGTGAGGTGCGCGACAGAAAGCCGATGATCCTCATGAGCCCGGTGAGGGCGACGCGTCACCGGAGTGACAACTGGACGAGGCAATTTATGCTTCTGAAAGCGAGGCCGCTCGAGAGCGGGAGGAATCTGAGGAGCAGGAGCTCGAGGACTTCCCAAAGGCTTCGCCAGACCAACAGATGCCTCCAATGCCTGCAGCTTTGGGAAGGGCTTTTGGCGCAGTTTGGCGGGACACTGAAGGACATGATGAAAGCGGCCAACGCCACTTCCACTAAGGCAAAGTTTAAGGTGAAGCCTAAGGAACCAGGCACCTTCGAGGGCATCCAAAATCAGAAGGCACTCAATACCTAGCTCCTAGAGCTAGAGCAGTACTTCCGGGCGGCCAAGTTGAGTGACGAGGATCGGGTGGAAGTGGCACCTTCTGTAGATGTCCACGGGGGTTCCACAAGTAGCCAAGTCCAAATCTGGTGCACCACCACTTAGACCCTCAATCGTCCTAGTGGTGAGCCGCGGTGAGTCTTGGCCCACCTACCATGGCCCCAATGGACCGTGGTGAGTCCCAAGACTCCCCACGACTCCCACCACAAGGCCTCAGCCTCATGGTGAGTCATATGCCACCCCCACTACGACTCCCTACACTACCACCACCCCTCGTGCCGCCTCCACCACCGCCACCCGGTTTGCGGGGCTCCACCTAGTGAGCGCCACCGCCTCCTTGAGTGCCGAAGGCACTCAAGGGTGTTTCAGCCCCCTTTCCTATTTGCTGCCATTGCCCCCACCACAGGGGTAGCCCCTCTTGTGTCCCGACCCCCCACCCTCAAGGCAAAGGGCCGCGACACTTTCGGGCCGTTCCGCTTTCGCTTGGTCTTGCCCGACACCATGGTAGGGCCGATCTCAAAGGCGATTACGTACTGAAATCTAAGCTCTGATACCAAGTGTCGCGTACTTCACTTTGGTAACTCCTCCTTTAAGTCATAGTTACTTACTTCGATGCGCACGCCTAACTCCCAAACTGGCCGCCGGGCAAAGTCGGAGCTTCGGCTGCTCACCGGGGCATAACGGTCCCCCTTTGCTCCTCCACGAGACCCTCGCACACTTTGGGCCTGGTGGAAATTCCCTTTGGTTGTTGGCAGTCCAGAATAGCTCCGCACACCTTGGTCGCTTTCCGGCTCGCACGCTTACTCACTAGCTTTTGGTCACCAACGGGCTTGCACCGTTCTCGGGGTTATTACTCCCTATATATACTTCTGTAGGTGTCCGTGGGGGTTCCACAAACAGCCAAGTCCAAATCTGGTGCACCACCACCTCGACCCTTGATTCCTTGTGATGAGTCGCGGTGAGTTTTGGCCCATCTACCAGGGCCCGTGGTGAGTCCCAAGACTCCCCACGACTCCCATCATAAGGCCTCAGCCTCATGGTGAGTCTTATGCCACCCCCACTACGACTCCCTAAGCTACCACCACCCCTGGTGGAGCCCCCCCCACCGTAACCCGGTTTGCGGAGCTCCACCTAGTGAGCGCCTCCGCCTCCTTGAGTGCCTTCAGCACTCAATGGTGCTTCAACCCCCTTTCCTATTCGCTGCCACTGCCCCCACCACGGGGGCAACCCCTCTTGTGTCCCGACCCCTGGCCCTCAAGGCAAAGGGCCGCGACACAATCACCAGCGCAGCTACAACGTGAGCCAAACATGTGAGCTTGTGAACTAGGCTCACGCTTTACCCACAAAGTGTGAACCCAAGCTCATGCTTCCCCACCAGAGCATGAGCCTGGGCCCACGCTTTGTAAGTGTGAGCGCATAGGTGGTATTGCACAGAAAGAGGACCTATACTTGTCACTGACCCTATGGACTGTGCAACCCGCGTGGGCTGTGTTGAGCTGTGACAGATTGTGTCAAACTGTGGTGAACTGTGATAGGCTGTGTAACGCTGTGGTGGGCGGTGATATGTTGTGTTAAACTGTGGTGAACTGTGATAGGCTGTGTTATACTGTGGTGAGCTGTGTGAACACCCGTGTTCTCTGTTATGGCCATACATATTTGGTTTAACAACACATGCTCCGTTGGTGTTACTGGTGTAGGCTGTGATGGCATCTGTGTTTCAAGATGCAAATCATGATGCAATGGTTTGTCATGGATACCACTGTATCTTTTCAACTTATTGGCATTGACTCTTCCAAGCATCTCTTTGTTAATGGTTTGTAACATGGCTGAGTTGATATCATACATCTTTTGTATGACATAAGGTCCTTTCCATGGCGACTTAAGCTTAGAAGCTTTAATCTTTCCCTTCTTCTGCAACCACAATACCAAATCACCCGTCTTAAAAGTCTTCAGTTTACCTTCATCAAACTGATCCTTCCTCTTCATCTGAATTCTGGTCATGTTATCTGCTGCATCCGCACGTACTTCCTCCACATGATATAATTCATGTTTCCTAACTTTAATTGAATCATCCAATTCCATTCTTCTTCCCCATTCCGTTCTCATAGTAGGTAATAAGAATTCTACTTGAAGTAAAGCTTCCATACCATAAACTAATTGGAATGGTGTATACTTGGTTGTGACTCTATATGAAGTCTTGTATGACCACAAAGCTGTCGGTAGCTTTGTATCCCAATCCGTTTTGTTTGCATTGACTATCTTAGCCAAGATAGTACATAGTATTTTGTTGGTGGCCTCTGTCTGCCCATTGCCCTGTGGGTAATAGGTTGTACTCTTCATGTGCATAATCATTAACTCTTTAGTCATTAGTTCTATGGTCTCATTAATGAAGTGACTTCCCTGGTCACTGATAAATTCCAGGGGACAGCCAAATCTTGTAAGTATGTTCTCATACAGGAACCTTGCTGTGTAGACTTAGCTGTGTTGTCCCTCAGAGCCTTAGCTTCCACCCACTTTGTAATATAATCAGTGGCTGTGATTATATACTTGTTCTGTGTATTCCTAGCTGGTGGGTTAATTGGTCCAACAAAGTTTAGTCCTCATTTTTTGAATGGTTCAGTAGGCATCGTAGGAGGCAAAGCCATCTTCTCATATCTTTGCAAAGGTCCTAGCCTCTGACACTCATCACAACTCTTGCAATACTTGTGCACATCTTTGAACATAGTAGGCCACCAGTATCCTGCCTACTGGTAGTCTCCTCTCCAAAATGACCTCCAGCCACTCATTTATGAACTTCTTCCAAAACTTTATTTACTTCATGGTGGTACAAGCATCGTTTAAGAACTCCATCAGGTCCTAACTTATACATTCTGCCACCTATCATAGTATAGGGTAAAGCCTTGATAGCTACTCTCTTCTTCTGTTCCTTCCCATAACTGGGTGGGCACTAACCATGAGTAAGGTAGTATCTGATTGGCCACTGCCAATCTAACCAATCATTTGCACTTCTTTGCACCTCCATTGCAAATAGACTCGCATCAGGTAGTTGGTCGTCTAATCCCGTGGCAGGCTCTCTTGTTGATAGGCGTGACAAGTGATCTGCCACAAGATGCAAACGGCCAGACTTGTAAACAACTTCGAATTCAAACTCGTGCAAGATTATTAACTATCTTGTTATCCTGCCACTTATCAAAGGCTTGTTCACCAGATAAATCAAAGCCTGATGATCCACATAAAACATAAACTTCCTTCCCAATAGGTAATGCCTGAATTTCTTGACTGCATAAATTATTGCCAATGCTTTTCTTTCAATGGTGCTATAGTTCCTTTCAGCACTGTTCAACAACCTGCTAGCATAGTACACAGGTGAATCTATGTTTCATGTGATATTTTGGGCTAACACAGCTCCCAATGCTTCTCCTGAGGCATCACAGTGTACATGAAATACTACATGCTAGTGAGGGTTAATCAGCACAGGTGTAGTTGTTACTGACAATGTAAGTTCCTCAACATTCAGCTGTCCATATAAACATTGCATCCTTTTTCAAAAGCTTGCTCAATGGAGCTGCCATCTGTGTATACCGTTTGACAAATCTACTATAATAAGTAGTTTGTCCAAGGAACCTCATTGGACCTTTAACGTTACTTGGTGGTGGTGAGGCTTTAATAGCCTCTGTCTTTCTAGGATCCACAAGCAGTCCCTTCTTACACACAATGTGTCCCAGTAGTACCCCTGAGTTCACACAGAAAGTACACTTTTCCGGATTCAGACCAAGACCTCTCATCCTGCATCTGGCCAAACATAATTCCAACTTCTGCAAGTGCTCATTCTTAGAGCTGTACACACTAAAGTCATTTAAGTACACATGCATGAAATCATCCAGATACTCGTGAAAAGATTCACTTATCACCCTCTGGAAAGTTGTTGGTGCATTACAAAGTCCAAAAGACATGACTTTGCATGCATAAGCACCCCAGTCTGTGATGAAAGCTGTATTTCCCTTGTCTTCTTCCGCCACTTGCACTTGGTTATATCCACTGAAGCCATCCATGAATGAGTACATCTCATGGCCTGCCACAGTGTCCAGTACAGCTTCTGTAAATGGCAAGGGAAATGGATCTTTCTTTGTACAAGCATTCAGCTTCTTATAGTTCACACAAACTCTCAGTTTACCATTTTCTTGGGAACTATCACAATGGGTAACAACCAAGTTGTATACTCTATCGGGTATATGAACTTAGCCTCAGCCAACTTCTTGATCTCTTCCCCAACCTTTTGTGCATAGTTGGGATTCATCCTGTACCTTGCCTGTTTGATTGGCACTGACCCTGGTTCCAGTTCAATCTTATGCTAGCAAATCTCAGGGGGTATCCCTTTCAGATCCTCATAGCTCCATGCAAATACATCTTTGTATTTGATAAACAGGCTCTTAGCCTCCTCAAAGAATTATGGCTCCAAGTCAGCCCCTATTTTCACCATTCTTGGTTCCTCCTCAGTTCCCACATTCACTTCTCTTACCTACTCCTCAGCTGTGATTGTCCATCCAGCCACTACTTCATCCTGTAAACTCACAGTGGCTGGTTCTTCCATTTCTCCCTCTCTTTCCTCATAGAAATGTGGTGGATAACTACTTGTTTCACCCTCAATTGGTGTGGCTGTTAATGCATCACAGCAGATACCTTTAAAACAACTCAGACCTCCCAGTTGCATTTCTGCAACCTGCTCCCACTCTAGGTGTGCAGCAAACAGGGTAGCTTCTTGCTCTCATCATCTCCCCTCCAGTCATACTCTCTAACTCCATGAGGTCTTCTGGTAGCAGGTAGCCTACTAGATTTCTTAGTGGTGACCTGTATCTTGTGCTTCCCATCATGCACAGTCAGTAACTGGGAATTCCAGTCATGGAATACCCTGGTATGTTTCAGCCATGGTCGACCCAGCAATAAAGAGTAAGCTTCTGTCGTGCGCATACGTATCGCTACACAACTACATCACCTGTCCAAACCATACCACACATATATGCACAATAAAGTAGTCTGCCACAATGATAAGAAAGCTAAGAACACACTGTTCACACAAGAAACAACATGAATCCAGCAGCATCACTCTTTAAGATAATAGTCGAACCAGGGGCATCCCAAGCTATGGGGACTCCACCCCACAACAACCTATACTCCCTACATAAGCACACTCAGATTCTAAAGCGTGAAGGAGCTCGGTCGCGCAGGCTCAACTCAAGAGAGATGAGCTGCGCGACTGACGCTCTCGTGAAGATAAGACGGTTCAGGTGTCAAACTAAACTTGACACTTGATTTAACACTTGACCTAAATCCAAGTGTTAAATACAAATAACTAGCTTTATTCTAGTTAGGTTCACACTGTGCTTATTTAACTTGACAGCTGTTGTGCGCATACGTATCGCTACACAACTACATCGCTGTCCAAACCACACCACACATATATGCACAATAAAGTAGGCTGCCATAATCGTCCCCCTAGCTGGTGGATAGTCCCTCTAACTCCAGATAGCTACAAGATGTAATAGCCACAGCCGTACTAAGTCCTCTATCATTGTCCCTATTGTACTCAAACTCTATTGACCAAGAGGCCGGGTACAAGAGTAGCCCCATCGTTAGTCGTCGTCTTGCAATCTGTGAACTTGAGCCAGGACCTCGTGTATTCAAGGTCTCCTATAGCTGGGCCTTGCATTGCTTGTTAGCCTTCCATGGTTGTATCCACTTCCACTATCCAATGCAATATGGACATAACCAATCCCCATCCGGAACCATCTCAAGAGGTGGAGTCAAGCATCCCATATGCCAACCTCTAGAGCATCGATCACACACCAGCATGATGGTTGCCCCTCTAGCAGACCCACACAACATGTACCTCAAACTTGCAGATACCACTGCCAGGTTTGGGTCAATCCTGCCATCGACATTCGGAAGGTGACATGGTGCACAATTACGCACATGGTCTTTCCAAGTCATGCCATCCCGACCCTCCAAGATCAGGACCCCTGAGGGCAACGCCTCTCGAACCCTCAGAATAACACGCCCTGTAGTAACATCCAGAGTCGTAGGGGCAGTCTGCTGCAAATAAACATAGTCACCAGGGCTAAACCTCCGAACCCCATGACGATATCCTCCACCACGTATAGTGGCATACCTCAACGTATCACGGTGTTATGCAATGGCAAGGTTCTCAAAAGCCATGGGCATGACTTTCTTGAATAACTCTGCACACTGATCACATGCACGTACCCACACGTCCGGATCGTCAAGGTTAAGGACTTGAGCAGTGTCCCTACGAATGGCTGTAGGCAAATCCGGCTCTCGGCCAAAGAGAATGAAATATGGTGAAAATGAGGCAAGTGATGCTTGTTTGCTGAACCTATAGCCCATGGCTAACCAAAGAACCTGAAGATCCCAATCTCCTAGGTGTCCCTTCTGCAAGCCATACTTGCGCAAACCCCTCTTCACCGTCAAAACAACTCTCTCTGCTAAGCCATCGGCCTCAGGATGATCCCGAAAAGTGGTGCGGTGGTCTATCAAAGCTTTATCACACAAAGCCTGAAACTCCCCCAAGAACTCTATCCCTTAGTCCGTGAGTACCTCAGCTGGAGCACCAAATCGGCTAAGCACATGATCCAAGAATGCATACGCAGCCCCCTCATTAGCCTTGTCAGGCAATGGAATCAACTCAATCCACTTGGAGAAGTGCTCCACCATCACCAATACATATCTGTGGTGGCGCATAGTCAGTGGCAACGGTCCTGCGAAGTCAAGACTCCACATGTAGCCCAATCCCATGATTGATAAAAGATGCAACTGTGGTGTAGGGGGGGGCTGCTATTTCATGAACGGCATGAGCATGAGCGGGAAAAAAAAAAAACCATGAGCAGACCATTGTAAGTCCACGGAAATAGGGTTAGGAGGCACGGAAATAGGGTCATGTGAAGTTGGAATGTGGCACCGGTGGACTTGAAATGCAACATTTTATTGCATTTACTTGCCGAAACTGGGCCCGGAACTGGAAAAATGGAGCTGAATTTCCGATTTTGGTGCCAGTCAGATCTGGGACTTAGCCATTTTAGGCCCCGAACTAGAAAAATGGCGTTTTTTTTTTTTTTTTTTTTTTTCGGTGCCATTTTTCAGTTCGGGGCTGAAAATGGCTAAGTCCCAGATCTGACTGGGCCCGGAACTGGAAAAATGGCGCCGAATTTCCGATTTTGGTGCCAGCCACCCTAGGGACTTAGCCATTTTCGAGCCCGAACTGGAAAAATGGCGCCATTTTTCCAGTTCGGGCCCCAAAATGGCTAAGTCCCAGATCTGATATGGCGGGGAACTGGAAAAATGGTGCCGAATTTCCAGTTGCGGTTCCAGCCATCGTAGGGACTTAGCCATTTTCGGGGCCCGGAACTGGAAAAATTGCGCCATTTTTCCATTTCGGGGCCGAAAATGGCTAAGTCCCAGATCTGACTCGGCCCCGAACTGGAAAAAATGGCGCCGAATTTCCGATTTTGGTGCCAGCCACCCTAGGGACTTAGCCATTTTCGGCCCCGAACTGGAAAAATGGCGCTATTTTTCCAGTTCGGGGCCGAAAATGGCTAAGTCCCAGATCTGATAGGGCGCAGAACTGGAAAAATGGTGCCAGTTTTTCCAGCCATCGTAGGGACTTAGCCATTTTCGGGGCCGAAATGGCTAAGTCCCAGATCTGCCTGGGCCCCAAACTGGAAAAATGGCACCGAATTTCCGATTTTGGGTGCCAGACAGATCTGGGACTTAGCCGTTTTCGGCCCCAAACTGGAAAAAAATCGTATTTTTTATTTTTTATTTTTTTTTCGGCGCCATTTTTCCAGTTCGGGGCCGAAAAAGGCCAAGTCCCAGATCTGACTATGCCAGAAATGGAAAAATGGCGCCGAATTTCCGATTTTGGGTGCCAGTCAGATCTGGGACTTAGCCGTTTTCGGCCCCGAACTGGACAAATGGCGTTTTTTTTTTTTTTTTTTTTTTTTTTTGGGTTTTTTTTTCGGCTTCATTTTTCCATTTCGGGGCCGAAAATGGCTAAGTCCCAGATCTGACTGGCACCAAAATCGGAAATTCGGCGCCATTTTTCCAGTCATGCAGGTAATTCGAAGAGCGGATGAATGGAAATCCGGCGCCGGATTTCCATCCGCCAGGTAAGTCGGTGCACAAAATTTCCTTCATGCAGGTAATTCGAAGAGCGGATGGATGAAAATCCGGCACCGGATTTCCATCGATCCACTATTCGAATTACCTGCATGACTGGGAAAATGGCGCCGAATTTCCGATTTTGGGTGCCAGTCAGATCTGGGACTTAGCCGTTTTCGGCCCCGAACTAGAAAAATGGCGTTTTTTTTTTTTTTTTTTTTTTTTTTTTTTTTTCCATTTCGGGGCCGAAAATGGCTAAGTCCCAGATCTGACTGGCACCAAAATCAGAAATTCGGCGCCATTTTTCCAGTCATGCAGGTAATTCGAAGAGCGGAAATCCGTCGCCGGATTTCCATCCGCCAGGTAAGTCGGCGCGCAAAATTTCCTTCATGCAGGTAATTCGAAGAGCGGATGGATGAAAATCCGGCGTCGGATTTCCATCGATCCGCTCTTCAAATTACCTGCATGACTAGAAAAATGACGCCGAATTTCCGATTTTGGGTGCCAATCAGATCTGGGACTTAGCCGTTTTCGGCCCCGAACTGGAAAAATGGCGTTATTTATTTATTTATTTTTCCCCTCTCTCCGGCGCCATTTTTTCTATTTCGGGGCCGAAAATGGCTAAGTGCCAGATCTGACTTGCACCAAAATCGGAAATTTGGCGCCATTTTTCCAGTCATGCAGGTAATTCGAAGAGCGGATGGATGGAAATCCGCCAGCTAGGTCGGCGCGCAAAATTTCCGTCATGCAGGTAATTCGAAGAGCGGATGGATGGAAATCCGGCGCCGGATTTCCATCCGCAAGGTTGGTCGGAGAGCGGATGGATGGAGATCCGGCGCTGAATTTCCATCCTGCAGGTAAGTCGAATCCCGGATGGATGGAAATCCGGCGCCGAATTTCCATCCAGCAGGTAAGTCGGATCGCTGGCGTATGGATATTCGGCGCCGAATTTCCATTCGCCAGGAATTTCGAAGCGCTGAATTACCTTCCTGCAGGTAATTCTGAGCGTGTCCGATTGATTTTTCGGATTTTTCTTGGAATCCTTCACTGCTAGAGGTTAATCGGAACAGCCTCGGACGGAAATTCGGCGCCGTTTTTCCATTCTGGGAGGTTTCTGCGACTTCCTTTGAGGGGGCCCCGATGGAAATTCGGCGCCGAAATTTCCATCCGGGGGATGGCCTCTGTCGGAGAGGTGCCCGCCTCTCCGCCGCTCTGTTGGATATTCGGTGCCGAATTTCCGTCCGGGGGTTGAAATATGACGGCCAGGTGCTGGCCTCTCCCCCCTCCCCGACTGCATTGGAACGGCCCCGGATGGAAATTCGGCGCCGTTTTTCCATCTGGGGAGGTTTTTACGACTTCCTTTGAGGGGGCCCCGATGGAAATTCGGCGCCGAATTTCCATCCGGGGGATGGTCTCTGTCGGAGAGGTATCGGCCTCTCCGCCGCTCTGTTGGATATTCGGTGCCGAATTTCCGTCCGGGGGTTGAAATATGACGGCCAGGTGCCGGCCTCTCCCCCCTCCCCGACTGCATTGGAACGGCCCCGGATTGAAATTCGGTGCCGTTTTTCCATCTGGGGAGGTTTTTATGTCGACCAGTTTTCGGTCTGACCCCCCGACGACTTCCTTTGGGGGGGCCCGGATGGAAATTCGGCGCCGAATCTCAATCCAGGGGATGCTCTCTGTCGAACACGTGCCGGCCTCTACGCCCGAGGCGACTTCATCCGGGCGTCCCCTGTTGGATATTCGGTGCCGAATTTCCGTCCGGGGGTTGAAATGTGACGGCCAGGTGCCGGCCTCTCCCCCCTCCCCGACTGCATCCGAACCGCCCCGGATGGAAATTCGGCGCCGTTTTTCCATCTGGGGATGTTTTTATGCCGGCCAGTTTTCGGCCTGACCCCCGACACGACTTCCTTTGGGGGGGGCCCGGATGGAAATTCGGCGCCGAATCTCCATCCAGGGGATGTTCTCTGTCGCACACGCGCCGGCCTCTACGCCCGAGGCGACTTCATCCGGGCTTCCCCTGTTGTATATTCGGTGCCGAATTTCCGTCCGGGGGTTGCAATGTGAGGGCCAGATGGCGGCCTTTCCCCCGAGCCGACTGCATCCGAAAGGCCTCGGATGGAAATTCGGCGCCGTTTTTCCATCTGGCGATGTTTTTATGCCGGCCAGTTTTCGGCCTGACCCCTCGACACGACTTCCTTTGGGGGGGCCCGGATGGAAATTCGGCGCCGAATCTCCATCCAAGGGATATTCACTGTCGCACACGCGCGCGGCCTCTGCGCCGAGGCGACTTCATCCGGGCTTCCCCTGTTGTATATTCGGTGCCGAATTTCCGTCCGGGGGTTGTAATGTGAGGGCCAGATGGCGGCCTTTCCCCCAGCCGACGGCATCCGAAAGGCCTCGGATGGAAATTCGGCGCCGTTTTTCCATCCGCGGAGGTTTTTATGTCGGCCAGTTTTTGGCCTGACCCCCGACAGGACTTCCTTTGGGTGGATCCGAATGGAAATTCGGCGCTGAATTTCCATCCGGGGGATGTTTTCTGTCGGACAGGTGCCGGCATCTCTGCCCCAGACGACTTCATCCGTGCGGCCCCTGTTGGATATTGGGTGCCGAATTTCCATTCGGGGGTAGTAATGTGACGGCACGGTGCCGGCTTCTCCCGTTCAGCCGACATCATCCGGACGGCCCCCCTTCTGACTGCTTACCGTTGGCAGTTATTGCGCAAAGATCAGGGGCCGCATTCCGGAGACAAGGTTCATTAACACTCTGACTGTGGATTTTTGAGATAGTTGGCTCCCTGGATTTGGATCAGGCTTCGTCGCTCGGACAAATCGGCACCGCATTCCTTCCCATCGCTGCATCCCCCTTCTACCAGGGAGCTTCCCCGCACGCCATCCTGGCAGTCTTGTGTGCACATCTCCCATGGTGGAAAACCCAAGCGCTACAGTGTACTGCCCTCCTCACGAGCATAGAGCTTCATTTCCGTGCAGAGGGACATCTGCCGGGTGATGGAGAAATATCTGTGCGTTCGATACCACCTGAAAACCGGGGTCGGTTTTTTTTGGAGGAGGAAAGGAAGGACTCAAACGGCCTTGTTGTCGAGAGTATTGTTGTGCTCCACGATGATTTCGGCAATGGCAGGGAATGGCGAGTTCCACCATCGGACAGCGTCATATACATGGCTGTTGGGACTTCATTTGCCCGCCAAATGCACCTTCTATCCTGGCGCCTTCCACGAAACAATCCGCGAATCAGAGAGTGGCTACCTCAAAGAGAGAAGTCCGCAACGAAGTAAATCCAGAGCCGAACCCATCCATGAAGACGAGCGAGAACCGGGTTGTCACAACCTGTCCGACTCAGACGAGGTCATGGAAGTTCCGAGATCGTCCTGGAGATCAGGCAAGTCCTCAATGGACGTTAGTGGAGGAGGGAGTCATATTCCCAGCACGAGCACTGCAGTTCGATCTATTCTTGAAATTCTGCGAGGGCTTCACCTGGAGGGACACCGGTCGGAGCTGGCCGGGCTGGACTACAGCAAGTTCGCAATTAAATCGGTTATATGCCTTCCCGCCGACGTCGACGGTAATATCTTCTTTGAGTTCCCTCCTCGGGCGGACTACTCGAGGGCGTCCGGAATGTTGACAGATATGGATAGAAAACATGACGGTCATCCTTGGTGCGTTACCAAAACCACCAGCATGAAGATGCTCGATGGTTTCCGGTGCGCTACGTTGTTTGTGCGGGCGCGTTTGCGGTGTTTCTCCCCAACTTGCTTCCACTTTAAATCCAGAGGTCACAGGAACGAGACCGATTGGATAGGCACAGCTCATCAACCATTTCGAGCTCAGGAGAAAGTTCCGAACTCCACATTTAAGTGTGCGCATTGCAAAGAACCACCACACTGTATGTCTGTTTGTAATGCCAAGCCTGTGTGTGCACCGTTTCCCTGACCTCACCCGAGCTTGCATACACGTTGGTTCCCATTGTCACAAATTGGCGAGGGGGAACAAAAATGGCGCCGAATTACCTGTCATGAGGGGACCTATAGCCGCGGAATTCGGCACCATTTTTCGCCAGAGAGACCTATTACCGCGAAATGCGTCGCCGTTTTTTCAGGTTACGGACCCTATTACCGCGAAATTCAGCGCCATATTTGCACATGTCGCTGGGAATTGGCATGAGCGGAAGACGAAATATCATGAGCACAAGTGTCAAAACTACAATTTTCCCTTCATGGGGCCGAATAATATATTTGTTTTTCCTGACACATTGCATTAAATTAATGTTTTTATTGTTTTTTATTTTCGAAATTTGTACTTCTGCTCATGAAAACCGATTGTCTTACTACTCCGCTCATGCCGCTCATGCTCATGAAATAGCTAACCTCGTGTAGGGGTGTTGAATGAAGCACACACCCTGTCACACACCATGCACCTAGCCACGAACTGTTGCACCTCTGTATGCATGCCACGCCACCAATACTGCCCTTGTAGTAAACTGTGAGTGCGTCGCACTCCAAAATGCCCCAACTCCTCATGGGCATGCTGCACTAACCGTGCACGCTGTGTGGGGTGAGGCACAATCCTCACCCGACCATCCTCCCACACTCGAAGTAGGTGTATCCCCTCCCACTTGAATCTCTTGGCTCGTTGCAGGATCCGATCCCTCTCCCTGGCAGTCACAGTGGCTGCCGTGTCTCTCGTGCGGAGGTAGTCCAACACAGCTGAATCCTCATGTATATCTCTGGCACCACCTAGCTCATCACTAGCCTCAGGGTCCTCAGACACTCCGTCTACAGTCATCCCTGTTGTAGGTCCAACCTGACCTCCCGATGCCAAGATACACAAAAATGCAGATGCGTGCCATCCCGGCACCATCTCCTCGTCCGTCTCACCATGCCACCGAGCTCCAGTGTCATCCTGCTGGCTCATGCATGGATTGCGACTCAATCCATCCGCATCCCAATTGACCAAACCCGGTCGATGCACAACCTGAAAGTCATACTCCTGGAGTATGAGTGCCCACCGTGCAAGCTTCCCCGTAAGCTTGTCTGACTCCATCAACCACTTGAGTGGCTGGTGATCCGTGACAAGGGTGAAATTGCCGTATAGATAGCACCTGAAGTGTGCCACGGCCCACACTGCAGCTAAGCACTCTCCCTCATATGAGCTGTACTTAGCCTCTGCAGCGTTGTTCGAGCGGCTAGCATAAGCCACTACGAACTCTCTTCCCTCATCATCCACCTGTGTGAGCACTGCTCCAAGCCCCAACATGCTCCAATCCGTATGCAGCTGAAAGGGACGCCCCCTGATAGGTCGTCTCAGGATAGGCGCCGAGGTCAACCTTGCCTTGAGCTCTTGAAAAGCTCGTTCCTGCTCATCTTCCCACTGCCACTCCTGGTCCACCTTGGTCAGTTTGGTTAGAGCCTTTGCAATGGTACTAAATCCCTTGACAAACCGTCTATAATAGTTTGCCAACCCCATGAAAGCTCGAACTCCGCTCACATCCGTGGGGCGTGGAATTTGTGCAATGGCCTCTTGTGGCTGAAGCATACTCTCCATCAGAGAGCTCCACCAAACCTGCCTCCCAGAGATCTTGAGTCCTCATCTGAATCAAAGACCTCTCCATGTCACTGTATCTATAGGGTCTCCGAAAGATTGGCGTGTTAGTGGCCAACTCAATACGGATCTCTTGACCCTTCAGTGCTCCCAAGTCCTTCAAACTGAAGGCAAAGCAATTCCTGTAAGCCCTCAGGAACCGCCGTATACGTCGTCTCTCTCCTCCGGTGACAATGGGTCCAATGTCAGGCTCCCAATTGTCCTCCGTAACTGCAACCTTAAGTCCAGTGGGCTTAGAGGTAGAGGACGCGTCCAGTGGTTGCTATGTTGCAACCTCTCGAGCAGTACTCCCTACCTGCTCAGTCAGTGACAAGGCCTCATCCTGCCCCATCATCTTATCCTCAAGGACTTCCTCCACCCGAGAAAAATCCCCAACCTCATCTTTCACTGCCACCTGGCTGCCAACTCCCTCTGAACCTCAAGCACCTCCCACGTGTGCCATGGATGCCTGCACCCCGTGGTCCTCACATACTACTCACTGCCTGTACCATCTCGGTAGGCAGAGACCATTGAGGGAAGTGTACTCCGCACTCTACGTTGCTCAGCCATAGCCAAGCTGATAATCCAGGTCAAGCAATTGAGATCCATTGCTTGCCCCAACACCTGACGACGTGATGCCTCAGAAAGAGACGACACCGCCGTGGTACCAGTGGGAAATACCCATTGCCCGCTCACGCTCGTCAGCATTAGGCCCCACTAACTGCTGCAACTGAGCATCCCACAGGAGGCCAGGTCCACTATCCCGGAAAGCATGCGATCCTCGGAAGCTGAGCAGTGTAGGTAATGCTGCTCGTGGTTGACCCACCTTGTTGACCACTGCCAAAGGCGAACGGTCATCGTGTCTAACACGCTAAGACTGCCTCCCTGTGTCCAAAATGCTATCCACTGTGAGATGTACTGGCCGCTGCACCCCATCAAATGCACGCTTGAGCAGTGCGGGTGGCATCAAGTTAGTCCACCATAGTCGTGGACGATGAGCCCGTGACCCCACTGTAGCTGCATCTAGCAACACTTCTGACCCAAGCCACGACCGGACTTGATGCACACTGGCCATCACCCTGGCCCAAGAATCGCCCATCAGTGGCACATTCTCCAAGATGTATACTGGAGATACAGCTTGATGAATCTGCAAGTGGCGCAAAACCCGCACCATCTCCCAAAACAGACCCGACTCGAGTCTCGCAATCCATTGCCATGCCTGGCTGATGAATGCCCTTGGCAGGGCCAACCTGCCACTACCAGATCAATGGAGCCAACCTGCTCCAAATCCTGCGCCCCAGCAACGAAATGTTTGCTGACAAGGCTTGTTGGTATCCACGAACTGCACACTGGCAACAAATCAGGGTACTGTTGTACCAACTGAGCAACATGGCGCAGTGAGACGCATCGTGCAATCTCATCCCTCTCCACATACAGGTAACGTCGAACTCGTACACCTGCCTACAGCACTGCAGCCAATCCAGTGCTGATCCCGCCAAACAAGTCCAGAGGGCATATGCCTTCATCCGGGCACTACCACACAAGAGGTGTGGTGTCCAATGGTGACAATTGAGGTGGTCCTGGGTGCAATCACCGCACACTCCTCTTCCCCTGACGGTACAAAGGCCTCTACCCAGGCTTGTTGCACCCGTCCATCAGCAGCCTGCTGCAAATCTTTGCCCGTACCCCACAATGGAGTGTGAGCAACCATGGCAGGCAACTCCGCCGTACCATGCATGTCATCTTGCTCTGCGGGAGGTGACACATCCTCTGCATGGGCATTGCCATCCAGCAACTCTCCAGGCCAACTAACTACAGCTGTAAAGGCGGCTAGTGTTGGCATCCTGCCCCGCTAGGCAGCCGCAATACCTCCAATGAATGTCACAGGGAGCTGTACACGACGACCCTCCCCTGACTACCATCCAGGCCTATAGGAAGCTGACTCCTCCCCCAAAAATCCAGGGTGAAGCCCATGGGGTACAACACTGCCCCACCAACCAGGACATCGTACGAGACTGCGTCTGTCACAATGGCCTTGGTTCGCATCGCTGAACCATCTGTAGGGTGATCCGACTGTAGTCCAATGGCCAACTCATGCCGTGTCATGCCCCGAGCCTGCTCTGATCCTCCTAGAGATGTATGTATCTGGAAAGGACAAGGCTCCATATCCGCCTCCATGAGGCCCAAACCTGCAATAGCAGCTCTGCCCAACATCAGTGGCTGAGCTCCCGAGTCCAACAAGACCCGCAGTGGCCGGTACTTCTTGCCTGCCGGTCCACTCAAAGTGAAAATGCCATCCTGGTTGTCTAACAAGACAACTGCAGGTGTCACCATGGCGCGCTCAAAGGCTGGCCTAGCTGGCAGCTCCGTCAACCTGACAACTGCAGCTTGCCATGGCGCAGCCGTGGCAGTCTTGACCCTCAAATCCGAGGATCCCTCTGCCACTACACCTTCCACTAACTCCGCGGAAGATGAAGTGACCTCCCCACTCTCACAGAGTGTTGCTGCTAGTCTGAACACTGCAGCTGGTCTTACCCTCGACGTCGCAATCATGGTTGCCGAGAACAGTGGGGCTTGACACACAGAGGGGGCTGCCCCCCAACACACCGGCTGCACTAGCCTTGGTAGCAGTGTCAGTGCTGCACGTGTAGCTCTCCCCCATGGCACAGTAACCTCCGCCTTGGTAACAGTCAGGCGAGAACTAGGTGCCATGGATGGCGTCAACACAGTCTCCGCCAATGTGAATGACTGAGGAAGCCTTGCCTGACGGCTTGCCTCCCCACGCTGTGGATCCAATTCCACCTCTGCACCTCGTGGCTCAGGAACTCGTGCTGCTCCTCGAGTCACGGCTGTAGCAGACTCCACCTCCACTAGTGGTAGTGCTGCTCCGCACATGAATCTCATGCCTCCCATATCTCCTCCCTCAGGCGCAGGAGGTGGACCATCTTGCCTGGGAGCCGGTACCAGCTGAGCTGTAGCCATGGCAGCGAGCCTCTGCTCTAGCTGCTGAAGCCGGTTGGCCATGCCTTGGTTAACACCCTGACCTCCGCGTCCTTGGCCATGTTGAGCTTGCCTTTGGCCTGCACCTCGGGCCCGACCACCTCGTCCTCTCTAGGCTGGTCCACCTCGCCCCCGGCCACCATTGTTCCCTTGGAACTGGCCTGGGCGCAACTCAGGATGCAAGTCATAACACTGGGCATCTCCATGCCCATACTTGCCACAATGCCCACACTGCAACTGTGCAGGCTGTGCTTGTGCCGGCCTTCTGCCACTCTCTGGGCAATCTCTCTTGACCTGGGGTCCTCCACATGTCCAATATATCACCCCTGGTTGCTGTTGGCCTGCAAAAGATCCACGGGCCTCTGCACCTGAGGTCCCCTGTAAGCTCCATGGAACTTGGGGTTGGGAAACCTTGCCCCCCTGACCACGCTGTTGGGCAGTCCCTTGTGCCTGTGGGCTGGCAGCTGCGCCTCGTGCAGGCATGTCCTTGCCAAATCCAATGGTAACAACGCTCCTCCACCATGTTGAGCTCAATCCACTCAGCCAGCAGAAACACATCTGCTAATGTGGGTTGGGTTGCTTGTAACAGGGTTGCATCCCGCACCCTTCTCCTGAGCTCCTTGTCCAAAATTCCATACCAGAACTGGATTGCCTGAGCTTCAATAACCCCTTGGGTCACACTTATCAAGCGCCTCATATGAGTGTAGGCCTCTCGCAAGCTCTCACTAGGTTTGCGCTGGAAGTCTTGCAAACTTCGCAGCTTCTCTGTCCGTACACCTTGGTAGTTCTCCTCCGCAACTCCTAGAAGAACTCCACCACCGGGTTGAATCTAGGCACATGTGTTGTAGTCGTGGCAGGAGAGTATAGTAGCACCTTTTGAACTGGTACCACCTGCAGAAGTCCGGCACTACTTGTTTCCACTACTAGTGCTGGCAGTGGGAGATATTGGTACTGATGCAGCTACTGGTCGCGTCGTGCCTCGAGTAATGGAGACATAGTCAGGTGACCAATACATCCTCCACTCCTCAATCTCTGCTTCATGTCCTCGCCTGAACTCGTGGTAATCGTCCATAGGCGGGCCTTCCAAATGCTGGAACAGTCCTTCCATCCACCCATGAATGGGGTGAACAGCTGTGGATTGCGCATCTGCTGCAAATCACACTGTCGCGGCCCTTTGCCTTGAGGGCAGGGGGTCGGGACACATGAGGGGCTGCCCCTGTGGGGGGGCAGCGGCAGCGATAGGTATGGGGGCTGAAGCACCCTTGAGTGCCCAAGGCACTCAAGGAGGCGGAGGCGCTCACTAGGCGAGCCCGCACACCGGGTTGCGGTGGGGTGGCTCCACAAGGGGTGATGGTAGCTTAGCGGGACTTAGTGGGGGTGGCATAGGACTCACCCATGGGGGCGGAGACCTCGTGGTGGGAGTCGTGGGGAGTCTTGGGACTCATCACGGTCCATAGGGGGCCGTGGTGAGTGGGCCAAGACTCACCGCGACTCATCACCGGGAGTCGAGGGTTTTCGTGGTGGTTCGCCATAAAATGGCATGGCTGGTTGTGTGAAACCCCCGGACAGCTACAGAAGTATATATAGGGAGTAGTAACCCCGAGAACGGTGCAAGCCCGTTGGTGACCCAAAAACTAGTGAGGAAGCGAGGAGCCGGAAAGCGACCAAAGAGTGGGAGCTGTTCCGGACTCCAACTACCAAAGGGAATTCCCCGCTGTTTCCAAATCGGTGGAGGGTTCTTTGGGAGTTCAAAGGAGGACCGTTATGCCCCGGTGAGCAGCCGAAGCTCCAAGTTGGCCGGCGGCCCAGGTTGGGAGTTAGGCTCGCGCGCATCAAGCGAGTAACTATGACTTGAAGGGGAGCTTACCGAAGTGAGGTGCGCGACACTTGGTATCAGAGCTTAGAGTTCAGTACGCGATCGTCCTTGGGATTGGCCTCATCATGGGGTCGGGCAAGCCAAAGCGAAAGCGGAACGGCCCAAAAGATGATGATCCTGGTGAGCCCGATGGGGGCGACGTGTCACCGAGGCGGCCGTTTGAGGAAGCGATGCATGTTCCGAAAACGAGGCCGCTCAAGAGCGGGAGGAATCTGAGGAGTCGGAGCCCGAGGAATCCTGAGAGCTCCGACCGACCAACAGATGCCATGCCGGCAGCCTTTTGGGAAGGGTTGTTGGCGCAATTTGGCGGGACGTTGAAAGACGTGTTGAAGGCGGCTAATGCCACTTCCACTAAGGCAAAATTTAAGGTGAAGCCTAAGGAACCCGCACCTTCGAGGGCGTCCGAAATCGGAAGGCACTCAACACCTGGCTCTGGAGCTAGAGCAGTACTTCCGGGCGGCCAAGTTGAGTGACGAGGATCGGGTGGAAGTGGCTCCCACCTATTTGAGGGGCTATGCTCAACAATGGTGGCAGAAACGCCTTCACGACCGAGGTCCAAGCCGGAAACCTTGAACTGGAGTGGGTTCAAGGAATTGATGAAAAGGCAGTTTGTGCCCTCAACGCGTCCTGGCTTGCCCGGGACAAGATGAGGAATTTGAAGCAAACAGATGACATTCGGGGATATGTCCAGGCTTTCAATGTGCTGTTGCTCGAAGTCGCGGACATGGCAGAACCAGAAATGGTCTTCAACTTTTGGCGGGACTGGCCCCATGGGCAGGCGGAAGTTGGAGGAGAAGCCACCTAAGACTTTGAACGAGGCAATTGAGAGGGCTGAATGTTTCTCGGATGTCCCTAGGGGTGAGACAAGGCCGTACGGAGCTGAACCACAAGAAGACCCGGCGGGAAGGTGACTCCTTCCGACCGGAAAAGAAGTGGGATAGGCCACGCGGCGACAATGGCACGTGGAAATCGAAGGGAGGGCCTTCACAAGTCAAGGCGGCACCCGGTGCTTCGAAAGGAAAAGCGGGTGGAGCGGCCTATGGCGGACAGAAGGCGACCTTTGATGGAGTGTTTCAATTGCGGGGAGCCCGGGCACATGGCCAAGAAGTGCACGAAGCCCGACAATTGAACATGACTCGGGCGACCACAGAGCTGTCGGAAGATACCATCAGTCGCTTGGTGGAAGCGGTGGTCGCCAGGACTTGCAAGGTAGGCAAATTTTCTTGTGAGTTGTATCAGGAAACTGGCGCCTTACGTAAAGGGAGTCAGTTATTGTTCGTGGATGGGATAATATCCGGAACTAACGTGTCATTGTTGGTGGACACAGGAGGAGCGTCGCACTCCTTCATGACACCGGCAACGGCACAAAATGGGACTCCCGAAGTGACGTGGGGGCCCTATTGAGGTGCGTTCTGCCAAAGGAGAACCGCAATTGGCGACGAGGTTGGCGTTCGATGTTCCTCTTCAACTGGGGAGTTGGGAAGGACGTGAGAACTTCACCATTTGCGAGATCGATGGAGTGGATCTCATTTTGGGGATGACCTTTTTGAGCAAATCCGGAGCGGTCATAGATGGCCGCAAGAGAGTAGTCACGCTGCCATGTGGGAATGGTGGCGAGGTCTTACGAGTGTGGAAACGCCCAAACCCGTGGGAGGGCGAATAAACCTTCTGTCAGCAAGGGAGTGGGCCGTGGAGGAGGCACGAGCCCCAGTTTTTGCTTTACATTAGAGAAGTGAAGGGAGAAGGCGATGGGGAGCCGAGCCCAGATTGGATCAAGGGGATTTTGGAGAATACCAGGATGTGATGCCGGAGGATTTACCAAGCGGCTTGCCACCGCGAAGAGGAGTTGACCACAAGATTGAGGTGATACCGGGATCGGAACCGCCTGCCAAGGCGCCCTACCGGTTGAGCCACAGAGTTGGTCGAGCTGAAGACTCAGCTCAAAGATCTAATGTCAAAGGGGTACATCCGGCCGAGTAAGTCACCTTACGGAGCCCCGGTGCTATTCGCAGACAAGAAGGATGGGACGCTGCGGATGTGTGTCGATTACAGGGCTTTGAATAAGGTGACTATCAAAAACCGGTACCCTTTGCCAAGGATCGACGACCTTTTCGATCGGTTGGCAGGAGCGAAGTATTTCAGCCGGATCGATCTGCGCTCCGGCTATCATCAAATTCGAGTGGCGGAAGGAGATGAGGAGAAGACCGCGTGCAGGACAAGGTATGGTTCATATGAGTTCTTGGTGATGCCTTTGGGCTCACCAATGCACCGCGACCTTTAGCACGCTGATGAACAGCCTTTTCCAGGAGTGGTTGGATGACTTTGTGATCGTGTACATCGACGACATCTTGGTGTATTCGAAAACAAAGGAGGAGCACCTGGAGCACCTCAAAAGGGTGTTCCAGAAATTGCGGGAAAGGGAAGCTGTATGCAAAGCTTCAAAGTGCGAAATTCGGGGTCACAAAAGTGGAGTTCCTGGGGCATGTGATTACACAGGATGGGATCAAAATGGATGACAGAAGGTGAGGGCGATCTTGGACTGGGAGCCTCCGACTTCGGTCCCGGGAGTGCGATCCTTCCTAGGACTCGCCTCCTATTACCGGAAGTATGTGAGAAATTTCGCCAAGATGCCGCTGTCAGACCTTCTGTGTAAATCCAAAGTCTGGGTATGGAACACCTTTGTGGCCAAGCTTTTGCTGAATTGAAGCAGCGGATGGCGGAAGCTCCAGTCTTGAAAATCCCGGAGTTCGATCGTCCGTTCGAGATTCATACAGATGCGTCGGACTTTGCGATTGGGGGTGTACTGATGCAAGATGGACGTCCAGTGGCTTACGAAAGTAAGAAACTGAATGAAGTGGAGCGACGGTGGCCGACGCACGAGAAAGAGATGAAGGCGGTGGTGCACTGTCTTGAGCTTTGGCGCCACTATGTTGGTTCCAACCCAGTGAAGGTGTTCACGGACAATGTCACGGTGAAGTATTTTGCCACGCAGCCCAAGTTGTCCCCAAAACAACTTAGGTGGCAAGATACTTTGGCAGTGTTCGACGTGGATATCCAACAAAACCGGGACGGACAATGTGGTGGCCGATGCTTTAAGTAGAAAGCAGCAGCTCTTGTTGGTGTACAGGGGCGAGACGGCGCTCCAAAGGAAGATCCGGAAGGCTTGCCGGAAGGATGAGCTGGCGAAGTCCGTGATGCAGGACTTGAGGATGGGGGTTAAATCGCAGTTCCACTTGCAAAATGGACTGCTCCGGTATAAGCAAAAGCGTCTCTACGTGCCGAAGGGAGGGATCAGAGATAGTCTCTTGAGAGAATGCCATGATAGCCCGCTTGCGGGCCACGGCGGAGCCAAGCGCACTGCGGCACTCTTGAAGAAAGAGTATTTCTGGCCCAAACTGAGGGAGGAGGCAGAGGAGTATGTCAAGACATGCACCACATGCCAACAAAACCGAGTACAAAAAGCAAGCGGGGCTGTTACAACCCTTGCCGATTCCAGAGGGGACTTGGGAAAGCGTCTCGATGGATTTCATGACTGCTATGCCGCTGTCAAAAGGATTCGATGCAATCATGGTGGTGGTGGATAGGTTCAGTAAAATGGGCCATTTCATCCCCACCAAGGAGACGGCAACGGCGCAGGAGACAGGGCGACTTTACTTCGCCCACGTCTTAAACATCATGGAGTCCCGAAGGATATTGTCTCGGACCGCGATCCAAAGTTTACGAGTAAAATTTTGGAGGACACTTTGGAAGAAGATGGGGACGAGGCTGAAGATGAGCACCGCCTTCCGACCTACGACCGACGGCCCAACAGAAAGAGTGAATTCCGTAGTGAAGCAGATCTTGCGGAATTACGTGTCGGCAGACCAATCAGACTGGGTGGAACACTTAGACGCGGTAGAGTTCTGTTATATAACACAGAACACTCCGCAACGGGAGTTTCCCCTTTCGTATTGGTCTATGGAAAAGCACCTCTGGTGCCGACAAGTTGGGCCGCCCAGGACGTTGAGGAACCGGCAGTAGCGCGGTACTGGAAGAACGCGAGCGTTGTTGAAGCTCGCAAAGTACAACATGGCTAGGAAACGGTATGAAAGGCAGGCGAATCGGAAGCGGAGGGAAGTGAAGTTTGAGGCAGGCACGGAGGTCTGGTTGAACATCAAGAATTTCCGACTACCTCCGGAAGTGAGTCCAAAGTTCGTACCTCCGTATGCGGGACCCTTTCGCATCCGGAAGGTTATGAATGAGGATGTGTATGAATTGGAGCTGCCGGCAAACAGCAAGGTGCATCCAGTATTCCACGTCTCCCTTTTGAAGCCTTACTTCAAAGATGAAGCGCGTCCGAATCGGCATCAAGTGTTGCGTCCGCCACCTGTGCTGTTGGATCATGAAAATGAACCTGAGTACGAGGTGGAGGCATACTTAAGTCGAGGAGGTTCAAGAACCGAGAACGGAGTATCTCGTCAAATGGAAGGGCTATCATCATGTGGAGGCATCTTGGGGGTGCGTGCCTCAGAAATGGGAAACGCATCCGAGGCGGTTGCAGTTTTCGAAGGGCGACCTCAAAAGCGGAAGAAGCGTTGATGGGGACATCAACCTTGGAGCGTGGGGGAGGAAATGCATGCTTAGCCCGGCTTAGCTAGCTCAGGAATCCGATTGCAAAAACTTGTATTGTACAAAAATTTGTTATAAAGGAAATGGGTTCCAAATGTTGTGCGTCCTATTTTTTTGGAATGGTGATGCATGGTGTGGTTGGCTAGTGTGTAGAATGCATGCTAGCTTACAAAAGTGGGAGAGGTAAATTGGGTTAATCGTGTGTTTGCGCAGTGCCGAAATCGGGTGACTCCCATCCAAGGGGCAAGGAAACTTGCGCCTTCTTTGGGAGTTCACGTGCTAGTGCGCACCTGGCGCGTGCGCGTACTATAACTGCGCTACCGGGTGGTTGCCTTTGTAGTGCGGGCTAACGCGGAAGCTATGTGCTTCCGTTCACGTACTATAATCGTGTAGCCTCGGGACGAAGTCGTAGTGCGGCTTCGGCGTGTTCCCGTACCTCAGGCCAGCATTCCAAGACGGACCCAATTGTAGTGTGATTGGGGAGCACGGTGGTTCAAGGTTATCTTCCTAGTCAAAAGGGGTTCGAGGTGAACCCTTGCGCAAAGTGATGCCAAAAGCGGGCATCAGGAGCGATCGCAAGCAATGTTGTTGCAGTAAGGCGATTCGATCCTCGGGGAGGATCGTTCCTTGCCTTGAAGAAGGCCAAGAAGAGTGCACTGGGAGGAGCTTGAGAGGCTCCACCCTGGCCGGGACTTGGAGGAAGTCGGCCGAACTAGCTAGTGGAGAGTAGAGTCAAGTGTGGGGTTTGGTTCTTTGCCATGGGACGCCATGGTACGGAAACAAACTCCTTGATGTGGGACGCCACAACTTGGATGTTCGTTTCTACAAAATGGACAAGTCGATGAGGACATCGACTCCCTGTGGTAGGGGTGGGTGTGTGGCGGCCCTTTGCCTTGAGGGCAGGGGGGGGGGGACACATGAGGGGCTGCCCCTGTGGGGGGGGCAGCGGCAGCGATAGGTATGGGGGGCTGAAGCACCCTTGAGTGCCCAAGGCACTCAAGGAGGCGGAGGCGCTCACTAGGTGGAGCCCCGCACACCGGGTTGCGGTGGGGGTGGCTCCACAAGGGGTGGTGGTAGCTTAGCGGGACTTAGTGGGGGTGGCATAGGACTCACCATGGGGGCGGAGACCTCGTGGTGGGAGTCGTGGGGAGTCTTGGGACTCATCACGGTCCATAGGGGCCGTGGTGAGTGGGCCAAGACTCACCGCGACTCATCACCGGGAAGTCGAGGGTTTTTCGTGGTGGTTCGCCATAAAATGGCATGGCTGGTTGTGAAACCCCCGCGGACAGCTACAGAAAGTATATAGGAGTAGAGTAACCCGAGAACGGTGCAAGCCCGGGTGACCAAAAATGATGTGAGGAAGCGAGCGAGCGGAAAGCGACCAAAGAGTGGGGGAGCTGTTCCGGACTGCCAACTACCAAAGGGAATTCCCCTGGTTCCAAATCGGTGGAGGGTTCTTTGGGAGTTCAAAGGGGGACCGTTATGCCCCGGTGAGCAGCCAAAGCTCCAAGTTGGTCCGGGGGCCAGGTTGGGAGTTAGGCGCGCGCATCAAGCTAGCAACTATGACTTGAAGGGGAGCTTACCGAAGTGAGGTGCGCGACACACAATTGTTGAACCCTGGATAAAGTCATCCAGCTCAATTGTGCCCACAGCTCCAGAGTACCTACGAGGCCCCTTGGTAGCTCCATACATCTCCTCCATGTCGTCCCACAACAATGCGAAAACTGCACACCTGTTGATGAAGCCTCCGAGTCTGTGTCTGACTCTGCACTAGTTGAGGGTGGAGGTGAAGGTGGTCTGAAACGAATACCTCATCTGGTAACCCACTCTCACTGCTACTGCGTGTAGCCATATTCCCCTCAGAACCCCTGGGTAACTCCGTGATGTCACTCACAATGTGCACCTCCCCCACGTGATACTATAAGGCTCTAGTACTAATTCTAATAGTGACACGGTAGGCACCTTTGCAGTTTAAGGGTCATATCCCAGTGGCTCAGGGCACCTTGCATCCACCGCAAGAACTCCTATGGTTGGCTGGTCATCAACCCAGTCTCACCATAGAAGAAACACTGGGTCTTGCTGGTCATCACTCCAGCCTCACCACCGACAGCATACCTAGGATTGACCGTGATCAAATCCGGCCTAATCCTATGAAAGCAAGCGCCCACACAAACCAACATGGCGCACAGTCAAGCATGCAGGTGTTTGGGGGATCCAAACACAAGAAATCAAAACATCAACACCCCCACACCAAAATCCATCTGCAATGCTGATCCTGTAGAATAGCCAAAATCCAGACTGACTGGCCTCCACCAAGAGAGGCTTTGGCAACTACAAGTAAAGTAATGAAATAGTAAGAGATGGAGGGGAAGAATAGAAGCCCGACCAGCCTAATCCTGATCTATGCTATCAACTGCCAGACTTCTCTCAAAGTGCCTCGCTCTGCATGATGGTAAGGTGTAGCGGTATATCTATGTCCAGAAACCTGCCACTAACCTTGTCCCAGCTACAGTAGCTCGCTCTAACCAACCCTCCTCCTCTTTCTGCGAGGTAGAGACAAAGCAGTACTCCCCTATCTCCCGCTCACTGAACACCGCCTGTGATCCAAGTGCTCCACTTGATCCAGGTCCAACAGGTTGGGATGTCCTAGTTGTAGTCTCAACCTCAACTGTTGGGTCTACTTCTTCATACTCTTCATCTTCCAAGGTTTCCTCTTTCTCACTCATATAACTCAACTGGAGTGGTATTGGAGAGTCAACACTCTGTTGGCTCTGCCACATCCTCCTCTCCTTCTTTGTCTTGTGATTCAAAAACTGGAGTTCCTGCTTTTGGTGTCCCATGCCAACTCTGATCAAAGATTTATGTCAAATCTTTAATCCAGGGATGTACCTCAGATCTCTCCCCTCGTGGTTGATCTTCTTCCTCTATCAAATCCCTTAATCTTTCTTGTAAAGAATAAGAAGGAGTGGCATCCAACTCTGGTTCTTCCGGTATGGGTGATGTACGATCTTAATGGTGTGAGGTCCAAATGATTCCCCTATGTCTATTCCTCTCTTCCAAAGATATGGATAATTAGCTTTCAAATAACTTTCTTTTGGCTGAATATCTATGAAGTCTAGCTTCTCTTTCATCACTCATCCCATGTCTTTCATATTTTTAATGAGGCAATAACCAAAACTCTCTTCTGTAGTATCTCTCGTATATGCCTAGATTTCTCTCAAGCTTTAATGCACCCTTGGCTATACTAGAAGTCTCCGTTACCACCATATGGCAAGCACGTCTGGAAAGCTGTTCTTGGTGTAAGTTTGATCCACAGGATATCCTTGGGAATCCAATTCTTTACCAGTACGCATATGAGTGTAAACATTCACTTTCCGTTCCTCCCAGCCTTCAAACTCCACTCGTTTAATGGATAGCAACGCTATCACATAAACCAGTGTTGTAACCAACTTGCTCTCCCTCTACAGACTTGATAAATCTTTATCGACCCCACTCTGGATCTACATCATGCACTCTCTTAAGAATGTTTTCTTTTCACCGTCTGGCAATTCCAAAAACCTCTGAAAGAATTGTTTGGACAACCTTTCTTTCTCAGCTCCACAGGGAATTTGATTCACATCAAATTCTTTAATTCTCCAACCACCATGATCCCACAGATGCCTGTCACATCTGGTTTGTTCTACCCAGTTCCCCAGTATGGTCGCCAAATGTCCGGCTTTTACTCACCCATCCCTTCGCTATCCGAGGTGGAAACTCCAAGATAGAAGAGTTGTATCTCTAAACACTCAGCCCCGCTCAGAACATCAGTCATGACCTACAACCAGTGTATCATGGAAGTGCTTCTTGTTTGTATTCCTTCTTGCCTTCATGTCAGCAATTACCTTACTTTATATTTAAGTATTAGGCTTCAGCAATCCACCAGGTTCCTTCACTCTATTCATTCCACAGCTTCCAGGTCTCTCTACACAATGTGGTATGGAATATGTATCAGATTAAGTTATATCAAGTAACAGGCGAAGCCATGGTGTATCTAATCTGCTCTACAGTATCACCCTACAGCTAAGCATGTATCAAGCATCTACAGATTGTCTCTCTGTTAGAGGACTGTAGGGGACTTAGACACTTATACGGGATCTGTAGGGTACCCTTAATTTTTGCACAGACTGAGACCAACAGGAGCCTTAGGGGTGACAGCAGCGCACTGTAGAGGGGGTTACACAGCGTCACAGCTCACAGGCCAACACAGCCACACAGCCCGTCACAGTCGTCACAAAGCCAACACAGCCAACACAGCCGACACAGTTGCACAGCCACACCACACAGCCCACAGCAGACACAGCCACACAGTCGCACAGCCAGTCACAGCCCGTTTTTCACACAGCCAGTCACAGCTTGACACAGCTGTCACGATCATAGGGAACGAAGAGTAGGACAGGGAACGACTGTGGGGAACAACACCTGCGAAGGGAACATGTTAGTTCACAGACGACGGTTAGTGAGGGAAACGGTTAGAACCGCGGATAGGAAGATAAAGGGAAACGGGGAATGGAGGGGGATTATCATTATTCGGAGGAGGACTTCTTAGTGAGGCTGGAGCGGAGATCGGAGCAAAGTGAAGGAGAGAGGATTAGTAGATGCTTGTTATATGCAAAGCTGTAGTGATATTGTAGAGCAGATTAGAGACACAATGGCTTCGGCCTGATACCTGATAAATCATAATCTGATACTTATACGATACAATCACACTGTGTAGAGAGATCTGAGTGAAGCTGTGGATTGAATGGATGAGTGAAGGAAACCGATAGATTGATGAAGCAAACTGATACTTAATTATCAATGGTAAGGTAGCTAAGATGAATGCGGAAAAGGAAACAAATAGGAAACACCCCCATGATACACTAGCTGTAGGTCATGACTGATTGTTCTGCGCGGGCTGAGTACTTAGAGATTTCCAACTCTTCTATCTTGGAGTTTCCGCCTCGGATAGCGAAGGGATGGGTGAGTAAAAGCCGCGCGACATTTGGCGACCATACTGGGGACCTGGACATGAACAACCAGATGTGACAGGCATCTGGTGGGATCATGGTGGTTGGACCATTAAAATTTGAAGTGAATCAAATTCCCTGTGGAACGAAGGAAGAAAGATTGTCCAAACATTCTTTCAAAGGTTCTTGGAATTGCCAGACGGTTGTAAAGAAAATATTCTTAAACGAGTGCATGATGCTGATCCAGAATGGGGTCTGGAGAAAGGAGTGATAAAGATTTATCAGGTAGCCTGTAGAGGAAGAGCACGTTGGTTACCAACATTGGTTTATGTGATAGCATTGCTATCCATTAAACGAGTAGAGTTTGAAGGCTGGGAAGAAAGAAAGGTGAATGTTTATACTCATATGCATGAAGAGCTTGTACTGGTAAAGAATTGGATTCCAAAGGATATTTTGTGGATCAAACTCACACCAAGAACAGCTTTTCAGACTTGTTTGCCATATGGTTATATGGTAACGGAGACTTCAAGTATAGCCAAGGGTGCATTGAAGCTTGAAAGAAACCCAGGCATATACGAGAGATATTACAGAAGAGAGTTTTGGTTATTGCCACATTAAAAGAAATGAAAGACATGGGACATGAGTGATGAAAGAGAAGCTAGACGACAGAGATATTCAGCAAAAAGAGAAAGCTATCTGAAAGCTAATTATCCATATCTTTGGGAGAGAGGAATAGACATAGGGGAATCATCTGGACCTCTCACACCATCAAGATCAAAGAGTGCATCACCTATACCGGAAGAACTAGAGTTGGATGCCACTCCTTCTGTTTCTTTGCAAGAAAGATTAAGGGAATTGGTACAGGAAGAAGATCAATCACGAGGTGAAAGATCTGAGGTACATCCTTGGATAAAAGACTTGACAGAAATCTTTGATAAGAGTTGGCATGGAACACCAAAAGCAGGAACTCCAGTTTCTGAAGCAGAAGATGAAGAAGGAGAAGAGGATGTGGCAGAGCCAACGGAGAGTTCAGACTCTCCAACACCATTACAGTTGAGTTACATGAGTGAAGAAGAAACCCAAGGGCAGAACTTGGAGGATGAAAACAGAGAGAAGAAATTGAAGAGGAAGAATATGAAGAAGTAGACCCAACAGCTGAGGTTGAGACTACAACCAGGACATCCCAACCCGTTGGACCTGGATCAAGTGGAGCACTTGGATCACAGGCCAACGAAGGTGTCGGCTCAGGGGGATCAGGCGGGCTGCCTGGATCTGGCTCTGGGGGGACAGGGAGTGTGGGAAGTAGTGCAACTGAAGCTGGGAATACTGTGAATATCGTGGGGCCAGAAGCAGGAGTGCTCAAGGGCCACCACTTGGTGGAAGATCCACCACAAAAACAACAGGTCCAGAAGGACCAGCACCAGCAAGGGTGCCAGCACCTGTCAGTGGGCAGAAGGTAGGGCCACAGATGGCGTTACAACCAACACGGGCAAAACCACCCTTTCCAATATATTCAGGAAAAGGGGATCCCGATGTACACATTAGCCAATTTGAGCACATGTGTATAGTGAACAATGAGAATGGCGATGATGCCAAGATGAGACTGTTTCCTTGTTCACTTATCAAGAAGCAAGTGAATGGTATGCAAGATTCCCTGATAATCATTTCCTAACCTGGAATGGCTTGAATACAGCATTTCGAAATAGGTTCAGGACAAGTAAAACTGAGGATGAAGTGTATGGAAGTTTACAACAGCTGAAGCAGAAGAAGCATGAAACTGTTGAAGAGTATATGGAGAAGATGGAATTGATGATGAAAAAGCTGGCTGCAGTACCAGCGCCCCGGTTTACAGAAGACTTGGTTTGTGAGTGGACTAAGACCAGAGTTGCAAAAGAAAGTGGATATGTTACCCCATAATACAGTGGAGGAGGCATTTGAAACTGCAACAGAATTGAGCAATTGGGAATGCTCAGGAGAGAGAAAAAGAAGATGAGGACTCTGAGGATGAGTCAGATGAAGAAGAAGAGCAAGAACTAAAAAAGAGTAAGAGAAAGGAGAAGTTGAAGAGGGATAACTGAAAAAAATTGGAAAATCTTGAAGAAGTATGCCACAAGAGGCTGCAACACATTGGAGGAAGGGTGTATGGTGTGCAAAGTGCCAGAATGAAGGCCATACCACCACAGAATGCCACATGAAGGAGAAACACTGTACTATCTGTAAAATGGATAACCATTCTACTGAGAATTGTTACTACAACAGAAGGACAGCTGCAAGAGAACCTAGGCAAGTAAGGGTGCATCAGGTGCAGCCCCAGCCAAGAAGAAACAATGATCAGGACCACTATGGTAGGTCTGGTGGTTATAACAATGGCATGGAAGGGAGAGGTAATTCAAGAGGGAATTACCAAGGAAATTCCAGAGGCAACTATCAGGGTAATCCAAGGGGGAATTACCAGCCCGGGAATCAGGATTATAGAAATAATCCAAGAACAGACCAAGGGCGAGGACCCAATGGTGAAGAGCTATGTTACTATTGTAATCAGCCAGGACATCGCAAGGCAGCCTGTTCATTCTGGATAAGACACCAGAATGAGATGAGAGCTCCTGTGAATGAGGGCCCAGTGGTGGCAGCTCACATGGTTAGGCCATGTGTTGTACCAAGTAAGTACAATGATAGTAACAAGAAGTAAAGCCAAACTAATACCTCCAGTAGAAGAGGAAGAAGATGAGACTGGAAGTGGCAATGATATGCCTGAAGATGAAGAGACTTGGAAAGATGAGAAGGAACTGCACAAGGAAGTGGCAGATACTATAAGGGAAATGCAAAAGAGTACTGATATTCCTGTGGCAGATTCCTCTGATTCGGATGGAGAAAAAGAAGGGAGTGAGGAAGAAAGGAAAAAAGAAGATGCAGACATGCAAAGTAATGAAGAGACTTTGGCTGAAGTAATATGTCAGACAAAGCAGAAATTACCATTGGACAGCTATTAGCTGTGGCACCTTATTGTAGGCACAGGCTGTATCAAGCAATCAATCGAATTGCCCAAGAGACAGGAAACACAGACCTGAACAGCAAGGTGACCAGTTATAATGTGAAGCCGGAAGGGCGAGAACCAGTCATGGACTTTGATGATTCTATGCCAGTAATCCAATTGAGAATTGGAAGCACAGAACTAACTGATGTACTGATAGATGGTGGTTCTGGAGTAAATATCATGACAGACCAATTAAGGAAGAAGCTTGGTCTAAGTAACATGAAACCAGCCCCATTTACAGTAACAATGGCAGATCAAAGAAGTGTACAGCCATTGGGATTGAGGAGTTAAGATACAGATACAGAAATGATCTTTATGATCACAGTAACTGTATTAAAAATGGATGAAGTCATGGAGGCTTACTCCTTATTATTGGGACGTCCGTGGCTGAAACAGGCCAGGGTATTCCATGACTGGAATTCTCAGTTACTAACCGTGCATAATGGGATACACGAGATACAAATTACCACAAAGAAATCTAGTAGATTACCTGCTACAAGAAGACCTCGAGGAGTCAGAGAGTATGACTGGAGAGGAGGACTGGATGAGGAGCAGGAAGCTACCCTATTTGCTGCACACCCAGAGTGGGAGCAGGTTGCAGAGATGCGGCTGGAAAGCCTAAGTTGTTTGAGAGGTATCTGCTGTGGTGTAGTGACAGCAACACCAACTGAAGAGGAAACCAGCATTTACCCATCACATTTCTATGAAGAAAGAGAAGGAGAAATAGAAATCCTAGAAGAACCAGCCACTGTGAGCTTACAGGATGAAGTGGTGACTGGTTGGACAATCACAGCTGATGAGCAGGTGAGAGAAGTAAATGTGGGAACTCAGGAGGAACCGAGGATGGTGAAAGTAGGAGCTGATTTGGAGCCGGAATTCTTCGAAGAAGCTAAAAGCTTGTTCATCAAATACAGAGATGTATTTGCTTGGAGCTATGAGGATCTAAAAGGGATACCACCTGAAGTCTGTCAGCATAAGATTGAACTGGAACCAGGGTCAGTACCAATCAAGCAGGCGAGGTATAGAATGAATCCCAACTACGCACAGAAGGTTGGAGAAGATAAAGAAGTTGGCTGAGGCTAAGTTTATATACCCAATAGAGTATACAACTTGGTTGTCACCCATTGTTATAGTTCCCAAGAAGAATGGCAAACTAAGAGTATGTGTGAACTATAAAGCTGAATGCTTGTACGAAGAAAGATCCTTTCCCTTTGCCATTCACAAGCAGTATTAGACACTGTGGCAGGCCATGAGATGTACTCATTCATGGATGGCTTCAGTGGTTATAATCAAGTGCAAGTGGCAGAAGAAGACCAAGGGAAAACAGCTTTCATCACAGACTGGGGGGCTTATGCATACAAAGTCATGCCCTTTGGACTTTGTAATGCACCAGCGACCTTTCAGAGAGTGATAAGTGAATCTTTTCATGAGTATCTGGATGATTTCATGCAGGTGTTCTTGGATGATTTCAGTGTGTACAGCTCTAAGAATGAGCACTTGCATAAATTGGAGTTATGCCTGGCCAGATGCAGGATGAGAGGTCTGGGCTTGAATCCAGAGAAGTGTACTTTCTGTGTGAACTCAGGGGTGCTTCTGGGACACATTGTGTGTAAGAAGGGACTCTTGTGGATCCCAGGAAGACAGAGTCCATTAAAGCCTCTCCACCACCAGTGAATGTTAAGAGTTTAAGGAGATTCCTTGGGCAAACCAGTTATTACAGAAGATTTGTCAAAAGGTATGCACAAATAGCAGCACCATTGAGCAAGCTTCTGAAGAAAGATGCAGTGTTTGCCTGGACAGCTGAATGTCAACAGGCGTTTGAGGAACTTACACTGTCAGTAACAACTACACCCTGTGCTGATTAACCCTCACTGGCATGTAGTATTTCATGTTCACTGCGATGCATCAGGAGAAGCGTTGGGAGCGGTGTTAGCCCAGAATGTTACAGGGAATATAGATTCACCTGTGTACTATGCTAGCCGGTTGATGAACAGTGCTGAGAGGAACTATAGCACAACGGAAAGAGAAGCATTGGCAATGATTTATGCAGTGAAGAAATTCAGGCATTACCTATTGGGAAGAAATGTTTTATATGTGGATCACCAGGCTCTGATATATCTGGTGAACAAACCTTTGATAAGTGGAAGGATAGCGAGGTGGTTAATAATCTTGCATGAGTTTGAGTTCGAGGTTATTTACAAGCCTGGCCGTTTGCATCTTGTGGCAGATCATTTGTCACGACTAACAACAGGAGAGGCCGCCACAGGAGTGGACGATCAGTTACCTGATGCGAGTTTATTTGTAATGGAGGTGCAAGGAAGTGCAGATGAATGGTTAGATTGGCAGTGGCCAATCAGATACTACCTTGCTCATGGTCAGTGCCCACCTAGTTATGGTAAGGAGCAGAGGAAGAGAATCGCTATCAAAGCTTTACCTTATACTATGGTAGGAAGCAGAATGTATAAGTTAGGACCTGATGGAGTACTAAAACGATGCTTGTACCACCATGAAGTAAATAAAGTTTTTGGAGGAAGTTCATAAAGGAGTGGCTGGAGGTCATTTTGGAGAAGAGACTACCAGTAGAAAGACTACTACTCGCAGGATACTGGTGGCCTACTTTGTTCAAAGATGTACACGAGTATTGTCAGAAGTGTGATGAATGTCAGAGGCTAGGACCTTTGCAGAGATCTGGAAGAATGGCCTTGCATCCTACAATGCCTACGGAACCATTTCAGAAATGGGGACTAGACTTTGTTGGACCAATTAATCCACCATCCAAGAATACACGAAACAGGTACATAATTACAGCCACTGATTATACTACAAAGTGGGTGGAAGCTAAAGCTTTGAGGGACAACACAGCCAAGTCCACAGCAAGGTTCCTGTACGAGAACATACTTACACGATTTGGCTGTCCCTTAGAATTTATCAGTGATCAAGGAAGTCACTTCATGAATGAGACCATTGAGTTGTTGACTAAAGAGTTTATGATTGTGCATAGAAAGAGTACAACATATTACCCACAGGGTAATGGGCAGGCAGAGGCTACCAACAAAATACTATGTACTATCTTGGCTAAGATAGTCAATGCAAACAGAACGGATTGGGATACAAAGCTGCTGACAGCTTTGTGGTCATACAGGACTTCATATAAAGTCACCACTAAGTATACACCATTCCAATTAGTTTATGGTATGGAAGCCTTACTTCCAGTGGAATTCCTGTTACCTACCATGAGAACGGAGTGGGGAAAAAGAATGGAATTGCAAGACTCCATCAAGGTCAGGAAACATGAATTATACCATGTGGAAGAAGTACGTGCTGATGCAGCTGATAATATGACCAGAATTCAGATGAAGAGAAAGGAACAGTTTGATGAAGGCAAGTTAAAGACTTTTAAGACGGGGGATTTGGTTCTATGGTTGCAGAAGAAAGGAAGATTCAAGCTTCTAAGCTTAAATCACCATGGAAAGGACCTTATGTCATACAAAAGATGTATGATAACAACAACCGCCATGTTACAAACCATTAACAAAGAAATGCTGGGAAGAGTCAATGCAAATAAGTTGAAGGGGTACAGTGGTATCCATGACAAACCCCTGCAGCATGATTTGCATGTTGAACCGCAAGAGCAGTCACGGGCTGCACCAGTGTTACGAACGGAGTATGGAACACTTGTCGCTAGGCCCAGCATATATGACCAGGGTGGGCAAAAAAAGTATCACAGCCCATCACGTGGCCTATCACAGACGCAACACAGCCTATCACACAGCCCATCATGACACGCCTTTATCATTATCACAGCCCATCACACACACAATTAGCAGTGTCACAGCCTATCACAGCTTACCACAGTGCATCACAGCCTATCACAGCGTACACAGTATGACACAGCCTGTCACAGCTCAACACAGCCTACTAAAGTTACACGATCCATAGAATCAGTGACAAGTGGACACATAATAACTTCAGGAAAATGGCTGAAGGAAGAGAAACGGAAATTACTTTAAAAATAGACACGTGGAGGTCAGGGCGCGACACACAGCAGAGAATGAAGTGCAAGGACAGGTGTCAAAAAAAAAAGAGGACAAGAACGGCCGTCAAAAGGGATGAAAGGCGGGCCCATTAATGAATACGGAAAAAGGGAAACGGAACGAACGGCAAGTACAGAAAAGCGAATTCTTGTCACATGTGTGATCCTAGTGGACTATCCAACAGGGAAAGTCCACTAAAGAAGATAAATTAAAATCCAGTCACAGCGGATACAGCCAATAGAAAACCAGAGAAAGGATCAAGAAAATGGAGGGAAATTGAGCGCAAGAGGCGGCGTCGTTCTGAGTAACGGGCGTCTCGACAGGACAGGCCATAAATGCTATAACTTGGAAACTATGGAGGAACTAACAGACTATACGCTCGCAATATTACTTACGCAGTGGCATAGACACGAAAGACAGAGCAGAGCTTTTCTCTTGAGCGATGCTTGCAAGCCCCGCAGGCTTACAAGAAATTACCCATAGCTTTCTGGCAACCATACGTTTGCTTTGTGCACTACAGGCATTCCTGCAGTTGTTACAGCCAAAACAGTTCTGTGAGTCTAAAATGAAGAGAGTGAGAGGAATGGAGGAAATCAGGTGAAGAGCACCACAATTCTGCAGAAACAAACGATGCTACCCCACAGGCGATAAGATACTGGAGGAGCTGAGATTGGAAGGATTGCAAAGCATAGATTGGACACTACACCATAGACAGTACATGTTACAATTTTTGCAGAACTTTGAGCCAAGGACAGGAACAACAACGGTGAAGGGAGTTGAATTAATGATTACTCCCCTATACCTCCAGCAATTGTTTCGATTGCCAGCAGGTCAGGTGCATGGAGGAACACAGGCAAGACTGCAAATAGGGACTTATTCCAAGAAGGGAGTTTCTTTAAAACTCAGGGTTATGCTTGTACCCAAGGCTGTGTACCCAGGGTTAAAAGAGATAGGCCAGGTATTGAACGTTCTGATTGCCCTGAAACAGAACCAACAATATTTGAGCAGATCCTTCACAGAGGAAATACTCAAAGGCCTGAAGGGACAAGAGGTACAATGGGCGGACATAATGTACAACGCACTGGTAGAGGAGATGAAAGATTACAAGGTACTACCGCAAAGTCTCCTATCATAGTGTCTGGCCCAATCATTGCTCAAATAATCCTTATTCTGGCATACTTAATGCACAAGAAAGGAAGGAAATGGGAGTGTTTGAGCCAGAAACAACTGCAATGGAAGAGCAAGGCTCTTCACACAGTGAGGGTGGACTAGCAGCACAACCCGAGACTAAGAGGCAGAGAAGGGGAAAGACTGTAGTGGCGGATCCACTGGCTTCACGGATTCCGCATGATAATGTTTCCCAAGCTCATGGCCAGGAAGGGGCACAGCAGCACAGAAAATGCTATTACTGGAAGCAGGACCTTCAGAGAGGGAGGAGGAAGTTACTTCTGCATCACACCAACACAGCCACTTGAACGACTTTTGGTCACAAGTTATCCATGCAGCTCAACCCGAAATAATTGATTTGGAAAGTGAAGGGATAGATATTCCAACTACAGAACAGATAGTGGCAGAAATAGAGAAAGGGGACCTTCTCTATGAATATTCTGGTCTGGTCAAGGAGACAGAAATCCCAGAGGTGCAACAGTTGCCCAAGGGAAATCCTGAGGTGCATATAATACACACACCTGTGTCGGAGGTACCACAGGCGGAAGGTCATGACACTGTAGCACCGGTGATAGATGAAGTAGTTCAGGAAGAAAATCCGGTGGGACAATGGCCTGAATGGTTAGTGAGACATCATACTGTTGAAGATCAGGAGGAACAGCAGCAACCTCACCATGATGACCCTCAACAGGCAATGCTGATGAGTTCCATAGGCAGGACACTTAATTTGTTGGGGACTTATGTCAAATCCCATGTTCCAATTACCCAATTGACAGCCTTGAAAGAGGAACTCAGGAAGGAGTTTGAGGCTCGACTTGCCACTGAGTGTGCAAACAAGGTCGATGAAGAGGTCACTCTCAAGATGAAGCAGGACTTGGGAAATACAGAAATGGCTTTGCAATTGGCCAAGCAACAATTGATTGAGGCAGGCCTCGCGCAAGACCAGTTGCACGAAGCACATAAGCAACAGCTATACCAAATGCAGGTGCAGCATGAAAGCAAGTTGCAAGAACTGAATGCACTACATACGGAGTTGCAGACAGTGCATAAAGGATGGCGATACAATGTGCTACATTTACAACTATGCTTGACCAATCACAAAAGAAATAAACAGTCAAGCGGAAAAATGTACGAAGGCAGAAGAAGAGAATGTTGAGCAAATGAAGCTCATTGTCGATATGAAGAATACAATCTGTCGCAATGAAGATACTTTCAAGCAATACAGGCAGATTGAAGCTGATCAAGAGAAACACATCGTGGAGTTGCAACAAACCATCATGGCCAATAGAAAAATGAAATCGCGGTCAGTAACAAGGCTTGGAAGGAAGCCAATAATCTACTTGCTGCTTATCGCAATTGGTTGAACCACAGGCGAAGCGCATGGAGGCTTTACACAGCAGTTGGAATTGTACAAGCTAAGAGAGGAGCAAACTCTCAGGGGAACCACAAGCAGCAGCTGGTGGATAACAAGCCTTATATGCAGGTCTGGTTAGCACAAGGGCCAGTAGAGGGCAAATAGCCCCACGGAAGCTCACCCAAAGCGAGATGAATGAGCTCAGGCTGCAGGTGCAGAACATTGCCACAACTACTATAGACAATGTCTATAGTAGGATAGCAGAGTTACAAGAGGATGTAGACGGACTCCAGACTCAAGTGGAAGACCTCACTTCAAACATCGACCAAAGAGTCTATATCCCTCAGGAACAGCTAATGGCTTCTTATTTACAAGCCAGAACTTGGCTTTCAGTCTTCACAGGAGGTGCAGGAGATGCCAATGATACAAGAGCCAGTACCACCACCACCACAACAAGTCAGTGTACCAGTAGCTGAACCTGTGGTTACTACAACCACACCACAGCCACCACAGCCGGAGGTATGGGGCAATGCCGCTTTTAACCCACCTAAAACTCCAGCTGCAAGGGAGTACAGTAGGGCTATGATTATGCCCTTCAACCAAATTCCCATCATGTTGGATTTGGCTTGGAAAGAATTTAGTCCTCCGCAGTCATTCGCACATTACTACCAAATCATGCGTATTTGGCTGCCAGTGGCAACTAGGACTAAAGTTCTTCCAAACAATCGATATTGAAGATCATCACTTGCACAATACTGGCACGAGGCAGGTACCATGTTGAGGGAATTGGTTGCTTTCCAGGTTGTACATGGACTCATTTATACCAAGACCAAGGAGATAGCAAGTATTGTCATGGGGTGCGGGCTATACTACGCTGCTTGTTTTCTGGTACGTTACCACATTGAGCAACAAAAGATGCAACACGCTTTCAAAGTTATTCCAGTGGAGATCATTGGGTATTACCTTCGGTGCCACCTCATATGTACCTATATGACCCAAAAGTTATGATGCAAAAGGATTCTCAAATTCGTTCATGGTTTCAAGCAGCCTGCAACCATTTGTCAACACAGAAATTCGGCATTGATGACATTTTCTATAAGGGACATGTGGCATGGAAGTACTTGCACGCTGCACCAGTAATTGGTACCCCACTCACCTGGACAGACAAGGAGCTCAGTGTCTACACCAATTTTGCTGTTCAGCGGTTACACCAAGTTGTAAAATGCAAACTTCCAGACATGGTAGGACAATTGTATGCCCCAGATGATTCCACAAAAAGTTCGAAAATTAAAAACCTGAGAGGCGATGAGGATTCTGATACAACTGTTTCTTCACAGAATTCTTTTGACATGGGAGAAGACTATGCAATTCAGATGGCAGAAAGAAGCGAGGGGTCTCCTATGCCGGAAAGGTTACCTCGATATCAGCCTCCAGGGCCTCACTTATCCAGGTAGTGATCAACCATCTCCGTCAACCAGAGACAGACCTCGGGCTCGTACACACAGTCCCACGAAACTCTCAACGTCAACAAGGTGCTCACTCACAAAGGTTTGCTACTCGGAAACAGTAAACCGTGAGGACACGGCTTTTTGAGGGGGGAAGGGGTAATGTTAGAGGACTGTAGGGGACTTAGACACTTATACGGGATCTGTAGGGTACCCTTAATTTTTGCACAGACTGAGACCAACAGGAGCCTTAGGGGTGACAGCAGCGCACTGTAGAGGGGGGTTACACAGGCACACACAGCACAGCCAACACAGCCAACACAGCCCGTCACCGTCACAGTCGTCACAGTTCACAGCCGACACAGCCCACACAGCCACACAGCCAGTCACAGCCCGACACAGCCAAACACAGTCGCACAGCCAGTCACAGCCGTCACAGTTTCACACAGCCAGTCACAGCTTGACACAGCTGTCACGATCATAGGGAACGAAGAGTAGGACAGGGAACGACTGTGGGGAACAACACCTGCGGGAACATGTTAGTTCACAGACGACGGTTAGTGAGGGAAACGGTTAGAACGCGGATAGGAAGATAAAGGGGAAAACGGGGAATGGGGATCATTATTCGGAGGAGGACTTCTTAGTGAGGCTGGAGGAGATCGGAAGAGATGGAGAGCACGTGAAGGAGGAAAGAGGATTAGTAGATGCTTGTTATATGCAAAGCTGTAGTGATATTGTAGAGCAGATTAGAGACACAATGGCTTCGGCCTGATACCTGATAAATCATAATCTGATACTTATACGATACAATCACACTGTGTAGAGAGATCTGAGTGAAGCTGTGGATTGAATGGATGAGTGAAGGAAACCGATAGATTGATGAAGCAAACTGATACTTAATTATCAATGGTAAGGTAGCTAAGATGAATGCGGAAAGGGAAACAAATAGGAAACACCCCCATGATACACTAGCTGTAGGTCATGACTGATTGTTCTGCGCGGGCTGAGTACTTAGAGATTTCCAACTCTTATCTTGGAGTTTCCGCCTCGGATAGCGAAGGGATGGGTGAGTAAAAGCCGCGCGACACTCTCCTCCTTCACCTTGCTCTCCATCCTTGCTCCCGTTCGTGCTCTCCGCCTTATCTCCTCTCCTCATGACCAAGAAGTGCTCTTCCCCCGAAGTGTCCTCCATGTTGCTGTTCTGCCTAATTTATCTGCAAGCTGTTCTAACCGCCTAACTTATAACTAACTGTCACCCAAGAAGTAAGCACGTTCCCTCTGCAGATGTCGTTCCCACATAGTCGTTCCCTGCCAATGATAACCATTCCTTATATATGTTGTGACGGGCTGTTCCAAGCTGTGCTGTGACTGTGCCGAGTTGTGATTGGCTGTGTCGGACTGTGTGAAGCTGTGTCGGGCTGTGTCTAACTGTGTAATGTTGTGACTGACTATGTAAGCCTGTCTACCACCCCCAAGGCCTGTGCTAGTCCAAGTCTACCATCCGTAAATCTGTGCAAAAATTAAGGGTACCCCACAAAACCCATAAAAGTGTCTAAGTCCCAGACAACCCTCTAACAAGGCGAGACATACTCACTAGGAAGTACTGCCGAGATGAAGACCAAGCTTGCGTGCCACCTTAGGAGCGGGGGGTTCCAACAAACTCACATGACGTTGAATGGTTGGAGTTACCACAGATGAAACCAAAATAGGTTGAGTATTTTGAAGCGCAGAGAGACGTGCTGCATACAACGTTTGATCTCCCTCAAGACCAAATACGTGACGTCCAGACTCGGGCAGCAATAAATGTAGAACCTGCAGGAAAAAAACATGCAATGGTGATATTATATCGGATAACAGTTAATGATCATGAATCAACTCATAAGATTTTAATTACAAAATGGAGACCAATGCAAACCTGTGCCAGCTATGAGATCCAAAATGCAGGAGCCAGGAGGTGAGCATGTCTCCAACAATACTTGTATAAAGGTGGGACTACGGTCTTGCGCACCCCTCCAAGCTTGTTGAGGAGTTTGCATGGGCAGTGCAACATCTAGAATTGTGGTTGTAGATGGCATCCAACTCAACAGGGTCTGCAAGGGGGTCCACAACTTTGCCAGACTCACGCAGTTTGAATAGTCCTCCTTGCTTGGTGAGGACATAGGCGTGGAAGAACATGGTGTTAGACGTGCCATTTCCACCAAAACAGTGCACCCGGATGGTTTAATAATATGTATGAGAGTAGGAAGATGAAACATCAAACAATGAGATATTGAAGAGGGATGATTTTTACCTTTCCTGTCTGAGTGTGTAGAGGGGTGGTATTGATGCAAGTATATTTCCTTGATAATACGGAAATAGAGCTACCCCTGGAGTAATAAAAGAGCTCCAATGCAAAGGAATCATCAAAGCCCTGCGAGAACACCAAGCATCCATTGTCATCCAACAGGTCATTAGCAATGGAGAATGCATACTCCCAATACCATTTATCAAAAGCATTCCAGGGAGGAACTTGTACACCATCCAAACAGCCATGTACAAGCATTCCTGTCGGGCAGTCCACGATGATCATGTCCACAACCACAGGCACGCTTTTGCCATCCACAACACTAGACCAAGTTCCTGGCAACTGCAAACAACATACAGAAAATGTAGGAGTCAATAGCCGGATGATGAGGATGTAAAAACATCGAAGAATTCCTTACATTCAAATTTGTTTGTTGGGGGAAACTCACATTTTTGAAGAACTCCATGAGCTCTTTCAAAGTCGCATCAGGAGATGTACTTGAGGCCTCCACCATATCAATGAAATGAGTAGGCATGATCTTCATGCGATACATGCTAGGTGCACCACCGGAAAATGACACTGCACTGTAAGGATGTTCGCCTGCCTTTGGCTTGTTTCCTCGAGTAGTAGGTGCAAGCAATACAACCAACAGATTTGAAGGATGTGAAGAACTACCAATAGGACCAGCAATAGAAGCCACACCTGCATTGGGAGCCACACCTGCATTGACATCCACACCTTTTCTTTTTTCGTGATTTGTGTTTTGGTACACCCACAACCGCAGGGACCACTTGGGCTACAACGTCAGCGGCCTGTGTAGCAATCGTTCTGCATGCTCCAGATCAAGAGCAGGGACTTCAGTGGAGATACCCCCTTCATCACTCACTGACTACCTGCGAACACATTCCTTATGAAGTCCCATTTCTGCATAGGGGATAGCGAGGACCCAAGATCTCTTTCCATGTCTCAGGGGCTTCTTCTTCAGGCATCCCCCTCCCTATCCTTCGCTCGGAATTAGAACGTGCGAGCTGCCAGAAAATACAGTCAGTTAAATAACTATGTTAATGTGTCATCAACAAAATGAATCAATTGCATTGAGAAAATAGTGATTGTATATGTACCTGCTACCAAAAAGTCCTTCTATTCAGCCAAGGATCAAGTGTTGGCCCACTGATAGGCCCGGGTGGAAAAAAATTACGGTCGTGAAGTGTTTGGTCTCCATTCCATATATGTAGTCATTCCACCTTTTCTTCTGGATCCACCCGGGCTGTAGCAATGTTCACCATTTTCTCTTGGGTCATTTCCTCTGATCCTGCCTTTACACGTGACCAATGCAGTTTAAGTTCTTGGAGAAACCCCTCTCCAAGGGTTAGATCAGCAATAGGAAGCAACTTCATAAGCTGACTCTTGTGTTGCTCCCTTGCTTTCAATCCAGCCTGTTTCATTGTATCTTCAAGGCCCTCCTGACTCTTTGGCCCCTCAGCAAGTTTGTAAGCTTCCCCCGCTATGCGTTGGGCCTCAACAATATCATGCTGCCAAAAGAACCAAAACAGTTCATAACATGAACCAGAGGTGAATCTTGTCTATGGATGAAAAGAATGATCGGTTAAGACATGATGTTACCTTGTACAAAATCTATGTCATTGCACGGACTGTCAGGTTATACCACGTCTTTCCTGCTTTCTTGATGCATTCGTCGTATTGCTCTCTCCTCAATACATTCTTCCATTCAGAGACAGGTGTAAGGCCAATCATATTGACCTTGCAAACCAAGTGCACAAATTTGGATGTAACATGTGCCCTCTCTGTTGCCCTGCACATACAAAATGTGATCATTAGAAAGAAGATGTGTATATGTACCAAGAACATGACAACATTGAACATGAAAGTAAATGAAGAATAGAAAGGAAACTCACACATTCACTCCATCCATGATGGACCTGAGGGAACCACGATTTTCAATGTCGGCATTGAGCACCCAACTTGTCACACAGACATGTCTTGACAAGTTGGCCCCATGAACTTCATTGATATAGGGATACCATGCTTGAAGCCTATGATTCCCATCCCAGACATGAATTATCTTCCCCCGAAGATGATGCAACTTTGGCTTGGACTCAAGATACTTCTCAAACTCATCATTGACTATTTTCCAATGACTATCCCATGTAGAGATGATATCAGGACCCACATCTATAGTAGACCCATCAATCCTCTCAACAGAAACATAGAACACAGCTGCACCTGGATGGCATCCAGAGTAGAAGTCTCCTCTAAGCTTTAGGATGTTGTTGGCAAGGGTGGGCCTAACAACCTGCATAGAAATCATGGGGGGCTGCTATTTCATAAGCGGAATGAGCATGAGCGGAAAAAAAAAAAGCATGAGCAGACCATTGTAAGTCCACGGAAATAGGGTTAGGAGGCACGGAAATAGGGTCATGTGAAGTTGGAATGTGACACCAGTGGACTTGAAATGCAACATTTTATTGCATTTACTTGCCGAAAATGGCTAAGTCCCAGATCTGACTCGGCCCGGAACTGGAAAAATGGCGCCGAATTTCCGATTTTGGTGCCAGTCAGATCTGGGACTTAGCCATTTTAGGGCCCGAACTAGAAAAATGACGTTTATTTTTTTTGTTTTTTTTGTTTTTGTTTTTATTTTTGTTTTTGTTTTTTTTTTCCGGTGCCATTTTACTAGTTCGGGGCCGAAAATGGCTAAGTCCCAGATCTGACTGGGCCCGAAACTTGAAAAATGGCGCCGAATTTCCGATTTTGGTGCCAGCCACCCTAGGACTTAGCCATCCCGAAATGGAAAAATGACGCCATTTTTCCAGTTCGGGCCCGAAAATGGCTAAGTCCCAAATCTGATAGGGCGTGGAACTGGAAAAATGGTGCCGAATGTCCAGTTGCGGTTCCAGCCATCGTAGGACTTAGCCATTTTTGGGGCCCAGAACTGGAAAAATGGCGCCATTTTTCCATTTCGGGGCCGAAAATGGCTAAGTCCCAGATCTGACTGGGCCCCGAACTGGAAAAATGGCGCCGAATTTCCGATTTTGGTGCCAGCCACCCTAGGGACTTAGCCATTTTCGGCCCCGAACTGGAAAAATGGCGCCATTTTTCCAGTTCGGGGCCGAAAATGGCTAAGTCCCAGATCTGATAGGGCGCGGAACTGGAAAAATGGTGCCGAATTTCCAGTTGCGGTTCCAGCCATCGTAGGGACTTAGCCATTTTCGGGGCCCAGAACTGGAAAAATGGCGCCATTTTTCCATTTCGGGGCCGAAAATGGCTAAGTCCCAGATCTGACTGGGCCCAGAAATGGAAAAATGGCGCCGAATTTCCGATTTTGGGTGCCAGTCAGATCTGGGACTTAGCCGTTTTCGGCCCCGAACTGGAAAAATGGCGGTTTTTTTTTTTTTTTTTTTTTTTTTCCCGCCGCCATTTTTCGAGCTCGGGGCCGAAAATGGCTAAGTCCCAGATCTGACTGGGCCCGGAACTGGAAAAATGGCGCCGAATTTCCGATTTTGGGTGCCAGTCAGATCTGGGACTTAGCCGTTTTCGGCCCCGAACTGTGTAAATGGCGTTGTTTTTTTTTTTTTTTTTTTTCGGCGCCATTTTTCCAGTTCGGGGCCGGAAATGGCTAAGTCCAAGATCTGACTGGGCCCAAAAATGGAAAAATGGTGCCGAATTTCCGATTTTGGGTGCCAGTCAGATCTGGGACTTAGCCGTTTTCAGCACCCCAACTGTAAAAATGGCGTTTTTCTTTTTTTTTTTTTTTTTTTTTTCGGCGCCATTTTTCCAGTTCGGGGCCGAAAATGGGTAAGTCCCAGATCTGACTGGGCCCAGAAATGGAAAAATGGCGCCGAATTTCCGATTTTGGGTGACAGTCAGATCCGGGACTTAGCCGTTTTCGGCCCCCGAACAAAAAAAATGGCGTTTTTTTTTTTTTTTTTTTTTTTCCCGGCGCCATTTTTCTTGTTCGGGGCCGAAAATGGCTAAGTCCCAGATCTGACTGGGCCCAGATCTGGAAAAATGGCGCCGAATTTCCGATTTTGGGTTCCAGTCAGATCTGGGACTTAGCCGTTTTCGGCCCCGAACTGGAAAAATATCGTTTTTTATTTTTTTTTATTTATTTTTTTTTTCCCGGCGTTATTTTTCCAGATCGGGGCCGAAAATGGCTAAGTCCCAGATCTGACTAGGCCCAGAAATGGAAAAATGGCGCCGAATTTCCGATTTTGGGTGCGAGTCAGATCTGGGACTTAGCCGTTTTCGGCCCCTAACTGGGAAAATGGCGTTTTTTTTTTTTTTTTTCTGGTTTTTTTTTTTCGGCGCCATTTTTCCATTTCGGGGCCGAAAATGGCTAAGTCCCAGATCTGACTAGCACCAAAATCGGAAATTCGGCGCCATTTTTCCAGTCATGCAGGTAATTCGAAGAGCGGATGAATGGAAATCCGGCGCCGAATTTCCATCCGCCAGGTAAGTCGGCGCGCAAAATTTCCGTCATGCAGGTAATTCGAAGAGCGGATGGATGAAAATCCGGCACCGGATTTCCATCGATCCGCTCTTCGAATTACCTGCATGACTGGAAAAATGGCGCCGAATTTCCGATTTTGGGTGCCAGTCAGATCTGGGACTTAGCCGTTTTCGGCCCCGAACTGGAAAAATGGCGTTTTTTTTGTTTTTTTTTTTTCCAGCGCTGTTTTTCCATTTCGGGGCCGAAAATGTCTAAGTCCCAGATCTGACTGGCACCAAAATCGGAAATTCGGCGCCATTTTTCCAGTCATGCAGGTAATTCGAAGAGCGGATCGATGGAAATTCGGCGCCGGATTTCCATCCGCCAGGTAAGTCGGCGCGCAAAATTTTCTTCATGCAGGTAATTCGAAGAGCGGATGGATGAAAATCCGGCGCCGGATTTCCATCGATCCGCTCTTCGAATTACCTGCATGACTGGAAAAATGGCGCCGAATTTCCGATTTTGGGTGCCAATCAGATCTGGGACTTAGCCGTTTTCGGCCCCGAAGGTGTCGGCCTCTCCGCCGCTCTGTTGGATATTCGGTGCCGAATTTCCGTCCGGGGGTTGAAATATGACGGCCAGGTGCCGGCCTCTCCCCCCTCCCCGACTGCATTGGAACGGCCCCGGATTGAAATTCGGCGCCGTTTTTATATCTGGGGAGGTTTTTATGTCGACCAGTTTTCGGTCTGACCCCCCGACACGACTTCCTTTGGGGGGGCCGGATGGAAATTCGGCGCCGAATCTCAATCCAGGGGATGCTCTCTGTCGAACACGTGCCGGCCTTTACGCCCGAGGCGACTTCATCCGGGCGTCCCCTGTTGGATATTCGGTGCCGAATTTCCGTCCGGGGGTTGAATTGTGACGGCCAGGTGCCGGCCTCTCCCCCCTCCCCGACTGCATCCGAACCGCCCCGGATGGAAATTCGGCGCCGTTTTTCCATCTGGGGATGTTTTTATGCCGGCCAGTTTTCGGCCTGACCCCCCGACACGACTTCCTTTGGGGGGGCCCGGATGGAAATTCGGCACCGAATCTCCATCCAGGGGATGTTCTCTGTCGCACACGCGCCGGCCTCTGCGCCCGAGGCGACTTCATCCGGGCTTCCCCTGTTGTATATTCGGTGCCGAATTTCCGTCCGGGGGTTGCAATGTGAGGGCCAGATGGCGGCCTTTCCCCCGAGCCGACTGCATCCGAAAGGCCTCGGATGGAAATTCGGCGCCGTTTTTCCATCTGGCGATGTTTTTATGCCGGCCAGTTTTCGGCCTGACCCCTCGACACGACTTCCTTTGGGGGGGCCCGGATGGAAATTCGGCGCCGAATCTCCATCCAAGGGATATTCACTGTCGCACACGCGCCGGCCTCTGCGCCCGAGGCGACTTCATCCGGGCTTCCCCTGTTGTATATTCGGTGCCGAATTTCCGTCCGGGGGTTGTAATGTGAGGGCCAGATGGCGGCCTTTCCCCCGAGCCGACGGCATCTGAAAGGCCTCGGATGGAAATTCGGCGCCGTTTTTCCATCCGCGGAGGTTTTTATGTCGGCCAGTTTTCGGCCTGACCCCCCGACAGGACTTCCTTTGGGTGGATCCGAATGGAAATTTGGCGTTGAATTTCCATCCGGGGGATGTTTTCTGTCGGACAGGTGCCGGCATCTCTGCCCCAGACGACTTCATCCGTGCGGCCCCTGTTGGATATTGGGTGCCGAATTTCCATTCGGGGGTAGTAATGTGACGGGGGGTGCTATTCCGTGAGCCCGGAGGCGTGAGCCTGTGAGCCCAGGAAAGCGTGAGCCCAGCACAGGCTCACGCCACGTCAGCATGCAAACAGTGCCTATTTCCGCGGATGTCACCTATTTCCGAGTGGTGTCACCTATTTCCGCGGGTTGATTTGGGTAGAATTGAGAATGCCTGAACAGTTTTTGATGAGGTGGACTTCACCGTGATGGATTCACCAACCATTCTTCTAGCATGAATAGTTTGGGGACCAACTAGCAAATGATGCGAGGATGCTCTACACGAACCAAAGTGGTTTGTTTGTTTTCGCAATGTACTTAAGTCTGTGAGGTCCACAAAACACCAAATAGATTGAAGGAACAATCCAGGCAGTCCATGCAACCCCCATCTCCAACAATAGTTTGTAACCATGAATGTGAATTCCACGCACACATTGCAAACAGGACAACAAGGACACACAACCATCCCATTTCAAATTTGGCCCAGAATTAAACCAAAAGAAAACTTCATATCAAGTGTCGCAGTCATCACAATCAGTGTCCACCTCCTGTGCTATGTCATCTACAAAGATTCTGGCCCCAACACCACGTGTTCTACGAAGGCCGTCGTAAGGTGGACTCGGAGTCCCATGAACGGACATGCTTGCTGCGAGTGCCTCCGCATAGACAGGTAGCACGCAAGACCGAGGAGGACTGCAAACAAGTCCAAATAGGTGTGATAGCCCTGGAGGGCAAGTGGAAGCACGCGGACTCCTGCACATGTCCACAAAACCCCATTTTTAATACAATGATGCAATGCACAAGTCCAACAAAGAGGATGTCTCCAATGTGCACTTTGCCTCAAGAACAGCGATTCTCGATATTGAAACAACAATGCAAGCATGCAAAGGTTGAACTTACTCACAGGCAAAGTCGGAGTCCAGCTCCTTGTCAGAAGTCTCCTCTGTATCAGTATCAACGGGACGGGGCTTCGGAAGGACTTGAGAAGTGTGTCCACCCAAACCCATCAGGAGGTTCTTGTAAATCTCAGCATCCCCTTCAATCCCAAAGAGATGTCGCGCACTGGCCTTGCAAGCGTGGTAAGAAGCACCTGCAGTGGAATAGAATGAATGAAGAAGACATTGAAGACACATTCGGAACGGTGGGAAGTACTGAAAGTGCAAGCTCAATCAAACCTCATGAAATGTGAATGTTGAAGAGACGAACCTGTGCCCATCGACAAATCCAGAACTTTGGCGTCTGTGTAGGTGCAGCACTCTACAATTGTTTGAATGAAAGCCGGGCTCCTCTCCCTCGCCCCTCTCCAAGGAACCCCATTCCCCCTTCGCAAGCACATGTTGATGTCGACGTAGTTGTGATGCATGTCATCCGTGGGGGGATCTGTCCTGTCATCTATGAACTTGGCCCCATGAGTGATGGCAAACTCGGTAATGCCGGCCGGAGTCGTTTGTGGATGCACCCGGACGAGACAAACAGCTTCAAATAGACGAGTCTGCGAACATGACATCCACAAGGAACTAAGAAGCAAAAAAAAATCGGGCCCCTACATATGAGTTCGAGCAACCTATACAACCCCATCCGAGAACAACCAAGAAGAGGAAGAAGAAGGCAAACTCACCATCTCTCCCGGACGATCCCCCTTCGTAAGGTACATGCTGTTCACACAATTCCATGTCTTCACGACTCTCATGCCCGAGGCTTTCAAATAGCTGGAAAGTGCACGGCGACACCGACCGTCGATGGACTGGATGAGCACCAAAACACCTGCATCGGACAGGAAGAAGTTGCAAAAGGAGAAAACCCACCGCCAGTAGCGCTCATCAAAAGCATTCCAACCCGGACAAGCACCCGATGGAGGGATATCCGGGACTGCCAACCCATCAGGGATGTCCAAGATGATGAGTTCGGCTGCATATGGCTTCTCCTTCCCGTTCACCCAGGATTTGGTCATTTTAGCCTGCAAACAAAAATACAATGGAATTCTCACAAGTTTAGAAACGATCCATGCCCACAGCAGACAAAAACAACAGAAGCCACAAAACCCAAAGAGAACACGCACCGTGCTGAGGAACTGCACAATCCTGTCCCACACAGGTGATGGCTCGCCCTTGTAATCAGATTTCTTCGACTCCATCATGGCAAGGAACCCGACGTTGGCCATCTCCAACCTGGTTGGGCGAATGACCCTCGTGGGATGTTCCACTGCATGGTACGGGTCCTTGGGATCAACCACCCCCTTGTTTTTTCTCCCGGATCCCCTACCATGCGGTGGAGTCTGCTGGACATGCTCCACAGGGCCAATATCTGCAACACTTCCCTGCCCTTGTGCCACCTTCCCTCTACCCCTTCCCTTCCCAACAACACCAGCAACATCTTTTCCCTTTGCCTTTCTTCCTCTACCTGGGGTATCCTGAGCGGGAGGCTCCTTCTCTGCAAGAGTCCTCAAATTACGTTCATGAATGTTGAGGTCGGCTGCTGCGGCAGTGGCTGCAATACGGTCATTCTCTCTCCTCAAAGACACCTCTGGAGCTGGGGTCTCAGAAGGAGGGCAATCCAAATACCAACCACAAGAAGAAAGATGGTCTGGGCCCCAGTCATGCAAGATCCCAGTAGTAAACATGGTCTGGTTGCCAGCAGGGACAAGCCACAGGTCCACGAAATCCGGATGTTTGTCCAGGCAATTCTCTTCCAGGAGAACAAACTTTATGTACCTGCAGCAACAGAGACAGCCTCATTTTACAATGGAAATATTGTGTGGCAACTTTTCCATCACACCAGGAAGACCCCCTTCAACAGTATGCCACACAACACATTGCAACCACAGCACAAATAAGTAGTGCAAGAGTGTGCACCTGTAAAGGCATCGTTTCCAGGCTTCCTCTCCTTTTTCTTGCTGGTCCAGCTCATTTGTTCGACTGATGCCACCCTCCTTGCTGAACTCTCTAAAGAAACAAGAGTGTCACACTGTGGCTCTCCATTTCCTCATGTATGCTTCGAAGGACACCTTCGGTGCTATCATACTGATGCCATAGTCAGCCAGCTGAGTATGCAGAACGATCTGGCCCTTTCTTCCAACTGCAAAACAATACAAATGCAAGAATGAACCCAAAAGCAATCACAGCGAATGTAAGAGGCAATAGAAAGATAAGGACAGGAAAAGAGAAAAGACAGTGACACAGGGAAGGACATCACACCTGGCTCCAGTAAGTGGCCTTGTGAAGCCAGGTGTCCAGCACATTGTCACTGACAGGAATGACACGCTGGGTCTTCTTCTCTTTCTCCGGCCTTGAGAACATGTGGGTATCCCTAACTGTGGGATCGGAGTTCCATATCTGTAGCCACTTCACCTTTTGTTCTGGAGACACAACGGCGGTAGACAACCTGTGCAACTTCTCCTGGGCCATTTCTGGCTTGCCTGGCTTGTTATAATGGTTTTTTATCTCCAGGAGAAACTGCGGTCCGAATGATGGGTCGGCAATTCTCAACTGCTTCACGAAAGCACTCATTATAGTCCTTCTTGTAGCGGTCATCTCTTTCTGGATGCGACTCTCAACCCCCTTTGCTGTCCTTCTCTCCTCAGGGGTAGAGCTGTAGTATTCCAGTTTGCCACGCTCCCCTGCATCTGCAATGTCTTGCTGCAAGGGAATGCAAGAGAGTTGCATCAGCACAAGGTCAAGGGAAACAAACAGAAACAAACATGTGGAATATGGAAGACCAGATGAAGGAAGATGTATCTCACCGTGTACATGTACTCCATGAAAGCCTCACGGGTCAACGAGTACCACGTTTCCGATGTCTTGGAGCTTTCGCACTTCTTGTACATCTCCGCTGAAAGGATGGTCTTGAAGTTGGTCAAGGGCATCTGCCCTATCCTTTGTATCCTATACAGTGTATGAACCAAACTCGTTTTGACATGCGATGTCTCCGTTCCTCTGCAGAATGATATCTGCAAGTCAGAATGAAATTCAAGGTCTTCAATCAAAGAAGAACGGAACCACAAGTGGAACATGTAGAATGAGAAACCAACCTGTTCACATCATTCATTGCCATCAGAAGACCCATCATGTTCCCGTCACAATCCAGCACCATCGATCGAACAGAGTAATGCCACTCTTCCTCCTGTGAGTGCAGCCTCCCAATGACAGCCATCCATGCAAGCAAGCGGTGGTTCCCATCCCAAACGTGAAACTCTTTCCCGAGAATGCCTGGGTGGAAGGTTTCCTGGAGAGAAGAAGTTCGAAGGATTCGTTCAGCTGACTCCAAATGGGGTCCCAGGAGTCCACGATTGACTGATCCACAAGGAGCTCAATACCTTTGGAATCCCTAGTAGAAACGTAAAAGACTGCGGATCCATCCAAATACCCATGCACAAACTCGGCCTCCAGCTTGAGAATGTCCTTGACGAGGGGTGTACGAACGACGGGCATGGAAACCAACCTACACAGGGGAATCTTCAACCTCCCACCCGGGGCAAGCATACTTTGCACCACAAGCTGAGAGTTTACCTTCTGACCCCCCAGCATTCAGCGGCTTTGCTTTCATAGAACTCATCGTCCACATCAACAATTATCTCCTTCTCCTGACCCGAAGGGACCTCATCTGCCACACTTTGCATCTTCTCCTACAGGGTTGTTCATTCAACTTGATATTAGAGAGGCATGAAACGACGGCTGAGGCATGAAAAAGTGGGCTCAAAGAGTGTGCGTTGACGCACACTATTTTAAGCTACCAGGTAAGTGTACATTGACCCTCACAGACATGTCCTATGTTGCCGAATTCCACACAAAAAGACAATGTAAAAGTGGGCTCAAACAGTGTGCGTTGACGCACACTGTTTCACTTGCCATGTAAATGATCATTGAACATCTACTTGTGCCAGGTAAGTGTTCATTGTAAACTCCAAGATATTTCATCCTCAGAAACGTGCCCTAAATGCCGAATTTAAACCGGAAAAACACTTAAATGTAGAGCTCAAACAGTGTGCGCCAACGCACACTATTTGAGCTGCCACTGAATGGTTATTTCATCCTCAGAAACGTGCCCTAAATGCCGAATTTCAATCGAAAAAACACTTACATATTCAACTCAAACAGTGTGCGCCAACGCACACTGTTTGAGCTGCCACTGAATGGTTATTTCATCATCATAAACCTGCCCTGGAAGTCCGAATTTAACACCAAAAAAACAGTGACATGTACAGCTCAGACAGTGTGCGCCAACGCACACTGTTTGAGCTGCCACTGAATGGTTATTTCATCATCATAAACCTGCCCTGGAAGTCCGAATTAAACACCAAAAAAACAGTGACATGTACAGCTCAAAGAGTGTGCGCCAACGCACACTGTTTGAGCTGCCACTGAATGGTTATTTCATCATCATAAACCTGCCCTGGAAGTCCGAATTAAACACCAAAAAAACAGTGACATGTACAGCTCAAAGAGTGTGCGCCAACGCACACTGTTTGAGCTGCCACTGAATGGTTATTTCATCATCATAAACCTGCCCTGGAAGTCCGAATTTAACACCAAAAAAACAGTGACATGTACAGCTCAAAGAGTGTGCGCCAACGCACACTGTTTGAGCTGCCACTAAATGGTTATTTCATCATCATAAACCTGCCCTTGAAGTCGGAATAAAACAGTGACATGTAGAGCTCAAACAGTGTGCGCCAACGCACACTGTTTGAGCTGCCACTGAATGGTTCTTTCATCCTCAGAAACGTGCCCTAAATGCCGAATTTTAACACCAAAAAAACAGTGACGTGTTCAGCTGAAACAGTGTGCGCCAACGCACACTGTTTGAGCTGCCACTGAATAGTTATTTCATCCTCAGAAACGTGCCCTAAATGCCGAATTTAAACCGGAAAAACACTTAATGTAGAGCTCAAACAGTGTGCGCCAACACACACTGTTTGAGCTACCACTGAATGGTTATTTCATCCTCAGAAACGTGCCCTAAATGCCGAATTTTAACACCAAAAAAACAGTGACATGTTCAGCTGAAACAGTGTGCGTTGGCGCACACTGTTTGAGCTGCCACTGAATGGTTATTTCATCATCACAAACCTGCCCTGGAAGTCCGAATTTAACACCAAAACAACAGTGACATGTACAGCTCAAACAGTGTGCGCCAACGCACACTGTTTGAGCTGCCACTGAATGGTTATTTCATCCTCAGAAACGTGCCCTAAATGCCGAATTTTAACACCAAAAAAACACTTTCATGTTCAGCTCAAACAGTGTGCGCCAACGCACACTGTTTGAGCTGCCACTGAATGGTTATTTCATCCTCAGAAACGTGCCCTAAATGCCGAATTTCAATCTGAAAAAACACTTACATGTTCAGCTCAAACAGTGTGCGCCAACGCACACTGTTTGAGCTGCCACTGAATGGTTATTTCATCATCATAAACCTGCCCTGGAAGTCCGAATCAAACACCAAAAAACAGTGACATGTACAGCTCAAACAGTGTGCGCCAACGCACACTGTTTGAGCTGCCACTGAATGGTTATTTCATCATCATAAACCTGCCCTCGAAGTCCGAATTTAACACCAAAAAAACAGTGACATGTACAGCTCAAAGAGTGTGCGCCAACGCACATTGTTTGAGCTGCCACTAAATGGTTATTTCATCATCATAAACCTGCCCTGGAAGTCGGAATAAAACAGTGACATGTAGAGCTCAAACAGTGTGCGCCAACGCACAGTGTTTGAGCTGCCACTGAATGGTTCTTTCATCCTCAGAAACGTGCCCTAAATGCCAAATTTAACACCAAAAAAACAGTGACATGTTCAGCTGAAACAGTGTGCGCCAACGCACACTGTTTGAGCTGCCACTGAATGGTTATTTCATCCTCAGAAACGTGCCCTAAATGCCGAATTTAAACCGGAAAAACACGTAAATGTAGAGCTCAAACAGTGTGCGCCAACGCACACTGTTTGAGCTGCCACTGAATGGTTATTTCATCCTCAGAAACGTGCCCTAAATGCCGAATTTTAACACCAAAAAAACAGTGACATGTTCAGCTGAAACAGTGTGCGTTGGCGCACACTGTTTGAGCTGCCACTGAATGGTTATTTCATCCTCAGAAACGTGCCCTAAATGCCGAATTTTAACACCAAAAAAACAGTGACATGTTCAGCTGAAACAGTGTGCGTTGGCGCACACTGTTTGAGCTGCCACTGAATGGTTATTTCATCATCACAAACCTGCCCTGGAAGTCCGAATTTAACACCAAAACAACAGTGACATGTACAGCTCAAAGAGTGTGCGCCAACGCACATTGTTTGAGCTGCCACTAAATGGTTATTTCACCATCATAAACCTGCCCTGGAAGTCGGAATAAAACAGTGACATGTAGAGCTCAAACAGTGTGCGCCAACGCACAGTGTTTGAGCTGCCACTGAATGGTTCTTTCATCCTCAGAAACGTGCCCTAAATGCCGAATTTTAACACCAAAAAAACAGTGACATGTTCAGCTGAAACAGTGTGCGCCAACGCACACTGTTTGAGCTGCCACTGAATAGTTATTTCATCCTCAGAAACGTGCCCTAAATGCCGAATTTAAACCGGAAAAACACTTAAATGTAGAGCTCAAACAGTGTGCGCCAACACACACTGTTTGAGCTACCACTGAATGGTTATTTCATCCTCAGAAACGTGCCCTAAATGCCGAATTTTAACACCAAAAAAAACAGTGACATGTTCAGCTGAAACAGTGTGCGTTGGCGCACACTGTTTGAGCTGCCACTGAATGGTTATTTCATCATCACAAACCTGCCCTGGAAGTCCGAATTTAACACCAAAACAACAGTGACATGTACAGCTCAAAAGTGTGCGCCAACGCACACTGTTTGAGCTGCCACTGAATGGTTATTTCATCCTCAGAAACGTGCCCTAAATGCCGAATTTTAACACCAAAAAAACACTTTCATGTTCAGCTCAAACAGTGTGCGCCAACGCACACTGTTTGAGCTGCCACTGAATGGTTATTTCATCCTCAGAAACGTGCCCTAAATGCCGAATTTCAATCTGAAAAAAACTTACATGTTCAACTCAAACAGTGTGCGCCAACGCACACTGTTTGAGCTGCCACTGAATGGTTATTTCATCATCATAAACCTGCCCTGGAAGTCCGAATCAAACACCAAAAAACAGTGACATGTACAGCTCAAACAGTGTGCGCCAACGCACACTGTTTGAGCTGCCACTGAATGGTTATTTCATCATCATAAACCTGCCCTCGAAGTCCGAATTTAACACCAAAAAAACAGTGACATGTACAGCTCAAAGAGTGTGCGCCAACGCACATTGTTTGAGCTGCCACTAAATGGTTATTTCATCATCATAAACCTGCCCTGGAAGTCGGAATAAAACAGTGACATGTAGAGCTCAAACAGTGTGCGCCAACGCACAGTGTTTGAGCTGCCACTGAATGGTTCTTTCATCCTCAGAAACGTGCCCTAAATGCCGAATTTTAACACCAAAAAAACAGTGACATGTTCAGCTGAAACAGTGTGCGCCAACGCACACTGTTTGAGCTGCCACTGAATGGTTATTTCATCCTCAGAAACGTGCCCTAAATGCCGAATTTAAACCGGAAAAACACGTAAATGTAGAGCTCAAACAGTGTGCGCCAACGCACACTGTTTGAGCTGCCACTGAATGGTTATTTCATCCTCAGAAACGTGCCCTAAATGCCGAATTTTAACACCAAAAAAACAGTGACATGTTCAGCTGAAACAGTGTGCGTTGCGCACACTGTTTGAGCTGCCACTGAATGGTTATTTCATCCTCAGAAACGTGCCCTAAATGCCGAATTTTAACACCAAAAAAACAGTGACATGTTCAGCTCAAACAGTGTGCGTTGGCGCACACTGTTTGAGCTGCCACTGAATGGTTATTTCATCATCACAAACCTGCCCTGGAAGTCCGAATTTAACACCAAAACAACAGTGACATGTACAGCTCAACAGTGTGCGCCAACGCACACTGTTTGAGCTGCCACTAAATGGTTATTTCACCATCATAAACCTGCCCTGGAAGTCGGAATAAAACAGTGACATGTAGAGCTCAAACAGTGTGCGCCAACGCACACTGTTTGAGCTGCCACTGAATGGTTCTTTCATCCTCAGAAACGTGCCCTAAATGCCGAATTTAACACCAAAAAAACAGTGACATGTTCAGCTGAAACAGTGTGCGCCAACGCACACTGTTTGAGCTGCCACTGAATGGTTATTTCATCCTCAGAAACGTGCCCTAAATGCCGAATTTAAACCGGAAAAACACTTAAATGTAGAGCTCAAACAGTGTGCGCCAACGCACACTGTTTGAGCTGCCACTGAATGGTTATTTCATCATCAGAAAGTGCCCTAAATGCCGAATTTAACACCAAAAAAACAGTTCATGTTCAGCTCAAACAGTGTGCGCCAACGCACACTGTTTGAGCTGCCACTGAATGGTTATTTCATCCTCAGAAACGTGCCCTAAATGCCGAATTTCAATCTGAAAAAACACTTACATGTTCAACTCAAACAGTGTGCGCCAACGCACACTGTTTGAGCTGCCACTGAATGGTTATTTCATCATCATAAACCTACCCTGGAAGTCCGAATTTAACACAAAAAAAAAGTGACATGTACAGCTCAAAGAGTGTGTGCCAACGCACACTGTTTGAGCTGCCACTCAATGGTTATTTCATCATCATAAACCTGCCCTGGAAGTCCGAATTAAACACCAAAAAAATAGTGACATGTACAGCTCAAAGAGTGTGCGCCAACGCACACTGTTTGAGCTGCCACTGAATGGTTATTTCATCATCATAAACCTGCCCTGGAAGTCCGAATTTAACACCAAAAAACATGACATGTACAGCTCAAAGAGTGTGCGCCAACGCACACTGTTTGAGCTGCCACTCAATGGTTATTTCATCATCATAAACCTCCCCTGGAAGTTGGAATAAAACAGTGACATGTAGAGCTCAAACAGTGTGCGCCAACGCACACTGTTTGAGCTGCCACTGAATGGTTCTTGCATCCTCAGAAACGTGCCCTAAATGCCGAATTTTAACACCAAAAAAACAGTGACATGTTCAGCTGAAACAGTGTGCGCCAACGCACACTGTTTGAGCTGCCACTGAATGGTTATTTCATCCTCAGAAACGTGCCCTAAATGCCGAATTTAAAAAAAAACACTTAATGTAGAGCTCAAACAGTGTGCGCCAACGCACACTGTTTGAGCTGCCACTGAATGGTTATTTCATCATCATAAACCTGCCTTGGAAGTCGGAATAAAACAGTGACATGTAGAGCTCAAACAGTGTGCGCCAACGCACAATGTTTGAGCTGCCACTGAATGGTTCTTTCATCCTCAGAAACGTGCCCTAAATGCCGAATTTCAATCTGAAAAAACACTTACATGTTCAACTCAAACAGTGTGCGCCAACGCACACTGTTTGAGCTGCCACTGAATGGTTATTTCATCATCATAAACCTGCCCTGGAAGTCCGAATTTAACACTAAAAAAAGAGTGACATGTACAGCTCAAACAGTGTGCGCCAACGCACACTGTTTGAGCTGCCACTGAATGGTTATTTCATCATCATAAACCTGCCCTGGAAGTCCGAATTTAACACAAAAAAAAAGTGACATGTACAGCTCAAAGAGTGTGCGCCAACGCACACTGTTTGAGCTGCCACTGAATGGTTATTTCATCATCATAAACCTGCCCTGGAAGTCCGAATTTAACACCAAAAAAACAGTGACATGTACAGCTCAAACAGTGTGCGTTGGCGCACACTGTTTGAGCTGCCACTGAATGGTTATTTCATCCTCAGAAACGTGCCCTAAATGCCGAATTTTAACACCAATAAAACAGTGACATGTAGAGCTCAAACAGTGTGCGCCAACGCACACTGTTTGAGCTGCCACTGAATGGTTATTCCATCATCAGAAACGTGCCCTAAAGGGCGAATTCGACACGGAGAAAAACCGTGACATGTAGAGCTCAAACAGTGTGCGCCAACGCACACTGTTTGAGCTGCCACTGAAGGGTTCTGTCGTCCTGACATACATATCCTGGAAAACCGATATCCAGACGGAAACAGCAGTGAAATCTTCAGCTCAACTCACACTGTTTGAGGTTGCAATTTGGGTTGTGTTGAACCTGCTGTAGTGCCCAAGTTTGGGCGTTTCGCACCTGAACAATCAAGCAAATTGGTAGGCCCAAACAGTGTGCGTTGCCGCACACTGTTTGGGCTTCTAGTTTGCGATGCTTTCAGCATGGTGCAGATGTCCTGTGTGGGCTATATTCATATCAGCAACGAAACAGAAATGTGGGTCTTAAGAATTTCACCTTTTCTTGGCTGCTCCAGAAGACTCCCCAATTGCCGGGGACCCTTTGCGCTTCGGGCTGCTCTCTGCGCCGATCGTGTACGTGAGCCTCTCCCCCTTCCTCTTTCCCGCAGGCAGACTCCTCATGAGGCCACCTTCAACATCCTCTTCCATCTCGTCTGTCTCTCCCTCAGATGCGGTGTCCTCTTCATCTGTCCTTGGAACTATGGCGGGCTGCTGTTCTTCTGCTGATTCCTGCTCCTCCATCGCCACACTTTTCTACTCCCTCTTCTACCTCCTTTTCCTCTTCGTCCACTCGTTCCATCCTCATTCTATCTCTGGCTCTATTCCTGTTTCTAGAGCTCGTGAAGTATAGTGACTTCCTTCTCTTCCTCCTACGCTGGAAACAAGGGCTCCCCACGATGCCTCTAGAGCTCTCCAGTTTGACGTTTGTAACAAGTGCTGCTATGGCATGTAACCAAAATCGAAATTGGACGTTATCAACCATATTTGGATGCGGGTGTTGTTATTGTGTGCGAAGGGAATTCATCCATTCCATCGTCTCCGTATTATCCAAGCAATAAAGCGCAAGAAAAAAAGTACATCCGTTTCATGCACTAGCGATATATGTCAGATGTACTACGCCGCCTGCCAATACACCGCGGCCTTCTTGCTTTCTTTCAAATTCGGATGTGCCGTAGAAATCTAATGCTAGTTCATTTTCGAGCAGTTCTTGCAGATCCGCAATAATTGTTATGCTTCACATATGCATCCACGTGTGTTGTACTGCCTACCCTGTGGTTTGCAGTTTACCGTTACCGTCGCCATGGGGTCATTCGGCATAAAGGGTTCTGTCGGATACGACCATGTCTGGCACGCATTCGTGCGAGGTATCTTCTGCAGTGTCAGTGTTTGTGCTGTGCTCTTCTGGCACAGCACAACCTCATGACATTTGTGGTCTTCCTGTTTACTGCTCTCCAGGGTTGTTGCCGTCTTTTCATAATGGATGGTTTCATGTCGTTTTCAGTGTTTGTTTTCATCCATAAACAGCACGGCTTCTTGTAGTATTTGAAAACAGTTTTTCTGGTTAGTGCCTCTTGGCGTTGCTGTTTCCGAAATGAAGGTGCATCTCATCCCTACATCCTTTGCATGCATCACCTGCAACCTTTGGATTGGAGCTAGCCTTGTTGACCTCGGTTTGCTTGTCTTAATTCCCCTTTCGGTAATTGCGGGCTATCAGTTCGAGGATTCCGCAACTTTCGTTCAGTGAGGGAAAACATGTCGAGGGAGCGAGATACACTTGCTCGATTCCATTCCAATGCAGGTACTCTTCCACTGACTGCCACTGCAGACGACGATGGGTTTGCAGTTGTTCATGAGGATGAGCTGGTTACAGTGTTCCCGCTGAAGTTGGGTTCTCTCCTTGTTCAAAAAGAGGTGTATGACGAGGATGGGAATTTGGATTCTGGGCACTTGGAAAACCATTGGTTGGCAAGTGTGGAAGGAAGTGGAGAGTCCTTCCAGGCACATACCGTGTCCTTGGAAAAGAGAGAAGACAATCAGCAGGATCGGTCGTTACCCCTGGCACTGCAGCATCAGTCGTGCAACAGAAGGGCACAGTTCCTGTGAAACAAGAGGTGAGCACATCCACTACCTTCGTGACTCTTTCAGACTCGTCCTCGGAGGATGTTTCTGAGATTCCTCCGCCAGTGCAGACTCCGTCATTGGATGATGACGAATTGCAAGAGATAACGAGTGTCATTCCAAAATTGAAAGCCCTCGCAGGTGTGCCTGGGTGCAAGAGCGAGCTGCGTTTTGTTGACTGGGAGTCCCTTCCTGTGCAACGGGTTCAATACGTGCCAGCACAGTTTGATGGGGACATCCTGTTTGAGCTCAACCCTCCCACCTCTTCCACTGGACTGGCTGGGCTTTTACAGGGCATGGACAAGAAACATGACGGACATCTTTGGTGCAGGACAAAAACGTCGAACATCCATAACGACATTGGCTTGAAATTTCGGAGGTCAGTCTGCGTTGGGCATTGTAAGTGCCAGAATATTTCTTGCCCTCGCCTGAGAAACAGTGCTCAACCAAACGAAAGTGAGTGGGAAGGTGTGCCCCTGAATCCTTTCACCCCAGGGCTTGCCCCTCCCAGGACCAATACTTTCGTGTGCAGGTTCTGCAAACTTTCCCCGTCCTGTGTTTCTGTGTGCCACGCTCGTATGTATCAGGTGGCACACCGATGCAAGACAATGACTCGTGCCTGCATTCATATGGGTGCACACGAGCATCCTGTGTCCAAAGGAAGTTGCAGGGATAGCGTGGACATCGCTAGAAATCTGCTGAAGCAGGAGTTTCACAATGCCCCTTGTGCAACACCTTCTGCTATAGCGCTTGCAGCTAGCAAGGCATTCCTGGAGAAACACATACTGGGTGAAGGGGATGCGACAGAACTTATGCTGGATGCAGATTCGCTTAATGCAGTATGGACCATTTTTCCGTGTTTGAGCTCTCCCAATATTCGAAACCAGGTGAATGCACTCAGAATGGGCACAGGCACTGCTGGATTCATGGACAACATTATGGACCTGAAACGGAGGAGTCGCTATGAATTCATTCAAAACAGTATCTTCCCTGGCCAGGGCTCGTCCAAGGTGTATTTGTTCAAGATGTCCGCTGTGGGCGAAGGCAGTGGTGTGAGCATTGTCCGCCGTATGCAACCAGGAGGAGATTTGGCTAAATGTTGGTTAATGTTTGATCACTGCAAACGGGTGAAGGGTTGGACAACCATGGCGTGCCATGTGTATGATCCGGCGTACCAGCGTGTGCTCTCCATAGCAATTTGTGATATGCAGTCGGAGGACACTGAATCCCAAATGCTCATGTGGAATTCGCTCTTGGCCGTCATGCAGCGCAATGGAATACAAAACACAAATTTTGCGGGCTTCATGGCTGATAGTGCACAGGCAAATTTCAATGCAGTGCGACGCGTGTTTGGTTCGGGGGATCCTAAGGTCCCAATGGAAAATAGGGAGCGCACATGCCTCTTCCATTGGACTCAATCTCTGGCACGTCATACAAAGCGCTGCATTCGCCCTGACCTGCAGTTGGAGCACAGAAGGCTCTGTCTCAAGTACAAGAATGCCACCTCAATGGGAGAAGCTGAGAGCACTTACCAGGCAATCCGGGCTTGGTGGTTCTCCTTGGTGCTGCAACAGGTACCCACGTAAAGGAGTTGGAGGACTGGTTGGTTTTCTGGCACTTCAGGTACAGACAGTGGGGAGCTTTCATGACGACGGTAAGCCTCTTCAATCCCAAAAACAGAAATTTTGCATCGTGCCTGTTCATTTGGGGTTCTTCGATTGTCACTTGAAGAACCTCTACCATTTGTTTTCGTTCCTGACATATCCATGTAATGCCTCCTGCAGGACATGTCCTTGGAGGACTTGGCCGACATGCCATCCTGTAATTTGGCGGAGACTGTTCACAACGCCTGGATGCAGCAGTCTACCAAAGCAGGTCGTGACTTGTATGTGGCCACTGCTGATGACATGGTGCGTGCACTTACACAACAAACCAGGTACCGCAATTTTCTGATGGGACGGGGTGGAGGCAAGGGCCCTGATACAACTTTGTTGATGCTAAGGGCTGCGAGTAGGTCCGGAGTCCCGTCAAAGATGGCCAGAGCTCTAAACAGATGCACTGAAGGATCCGCTCTACAATCCAGGATCCCCCATTTGGAAGGCGAGGAAAGATTTGGATCATGCAAAAGGAAATTGAACACTCTTCCAGGGTCAGATGGAGATTCCCATCGGCCAGACAGGGTCAATTTCTCTGTGCCAAAGGTGTCTCCACTGCAGACTGAGTCGTGTGCCGCCCCTTCCCAGGTGGGTCCTCCTCCAGTGGAGCACGTGCAGAACATACAAGCACAGCAGCGGGAATCCCATTGGAGGAGGCGGTGGCCATGGTGCAGGAATCCGATTGCATTGATAATGAGTGGCATATAGAACGCACCCCACCAGGATCTAGAGTGGCTTGCATGGCAATTCGGACCCCCTCATTCAAGAAATGCAAATCAAAGATATGCAAAGGCTCCAGGGGGACTCCAGCTCCAACATTCACAGGGTTGTTCCGACCTTATCATAGTGGGGAGTCAAAGGACCACAAATTTTGGTTCTGCCCAGACGATATGGCACGATGCGTGAAGGGAACAGTTCGTCCTTCGGTGATAATGAACCCCCTCCCCCCGCAATTTGGCCTGTGCAAATTGGGACGTCGCTGTCATCAACCGAGATAAGCATGCTGGAGGAGGGAGGGTTCTGTCTTGCACGGTCCCGGGTGGTGCCCTCATGCACTGTCGGCACAGATGTGCCACATGCTCCGGCAATGCCGCCACCCTGTGCCACTCCCACCCAACAAAAAGAGATGGAAAAACAGTGCGCCGTTTCGCTTCAGGTGCAGATCACAAATGCAAGATGGAATCTGCTAGAATTTTGCAGGCTCGGGTGTCTCGTATCACCGAAGTCCCTTCTCCGGGGTATGGACGGATTTACACAGTGCTGTCAATTGGGTCAGTTCTTCATGGCAAAGAATATCAGGTTACCGTCGGGAATTTCCCTTCGTGCACTTGTCCGGACTTTGTAACGATGCGTGAGGGCGCTCTCGGCATGAGGGGGAAGTGGGTCCCCTGCAGCATCAATATTACATATACCTTGTGATTATGTGTTGCGACGGTAAGAGAGACCAATTCATCCACCAAGCCACACTAAGCTATGGAGAAGTGAGACACCCTTCTACAGCGGGACACCTCGCGTGGAGCTCCGCCAACTTCTCTTTGAACACATACGAGCCATGCCCGCTGCCCATGCTGGTTTGCAGGTTGCCGTGTGAAGACTTTGCACTTCTGACAAACATATGGATTTCGTTTACGGAACCAGGGCAAATGCACATGCAATTCATTGTAAGCGTCTATCTGTGAATTGAAATAAACTGTGACAATCATTCTGAGCTCAAATCTGCCATGTTTTCATATTTCTGTTTTTGAGCGGGCATTGCACACATGGTGTGTGTTGGCCCCCTTTGTTTTGTCCACGGTAATAGGCCCTCTTCTTGCAATCCTCGCCTATAGGACCTTCTTCTCCAGCAGATTCGTGCCGCTCACGCTTCCCTGAAGCGTGAGCTCAGCTCACGCTTTGTAGCTTGAACGTGAGCTCAGCTCCCAGGCTCACGGGGCTGGGCTCACGCCGTAGCTACGCTCAATGTGACGGTACGGTGCCGGCTTCTCCCCTTCAGCTGACATCATCCGGACGGCCCCCCACTTTCTGACTGCATACCGTTGGCAGTTATTGCGCAAAGATCAGGGGCCGCATTCCGGAGACAAGGTTCATTAACACTCTGACTGTGGATTTTTGAGATAGTTGGCTCCCTGGATTTGGATCAGGCTTCGTCACTCGGACAAATCGGCACCGCATTCCTTCCCATCGCTGCATCCCCCTTCTACCAGGGAGCTTCCCCGCACGCCATCCTGGCAGTCTTGTGTCATCTCCCATGGCGGAAAACCCGAGCGCTACAGTGTACTGCCCTCCTCACGAGCATAGAGCTTCATTTCCGTGCAGAGGGGACATCTGTCGGGTGATGGAGAAATATCTGTGCGTTCGATACCACCTGAAAACCGGGGTCGGTTTTTTTGGAGGAGGAAAGAAAGGACTCAAACGGCTTTGTTGTCGAGAGTATTGTTGTGCTCCACGATGATTTCGGCGATGGCAGGGAATGGCGAGTTCCACCATTGGACAGCGTCATATACAGGGCTGTTGGGGACTTCATTTGCCCGACAAATGCACCTTCTATCCTGGCGCCTTCCACGAAACAATCCGCGAATCAGAGAGTGGCTACCTCAAAGAGAGAAGTCCACAACGAAGTAAATTCAGGTTGTTCGAGCCGTAAATCCGAAATTTCAAGCCAATGTCGTTATGGATGTTCGACGTTTTTGTCCTGCACCAAGGATGTCCGTCATGTTTCTTGTCCATGCCCTGTAAAAGCCCAGCCAGTCCAGTGGAAGAGGTGGGAGGGTTGAGCTCAAACAGGATGTCCCCATCAAACTGTGCTGCCCGTATTGAACCCGTTGCATAGGAAGGAACTCCCAGTCAACAAAACGCAGCTCGCTCTTGCACCCAGGCACACCTGCGAGGGCTTTCAATTTTGGAATGACACTCGTTATCTCTTGCAATTCGTCATCATCCAATGACGGAGTCTGCACTGGCGGAGGAATCTCAGAAACATCCTCCGAGGACGAGTCTGAAAGAGTCACGAAGGTAGTGGATGTGCTCACCTCTTGTTTCACAGGAACTGTGCCCTTCTGTTGCACGACTGATGCTGCAGTGCCAGGGGTAACGACCGATCCTGCTGATTGTCTTCTCTCTTTTCCAAGGACACGGTATGTGCCTGGAAGGACTCTCCACTTCCTTCCACACTTGCCAACCAATGGTTTTTCCAAGTGCCCAGAATCCAAATTCCCATCCTCGTCATACACCTCTTTTTGAACAAGGAGAGAACCCAACTTCAGCGGGAACACTGTAACCAGCTCATCCTCATGAACAACTGCAAACCCATCGTCGTCTGCAGTGGCAGTCAGTGGAAGAGTACCTGCATTGGAATGGAATCGAGCAAGTGTATCTCGCTCCCTCGACATGTTTTCCCTCACTGAACGAAAGTTGCGGAATCCTCGAACTGATAGCCCGCAATTACCGAAAGGGGAATTAAGACAAGCAAACCGAGGTCAACAAGGCTAGCTCCAATCCAAAGGTTGCAGGTGATGCATGCAAAGGATGTAGGGATGAGATGCACCTTCATTTCGGAAACAGCAACGCCAAGAGGCACTAACCAGAAAAACTGTTTTCAAATACTACAAGAAGCCGTGCTGTTTATGGATGAAAACAAACACTGAAAACGACATGAAACCATCCATTATGAAAAGACGGCAACAACCCTGGAGAGCAGTAAACAGGAAGACCACAAATGTCATGAGGTTGTGCTGTGCCAGAAGAGCACAGCACAAACACTGACACTGCAGAAGATACCTCGCACGAATGCGTGCCAGACATGGTCGTATCCGACAGAACCCTTTATGCCGAATGACCCCATGGCGACGGTAACGGTAAACTGCAAACCACAGGGTAGGCAGTACAACACACGTGGATGCATATGTGAAGCATAACAATTATTGCGGATCTGCAAGAACTGCTCGAAAATGAACTAGCATTAGATTTCTACGGCACATCCGAATTTGAAAGAAAGCAAGAAGGCCGCGGTGTATTGGCAGGCGGCGTAGTACATCTGACATATATCGCTAGTGCATGAAACGGATGTACTTTTTTTCTTGCGCTTTATTGCTTGGATAATACGGAGACGATGGAATGGATGAATTCCGTTCGCACACAATAACAACACCCGCATCCAAATATGGTTGATAACGTCCAATTTCGATTTTGGTTACATGCCATAGCAGCACTTGTTACAAACGTCAAACTGGAGAGCTCTAGAGGCATCGTGGGGAGCCCTTGTTTCCAGCGTAGGAGGAAGAGAAGGAAGTCACTATACTTCACGAGCTCTAGAAACAGGAATAGAGCCAGAGATAGAATGAGGATGGAACGAGTGGACGAAGAGGAAAAGGAGGTAGAAGAGGGAGTAGAGAAAAGTGTGGCGATGGAGGAGCAGGAATCAGCAGAAGAACAGCAGCCCGCCATAGTTCCAAGGACAGATGAAGAGGACACCGCATCTGAGGGAGAGACAGACGAGATGGAAGAGGATGTTGAAGGTGGCCTCACGAGGAGTCTGCCTGCGGGAAAGAGGAAGGGGGAGAGGCTCACGTACACGCTCGGCGCAGAGAGCAGCCCGAAGCGCAAAGGGTCCCCGGCAATTGGGGAGTCTTCTGGAGCAGCCAAGAAAAAGGTGAAATTCTTAAGACCCACATTTCTGTTTCGTTGCTGATATGAATATAGCCCACACAGGACATCTGCACCATGCTGAAAGCATCGCAAACTGGAAGCCCAAACAGTGTGCGGCAACGCACACTGTTTGGGCCTACCAATTTGCTTGATTGTTCAGGTGCGAAACGCCCAAACTTGGGCACTACAGCAGGTTCAACACAACCCAAATTGCAACCTCAAACAGTGTGAGTTGAGCTGAACATTTCACTGCTGTTTCCGTCTGGATATCGGTTTTCCAGGATATGTATGTCAGGACGACAGAACCCTTCAGTGGCAGCTCAAACAGTGTGCGTTGGCGCACACTGTTTGAGCTCTACATGTCACGGTTTTCTCCGTGTCGAATTCGTCCTTTAGGGCACGTTTCTGATGATGGAATAACCATTCAGTGGCAGCTCAAACAGTGTGCATTGGCACACACTGTTTGAGCTCTACATGTCACTGTTTTATTGGTGTTAAAATTCGGCAGTTAGGGCACGTTTCTGAGGATGAAATAACCATTCAGTGGCAGCTCAAACAGTGTGCGTTGGCGCACACTGTTTGAGCTGTACATGTCACTGTTTTTTACAGTGTGCGTTGGCGCACACTGTTTGAGCTGTACATGTCACTTTTTTTTTGTGTTAAATTCGGACTTCCAGGGCAGGTTTATGATGATGAAATAACCATTCAGTGGCAGCTCAAACAGTGTGCGTTGGCGCACACTGTTTGAGCTGTACATGTCACTATTTTTTTAGTGCTAAATTCGGACTTCCAGGGCAGGTTTATGATGATGAAATAACCATTCAGTGGTAGCTCAAACAGTGTGCGTTGGCGCACACTGTTTGAGTTGAACATGTAAGTGTTTTTTCAGATTGAAATTCGGCATTTAGGGCACGTTTCTGAGGATGAAATAACCATTCAGTGGCAGCTCAAACAGTGTGCGTTGGCGCACACTGTTTGAGCTGAACATGTAAGTGTTTTTTGGTGTTAAAATTCGCATTTAGGGCACGTTTCTGAGGATGAAATAACCATTCAGTGGCAGCTCAAACAGTGTGCGTTGGCACACACTGTTTGAGCTGTACATGTCACTGTTGTTTTGGTGTTAAATTCGGACTTCCAGGGCAGGTTTGTGATGATGAAATAACCATTCAGTGGCAGCTCAAACAGTGTGCGCCAATGCACACTGTTTCAGCTAAACATGTCACTGTTTTTTTGGTGTTAAAATTCGGCATTTAGGGCACGTTTCTGAGGATGAAATAACCATTCAGTGGCAGCTCAAACAGTGTGCGTTGGCGCACACTGTTTGAGCTCTACATTTAAGTGTTTTTCCGGTTTAAATTCGGCATTTAGGGCACGTTTCTGAGGATGAAATAACCATTCAGTGGCAGCTCAAACAGTGTGCGTTGGCGCACACTGTTTGAGCTCTACATGTCACTGTTTTATTCCGACTTCCAGGGCAGGTTTATGATGATGAAATAACCATTTAGTGGCAGCTCAAACAGTGTGCGTTGGCGCACACTCTTTGAGCTGTACATGTCACTGTTTTTTTGGTGTTTAATTCGGACTTCCAGGGCAGGTTTATGATGATGAAATAACCATTCAGTGGCAGCTCAAACAGTGTGCGTTGGCGCACACTGTCTGAGCTGTACATGTCACTGTTTTTTTGGTGTTAAATTCGGACTTCCAGGGCAGGTTTATGATGATGAAATAACCATTCAGTGGCAGCTCAAACAGTGTGCGTTGGCGCACACTGTTTGAGTTGAATATGTAAGTGTTTTTTTCGATTGAAATTCGGCATTTAGGGCACGTTTCTGAGGATGAAATATCTTGGAGTTTACAATGAACACTTATCTGGCACAAGTAGATGTTCAATGATCATTTATATGGCAAGTGAAACAGTGTGCGTCAACGCACACTGTTTGAGCCCACTTTTACATTGTCTTTTTCTGTGGAATTCGGCAACATAGGACATGTCTGTGAGGGTCAATGTACACTTACCTGGCAGCTTAAAATAGTGTGCGTCAACGCACACTCTTTGAGCCCACTTTTTCATGCCTCAGCCGTCGTTTCATGCCTCTCTAATATCAAGTTGAATGAACAACCCTGCAGGAGAAGATGCAAAGTGTGGCAGATGAGGTCCCTTCGGGTCAGGAGAAGGAGATAATTGTTGATGTGGACGATGAGTTCTATGAAAGCAAAGCCGCTGAGATGCTGGGGGGTCAGAAGGTAAACTCTCAGCTTGTGTGCAAAGTATGCTTGCCCCGGGTGGGAGGTTGAAGATTCCCCTGTGTAGGTTGGTTTCCATGCCCGTCGTTCGTACACCCCTCGTCAAGGACATTCTCAAGCTGGAGGCCGAGTTTGTGCATGGGTATTTGGATGGATCCGCAGTCTTTTACGTTTCTACTAGGGATTCCAAAGGTAATGAGCTCCTTGTGGATCAGTCAATCGTGGACTCCTGGGACCCCATTTGGAGTCAGCTGAACGAATCCTTCGAACTTCTTCTCTCCAGGAAACCTTCCACCCAGGCATTCTCGGGAAAGAGTTTCACGTTTGGGATGGGAACCACCGCTTGCTTGCATGGATGGCTGTCATTGGGAGGCTGCACTCACAGGAGGAAGAGTGGCATTACTCTGTTCGATCGATGGTGCTGGATTGTGACGGGAACATGATGGGTCTTCTGATGGCAATGAATGATGTGAACAGGTTGGTTTCTCATTCTACATGTTCCACTTGTGGTTCCGTTCTTCTTTGATTGAAGACCTTGAATTTCATTCTGACTTGCAGATATCATTCTGCAGAGGAACGGAGACATCGCATGTCAAAACGAGTTTGGTTCATACACTGTATAGGATACAAAGGATAGGGCAGATGCCCTTGACCAACTTCAAGACCATCCTTTCAGCGGAGATGTACAAGAAGTGCGAAAGCTCCAAGACATCGGAAACGTGGTACTCGTTGACCCGTGAGGCTTTCATGGAGTACATGTACACGGTGAGATACATCTTCCTTCATCTGGTCTTCCATATTCCACATGTTTGTTTCTGTTTGTTTCCCTTGACCTTGTGCTGATGCAACTCTCTTGCATTCCCTTGCAGCAAGACATTGCAGATGCAGGGGAGCGTGGCAAACTGGAATACTACAGCTCTACCCCTGAGGAGAGAAGGACAGCAAAGGGGGTTGAGAGTCGCATCCAGAAAGAGATGACCGCTACAAGAAGGACTATAATGAGTGCTTTCGTGAAGCAGTTGAGAATTGCCGACCCATCATTCGGACCGCAGTTTCTCCTGGAGATAAAAAAACCATTATAACAAGCCAGGCAAGCCAGAAATGGCCCAGGAGAAGTTGCACAGGTTGTCTACCGCCGTTGTGTCTCCAGAACAAAAGGTGAAGTGGCTACAGATATGGAACTCCGATCCCACAGTTAGGGATACCCACATGTTCCCAAGGCCGGAGAAAGAGAAGAAGACCCAGCGTGTCATTCCTGTCAGTGACAATGTGCTGGACACCTGGCTTCACAAGGCCACTTACTGGAGCCAGGTGTGATGTCCTTCCCTGTGTCACTGTCTTTTCTCTTTTCCTGTCCTTATCTTTCTATTGCCTCTTACATTCGCTGTGATTGCTTTTGGGTTCATTCTTGCATTTGTATTGTTTTGCAGTTGGAAGAAAGGGCCAGATCGGTTCTGCATACTCAGCTGGCTGACTATGGCATCAGTATGATAGCACCGAAGGTGTCCTTCGAAGCATACATGAGGAAATGGAGAGCCACAGTGTGACACTCTTGTTTCTTTAGAGAGTTCAGCAAGGAGGGTGGCATCAGTCGAACAAATGAGCTGGACCAGCAAGAAAAAGGAGAGGAAGCCTGGAAACGATGCCTTTACAGGTGCACACTCTTGCACTACTTATTTGTGCTGTGGTTGCAATGTGTTGTGTGGCATACTTGTGAAGGGGGTCTTCCTGGTGTGATGGAAAAGTTGCCACACAATATTTCCATTGTAAAATGAGGCTGTCTCTTTTGCTGCAGGTACATAAAGTTTGTTCTCCTGGAAGAGAATTGCCTGGACAAACATCCGGATTTCGTGGACCTGTGGCTTGTCCCTGCTGGCAACCAGACCATGTTTACTACTGGGATCTTGCATGACTGGGGCCCAGACCATCTTTCTTCTTGTGGTTGGTATTTGGATTGCCCTCCTTCTGAGACCCCAGCTCCAGAGGTGTCTTTGAGGAGAGAGAATGACCGTATTGCAGCCACTGCCGCAGCAGCCGACCTCAACATTCATGAACGTAATTTGAGGACTCTTGCAGAGAAGGAGCCTCCCGCTCAGGATACCCCAGGTAGAGGAAGAAAGGCAAAGGGAAAAGATGTTGTTGGTGTTGTTGGGAAGGGAAGGGGTAGAGGGAAGGTGGCACAAGGGCAGGGAAGTGTTGCAGATATTGGCCCTGTGGAGCATGTCCAGCAGACTCCACCGCATGGTAGGGGATCCGGGAGAAAAAACAAGGGGGTGGTTGATCCCAAGGACCCGTACCATGCAGTGGAACATCCCACGAGGGTCATTCGCCCAACCAGGTTGGAGATGGCCAACGTCGGGTTCCTTGCCATGATGGAGTCGAAGAAATCTGATTACAAGGGCGAGCCATCACCAGTGTGGGACAGGATTGTGCAGTTCCTCAGCACGGTGCGTGTTCTCTTTGGGTTCTGTGGCTTCTGTTGTTTTTGTCTGCTGTGGGCATGGATCGTTTCTAAACTTGTGAGAATTCCATTGTATTTTTGTTTGCAGGCTAAAATGACCAAATCCTGGGTGAACGGGAAGGAGAAGCCATATGCAGCCGAACTCATCATCTTGGACATCCCTGATGGGTTGGCAGTCCCGGATATCCCTCCATCGGGTGCTTGTCCGGGTTGGAATGCTTTTGATGAGCGCTACTGGCGGTGGGTTTTCTCCTTTTGCAACTTCTTCCTGTCCGATGCAGGTGTTTTGGTGCTCATCCAGTCCATCGACGGTCGGTGTCGCCGTGCACTTTCCAGCTATTTGAAAGCCTCGGGCATGAGAGTCGTGAAGACATGGAATTGTGTGAACAGCATGTACCTTACGAAGGGGGATCGTCCGGGAGAGATGGTGAGTTTGCCTTCTTCTTCCTCTTCTTGGTTGTTCTCGGATGGGGTTGTATAGGTCGCTCGAACTCATATGTAGGGGCCCGATTTTTTTTTGCTTCTTAGTTCCTTGTGGATGTCATGTTCGCAGACTCGTCTATTTGAAGCTGTTTGTCTCGTCCGGGTGCATCCACAAACGACTCCGGCCGGCATTACCGAGTTTGCCATCACTCATGGGGCCAAGTTCATAGATGACAGGACAGATCCCCCCCCCACGGATGACATGCATCACAACTACGTCGACAGCAACGTGTGCTTGCGAAGGGGGAATGGGGTTCCTTGGAGAGGGGCGAGGGAGAGGAGCCCGGCTTTCATTCAAACAATTGTAGAGTGCTGCACCTACACAGACGCCAAAGTTCTGGATTTGTCGATGGGCACAGGTTCGTCTCTTCAACATTCACATTTCATGAGGTTTGATTGAGCTTGCACTTTCAGCACTTCCCACCGTTCCGAATGTGTCTTCAATGTCTTCTTCATTCATTCTATTCCACTGCAGGTGCTTCTTACCACGCTTGCAAGGCCAGTGCGCGACATCTCTTTGGGATTGAAGGGGATGCTGAGATTTACAAGAACCTCCTGATGGGTTTGGGTGGACACACTTCTCAAGTCCTTCCGAAGCCCCGTCCCGTTGATACTGATACAGAGGAGACTTCTGACAAGGAGCTGGACTCCGACTTTGCCTGTGAGTAAGTTCAACCTTTGCATGCTTGCATTGTTGTTTCAATATCGAGAATCGCTGTTCTTGAGGCAAAGTGCACATTGGAGACATCCTCTTTGTTGACTTGTGCATTGCATCATTGTATTAAAAATGGGGTTTTGTGGACATGTGCAGGAGTCCGCGTGCTTCCACTTGCCCTCCAGGGCTATCACACCTATTTGGACTTGTTTGCAGTCCTCCTCGGTCTTGCGTGCTACCTGTCTATGCGGAGGCACTCGCAGCAAGCATGTCCGTTCATGGGACTCCGAGTCCACCTTACGACGGCCTTCGTAGAACACGTGGTGTTGGGGCCAGAATCTTTGTAGATGACATAGCACAGGAGGTGGACACTGATTGTGATGACTGCGACACTTGATATGAAGTTTTCTTTTGGTTTAATTCTGGGCCAAATTTGAAATGGGATGGTTGTGTGTCCTTGTTGTCCTGTTTGCAATGTGTGCGTGGAATTCACATTCATGGTTACAAACTATTGTTGGAGATGGGGGTTGCATGGACTGCCTGGATTGTTCCTTCAATCTATTTGGTGTTTTGTGGACCTCACAGACTTAAGTACATTGCGAAAACAAACAAACCACTTTGGTTCGTGTAGAGCATCCTCGCATCATTTGCTAGTTGGTCCCCAAACTATTCCTGCTAGAAGAATGGTTGGTGAATCCATCACGGTGAAGTCCACCTCATCAAAACTGTTCAGGCATTCTCAATTCTACCCAAATCAACCCGCGGAAATAGGTGACACCACTCGGAAATAGGTGACATCCGCGGAAATAGGCACTGTTTGCATGCTGACGTGGCGTGAGCCTGTGCTGGGCTCACGCTTTCCTGGGCTCACAGGCTCACGCCTCCGGGCTCACGGAATAGCACCCCCCCCCCGTCACATTACTACCCCCGAATGGAAATTCGGCACCCAATATCCAACAGGGGCCGCACGGATGAAGTCGTCTGGGGCAGAGATGCCGGCACCTGTCCGACAGAAAACATCCCCGGATGGAAATTCAACGCCGAATTTCCATTCGGATCCACCCAAGGAAGTCCTGTCAGGGGGTCAGGCCGAAAACTGGCCGACATAAAAACCTCCGCGGATGGAAAAACGACGCCGAATTTCCATCCGAGGCCTTTCGGATGCCGTCGGCTCGGGGGAAAGGCCGCCATCTGGCCCTCACATTACAACCCCCCGACGGAAATTCGGCACCGAATATACAACAGGGGAAGCCCGGATGAAGTCGCCTCGGGCGCAGAGGCCGGCGCGTGTGCGACAATGAATATCCCTTGGATGGAGATTCGGCGCCGAATTTCCATCCGGGCCCCCCCAAAGGAAGTCGTGTCGAGGGGTCAGGCCGAAAACTGGCCGGCATAAAAACAATCGCCAGATGGAAAAACGGCGCCGAATTTCCATCCGAGGCCTTTCGGATGCAGTCGGCTCGGGGGAAAGGCCGCCATCTGGCCCTCACATTGCAACCCCCGGACGGAAATTCGGCACCGAATATACAACAGGGGAAGCCCGGATGAAGTCGCCTCGGGCGCAGAGGCCGGCGCGTGTGCGACAGAGAACATCCCCTGGATGGAGATTCGGTGCCGAATTTCCATCCGGGCCCCCCCCAAAGGAAGTCGTGTCGGGGGGTCAGGCCGAAAACTGGCCGGCATAAAAACATCCCCAGATGGAAAACGGCGCCGAATTTCCATCCGGGGCGGTTCGGATGCAGTCGGGAGGGGGGAGAGGCCGGCACCTGGCCGTCACAATTCAACCCCCGGACGGAAATTCGGCACCGAATATCCAACAGGGGACGCCCGGATGAAGTCGCCTCGGGCGTAGAGGCCGGCACGTGTTCGACAGAGAGCATCCCCTGGATTGAGATTCGGCGCCGAATTTCCATCCGGGCCCCCCCAAAGGAAGTCGTGTCGGGGGGGAGACCGAAAACTGGTCGACATAAAAACCTCCCCAGATGGAAAAACGGCGCCGAATTTCAATCCGGGGCCGTTCCAATGCAGTCGGGGAGGGGGAGAGGCCGGCACCTGGCCGTCATATTTCAAACCCCGGACGGAAATTTGGCACCGAATATCCAACAGAGCGGCGGAGAGGCCGACACCTCTCCGACAGAGACCATCCCCCCGATGGAAATTCGGTGCCGAATTTCCATTGGGGCCCCCTCAAAGGAAGTCGTAAAAACCTCCCCAGATGGAAAAACGGCGCCGAATTTCCATCCGGGGCCGTTCCAATGCAGTCGGGGAGGGGGGAGAGGCCAGCACCTGGCCGTCATATTTCAACCCCCGGACGGAAATTCGGCACCGAATATCCAACAGAGCGGCGGAGAGGCCGGCACCTCTCCGACAGAGACCATCCCCCGGATGGAAATTCGGCGCCGAATTTCCATCGGGGCCCCCTCAAAGGAAGTCGCAGAAACCTCCCAGAATGGAAAAACGGCGCCGAATTTCCGTCCGAGGCTGTTCCGATTTGCCTTTAGCAGAAGGATTCCAAGAAAAATCCGAAAAATCAATCGGACACGCTTAGAATTACCTGCAGGAAGGTAATTCAGCGCTTCGAAATTCCTGGCGAATGGAAATTCGGCGCCGAATATCCATCCTAGCGATCCGACTTACCTGCGGATGGAAATTCGGCGCCGGATTTCCATCCATCCGGATACGAGTTCCTGCAAGATGGAAATTCGGCGCCGGATTTCCATCCATCCGCCTCCGAATTACCTTCTTGAGGGAAATTTCGCGCACCGACCTACCTGGCGGATGGAAATCCGGCGCCGGATTTCCATCATCCGCCTCGAATTACTTCTGAGGGAAATTCGCGCGCCGACCTACCTGGGGATGGAATCCGGCGCCGGATTTCCATCCATCCGCTCTTCGAATTACCTGCATGACGGAAATTTTGCGCGCCGACCTAGCAAGCGGATGGAAATCCAGCGCCGGATTTCCATCGATCCGCTCTTCGAATTACCTGCATGACTGGAATAATGGCGCCGATTTCCGATTTTTGGTGCAAGTCAGATCTGGCACTTATCCATTTTCGGCCCTGAAGTAGAAAAAATGGCGCAGAAAAAAAAAAAAAAAAAAAAAAACGCCATTTTTCTTGTTCGGGGCCGAAACGGCTAAGTCCCAGATCTGATTGGCACCCAAAATCGGAAATTCGGCGCCATTTTTCCAGTCATGCAGGTAATTCGAAGAGCGGATCGATGGAAATCCGGCGCCGGATTTTCATCCATCCGCTCTTCGAATTACCTGCATGAAGGAAATTTTGCGCGCCGACTTACCTGGCGGATGGAAATCCGGCGCCGAATTTCCATCGATCCGCTCTTCGAATTACCTGCATGACTGGAAAAATGGCGCCGAATTTCCGATTTTGGTGCCAGTTAGATCTGCGACTTAGACATTTTCGGCCCCGAAATGGAAAAACAGCGCTGGAAAAAAAAACAAAAAAAACGCCATTTTTCCAGTTCGGGGCCGAAAACGGCTAAGTCCCAGATCTGACTGGCACCCAAAATCGGAAATTCGGCGCCATTTTTCCAGTCATGCAGGTAATTCGAAGAGCGGATCGATGGAAATCCGGTGCCGGATTTTAATCCATCCGCTCTTCGAATTACCTGCATGACGGAAATTTTGCGCGCCGACTTACCTGGCGGATGGAAATCCGGCGCCGGATTTCCATTCATCCGCTCTTCGAATTACCTGCATGACTGGAAAAATGGCGCCGAATTTCCGATTTGGTGCTAGTCAGATCTGGGACTTAGCCATTTTCGGCCCCGAAAATGGAAAAATGGCGCGCCAAAAAAACCAGAAAAAAAAAAAAAAAAAAAAAAAAAAAAAAAAAAACGCCATTTTTCTTGTTCGGGGCCGAAAACGGCTAAGTCCCAGATCTGACTGGCACCCAAATCGGAAATTCGGCGCCATTTTTCCATTTCTGGGCCCAGTCAGATCTGGGACTTAGCCATTTTCGGCCCGATCTGGAAAAATAACGCCGGGAAAAAAAAAAAAAAAAAAAAAAAACGATATTTTTCTAGTTCGGGGCCGAAAACGGCTAAGTCCCAGATCTGACTGGAACCCAATCGGAAATTCGGCGCCATTTTCCAGTTCTGGGCCCAGTCAGATCTGGGACTTAGCCATTTTCGGCCTCGAACAAGAAAAATGGCGCCGGAAAAAAAAAAAAAAAAAAAAAAAAACCATTTTTTTTGTTCGGGGGCCGAAAACGGCTAAGTCCCAGATCTGACTGTCACCCAAAATCGGAAATTCGGCGCCATTTTTCCATTTCTGGGCCCAGTCAGATCTGGGACTTACCCATTTTCGGCCCCGAGCTGGAAAAATGGCGCCGAAAAAAAAAAAAAAAAAAAAAAAAAAAACGCCATTTTTACAGTTCGGGTGCCGAAACGGCTAAGTCCCAGACCTGACTGGCACCCAAAATCGGAAATTCGGCGCCATTTTCCATTTTTGGGCCCAGTCAGATCTTGGACTTAGCCATTTTCGGCCCGAACTGGAAAAATGGCGCCGAAAAAAAAAAAAAAAAAAAAAAACGCCATTAATACAGTTCGGGGCCGAAAACGGCTAATCCCAGATCTGACTGGCACCCAAAATCGGAAATTCGGCGCCATTTTCCAGTTCCGGCCCAGTCTGATCGGGACTTAGCCATTTAGGCCCCGAACGAGAAAATGCGCCGAAAAAACAAAAAAAAAAAAAAAAAAAAAAAAAAAAAAACGCCATTTTTCCAGTTTGGGGTCGAAAACGGCTAGTCCCAGATCTGACTGGCACCCAAATTCGGAAATTCGGCGCCATTTTTCCAGTTCGGGCCCAGTCAGATCTGGGACTTAGCCATTTTCGGCCCCGAACTCGAAAAATGGCGCCCGGAAAAAAAAAAAAAAAAAAAAAAAAAAAAAAAAAAAAAAAACCGCCATTTTTACAGTTCGGGGGGCCGAAAACGGCTAAGTCCCAGATCTGACTGGCACCCAAAATCGGAAATTCGGCGCCATTTTTCCATTTCTGGGCCCAGTCAGATCTGGGACTTAGCCATTTTCGGCCCCGAAATGGAAAAATGGCGCCATTTTTCCAGTTCTGGGCCCCGAAAATGGCTAAGTCCCTACGATGCTGGACCGCAACTGGAAATTCGGCACCATTTTTCCAGTTCCGTGCCTATCAGATCTGGGACTTAGCCATTTCGGCCCCGAACTGGAAAAATGGGGCGCCATTTTTTCAGTTCGGGGGCGAAAATGGCTAAGTCCCTAGGGTGGCTGGCACCAAAATCAAATTCGGCGCCATTTTTCCAGTTCGGGGCCCAGTCAGATCTGGGACTTAGCCATTTTCGGCCCCGAAATGGAAAAATGGCGCCATTTTTCCAGTTCTGGGCCCCAAAATGGCTAAGTCCCTACGATGGCTAGAACCGCAACTGGAAATTCGGCACCATTTTCCAGTTCCGCGCCCTATCAGATCTGGGACTTAGCCATTTTCGGCCCGAACTGGAAAAATGGCGTCATTTTTCCAGTTCCGCGCCCTATCAGATCTGGGACTTAGCCATTTTCGGGCCTGAACTGGAAAAATGGCGCCATTTTTTCCAGTTCGGGCCCGAAAATGGCTAAGTCCCTAGGGTGGCTGGCACCAAAATCGGAAATTCGGCGCCATTTTTCCAGTTCCGGGCCCAGTCAAATCTGGGACTTAGCCATTTTCGCCCCCGAACTAGTAAAATGGCACCGGAAAAAAAAAAAAACTAAAACTAAAACTAAAACTAAAAAAACAAAAAAAAAAAACGTCATTTTTCTAGTTCGGGGCCTAAAATGGCTAAGTCCCAGATCTGACTGGCACCAAAATCGGAAATTCGGCGCCATTTTTCCAGTTCCGGGCCCAGTCAGATCTGGGACTTAGCCATTTTCGGCAAGTAAATGCAATAAAATGTTGCATTTCAAGTCCACTGGTGTCACATTCCAACTTCACATGACCCTATTTCCGTGCCTCCAAACCCTATTTCCGTGGACTTACAATGGTCTGCTCATGCTTTTTTTTTTCCCGCTCATGCTCATTCCGCTTATGAAATAACAGCCCCCCATGATTTCTATGCAGGTTGTTAGGCCCACCCTTGCCAACGACATCCTAAAGCTTAGAGGAGACTTCTACTCTGGATGCCATCCAGGTGCAGCTGTGTTCTATGTTTCTGTTGAGAGGATTGATGGGTCTACTATAGATGTGGGTCCTGATATCATCTCTACATGGGATAGTCATTGGAAAATAGTCAATGATGAGTTTGAGAAGTATCTTGAGTCCAAGCCAAAGTTGCATCATCTTCGGGGGAAGATGTTTCATGTCTGGGATGGGAATCATAGGCTTCAAGCATGGTATCCCTATATCAATGAAGTTCATGGGGCCAACTTGTCAAGACATGTCTGTGTGACAAGTTGGGTGCTCAATGCCGACATTGAAAATCGTGGTTCCCTCAGGTCCATCATGGATGGAGTGAATGTGTGAGTTTCCTTTCTATTCTTCATTTACTTTCATGTTCAATGTTGTCATGTTCTTGGTACATATACACATCTTCTTTCTAATGATCACATTTTGTATGTGAAGGGCAACAGAGAGGGCACATGTTACATCCAAATTTGTACCGGGTTGTTCACAACCTGTCCGACTCAGACGAGGTCATGGAAGTTCCGAGATCGTCCTAGAGATCAGGCAAGTCCTCAATGGACGTTAGTGGAGGAGGGAGTTATATTCCCAGCACGAGCACCGCAGTTCGATCTATTCTTGAAATTCTGCGAGGGCTTCACCTCGAGGGACATTGGTCGGAGCTGGCCGGGCTGGACTACAGCAAGTTCGCAATTAAATTGGTTACATGCCTTCCCGCCGACGTCGACGGTAATATCTTCTTTGAGTTCCCTCCTCGGGCGGACTACTCGAGGGCGTCCGGAATGTTGACAGATATGGATAGAAAACATGACGGTCATCCTTGGTGCGTTACCAAAACCACCAGCATGAAGATGCTCGATGGTTTCCGGTGCGCTACGTTGTTTGTGCGGGCGCGTTGCGGTGTTTCTCCCCAACTTGCTTCCACTTTAAATCCAGAGGTCACAGGAACGAGACCGATTGGATAGGCACAGCTCATCAACCATTTCGAGCTCAGGAGAAGGTTCCGAACTCCACATTTAAGTGTGCGCATTGCAAAGAACCACCACACTGCATGTCTGTTTGTAATGCCAAGCAGTTCTATGTGTTGCACCGTTTCCCTGACCTCACCCGAGCTTGCATACACGTTGGTTCCCATTGTCACAAATTGGCGAGGGGGAACAAAAATGGCGCCGAATTACCTGTCATGAGGGGACCTATAGCCGCGGAATTCGGCACCATTTTTCGCCAAAGAGACCTATTACCGCGAAATACGTCGCCGTTTTTTCAGGTTACGGACCCTATTACCGTGAAATTCGGCGCCATATTTGCACATGTCGCTGGGAATTGGCATGAGCGGAAGACGAAATATCATGAGCACAACTGTCAAAACTACAATTTTCCCTTCATGGGGCCGAATAATATATTTGTTTTTTCTGACACATTGCATTAAATTAATGTTTTTTATTATTTTTTATTTTCGAAATTTGTACTTCTGCTCATGAAAACCGATTGTCTTACTACTCCGCTCATGCCGCTCATGCCGCTCATGCTCATGAAATAGCTAACCTCGTCTAGGGGTGTTGAATGAAGCACGCACCCTGTCACACACCATGCACCTAGCCATAAACTGTTGCACCTCTGTATGCATGCCACGCCACCAATACTGCCCTTGTAGTAAACTGTGAGTGCGTCACACTCCAAAATGCCCCAACTCCTCATGGGCATGCCGCACTAACCGTGCACGCTGTGTGGGGTGAGGCACAATCCTCACCCGACCATCCTCCCACACTCGAAGTAGGTGTATCCCCTCCCACTTGAATCTCTTGGCTCGTTGCAGGATCCGATCCCTCTCCCTGGCAGTCACAGTGGCTGCCGTGTCTCTCGTGCGGAGGTAGTCCAACACAGCCGAATCCTCATGTATATCTCTGGCACCACCTGGCTCATTACTAGCCTCAGGGTCCTCAGACACTCCGTCTACAGTCATCCCTGTTGTAGGTCCAACCTGACCTCCCGATGCCAAGATACACAAAAATGCAGATGCGTGCCATCCCGGCACCATCTCCTCGTCCGTCTCACCATGCCACCGAGCTCCAGTGTCATCCTGCTGGCTCATGCATGGATTGCGACTCAATCCATCCGCATCCCAATTGACCAAACCCGGTCGATGCACAACCTGAAAGTCATACTCCTAGAGTATGAGTGCCCACCGTGCAAGCTTCCCCGTAAGCTTGTCTGACTCCATCAACCACTTGAGTGGCTGGTGATCCGTGACAAGGGTGAAAAGATTGCCGTATAGATAGCACCTGAAGTGTGCCACGGCCCACACTGCAGCTAAGCACTCTCCCTCATATGAGCTGTACTTAGCCTCTGCAGCGTTGTTCGAGCGGCTAGCATAAGCCACTACGAACTCTCTTCCCTCATCATCCACCTGTGTGAGCACCGCTCCAAGCCCCAACATGCTCCAATCCGTATGCAGCTGAAAGGGACGCCCCCTGATAGGTTGTCTCAGGATAGGCGCCCAGGTCAACCTCGCCTTGAGCTCTTGAAAAGCTCATTCCTGCTCATCTTCCCACTGCCACTCCTGGTCCACCTTGGTCAGCTTGGTTAGAGCCTTTGCAATGGTACTAAATCCCTTGACAAACCGTCTATAATAGTTTGCCAACCCCATGAAAGCTCGAACTCCGTTCACATCCGTGGGGCGTGGAATTTGTGCAATGGCCATTTGTGGCTGAAGCATACTCTCCACCAGAGAGCTCCACCAAACCTGCCTCCCAGAGATCTTGAGTCCTCATCTGAATCAAAGACCTCTCCATGTCACTGTATCTATAGGGTCTCCGAAAGATTGGCGTGTCAGTGGCCAACTCAATACGGATCTCTTGACCCTTCAGTGCTCCCAAGTCCTTCAAACTGAAGGCAAAGCAATTCCTGTAAGCCCTCAGGAACCGCCGTATACGTCGTCTCTCTCCTCCGGTGACAATGGGTCCAATGTCAGGCTCCCAATTGTCCTCCGTAACTGCAACCTTAAGTCCAGTGGGCTTAGAGGTAGAGGACGCGTCCAGTGGTTGCTATGTTGCAACCTCTTGAGCAGTACTCCCTACCTGTTCAGTCAGTGACAAGGCCTCATCCTGCCCCATCATCTTATCCTCAAGGACTTCCTCCACCCGAGAAAAATCCCCAACCTCATCTTTCACCGCCACCTTGGCTGCCAACTCCCTCTGAACCTTGAGCACCTCCCACGTGTGCCATGGATGCCTGCACCCCGTGGTCCTCACATACTCGCCCCCACTCACTGCCTGTACCATCTCGGTAGGCAGAGAGACCATTGAGGGAAGTGTACTCCGCACTCTACGTTGCTCAGCCATAGCCAAGCTGATAATCCAGGTCAAGCAATTGAGATCCATTGCTTGCCCCAACACCTGACGACGTGATGCCTCAGAAAGAGACGACACCGCCGTGGTACCAGTGGGAAATACCCATTGCCCGCTCATGCTCGTCAACATTAGGCTCCACTAACTGCTGCAACTGAGCATCCCACAGGAGGCCAGGTCCACTATCCCGGAAAGCATGTGATCCTGGGAAGCTGAGCAGTGTAGGTAATGCTGCTCGTGGTTGACCCACCTTATTGACCACTGCCAAAGGTGAACGGTCATTGTGTCTAACACGCTGAGACTGCCTCCCTGTGTCCAAAATGCTATCCACTGTGAGATGTGCTGGCCGCTGCACCCCATCAAATGCACGCTTGAGCAGTGCGGGTGGCATCAAGTTAGTCCACCATAGTCGTGGACGATGAGCCCGTGACCCCACTGTAGCTGCATCTAGCAACACTTCTGACCCAAGCCACGACCGGACTTGATGCACACTGGCCATCACCCTGGCCCAAGAATCGCCCATCAGTGGCACATTCTCCAAGATGTATACTGGAGATACAGCTTGATGAATCTGCAAGTGGCGCAAAACCCGCACCATCTCCCAAAACAGACCCGACCTCGAGTCTCGCAATCCATTGCCATGCCTGGCTGATGAATGCCCTTGGCAGGGCCAACCTGCCACTACCAGATCAATGGAGCCAACCTGCTCCAAATCCTGCGCCCCCAGCAACGAAATGTTTGCTGACAAGGCTTGTTGGTATCCACGAACTGCAGACACTGGCAACAAATCAGGGTACTGCTGTACCAACTGAGCAACATGGCGCAGTGAGACGCGTCGTGCAATCTCATCCTTCTCCACATACAGGTAACGTCGAACTCGTACACCTGCCTACAGCACTGCAGCCAATCCAGTGCTGATCCCGCCAAACAAGTTCAGAAGGCATATGCCTTCATCCGGGCACTACCACACAAGAGGTGTGGTGTCCAATGGTGACAACTGAGGTGGTCCTGGTGCAATCACCACACTCTCCTCTTCCCCTGACGGTACAAAGGCCTCTACCCAGGCTTGTTGCACCCGTTCATCAGCAGCCTGCTGCAAATCTTTGCCCGTACCCCACAATGGAGTGTGAGCAACCATGGCAGGCAACTCCGCCGTACCATGCATGTCATCTTGCTCTGCGGGAGGTGGCACATCCTCTGCATGGGCATTGCCATCCAGCAACTCTCCAGGCCAACTAACTGCAGCTGTAAAGGCGGCTAGTGTTGGCATCCTGCCCCGCTAGGCAGCCGCAATACCTCCAATGAATGTCACAGGGAGCTGTACACGACGACCCTCCCCTAACTACCATCCAGGCCTATAGGAAGCTGACTCCTCCCAAAAATCCAGGGTGAAGCCCATGGGGTACAACACTGCCCCACCAACCAGGACATCGTATGAGACGGCGTCTGTCACAATGGCCTTGGTTCGCATCGCTGAACCATCTGTAGGGTGATCCGACTGTAGTCCAATGGCCAACTCATGCCGTGTCATGCCCCGAGCTTGCTCTGATCCTCCCAGAGATGTCTGTATCTGGAAAAGACAAGGCTCCATATCCGCCTCCATGAGGCCCAAACCTGCACTAGCAGCTCTGCCCAACATCAGTGGCTGAGCTCCCGAGTCCAACAAGACCCGCAGTGGCCGGTACTTCTTGCCTGCCGGTCCACTCAAAGTGAAAATGCCATCCTAGTTGTCTAACAAGACAACTGCAGGTGTCACCATGGCGCGCTCAAAGGCTGGCCTAGCTGGCAGCTCCGTCAACCTGGCAGCTGCATCTTGCCATGGCGCAGCCGTGGCAGTCTTGACCCTCAACGGCCAAACGGAAAGAGTGAATTCCGTAGTGAAGCAGATCTTGCGGAATTACGTGTCGGCAGACCAATCAGACTGGGTGGAACACTTAGACATGGTAGAGTTCTGTTTTAATAACACAAAACACTCCGCAACAGGAGTTTCCCCTTTCGTATTGGTCTATGGAAAAGCACCTTTGGTGCCGACAAGTTGGGCCGCCCAGGACGTTGAGGAACCGGCAGTAGCGGCGGTACTAGAAGAACGCGAGCGTTTGTTGAAGCTCGCAAAGTACAACATTGCCAAAGCGAGGAAACGGTATGAAAGGCAGGCGAATCGGAAGCGGAGGGAAGTGAAGTTTGAGGCAGGCACAGAGGTCTGGTTGAACATCAAGAATTTCCGACTACCTCCGGAAGTGAGTCCAAAACTCGTACCTCCGTATGCGGGACCCTTTCGCATCCGGAAGGTTATGAATGAGGATGTGTATGAATTGGAGCTGCCGGCAAACAGCAAGGTGCATCCAGTATTTCATGTCTCACTTTTGAAGCCTTACTTCAAAGATGAAGCGCGTCCGAATCGGCATCAAGTGTTGCGTCCGCCACCTGTGCTGTTGGATCATGAAAATGAACCTGAGTACGAGGTGGAGGCAGTACTTAAGTCAAGGAGGTTCAAGAACCGAGAAACGGAGTATCTCGTCAAATGGAAGGGCTATCATCATGTGGAGGCATCTTGGGTGCGTGCCTCAGAAATGGGAAACGCATCCGAGGCGGTTGCAGTTTTTGAAGGGCGACCTCAAAAGCGGAAGAAGCGTTGATGGGGACATCAACCTTGGAGTGTGGGGGGGAGGAAATGCATGCTTAGCCCGGCTTAGCTAGCTCAGGAATCCGATTGCAAAAACTTGTATTGTACAAAAATTTGTTATAAAGGAAATGGGTTCCAAATGTTGTGTGTCCTATTTTGTTTGGAATGGTGATGCATGGTGTGGTTGGCTAGTGTGTAGAATGCATGCTAGCTTACAAAAGAAGGAGAGGTAAATTGGGTTAATCGTGTGTTTGCGCAGTGCCGAAATCGGGTGACTCCCATCCGAGGGGCAAGGAAACATGCGCCTTTTTTGGGAGTTCACGTGCTAGTGCGCACCTGGCGCGTGCGCGTACTATAATTGCGCTACCGAGGTGGTTGCCTTGTAGTGCGGGCTAACGCGGAAGCTATGTGCTTCCGTTCACGTACTATAATCGTGTAGCCTCGGGACGAAGTCGTAGTGTGGCTTCGACGTGTTCCCGTACCTCATGCCAGCATTCCAAGACGGACCCAATTGTAGTGATTGGGGCGCACGGTTGGTTCAAGGTTATCTTCCTAGTCAAAGGGGGTTCGAGGTGAACCCTTGCGCAAAGTGATGCCAAAAGCGGCATCAGGAGCGATCTCAAGCAATGTTGTTGCAGTAAGGCGATTTGATCCTCGGGGAGGATCGTTCCTTGACCTTGAAGAAGGCCAAGAAGAGTGCACTGGGAGGAGCTTGAGAGGCTCCACCCCTGGCCGGGACTTGGAAGAAGTCTGCCGAACTAGCTAGTGGAGAGTAGAGTCAAGTGTGGGGTTTGGTTCTTTGCCATGGGATGCCAAGGTACGGAAACAAACTCCTTGATGTGGGACGCCACAACTTGGATGTTCGTTTCTACAAAATGGACAAGTCGATGAGGACATCGACTCCCTGTTGGTAGGGGTGTGTGTGGCGGCCCTTTGCCTTGAGGGCAGGGGGTCGGGACACATGAGGGGCTGCCCCTGTGGTGGGGGCAGCGGCAGCGATAGGTATGGGGGGCTGAAGCACCCTTGAGTGCCCAAGGCACTCAAGGAGGCGGAGGCGCTCACTAGGCGGAGCCCCGCACACCGGGTTGCGGTGGGGGTGGCATAGGACTCACCATGGGGGCAGAGACCTTGTGGTGGGAGTCGTGGGGAGTCTTGGGACTCATCACGGTCCATAGGGGCCGTGGTGAGTGGGCCAAGACTCACCGCGACTCATCACCGGGAGTCGAGGGTTTTCGTGGTGGTTCGCCATAAAATGGCATGACTGGTTGTGAAACCCCCGCGGATAGCTACAGAAGTATATATAGGGAGTAGTAACCCCGAGAACGGTGCAAGCCCGTTGGTGACCAAAAATTAGTGAGGAAGCGAGCGAGCTGGAAAACGACCAAAGAGTGGGGAGCTGTTCCGGACTGCCAACTACCAAAGGGAATTCCCGCTGGTTCCAAATCGGTGGAGGGTTCTTTGGGAGTTCAAAGGGGGACCGTTATGCCCCGGTGAGCAGCCGAAGCTCCAAGTTGGTCCGGCGGCCAAGTTGGGAGTTAGGCGCGCGCATCAAGCTAGCAACTATGACCTGAAGGGGAGCTTACCGAAGTGAGGTGCGCGACACACACCAACTGTCGAACTCCTGGATAAAGTCATCCAGCTCAATTGTGCCCACAGCTCCAGAGTACCTACGAGGCCCCTTGGTAGCTCCATACATCTCCTCCATGTCGTCCCACAACAATGGCGAATGAAACTGCACACCTGTTGATGAAGCCTCCGAGTCTGTGTCTGACTCTGCACTAGTTGAGGGTGGAGGTGAAGGTGGTCTGAAACGAATACCTCATCTGGTGAACCCACTCTCACTGCTACTGCGTGTAGCCATATTCCCCTCAGAACCCCTGGGTAACTCCGTGATGACACTCACAATGTGCACCTCCCCCACGTGATACTATAAGGCTCTAGTACTAATTCTAATAGTGACACGGGTAGGCACCTGTTGCAGTTTAAGGGTCATATCCCAGTGGCTCAGGGCACCTGCACCTGCATCCACCGCAAGAACTCCTATGGTTGGCTGGTCATCAACCCAGTCTCACCATAGAAGAAACACTGGTGGTCTTGCTGGTCATCACTCCAGCCTCACCACCGACAGCATACTCTAGGATTGACCGGTGATCAAATCCGGCCTAATCCCTATGAAAGCAAGCGCCCACACAAAACCAACATGGCGCACAGTCAAGCATGCAGGTGTTGGGGGGGATCCAAACACAAGAAATCAAAACATCAACACCCCCACACCAAAATCCATCTGCAATGTTGATCCTGTAGAATATCCCAGCCCAAAATCCCAGACTGACTGGCCTCCACCAAGAGAGGCTTTGGCAACTACAAGTACAAAGTAATGAAAATAGTAAAGAGATGGAGGGGAAGAATAGAAGCCCGACCAAGCAAGATCTAATCCTGATCTATGCTATCAACTGCCAGACTTCTCTCAAAGTGCCTCGCTCTGCATGATGGTAAGGTGTAGGCGGTATATCTATGTCCAGAAACCTGCCACTAACCTTGTCCCAAGCTACAGTAGCTCGCTCTAACCAACCCTCCTCCTCTTTCCGCGAGGTAGAGACAAAGCAGTACTCCCCTATCTCCCGCTCACTGAACACTAAAAAAATAAAGGTAGGGTGTGACAGTCTCTCAACTCGAAAGCTTTGAGACGGTTGCGGGTGTCCTCATTGCGAATGACTGCATCTCCTTCAAGCAAAACAAACTTGTCATTGCCAATGAACCCCCGCTCGTGGTTGCCTTGTGCAGAGCGTGTCCGGCTGCAACCATGTCTGATTGCACAAACTTGTGTAGCTCCTGCTCCTCTGCTCCAGTACACCACGGCCTTGTGGCTGAACACCTTGGTCCCCGGGGCTATCTTTGGCTGTGTTCCAAGCCTAGCTTTCACCCAGTTTGGTATTTCACCTACAGCTGCAGAACTGCTGGCTCCAACAGAGTTCTGACTGTCAAAAGCAATATTGAGGCCCTCAACGCCAACTACAGCAGTTTGTTGTCTACTGCTAATGCCTGACTCCCAGTATGCAATCAACTCGTCCAACTGTTCTCCACTCAAATCAGTATGAGTTCCTTGGGAAACATAAATCTTGTCCCCTTGTGTGCACAGGCTAAGAGAAGAGACTTGCCCTTCAATGACGTCCTCATTTCCCCCAGCCATACAAGGAGTACATCCCCAGATTTATCTCTCATGTAGACCAGAACAGGTTCTAGAAACAGAATTGTGGATCTTTCATGGCACACTCACACTCTAAAAATTCCATAGATTTTTAGCAGAGTCTTAAAAACTAAAACCAAGATAAGTAGATTTCCCCTTTCTGCAGCCGTCCCCTCAAAAACTGAGTCAAACAGAGTCCATTTGACAAAGATATGACCAATTTGGCTCTAAATCATTTACATTAGATCAAAATGGTTTTTTTTTTTTTTTTTTTTTTAAAGGTTTTCAAATTTAAAATTTTAAAGTTACACCCAAAATATCTGGTAACTGGTTCCCGGTTCCCTAAGTTCTATATGGTTTCCTAGGTTCCCTGGCCACGTGCCTGCTGTTCCCCTCCATTTCATTTGAGTTCAACAGCTCACCGTGCTTTGGAATCCCAACCGTCTTCTACCACAAACCGTGGTGACGATGGAGGTCGTGGAGCTCATTTCCCCTTAGCAACACTTCACCTTGGCACCCTCACAAGTTTCATTGAAGTAAAGCTGGCAAGCAAGTTCCTGCAAAGCCTGCCCCACACACCAGCTTAGCAGTGTCCAAATTGAGTGATCCCCAGCTGGAACCTTTCTTCAAGCCCGTCGGCTATGTGGAAACCCAGCTGCAGTGCACGGAAGTACGAGTGCCTCGAACACTCTGCAATGTGCCTGGCTTTGTGGCAGATCTGCCCTCTGATCCTTGCTTACTGGCAAGGGCTCTCAAAACCCAAAAGAACTGTTGTCCACTGGCTTCGAGTCCGAGAGCTAGCTGATCAATCTGTGTGGCAGTGAGTAGTGCTACGGTTCCAAAGGCAATATAGAGAACCGATGACGGAGGATGGCTATTTAACCATTCTAAGCACCTTGCCAGCTACAAGGGAAAAAACCCCGAATTTCCTCCTTCCCTGCCTTGCTTAGAAAGAGCAACCTAAGCTGCTGACAGTAAGAGCCTCTTTCCGAGGAAAAACCAAGACTCTTACGTCATTCAACCACTAGGGGTACAATCCAGTTCACAATAACAGAGTCAGTAAATATCCTTCCTACAGACTCTTTCACGTTCTACATAAAGCATATTGCCAAAGCTGCAGTCGCACCATTGTGAAGGATCTTTAAAGAACTCCAGTCAGCGCTGTTCCATGCTCCAATGCTGACCTACATGCCAGACATTCAAAAGGGCGATTCTTCCCATTATAGGCCCCTTCTTCGACCAGATTACTAGGTGTTGGTCAAGCCAAAAGACAGTTCACGGTGCATAGAATACCTGCATACAGAAACAGCGAAGTGTTATGACCTAATCTTGTTGGGATCCCTGAAGGCTTCGTAGGAGGCGTAGCTACCACTTGGAAGGGACTCCGTACTTGGGCCTTGACAAGTAGGATCCCGCTTTCAGCTCCATAACCCAGTCCTTAATTTGGTCAGCAAGCAAGTAGTCAACAAGCAAGCATCACGCATCAGTGAAAACCATAATCTGCTACTCCATATGAGTACATCTCTCAATCCCTCTCTACAGTCCCCCAACATTACCAATCACATTCTGCTCTTCCGCTGCCTCCGCAGCACCACAAGATGTGAAAGGCTTGTTCTGCACCCTCGGTTCTTGATCCAAAAAGACTGATGAGCAAAGTGTTTCCATAAAAACAGCGGAACAAAGGATGGGAGAGATGGTGCATCCCTGCGCCCCGCCATCCAGCGCGCTCTGCTTCTCGTTTGACCTTCACTACTCGCACACCATACACGAGTGCGCAACGCCGAGACTTGTCGATAGCACGTCCGGAGACTCCGCACAGGGACAAGCAGCAACACAGGTGCAGGCAGACACTTCAGTGGTCACTGCAAGACTCCATCACCAAGAACTTGGGGCCATGGCCAATTTTTACACTCATGCCAACCTGGTTCTTGACAAGCTACCGCTCCCGCCAAGTAAAATCATCAGCTCTACAGGTCACGGTGAATCCAGCAATATGTCTGCAAGCCAGAATGGGCTACAAGCCAATGGCCCTTCTTGAGCTGCAACACAACGGACCACACAAGTTGGGCACGACTGGCCTACTGGGTGCTCAGCCTGCCCCAGCGCTCAGGCAGCAAGGCTGCCAGGGCCCCCGCGCGCACCCGCCACCACAAACAGGGATAACTACACCCTGATCACCACCAACGCCCATGTGTAAACAACAAGCGCATACCCATGGCAACAGCAGGGCCAGATGGACTCCTGCCCCAAGATATATAATAGTGCTAAGACGGTTCAGGCGTCAAACTAAACTTGACACCTGATTTAACACTTGACCTAAATCCAAGTGTTAAATACAAATAACTAGCTTTATTCTAGTTAGTTTCACACTGTGCTTATTTAACTTGACACTTCCATGACATCATCCATTTTCAATACAGTCACGGTGATCTTAAAGATCATCTTCTAAATCTGTATCTTAACTCCTCTTATCAAGCCTAATGGCTGTACACTCCTTTGATCTTCTATTGTTACTGTGAATGGGGCTGGTTTCATGTTACTTAGACCAAGCTTCTGCCTTAATTGGTCTGTCATAATAGTTCACTCCTGAGCCTCCATCTATCAGTACATCAGTCAAGTCTGTGCTTCCAATTCTCAATTGGATTACTGGCATAGAATCATCAAAGTCCATGATTGTTTCTCGCCCTTCAGGCTTCACATTATAACTTGTCACCTTGCTGTTCAGGTCTGTGTTCTCTGTCACATGAGCAATCTGATTGATTGCTTGATACAGCCTGTGCCTACAATGAGGTGCCACAACCAATAGTTGTCCAATAGTAATCTCAACTTTGGACTGGCATATTAGTCCAGCCAAAGTCCCTTCATTACCCTGCACTTGAGCAGCTTCTTGCTTCACTTCATCTTCACCCTCTTCTTCTCTTTCAGAATCAGAGGAATCTGCCATAGGGATATCAGTATTCTTCTGCATTTCCCTGATGGTATCAGCCACTTCCTTGTGCAGTTCCTTCTCATCTCTCCAAGCCTCATCATCTTCAGGCACATCACTGCCTTCTTCATTAGCATCTTCTTCCTCATCCATGGGAGGTATTAGTCTAGCTTTGCTTCTGGTAACTATCATTGTACTTACTTCTGGTACAAAACATGGCCTAACCATGTGAGCTGCCACTACTGGGCCCTCATTCACAGGAGCTCTCATCTCATTTTGGTGTCTGATCCAGAATGGACAGGCTGCCTTTCGATGTCCTGCCTGGTTACAATAGTAACACAATTCTTCACCATTGGGTCCTCGCCCTTGGTCTGCTCTGGGATTATTTCTATAATACTGATTCCCTGGCTGGTAATTCCCCCTTGGATTACCCTGATAGTTGCCTCTGGGATTGCCTTGGTAATTCCCTCTTGGATTACCTCTCCCTGCCATACCATTGTTATATCCACCAGGCCTACCATAGTGGTCCTGATCATTGTTTCTTCTTGGCTGGGGCTACACTTGATGCACCCTTACTTGCCTAGGTTCTCTTGCAGCTGTCCTTATGTTGTAATAACAATTCTCAGTAGAATGGTTATCCATTTTACAGATAGTACAATGTTTCTCCTTCATGTGGCATTCAGCTGTGGTATGGCCTTCATTCTGGCATTTTGCACACCAAACACCCTTCCTCCAATATGTTGCAGCCTCTGTGGCATACTTCTTCAAGATCTCCTCCAGTCTTTTCTCATAGTTTTCCCTCTTCAACTTTTCCTTCTTCTTACTCTTCATCTTGAGCTCTTGCTCTTCTTCCTCATCTGACTCATCTTTAGAGTCATCATCATCCTTTTTCTCTCTCCTGAGCATTCCCAATTGCTCAATTCTATTCGTTGTTTCAAATGCCTCCTCCACTATATTATGGGGTAGCATATCCACTTTCTTTTGTAATTCAGGCCTTAGTCCACTCACAAACCAGGTCTTATGTAATCCTGGTGCTGGTACAGCAGCCAGCTTTTTCATCATTAACTCCATCTTCTCCATGTATTCTTCAACAGTTTCATGCTTCTTTTGCCTTAACTGTTGTAAACTCCCATACACTTCATCCTCAGTTTTGCTTGTCCTGAACCTATTTTGGAATGCTGTACTAAGGCCATTCCAGGTTAGGAAATGATTATTAGGGAATCTTGTATACTATTCACTTGCTTGCTTGATAAGTGAACAAGGAAACAGTCTCATCTTGGCATCATCGCCATTCTCATTGTTCACAATACACATGTTCTCAAATTGGCTGATGTGTACATCAGGATCCCCTTTCCCTGCATATATTGGAAAAGGTGGTTTTGCCCGTGTTGGAGGTACCGTCATCTGTGGCCCTACACCCTGCCCATTGACAGGTGTTGGTCCTCTTGTTGGTGCTGGTCCTAGAGGACCTACTGTTGTAGTGGTGGTTCTCCCACCAGGTGTTGGCCCCTGAGCACTCCCTACTACTGGCCCCACTGTACTCTCAGTACCCCCAGCTCTAGTTGCACTACTTCCCACACTCCATGTCCCCCCAGAGCCAGATCCAAGCTGCCCGCCTGATCTCCCTAAGCCGACACCTTCGTTCGCCTGTGATCCAAGTGCTCCACTTGATCCAGGTCCAACAGGTTGGGATGTCCTAGTTGTAGTCTCAACCTCAACTGTTGGGTCTACTTCTTCATACTCTTCATCTTCCAAATTCTTCTCTTGGTTTTCCTCTTCCTCACTCATATAACTCAACTGGAGTGGTATTGGAGAGTCTGAACACTCTGTTGGCTCTGCCACATCCTCCTCTCCTTGTTTGTCTTGTGATTCAGAAACTGGAGTTCCTGCTTTTGGTGTCCCATGCCAACTCTGATCAAAGATTTATGTCAAATCTTTAATCCAGGGATGTACCTCAGATCTCTCCCCTCGTGGTTGATCTTCTTCCTCTATCAAATCCCTTATCTTTCTTGTAAAGAATAAGAAGGAGTGGCATCCAACTCTGGTTCTTCCGGTATGGGTGATGTACTCTCTGATCTTAATGGTGTGAGAGGTCCAGATGATTCCCCTATGTCTATTCCTCTCTCCCAAAGATATGGATAATTAGCTTTCAAATAACTTTCTCTTTTTGCTGAATATCTATGAAAGTCTAGCTTCTCTTTCATCACTCATGTCCCATGTCTTTCATATTTTTAATGAGGCAATAACCAAAACTCTCTTCTGTAGTATCTCTCGTATATGCCTGGATTTCTCTCAAGCTTTAATGCACCCTTGGCTATACTAGAAGTCTCCGTTACCATATGACCATATGGCAAGCACGTCTGGAAAGCTGTTCTTGGTGTAAGTTTGATCCACAGGATATCCTTGGGAATCCAATTCTTTACCAGTACCAATTCTTCATGCATATGAGTGTAAACATTCACTTTCCGTTCCTCCCAGCCTTCAAACTCCACTCGTTTAATGGATAGCAACGCTATCACATAAACCAGTGTTGGTAACCAACTTGCTCTCCCTCTACAGGCCACTTGATAAATCTTTATCACTCCTTTCTCCAGACCCCACTCTGGATCTGCATCATGCACTCTCTTAAGAATGTTTTCTTTTCAACCGTCTGGCAATTCCAAAAACCTCTGAAAGAATTGTTTGGACAACCTTTCTTTCTCAGCTCCACAGGGAATTTGATTCACATCAAATTCTTTAATTCTCCAACCACCATGATCCCACCAGATGCCTGTCACATCTGGTTGTTCTTGACCCAGTTCCCCAGTATGGTCGCCAAATGTCGAGCGGCTTTTACTCACCCATCCCTTCGCTATCCGAGGTGGAGACTCCAAGATAGAAGAGTTGGATATCTCTAAACACTCAGCCCGCTCAGAACAATCAGTCATGACCTACAACCAGTGTATCATGGAAGTGCTTCTTGTTTGTATTCCTTCTTGCCTTCATGTCAGCAAATTACCTTACTGTTATATTTAAGTATCAGATTGCTTCAGCAATCCACCAGGTTCCATTCACTCTTCCATTCATTCCACAGCTTCCCTCAGGTCTCTCTACACAATGTGAGTATGGAATATGTATCAGATTAAGTTATATCAAGTAACAGGCCGAAGCCATGGTGTCTCTAATCTGCTCTACAGTATCACCCTACAGCTAAGCATGTATCAAGCATCTACAGATTGTCTCTCCTCCTTCACCGTGCTCTCCATCCTTGCTCCCGTTCGTGCTCTCCGCCTTATCTCCTCTCCTCATGACCAAGAAGTGCTCTTCCCCCGAAGTGTCCTCCATGTTGCTGCTCTGCCTAATTTATCTGCAAGCTGTTCTAACCGCCTAACTTATAACTAACTGTCACCCAAGAAGTAAGCACGTTCCCTCTGCAGATGTCGTTCCCACATAGTCGTTCCCTGCCAATGATAACCATTCCTTATATATGTTGTGACGGGCTGTTCCAAGCTGTGTCGGGCTGTGACTGTGCCGAGTTGTGATTGGCTATGTCGGACTGTGTGAAGCTGTGTCGGGCTGTGTCTAACTGTGTAATGTTGTGACTGACTATGTAAGCCTGTCTACCACCCCCAAGGCCTGTGCTAGTCCAAGTCTACCATCCGTAAGTCTGTGCAAAAATTAAGGGTACCCCACAAAACCCATAAAAGTGTCTAAGTCCCAGACAACCCTCTAACAAGGCGAGACATACTCACTAGGAAGTACTGCCGAGATGAAGACCAAGCTTGCGTGCCACCTTAGGAGCGGGGGGTTCCAACAAACTCACATGACGTTGAATGGTTGGAGTTACCACAGATGAAACCAAAATAGGTTGAGTATTTTGAAGCGCAGAGAGACGTGCTGCATACAACGTTTGATCTCCCTCAAGACCAAATACGTGACGTCCAGACTCGCGGGCAGCAATAAATGTAGAACCTGCAGGAAAAAAACATGCAATGGTGATATTATATCGGATAACAGTTAATGATCATGAATCAACTCATAAGATTTTAATTACAAAATGGAGACCAATGCAAACCTGTGCCAGCTATGAGATCCAAAATGCAGGAGCCAGGAGGTGAGCATGTCTCCAACAATACTTGTATAAAGGTGGGACTACGGTCTCGCGCACCCCTCCAAGCTTGTTGAGGAGTTTGCATGGGCAGTGCAACATCTAGAATTGTGGTTGTAGATGGCATCCAACTCAACAGGGTCTGCAAGGGGGTCCACAACTTTGCCAGACTCACGCAGTTTGAATAGTCCTCCTTGCTTGGTGAGGACATAGGCGTGGAAGAACATGGTCTGTTAGACGTGCCATTTCCACCAAAACAGTGCACCCGGATGGTTTAATAATATGTATGAGAGTAGGAAGATGAAACATCAAACAATGATATATTGAAGAGGGATGATTTTTACCTTTCCTGTCTGAGTGTGTAGAGGGGTGGTATTGATGCAAGTATATTTCCTTGATAATACGGAAATAGAGCTACCTCTGGAGTAATAAAAGAGCTCCAATGCAAAGGAATCATCAAAGCCCTGCGAGAACACCAAGCATCCATTGTCATCCAACAGGTCATTAGCAATGGAGAATGCATACTCCCAATACCATTTATCAAAAGCATTCCAGGGAGGAACTTGTACACCATCCAAACAGCCATGTACAAGCATTCCTGTCGGGCAGTCCACGATGATCATGTCCACAACCACAGGCACGCTTTTGCCATCCACAACACTAGACCAAGTTCCTGGCAACTGCAAACAACATACAGAAAATGTAGGAGTCAATAGCCGGATGATGAGGATGTAAAAACATCGAAGAATTCCTTACATTCAAATTTGTTTGTTGGGGGAAACTCACATTTTGAAGAACTCCATGAGCTCTTTCAAAGTCGCATCAGGAGATGTACTTGAGGCCTCCACCATATCAATGAAATGAGTAGGCATGATCTTCATGCGATACATGCTAGGTGCACCACCGGAAAATGACACTGCACTGTAAGGATGTTCGTCTGCCTTTGGCTTGTTTCCTCGAGTAGTAGGTGCAAGCAATACAACCAACAGATTTGAAGGATGTGAAGAACTACCAATAGGACCAGCAATAGAAGCCACACCTGCATTGGGAGCCACACCTGCATTGACATCCACACCTTTTCTTTTGATTTGCGTTTTGGTACACCCACAACCGCAGGGACCACTTGGGCTACAGCGTCAGTGGCCTGTGTAGCAATCGTTCTGCATGCTCCAGATCAAGAACAGGGACTTCAGTGGAGATACCCCCTTCATCACTCACTGACTATCTGCGAACACATTCCTTATGAAGTCCCATTTATGCATAGGGGATAGCGAGGACCCAAGATCTCTTTCCCATGTCTCAGGGGCTTCTTCTTCAGGCATCCCCCTCCCTATCCTTCGCTCGGAATTAGAACGTGCGAGCTGCCAGAAAATACAGTCAGTTAAATAACTATGTTAATGTGTCATCAACAAAATGAATCAATTGCATTGAGAAAATAGTGATTGTATATGTACCTGCTACCAAAAAGTCCTTCTATTCAGCCAAGGATCAAGTGTTGGCCCACTGATAGGCCCGGGTGGAAAAAAATTACGGTCGTGAAGTGTTTGGTCTCCATTCCATATATGTAGTCATTCCACCTTTCCTTCTGGATCCACCCGGGCTGTAGCAATGTTCACCATTTTCTCTTGGGTCATTTCCTCTGATCCTACCTTTACACGTGACAAATGCAGTTTAAGTTCTTGGAGAAACCCCTCTCCAAGGGTTAGATCAGCAATAGGAAGCAACTTCATAAGCTGACTCTTGTGTTGCTCCCTTGCTTTCAATCCAGCCTGTTTCATTGTATCTTCAAGGCCCTCCTGACTCTTTGGCCCCTCAGCAAGTTTGTAAGCTTCCCCCGCCATGCGTTGGGCCTCAACAATATCATGAAAACAGTTCATAACATGAACCAGAGGTGAATCTTGTCTATGGATGCAAAGAATGATCGGTTAAGACATGATGTTACCTTGTACAAAATCTATGTCATTGCATGGACTGTCAGGTTATACCAAGTCTTTCCTGCTTTCTTGATGCATTCGTCGTATTGCTCTCTCCTCAATACATTCTTCCATTCAGAGACAGGTGTAAGGCCAATCATATTGACCTTGCAAACCAAGTGCACAAATTTGGATGTAACATGTGCCCTCTCTGTTGCCCTGCACATACAAAATGTGATCATTAGAAAGAAGATGTGTATATGTACCAAGAACATGACAACATTGAACATGAAAGTAAATGAAGAATAGAAAGGAAACGAGCGTAGCTACGGCGTGAGCCCAGCCCCGTGAGCCTGGGAGCTGAGCTCACGTTCAAGCTACAAAGCGTGAGCTGAGCTCACGCTTCAGGGAAGCGTGAGCGGCACGAATCTGCTGGAGAAGAAGGTCCTATAGGCGAGGATTGCACGAAGAGGGCCTATTACCGTGGACAAAACAAAGGGGGCCAACACACACCATGTGTGCAATGCCCGCTCAAAAACAGAAATATGAAAACATGGCAGATTTGAGCTCAGAATGATTGTCACAGTTTATTTCAATTCACAGATAGACGCTTACAATGAATTGCATGTGCATTTGCCCTGGTTCCGTAAACGAAATCCATATGTTTGTCAGAAATGCAAAGTCTTCACACGGCAACCTGCAAACCAGCATGGGCAGCGGGCATGGCTCGTATGTGTTCAAAGAGAAGTTGGCGGAGCTCCACGCGAGGTGTCCCGCTGTAGAAGGGTGTTCACTTCTCCATAGCCTAGTGTGGCTTGGTGGATGAATTGGTCTCTCTTACCGTTGCAACACATAATCACAAGGTATATGTAATATTGATGCTTGCAGGGGACCCACTTCCCCCTCATGCCGAGAGCGCCCTCACGCATCGTTACAAAGTCCGGACAAGTGCACGAAGGGAAATTCCCGACGGTAACCTGATATTCTTTGCCATGAAGAACTGACCCAATTGACAGCACTGTGTAAATCCGTCCATACCCCGGAGAAGGGACTTCGGTGATACGAGACACCCGAGCCTGCAAAATTCTAGCAGATTCCATCTTGCATTCGTGATCTGCACCCAAAGCGAAACGGCGCACTGTTTTTCCATCTCTTTTTGTTGGGTGGGAGTCGGCACAGGGTGGCGGCATTGCCGGAGCATGTGGCACATCTGTGCCGACAGTGCATGAGGGCACCACCCGGGACCGTGCAAGACAGAACCCTCCCTCCTCCAGCATGCTTATCTCGGTTGATGACAGCGACGTCCCAATTTGCACAGGCCAAATTGCGGGGGGAGGGGGTTTCATTATCACTGAAGGACGAACTGTTCCCTTCACGCATCGTGCCATATCGTCTGGGCAGAACCAAAATTTGTGGTCCTTTGACTCCCCACTATGATAAGGTCGGAACAACCCTGTGAATGTTGGAGCTGGAGTCCCCCTGGAGCCTTTGCATATCTTTGATTTGCATTTCTTGAATGAGGGGGTCCGAATTGCCATGCAAGCCACTCTAGATCCTGGTGGGGTGCGTTCTATATGCCACTCACTATCAATGCAATCGGATTCCTGCACCATGGCCACCGCCTCCTCCAATGGGATTCCCGCTGCTGTGCTTGTATGTTCTGCACGTGCTCCACTGGAGGAGGACCCACCTGGGAAGGGGCGGGCACACGACTCAGTCTGCAGTGGAGACACCTTTGGCACAGAGAAATTGACCCTGTCTGGCCGATGGGAATCTCCATCTGACCCTGGAAGAGTGTTCAATTTCCTTTTGCATGATCCAAATCTTTCCTCGCCTTCCAAATGGGGGATCCTGGATTGTAGAGCGGACCCTTCAGTGCATCTGTTTAGAGCTCTGGCCATCTTTGACGGGACTCCGGACCTACTCGCAGCCCTTAGCATCAACAAAGTCGTATCAGGGCCCTTGCCTCCACCCCGTCCCATCAGAAAATTGCGGTACCTGGTTTGTTGTGTAAGTGCACGCACCATGTCATCAGCAGTGGCCACATACAAGTCACGACCTGCTTTGGTAGACTGCTGCATCCAGGCGTTGTGAACAGTCTCCGCCAAATTACAGGATGGCATGTCGGCCAAGTCCTCCAAGGACATGTCCTGCAGGAGGCATTGCATGGATATGTCAGGAACGAAAACAAATGGTAGAGGTTCTTCAAGTGACAATCGAAGAACCCCAAATGAACAGGCACGATGCAAAATTTCTGTTTTTGGGATTGAAGAGGCTTACCGTCGTCATGAAAGCTCCCCACTGTCTGTACCTGAAGTGCCAGAAAACCAACCAGTCCTCCAACTCCTTTACGTGGGTACCTGTTGCAGCACCAGAGGAGAACCACCAAGCCCGGATTGCCTGGTAAGTGCTCTCAGCTTCTCCCATTGAGGTGGCATTCTTGTACTTGAGACAGAGCCTTCTGTGCTCCAACTGCAGGTCAGGGCGAATGCAGCGCTTTGTATGACGTGCCAGAGATTGAGTCCAATGGAAGAGGCATGTGCGCTCCCTATTTTCCATTGGGACCTTAGGATCCCCCGAACCAAACACGCGTCGCACTGCATTGAAATTTGCCTGTGCACTATCAGCCATGAAGCCCGCAAAATTTGTGTTTTGTATTCCATTGCGCTGCATGACGGCCAAGAGCGAATTCCACATGAGCATTTGGGATTCAGTGTCCTCCGACTGCATATCACAAATTGCTATGGAGAGCACACGCTGGTACGCCGGATCATACACATGGCACGCCATGGTTGTCCAACCCTTCACCCGTTTGCAGTGATCAAACATTAACCAACATTTAGCCAAATCTCCTCCTGGTTGCATACGGCGGACAATGCTCACACCACTGCCTTCGCCCACAGCGGACATCTTGAACAAATACACCTTGGACGAGCCCTGGCCAGGGAAGATACTGTTTTGAATGAATTCATAGCGACTCCTCCGTTTCAGGTCCATAATGTTGTCCATGAATCCAGCAGTGCCTGTGCCCATTCTGAGTGCATTCACCTGGTTTCGAATATTGGGAGAGCTCAACACGGAGAAATGGTCCATGACTGCATTAAGCGAATCTGCATCCAGCATAAGTTCTGTCGCATCCCCTTCACCCAGTATGTGTTTCTCCAGGAATGCCTTGCTAGCTGCAAGCGCTATAGCAGAAGGTGTTGCACAACGGGCATTGTGAAATTCCTGCTTCAGCAGATTTCTAGCGATGTCCACGCTATCCCTGCAACTTCCTTTGGACACAGGATGCTCGTGTGCACCCATATGAATGCAGGCACGAGTCATTGTCTTGCATTGGTGTGCCACCTGATACATACGAGCGTGGCACACAGAAACACAGGACGGGGAAAGTTTGCAGAACCTGCACACGAAAGTATTGGTCCTGGGAGGGGCAAGCCCTGGGGTGAAAGGATTCAGGGGCACACCTTCCCACTCACTTTTGTTTGGTTGAGCGCTATTTCTCAGGCGAGGGCAAGAAATATTCTGGCACTTACAATGCCCAACGCAGACTGACCTCCGAAATTTCAAGCCAATGTCGTTATGGATGTTCGACGTTTTTGTCCTGCACCAAGGATGTCCGTCATGTTTCTTGTCCATGCCCTGTAAAAGCCCAGCCAGTCCAGTGGAAGAGGTGGGAGGGTTGAGCTCAAACAAGATGTCCCCATCAAACTGTGCTGGCACGTATTGAACCCCTTGCACAGGAAGGGACTCCCAGTCAACAAAACGCAGCTCGCTCTTGCACCCAGGCACACCTGCGAGGGCTTTCAATTTTGGAATGACACTCGTTATCTCTTGCAATTCGTCGTCATCCAATGACGGAGTCTGCACTGGCGGAGGAATCTCAGAAACATCCTCCGAGGACGAGTCTGAAAGAGTCACGAAGGTAGTGGATGTGCTCACCTCTTGTTTCACAGGAACTGTGCCCTTCTGTTGCACGACCGATGCTGCAGTGCCAGGGGTAACGACCGATCCTGCTGATTGTCTTCTCTCTTTTCCAAGGACACAGTATGTGCCTAGAAGGACTCTCCACTTCCTTCCACACTTGCCAACCAATGGTTTCTCCAAGTGCCCAAAATCCAAATTCCCATCCTCGTCATACACCTCTTTTTGAACAAGGAGAGAACCCAACTCCAGCGGGAACACTGTAACCAGCTCATCCTCATGAACAACTGCAAACCCATCGTCGTCTGCAGTGGTAGTCAGTGGAAGAGTACCTGCATTGGAATGGAATCGAGCAAGTGTATCTCGCTCCCTCGACATGTTTTCCCTCACTGAACGAAAGTTGCGGAATCCTCGAACTGATAGCCCGCAATTACCGAAAGGGGAATTAAGACAAGCAAACCGAGGTCAACAAGGCTAGCTCCAATCCAAAGGTTGCAGGTGATGCATGCAAAGGATGTAGGGATGAGATGCACCTTCACTTCGAAAACAGCAACGCCAAGAGGCACTAACCAGAAAAACTGTTTTCAAATACTACAAGAAGCCGTGCTGTTTATGGATGAAACAAACACTGAAAACGACATGAAACCATCCATTATGAAAAGACGGCAACAACCCTGGAGAGCAGTAAACAGGAAGACCACAAATGTCATGAGGTTGTGCTGTGCCAGAAGAGCACAGCACAAACACTGACACTGCAGAAGATACCTCGCACGAATGCGTGCCAGACATGGTCGTATCCGACAGAACCCTTTATGCCGAATGACCCCATGGCGACGGTAACGGTAAACTGCAAACCACAGGGTAGGCAGTACAACACACGTGGATGCATATGTGAAGCATAACAATTATTGCGGATCTGCAAGAACTGCTCGAAAATGAACTAGCATTAGATTTCTACGGCACATCCGAATTTGAAAGAAAGCAAGAAGGCCGCGGTGTATTGGCAGGCGGCGCAGTACATCTGACATATATCGCTAGTGCATGCAACGGATGTACTTTTTTTCTTGCGCTTTATTGCTTGGATAATACGGAGACGACGGAATGGATGAATTCCGTTCGCACACAATAACAACACCCTCATCCAAATATGGTTGATAACGTCCAATTTTGATTTTGGTTACATGCCATAGCAGCACTTGTTACAAACGTCAAACTGGAGAGCTCTAGAGGCATCGTGGGGAGCCCTTGTTTCCAGCGTAGGAGGAAGAGAAGGAAGTCACTATACTTCACGAGCTCTAGAAACAAGAATAGAGCCAGAGATAGAATGAGGATGGAAAGAGTGGACGAAGAGGAAAAGGAGGTAGAAGAGGGAGTAGAGGAAAGTGTGGCGATGGAGGAGCAGGAATCAGCAGAAGAACAGCAGCCCGCCATAGTTCCAAGGACAGATGAAGAGGACACCGCATCTGAGGGAGAGACAGACGAGATGGAAGAGGATGTTGAAGGTGGCCTCACGAGGAGTCTGCCTGCGGGAAAGAGGAAGGGGGAGAGGCTCACGTACACGCTCAGCGCAGAGAGCAGCCCGAAGCGCAAAGGGTCCCCGGCAATTGGGGAGTCTTCTGGAGCAGCCAAGAAAAAGGTGAAATTCTTAAGACCCACATTTCTGTTTCGTTGCTGATATGAATATAGCCCACACAGGACATCTGCACCACGCTGAAAGCATCGCAAACTGGAAGCCCAAACAGTGTGCGGCAACGCACACTGTTTGGGCCTACCAATTTGCTTGATTGTTCAGGTGCGAAACGCCCAAACTTGGGCACTACAGCAGGTTCAACACAACCCAAATTGCAACCTCAAATAGTGTGAGTTGAGCTGAACATTTCACTGCTGTTTCCGTCTGGATATCGGTTTTCCAGGATATGTATGTCAGGACGACAGAACCCTTCAGTGGCAGCTCAAACAGTGTGCGTTGGCGCACACTGTTTGAGCTCTACATGTCACGGTTTTTTCCGTGTCGAATTCGCCCTTTAGGGCACGTTTCTGATGATGGAATAACCATTCAGTGGCAGCTCAAACAATGTGCGTTGGCGCACACTGTTTGAGCTGAACATGTAAGTGTTTTTTTGGTGTTAAAATTTGGCATTTAGGGCACGTTTCTCAGGATGAAATAACCATTCAGTGGCAGCTCAAACAATGTGCGTTGGCGCACACTATTTGAGCTGTACATGTCACTGTTTTTTTGGTGTTAAATTCGGACTTCCAGGGCAGGTTTATGATGATGAAATAACCATTCAGTGGCAGCTCAAACAGTGTGCGTTGGCGCACACTGTTTGAGCTGTACATGTCACTGTTTTTTTGGTGTTAAATTCGGACTTCCAGGGCAGGTTTATGATGATGAAATAACCATTCAGTGGCAGCTCAAACAGTAAGCGTTGGCGCACACTGTTTGAGCTCTACATTTAAGTGTCCGGTTTAAATTCGGCATTTAGGGCACGTTTCTGAGGATGAAATATCTTGGAGTTTACAATGAACACTTACCTGGCACAAGTAGATGTTCAATGATCATTTACATGGCAAGTGAAACAGTGTGCGTCAACGCACACTGTTTGAGCCCACTTTTACATTGTCTTTTTCTGTGGAATTCGGCAACATAGGACATGTCTGTGAGGGTCAATGTACACTTACCTGGCAACTTAAAATAGTGTGCGTCAACGCACACTCTTTGAGCCCACTTTTTCATGCCTCAGCCGTCGTTTCATGCCTCTCTAATATCAAGTTGAATGAACAACCCTGCAAGAGAAGATGCAAAGTGTGGCAGATGAGGTCCCTTCGGGTCAGGAGAAGGAGATAATTGTTGATGTGGACGATGAGTTCTATGAAAGCAAAGCCGCTGAGATGCTGGGGGGTCAGAAGGTAAACTCTTAGCTTGTGGTGCAAAGTATGCTTGCCCCGGGTGGGAGGTTGAAGATTCCCCTGTGTAGGTTGGTTTCCATGCCCGTCGTTCGTACACCCCTCGTCAAGGACATTCTCAAGCTGGAGGCCGAGTTTGTGCATGGGTATTTGGATGGATCCGCAGTCTTTTACGTTTCTACTAGGGATTCCAAAGGTAATGAGCTCCTCGTGGATCAGTCAATCGTGGACTCCTGGGACCCCATTTGGAGACAGCTGAACGAATCCTTCGAACTTCTTCTCTCCAGGAAACCTTCCACCCAAGCATTCTCGGGAAAGATGTTTCACGTTTGGGATGGGAACCACCGCTTGCTTGCATGGATGGCTGTCATTGGGAGGCTGCACTCACAGGAGGAAGAGTGGCATTACTCTGTTCGATCGATGGTGCTGGATTGTGACGGGAACATGATGGGTCTTCTGACGGCAATGAATGATGTGAACAGGTTGGTTTCTCATTCTACATGTTCCACTTGTGGTTCCGTTCTTCTTTGATTGAAGACCTTGAATTTCATTCTGACTTGCAGATATCATTCTGCAGAGGAACGGAGACATCGCATGTCAAAACGAGTTTGGTTCACACACTGTATAGGATACAAAGGATAGGGCAGATGCCCTTGACCAACTTCAAGACCATCCTTTCAGCAGAGATGTACAAGAAGTGCGAAAGCTCCAAGACATCGGAAACGTGGTACTCGTTGACCCGTGAGGCTTTCATGGAGTACATGTACACGGTGAGATACATCTTCCTTCATCTGGTCTTCCATATTCCACATGTTTGTTTCTGTTTGTTTCCCTTGACCTTGTGCTGATGCAACTCTCTTGCATTCCCTTGCAGCAAGACATTGCAGATGCAGGGGAGCGTGACAAACTGGAATACTACAGCTCTACCCCTGAGGAGAGAAGGACAGCAAAGGGGGTTGAGAGTCGCATCCAAAAAGAGATGACCGCTACAGAAGGACTATAATGAGTGCTTTCGTGAAGCAGTTGAGAATTGCCGACCCATCATTCGGACCGCAGTTTTTCCTGGAGATAAAAAACCATTATAACAAGCCAGACAAGCCAGAAATGGCCCAAGAGAAGTTGCACAGGTTGTCTACCGCCGTTGTGTCTCTAGAACAAAAGGTGAAGTGGCTGCAGATATGGAACTCCGATCCCACAGTTAGGGATACCCACATGTTCCCAAGGCCGGAGAAAGAGAAGAAGACCCAGCGTGTCATTCCTGTCAGTGACAATGTGCTAGACACCTGGCTTCACAAGGCCACTTACTGGAGCCAGGTGTGATGTCCTTCCCTGTGTCACTGTCTTTTCTCTTTTCCTGTCCTTATCTTTCTATTGCCTCTTACATTCGCTGTGATTGCTTTTGGGTTCATTCTTGCATTTGTATTGTTTTGCAGTTGGAAGAAAGGGCCAGATCGGTTATGCATACTCAGCTGGCTGACTATGGCATCAGTATGATAGCACCGAAGGTGTCCTTCGAAGCATACATGAGGAAATGGAGAGCCACAGTGTGGCACTCTTGTTTCTTTAGAGAGTTCAGCAAGGAGGGTGGCATCAGTCGAACAAATGAGCTGGACCAGCAAGAAAAAGGAGAGGAAGCCTGGAAACGATGCCTTTACAGGTGCACACTCTTGCACTACTTATTTGTGCTGTGGTTGCAATGTGTTGTGTGGCATACTGTTGAAGGGGGTCTTCCTGGTGTGATGGAAAAGTTGCCACACAATATTTCCATTGTAAAATGAGGCTGTCTCTGTTGCTGCAGGTACATAAAGTTTGTTCTCCTGGAAGAGAATTGCCTGGACAAACATCCGGATTTCGTGGACCTGTGGCTTGTCCCTGCTGGCAACCAGACCATGTTTACTACTGGGATCTTGCATGACTGGGGCCCAGACCATCTTTCTTCTTGTGGTTGGTATTTGGATTGCCCTCCTTCTGAGACCCCAGCTCCAGAGGTGTCTTTGAGGAGAGAGAATGACCGTATTGCAGCCACTGCCGCAGCAGCCGACCTCAACATTCATGAACGTAATTTGAGGACTCTTGCAGAGAAGGAGCCTCCCGCTCAGGATACCCCAGGTAGAGGAAGAAAGGCAAAGGGAAAATATGTTGCTGGTGTTGTTGGGAAGGGAAGGGGTAGAGGGAAGGTGGCACAAGGGCAGGGAAGTGTTGCAGATATTGGCCCTGTGGAGCATGTCCAGCAGACTCCACCGCATGGTAGGGGATCCGGGAGAAAAAACAAGGGGGTGGTTGATCCCAAGGACCCGTACCATGCAGTGGAACATCCCACGAGGGTCATTCGCCCAACCAGGTTGGAGATGGCCAACGTCGGGTTCCTTGCCATGATGGAGTCGAAGAAATCTGATTACAAGGGCGAGCCATCACCTGTGTGGGATAGGATTGTGCAGTTCCTCAGCACGGTGCGTATTCTCTTTGGGTTCTGTGGCTTCTGTTGTTTTTGTCTGCTATGGGCATGGATTGTTTCAAACCTTTTGAGAATTCCATTGTATTTTTGTTTGCACGCTAAAATGACCAAATCCTGGGTGAACGGGAAGGAGAAGCCATATGCAGCCGAACTCATCATCTTGGACATCCCTGATGGGTTGGCAGTCCCGGATATCCCTCCATCGGGTGCTTGTCCGGGTTGGAATGCTTTTGATGAGCGCTACTGGCGGTGGGTTTTCTCCTTTTGCAACTTCTTCCTGTCCGATGCAGGTGTTTTGGTGCTCATCCAGTCCATTGACGGTCGGTGTCGCCGTGCACTTTCCAGCTATTTGAAAGCCTCGGGCATGAGAGTCGTGAAGACATGGAATTGTGTGAACAGCATGTACCTTACGAAGGGGGATCGTCCGGGAGAGATGGTGAGTTTGCCTTCTTCTTCCTCTTCTTGGTTGTTCTCGGATGGGGTTGTATAGGTCACTCGAACTCATATGTAGGGGCCCGATTTTTTTTTGCTTCTTAGTTCCTTGTGGATGTCATGTTCGCAGACTCGTCTATTTGAAGCTGTTTGTCTCGTCCGGGTGCATCCACAAACGACTCCGGCCGGCATTACCGAGTTTGCCATCACTCATGGGGCCAAGTTCATAGATGACAGGACAGATCCCCCCACGGATGACATGCATCACAACTACGTCGACAGCAACATGTGCTTGCGAAGGAGGAATGGGGTTCCTTGGAGAGGGGCGAGGGAGAGGAGCCCGGCTTTCATTCAAACGATTGTGGAGTGCTGCACCTACACAGACGCCAGAGTTCTGGATTTGTCGATGGGCACAGGTTCGTCTCTTCAACATTCACATTTCATGAGGTTTGATTGAGCTTGCACTTTCAGCACTTCCCACCGTTCCGAATGTGTCTTCAATGTCTTCTTCATTCATTCTATTCCACTGCAGGTGCTTCTTACCATGCTTGCAAGGCCAGTGCGCGACATCTCTTTGGGATTGAAGGGGATGCTGAGATTTACAAGAACCTCCTGATGGGTTTGGGTGGACACACTTCTCAAGTCCTTCCGAAGCCCCGTCCCGTTGATACTGATACAGAGGAGACTTCTGACAAGGAGCTGGACTCCGACTTTGCCTGTGAGTAAGTTCAACCTTTGCATGCTTGCATTGTTGTTTCAATATCGAGAATCGCTGTTCTTGAGGCAAAGTGCACATTGGAGACATCCTCTTTGTTGGACTTGTGCATTGCATCATTGTGTTAAAAATGGGGTTTTGTGGACATGTGCAGGAGTCCGCGTGCTTCCACTTGCCCTCCAGGGCTATCACACCTATTTGGACTTGTTTGCAGTCCTCCTCGGTCTTGCGTGCTACCTGTCTATGCGGAGGCACTCGCAGCAAGCATGTCCGTTCATGGGACTCCGAGTCCACCTTACGACGGCCTTCGTAGAACACGTGGTGTTGGGGCCAGAATCTTTGTACATGACATAGCACAGGAGGTGGACACTGCTTGTGATGACTGCGACACTTGATATGAAGTTTTCTTTTGGTTTAATTCTGGGCCAAAATTTGAAATGGGATGGTTGTGTGTCCTTGTTGTCCTGTTTGCAATGTGTGCGTGGAATTCACATTCATGGTTACAAACTATTGTTGGAGATGGGGGTTGCATGGACTGCCTGGATTGTTCCTTCAATCTATTTGGTGTTTTGTGGACCTCACAGACTTAAGTACATTGCGAAAACAAACAAACCACTTTGGTTCGTGTAGAGCATCCTCGCATCATTTGCTAGTTGGTCCCCAAACTATTCCTGCTAGAAGAATGGTTGGTGAATCCATCACGGTGAAGTCCACCTCATCAAAAACTGTTCAGGCATTCTCAATTCTACCCAAATCAACCCGCGGAAATAGGTGACACCACTCGGAAATAGGTGACATCCGCGGAAATAGGCACTGTTTGCATGCTGACGTGGCGTGAGCCTGTGCTGGGCTCACGCTTTCCTGGGCTCACAGGCTCACGCCTCCGGGCTCACGGAATAGCACCCCCCAAAGGAAACTCACACATTCACTCCATCCATGATGGACCTGAGGGAACCACGATTTTCAATGTCGGCATTGAGCACCCAACTTGTCACACAGACATGTCTTGACAAGTTGGCCCCATGAACTTCATTGATATAGGGATACCATGCTTGAAGCCTATGATTCCCATCCCAGACATGAAACATCTTCCCCTGAAGATGATGCAACTTTGGCTTGGACTCAAGATACTTCTCAAACTCATCATTGACTATTTTCCAATGACTATCCCATGTAGAGATGATATCAGGACCCACATCTATAGTAGACCCATCAATCCTCTCAACAGAAACATAGAACACGGCTGCTCCTGGATGGCATCCAGAGTAGAAGTCTCCTCTAAGCTTTAGGATGTCGTTGGCAAGGGTGGGCCTAACAACCTGCATAGAAATCATGGGGGGCTGCTATTTCATGAGCGGCATGAGCATGAGCGGAAAAAAAAAAAGCATGAGCAGACCATTGTAAGTCCACGGAAATAGGGTTAGGAGGCACGAAAATAAGGTCATGTGAAGTTGGAATGTGGCACCAGTGGACTTGAAATGCAACATTTTATTGCATTTACTTGCCGAAAATGGCTAAGTCCCAGATCTGACTAGGCCCGGAACTGGAAAAATAACGCCGAATTTCCGATTTTGGTGCCAGTCAGATCTGGGACTTAGCCATTTTAGGCCCCGAACTAGAAAAATGACGTTTTTTTTATTTGTTTTTTTTTTCGGTGCCATTTTACCAGTTCGGGGCCGAAAATGGCTAAGTCCCAGATCTGACTGGGCCCGAAACTGGAAAAATGGCGCCGAATTTCCGATTTTGGTGCCAGCCACCCTAGGGACTTAGCCATTTTCGGCCCCGAACTGGAAAAATGGCGCCATTTTTCCAGTTCGGGCCCGAAAATGGCTAAGTCCCAGATCTGATAGGGCGCGGAACTGGAAAAATGGTGCCGAATTTCCAGTTGCGGTTCCAGCCATCGTAGGGACTTAGCCATTTTCGGGGCCCGGAACTGGAAAAATGGCGCCATTTTTCCATTGCTAAGTCCCAGATCTGACTGGGCCCCGAACTGGAAAAATGGCGCCATTTTTCCAGTTCGGGCCCGAAAATGGCTAAGTCCCAGATCTGATAGGGCGCGGAACTGGAAAAATGGTGCCGAATTTCCAGTTGCGGTTCCAGCCATCGTAGGGACTTAGCCATATTCGGGGCTCGGAACTGGAAAAATGGCGCCATTTTTCCATTTCGGGGCCGAAAATGGCTAAGTCCCAGATCTGACTAGGCCCCGAACTGGAAAAATGGCGCCGAATTTCCGATTTTGGGTGCCAGCCAGATCTGGGACTTAGCCGTTTTCGGCCCCGAACTGGAAAAATGGCCGTTTTTTTTTTTTTTTTTTTTTTTTTTTTTTTTTTTTTTTTTTTTCCGGCGCCATTTTTCCAGTTCGGGGCCTAAAATGGCTAAGTCCCCAGATCTGACTGGGCCCCAAACTGGAAAAATGGCGCCGAATTTCCGATTTTGGGTGCCAGTCAGATCTGGGACTTAGCCGTTTTCAACCCCAAACTGGAAAAATGGCGTTTTTTTTTTTTTTTTTTTTTTCGGCGCCATTTTTCCAGTTCGGGGCCGAAAATGGCTAAGTCCCAGATCTGACTGGGCCCAGAACTGGAAAAATGGCGCCGAATTTCCGATTTTGGGTGCCAGTCAGATCTAGGACTTAGCCGTTTTCGGCCCCGAACTGGAAAAATATCGTTTTTCTTTTTTCTTTTTTCCCGACGCCATTTTTCCAGTTCGGGGCCGAAAATGGCTAAGTCCCAGATCTGACTGGGCCCAGAAATGGAAAAATGGCGCCGAATTTCCGATTTTGGGTGCCAGTCAGATCTGGGACTTGGCCGTTTTCGGCCACGAAATGGACAAATGGCGTTTTTTTTTTTTTTTTTTTTTTTTGCGGTTTTTTTTTTTCGGCGCCATTTTTCTATTTCGGGGCCGAAAATGGCTAAGTCCCAGATCTGATTGGCACCAAAATCGGAAATTCGGCGCTATTTTTCCAGTCATGCAGGTAATTCGAAGAGCGGATGGATGGAAATCCGGCGCCGGATTTCCATCCGCCAGGTAAGTCGGCGCGCAAAATTTCTGTCATGCAGGTAATTCGAAGAGCGGATGGATGAAAATCCGGCACCGGATTTCCATCGATCCGCTCTTCGAATTACCTGCATGACTGGAAAAATGGCGCCGAATTTCGATTTTGGTTGCCGGTCAGATCTGGGACTTAGCCGTTTTCGGCCCCGAACTGGAAAAATGGCGTTTTTTTTTTGTTTTTTTTTTCGGCGCCGTTTTTCCATTTCGGGGCCGAAAATGTCTAAGTCCCAGATCTGACTGGCACCAAAATCGGAAATTCGGCGCCATTTTTCCAGTCATGCAGGTAATTCGAAGAGCGGATGGATGGAAATCCGGCGCCGGATTTCCATCCGCCAGGTAGGTCGGCGCGCAAAATTTCCTTCATGCAGGTAATTCGAAGAGCGGATGGATGAAAATCCAGCGCCGGATTTCCATCGATCCGCTCTTCGAATTACCTGCATGACTGGAAAAATGGCGCCGAATTTCCGATTTTGGGTACCAATCAGATCTGGGACTTAGCCGTTTTCTGCCCCGAACTGGAAAAATGGCGTTTGTTTTTTTTTTTTTTTTCCGGCGCCATTTTTTCTATTTTGGGGCCGAAAAAGGCTAAGTGCCAGATCTGACTTGCACCAAAATCGGAAATTCGGCGCCATTTTTCCAGTCATGCAGGTAATTCGAAGAGCGGATGGATGGAAATCCGGCGCTGGATTTCCATCCGCCAGCTAGGTCGGCGCGCAAAATTTCCGTCATGCAGGTAATTCGAAGAGCGGATGGATGGAAATCCGGCGACGGATTTCCATCCGCCAGGTAGGTCGGCGCGCGAAATTTCCCTGAAGAAGGTAATTCGGAGGCGGATGGATGGAAATCCGGCGCCGGATTTCCATTCGCAAGGTTGGTCGGAGAGCGGATGGATGGAGATCCGGCGCCGAATTTCCATCCTGCAGGTAACTTGAATCCCGGATGGATGGAAATCCGGCGCCGAATTTCCATTCAGCAGGTAAGTCGGATCGCTGGCGTATGGATATTCGGCGCCGAATTTCCATTCGCCAGGAATTTCGAAGCGCTGAATTACCTTCCTGCGGGTAATTCTGATCGATGAATTACCTTCCTGCAGGTAATTCTGAGCGTGTCCGATTGATTTTTCGGATTTTTCTTGGAATCCTTCACTGCTAGAGGCAAATCGGACCAGCCTCGGACGGAAATTCGGCGCCGTTTTTCCATTCTGGGAGGTTTCTACGACTTCCTTTGAGGGGGGCCCCGATGGAAATTCGGCGCCGAATTTCCATCCGGGGGATGGTCTCTGTCGGAGAGGTGCCGGCCTCTCCGCCGCTCTGTTGGATATTCGGTGCCGAATTTCCGTCCAGGGGTTGAAATATGACGGCCAGGTGCTGGCCTCTCCCCCCTCCCCGACTGCATTGGAACGGCCCCGGATTGAAATTCGGCGCCGTTTTTCCATCTGGGGAGGTTTTTATGTCGACCAGTTTTCGGTCTGATCCCCCGACACGACTTCCTTTGGGGGGGCCCGGATGGAAATTCGGCGCCGAATCTCAATCCAGGGGATGCTCTCTGTCGAACACGTGCCGGCCTCTACGCCCGAGGCGACTTCATCCAGGCGTCCCCTGTTGGATATTCGGTGCCGAATTTCCATCCGGGGGTTGAAATGTGACGGCCAGGTGCCGGCCTCTCCCCCCTCCCCGACTGCATCCGAACCGCCCCGGATGGAAATTCGGCGCCGTTTTTCCATCTGGGGATGTTTTTATGCCGGCCAGTTTTCGGCCTGACCCCCCGACACGACTTCCTTTGGGGGGGGCCCGGATGGAAATTCGGCGCCGAATCTCCATCCAGGGGATGTTCTCTGTCGCACACGCGCCGGCCTCTGCGCCCGAGGCGACTTCATCCGGGCTTCCCCTTTTGTATATTCGGTGCCGAATTTCCGTCCGGGGGTTGCAATGTGAGGGCCAGATGGTGGCCTTTCCCCCGAGCCGACTGCATCCGAAAGGCCTCGGATGGAAATTCGGCGCCGTTTTTCCATCTGGCGATGTTTTTATGCCGGCCAGTTTTCGGCCTGACCCCTCGACACGACTTCCTTTGGGGGGGCCCGGATGGAAATTCGGCGCCGAATCTCCATCCAAGGGATATTCACTGTCGCACACGCGCCGGCCTCTGCGCCCGAGGCGACTTCATCCGGGCTTCCCTTGTTGTATATTCGGTGACGAATTTCCGTCCGGGGGTTGTAATGTGAGGGCCAGATGGCGGCCTTTCCCCCGAGCCGACGGCATCCGAAAGGCCTCGGATGGAAATTCGGCGCCGTTTTTCCATCCGCGGAGGTTTTTATGTTGGCCAGTTTTCGGCCTGACCCCCCGACAGGACTTCCTTTGGGTGGATCCGAATGGAAATTCGGCGCTGAATTTCTATCCGGGGGATGTTTTCTGTCAGACAGGTGCCGGCATCTCTGCCCCAGACAACTTCATCCGTGCGGCCCCTGTTGGATATTGGGTGATGGAGGAGCAGGAATCAGCAGAAGAACAGCAGCCCGCCATAGTTCCAAGGACAGATGAAGAGGACACCGCATCTGAGGGAGAGACAGACGAGATGGAAGAGGATGTTGAAGGTGGCCTCACGAGGAGTCTGCCTGCGGGAAAGAGGAAGGGGGAGAGGCTCATGTACACGCTCGGTGCAGAGAGCAGCCCGAAGCGCAAAGGGTCCCCAGCAATTGGGGAGTCTTCTGGAGCAGCCAAGAAAAAGGTGAAATTCTTAAGACCCACATTTCTGTTTCGTTGCTGATATGAATATAGCCCACACAAGACATCTGCACCATGCTGAAAGCATCGCAAACTAGAAGCCCAAACAGTGTGCGGCAACGCACACTGTTTGGGCCTACCAATTTGCTTGATTGTTCAGGTGCGAAACGCCCAAACTTGGGCACTACAGCAGGTTCAACACAACCCAAATTGCAACCTCAAACAGTGTGAGTTGAGCTGAACATTTCACTGCTGTTTCCGTCTGGATATCGGTTTTCCAGGATATGTATGTCAGGACGACAGAACCTTTCAGTGGCAGCTCAAACAGTGTGCGTTGGCGCACACTGTTTGAGCTCTACATGTCACGGTTTTCTCCGTGTCGAATTCGCCTTTTAGGGCACGTTTCTGATGATGGAATAACCATTCAGTGGCAGCTCAAACAGTGTGCGTTGGCGCACACTATTTGAGCTCTACATGTCACTGTTTTATTGGTGTTAAAATTCGGCATTTAGGGCACGTTTCTGATGATGGAATAACCATTCAGTGGCAGCTCAAACAGTGTGCGTTGGCGCACACTGTTTGAGCTGTACATGTCACTGTTTTTTTGGTGTTAAATTCGGACTTCCAGGGCAGGTTTATGATGATGAAATAACCATTCAGTGGCAGCTCAAACACTGTGCGTTGGCGCACACTGTTTGAGCTGTACATGTCACTTTTTTTTTGTGTTAAATTCGGACTTCCAGGGCAGGTTTATGATGATGAAATAACCATTCAGTGGCAGCTCAAACAGTGTGCGTTGGCGCACACTGTTTGAGCTGTACATGTCACTGTTTTTTTAGTGTTAAATTCGGACTTCCAGGGCAGGTTTATGATGATGAAATAACCATTCAGTGGCAGCTCAAACAGTGTGCGTTGGTGCACACTGTTTGAGCTGTACATGTCACTGTTTTTTTAGTGTTAAATTCGGACTTCCAGGGCAGGTTTATGATGATGAAATAACCATTCAGTGGCAGCTCAAACAGTGTGCGTTGGCGCACACTGTTTGAGTTGAACATGTAAGTGTTTTTTCAGATTGAAATTCGGCATTTAGGGCACGTTTCTGAGGATGAAATAACCATTCAGTGGTAGCTCAAACAGTGTGCGTTGGCGCACACTGTTTGAGCTGAACATGTAAGTGTTTTTTTGGTGTTAAAATTCGGCATTTAGGGCACGTTTCTGAGGATGAAATAACCATTCAGTGGCAGCTCAAACAGTGTGCGTTGGTGCACACTGTTTGAGCTCTACATTTAAGTGTTTTTCCGGTTTAAATTCGGCATTCAGGGCACGTTTCTGAGGATGAAATAACCATTCAGTGGCAGCTCAAACAGTGTGCGTTGGCGCACACTGTTTCAGCTGAACATGTCACTGTTTTTTTGGTGTTAAAATTCGGCATTTAGGGCACGTTTCTGAGGATGAAACAACCATTCATTGGCAGCTCAAACAGTGTGCGTTGGCGCACACTGTTTGAGCTCTACATGTCACTGTTTTATTCCGACTTCGAGGGCAGGTTTATGATGATGAAATAACCATTTAGTGGCAGCTCAAACAGTGTGCGTTGGCGCACACTGTTTGAGCTGTACATGTCACTGTTTTTTTGGTGTTAAATTCGGACTTCCAGGGCAGGTTTATGATGATGAAATAACCATTCAGTGGCAGCTGAAACAGTGTGCGCCAACGCACACTGTTTGAGCTGTACATGTCACTGTTTTTTTGGTGTTTAATTCGGACTTCCAGGGCAGGTTTATGATGATGAAATAACCATTCAGTGGCAGCTCAAACAGTGTGCGTTGGCGCACACTGTCTGAGCTGTACATGTCACTGTTTTTTTGGTGTTAAATTCGGACTTCCAGGGCAGGTTTATGATGATGAAATAACCATGCAGTGGCAGCTCAAACAGTGTGCGTTGGCGCACACTGTTTGAGTTGAATATGTAAGTGTTTTTTTCGATTGAAATTCGGCATTTAGGGCACGTTTCTGAGGATGAAATAACCATTCAGTGGCAGCTCAAATAGTGTGCGTTGGCGCACACTGTTTGAGCTCTACATTTAAGTGTTTTTCCGGTTTAAATTCGGCATTTAGGGCACGTTTCTGAGGATGAAATATCTTGGAGTTTACAATGAACACTTACCTGGCACAAGTAGATGTTCAATGATCATTTACATGGCAAGTGAAACAGTGTGCGTCAACGCACACTGTTTGAGCCCACTTTTACATTGTCTTTTTCTGTGGAATTCGACAACATAGGACATGTCTGTGAGGGTCAATGTACACTTACCTGGTAGCTTAAAATAGTGTGCGTCAACGTACACTCTTTGAGCCCACTTTTTCATGCCTCAGCCGTCGTTTCATGCCTCTCTAATATCAAGTTGAATGAACAACCCTGCAGGAGAAGATGCAAAGTGTGGCAGATGAGGTCCCTTCGGGTCAGGAGAAGGAGATAATTGTTGATGTGGACGATGAGTTCTATGAAAGCAAAGCCGCTGAGATGCTGGGGGGTCAGAAGGTAAACTCTCAGCTTGTGGTGCAAAGTATGCTTGCCCCGGGTGGGAGGTTGAAGATTCCCCTGTGTAGGTTGGTTTCCATGCCCGTCGTTCGTACACCCCTCGTCAAGGACATTCTCAAGCTAGAGGCCGAGTTTGTGCATGGGTATTTGGATGGATCCGCAGTCTTTTACGTTTCTACTAGGGATTCCAAAGGTATTGAGCTCCTTGTGGATCAGTCAATCGTGGACTCCTGGGACCCCATTTGGAGTCAGCTGAACGAATCCTTCGAACTTCTTCTCTCCAGGAAACCTTCCACCCAGGCATTCTCGGGAAAGAGTTTCACGTTTGGGATGGGAACCACCGCTTGCTTGCATGGATGGCTGTCATTGGGAGGCTGCACTCACAGGAGGAAGAGTGGCATTACTCTGGCATTACCCTAAACTTGTGCTGGATTGTGACGGGAACATGATGGGTCTTCTGATGGCAATGAATGATGTGAACAGGTTGGTTTCTCATTCTACATGTTCCACTTGTGGTTCCGTTCTTCTTTGATTGAAGACCTTGAATTGAATTTCATTCTGACTTGCAGATATCATTCTGCAGAGGAACGGAGACATCGCATGTCAAAACGAGTTTGGTTCATACACTGTATAGGATACAAAGGATAGGGCAGATGCCCTTGACCAACTTCAAGACCATCCTTTCAGCGGAGATGTACAAGAAGTGCGAAAGCTCCAAGACATCGGAAACGTGGTACTCGTTGACCCGTGAGGCTTTCATGGAGTACATGTACACGGTGAGATACATCTTCCTTCATCTGGTCTTCCATATTCCACATGTTTGTTTCTGTTTGTTTCCCTTGACCTTGTGCTGATGCAACTCTCTTGCATTCCCTTGCAGCAAGACATTGCAGATGCAGGGGAGCGTGACAAACTGGAATACTACAGCTCTACCCCTGAGGAGAGAAGGACAGCAAAGGGAGTTGAGAGTCGCATCCAGAAAGAGATGACCGCTACAAGAAGGACTATAATGAGTGCTTTCGTGAAGCAGTTGAGAATGTCAGTGACAATGTGCTGGACACCTGGCTTCACAAGGCCACTTACTGGAGCCAGGTGTGATGTCCTTCCCTGTGTCACTGTCTTTTCTCTTTTCCTGTCCTTATCTTTCTATTGCCTCTTACATTCGCTGTGATTGCTTTTGGGTTCATTCTTGCATTTGTATTGTTTTGCAGTTGGAAGAAAGGGCCAGATCCGTTCTGCATACTCAGCTGGCTGACTATGGCATTAGTATGATAGCACCGAAGGTGTCCTTCGAAGCATACATGAGGAAATGGAGAGCCACAGTGTGACACTCTTATTTCTTTAGAGAGTTCAGCAAGGAGGGTGGCATCAGTCGAACAAATGAGCTGGACCAGCAAGAAAAAGGAGAGGAAGCCTGGAAACGATGCCTTTACAGGTGCACACTCTTGCACTACTTATTTGTGCTGTGGTTGCAATGTGTTGTGTGGCATACTGTTGAAGGGGGTCTTCCTGGTGTGATGGAAAAGTTGCCACACAATATTTCCATTGTAAAATGAGGCTGTCTCTGTTGCTGCAGGTACATAAAGTTTGTTCTCCTGGAAGAGAATTGCCTGGACAAACATCCGGATTTCGTGGACCTGTGGCTTGTCCCTGCTGGCAACCAGACCATGTTTACTACTGGGATCTTGCATGACTGGGGCCCAGACCATCTTTCTTCTTGTGGTTGGTATTTGGATTGCCCTCCTTCTGAGACCCCAGCTCCAGAGGTGTCTTTGAGGAGAGAGAATGACCGTATTGCAGCCACTGCCGCAGCAGCCGACCTCAACATTCATGAACGTAATTTGAGGACTCTTGCAGAGAAGGAGCCTCCGCTCAGGATACCCCAGGTAGAGGAAGAAAGGCAAAGGGAAAAGATGTTGCTGGTGTTGTTGGGAAGGGAAGGGGTAGAGGGAAGGTGGCACAAGGGCAGGGAAGTGTTGCAGATATTGGCCCTGTGGAGCATGTCCAGCAGACTCCACCGCATGGTAGGGGATCCGGGAGAAAAAACAAGGGGGTGGTTGATCCCAAGGACCCGTACCATGCAGTGGAACATCCCACGAGGGTCATTCGCCCAACCAGGTTGGAGATGGCCAACGTCGGGTTCCTTGCCATGATGGAGTCGAAGAAATCTGATTACAAGGGCGAGCCATCACCTGTGTGGGACAGGATTGTGCAGTTCCTCAGCACGGTGCGTGTTCTCTTTGGGTTTTGTGGCTTTGTTGTTTTTGTCTGCTGTGGGCATGGATCGTTTCTAAACTTGTGAGAATTCCATTGTATTTTTGTTTGCAGGCTAAAATGACCAAATCCTGGGTGAACGGGAAGGAGAAGCCATATGCAGCCGAACTCATCATCTTGGACATCCCTGATGGGTTGGCAGTCCCGGATATCCCTCCATCGGGTGCTTGTCCGGGTTGGAATGCTTTTGATGAGCGCTACTGGCGGTGGGTTTTTCTCCTTTTGCAACTTCTTCCTGTCCGATGCAGGTGTTTTGGTGCTCATCAAGTCCATCGACGGTCGGTGTGTCGCCGTGCACTTTCCAGCTATTTGAAAGCCTCGGGCATGAGAGTCGTGAAGACATGGAATTGTGTGAACAACATGTACCTTACGAAGGGGGATCGTCCGGGAGAGATGGTGAGTTTGCCTTCTTCTTCCTCTTCTTGGTTGTTCTCGGATGGGGTTATAGGTTGCTGAACTCATATGTAGGGGCCCGATTTTTTTTTGCTTCTTAGTTCCTTGTGGATGTCATGTTCGCAGACTCGTCTATTTGAAGTGTTTGTCTCGTCCGGGTGCATCCACAAACGACTCCGGCCGGCATTACCGAGTTTGTCATCACTCATGGGGCCAAGTTCATAGATGACAGGACAGATCCCCCCACGGATGACATGCATCACAACTACGTCGACAGCAACATGTGCTTGCGAAGGGGAATGGGGTTCCTTGGAGAGGGGCGAGGGAGAGGAGCCCGGCTTTCATTCAAACAATTGTAGAGTGCTGCACCTACACAGACGCCAAAGTTCTGGATTTGTCGATGGGCACAGGGTTCTCTTCAACATTCACATTTCATGAGGTTTGATTGAGCTTGCACTTTCAGTACTTCCCACCGTTCCGAATGTGTCTTCAATGTCTTCTTCATTCATTCTATTCCACTGCAGGTGCTTCTTACCACGCTTGCAAGGCCAGTGCGCGACATCTCTTTTGGGATTGAAGGGGATGCTGAGATTTACAAGAACCTCCTGATGGGTTTGGGTGGACACACTTCTCAAGTCCTTCCGAAGCCCCGTCCCGTTGATACTGATACAGAGGAGACTTCTGACAAGGAGCTGGACTCCAACTTTGCCTGTGAGTAAGTTCAACCTTTGCATGCTTGCATTGTTGTTTCAATATCGAGAATCGCTGTTCTTGAGGCAAAGTGCACATTGGAGACATCCTCTTTGTTGGACTTGTGCATTGCATCATTGTATTAAAAATGGGGTTTTGTGGACATGTGCAGGAGTCCGCGTGCTTCCACTTGCCCTCCAGGGCTATCACACCTATTTGGACTTGTTTGCAGTCCTCCTCGGTCTTGCGTGCTACCTGTCTATGCGGAGGCACTCGCAGCAAGCATGTCCGTTCATGGGACTCCGAGTCCCCTTACGACGGCCTTCGTAGAACACGTGGTGTTGGGCCAGATCTTTGTAGATGACATAGCACAGGAGGTGGACACTGATTGTGATGACTGCGACACTTGATATGAAGTTTTCTTTTGGTTTAATTCTGGGCCAAATTTGAAATGGGATGGTTGTGTGTCCTTGTTGTCCTGTTTGCAATGTGTGCGTGGAATTCACATTCATGGTTACAAACTATTGTTGGAGATGGGGGGGTTGCATGGACTGCCTGGATTGTTCCTTCAATCTATTTGGTGTTTTGTGGACCTCACAGACTTAAGTACATTGCGAAACAAACAAACCACTTTGGTTCGTGTAGAGCATCCTCGCATCATTTGCTAGTTGGTCCCCAAACTATTTCTGCTAGAAGAATGGTTGGTGAATCCATCACGGTGAAGTCCACCTCATCAAAAACTGTTCAGGCATTCTCAATTCTACCCAAATCAACCCGCGGAAATAGGTGACACCACTCGGAAATAGGTGACATCCGCGGAAATAGGCACTGTTTGCATGCTGACATGGCGTGAGCCTGTGCTGGGCTCACGCTTTCCTGGGCTCACAGGCTCACGCCTCCGGGCTCACGGAATAGCACCCCCCCGTCACATTACTACCCCGAATGGAAATTCGGCACCCAATATCCAACGGGGCCGCACGGATGAAGTCGTCTGGGGCAGAGATGCCGGCACCTGTCCGACAGAAAACATCCCCCGGATGGAAATTCAACGCCGAATTTCCATTCGGATCCACCCAAAGGAAGTCCTGTCAGGGGGTCAGGCCGAAAACTGGCCGACATAAAAACCTCCGCGGATGGAAAAACGACGCCGAATTTCCATCCGAGGCCTTTCGGATGCCGTCGGCTCGGGGGAAAGGCCGCCATCTGGCCCTCACATTACAACCCCCGGACGGAAATTCGGCACCGAATATACAACAGGGGAAGCCCGGATGAAGTCGCCTCGGGCGCAGAGGCCGGCGCGTGTGCGACAATGAATATCCCTTGGATGGAGATTCGGTGCCGAATTTCCATCCGGGCCCCCCAAAGGAAGTCGTGTCGAGGGGTCAGGCCGAAAACTGGCCGGCATAAAAACATCGCCAGATGGAAAAACGGCGCCGAATTTCCATCCGAGGCCTTTCGGATGCAGTCGGCTCGGGGGAAAGGCCGCCATCTGGCCCTCACATTGCAACCCCCGGACGGAAATTCGGCACCGAATATACAACAGGGGAAGCCGGATGAAGTCGCCTCGGGGCGCAGAGGCCGGCGCGTGTGCGACAGAGAACATCCCCTGGATGGAGATTCGGTGCCGAATTTCCATCCGGGCCCCCCCCAAAGGAAGTCGTGTCGGGGGGTCAGGCCGAAAACTGGCCGGCATAAAAACATCCCCAGATGGAAAAACGGCGCCGAATTTCCATCCGGGGCGGTTCGGATGCAGTCGGGGAGGGGGGAGAGGCCGGCACCTGGCCGTCACAATTCAACCCCCGGACGGAAATTCGGCACCGAATATCCAACAGGGGACGCCTGGATGAAGTCGCCTCGGGCGTAGAGGCCGGCACGTGTTCGACAGAGAGCATCCCTGGATTGAGATTCGGCGCCGAATTTCCATCCGGGCCCCCCAAAGGAAGTCGTGGGGGGGGTCAGACCGAAAACTGGTCGACATAAAAACCTCCCCAGATGGAAAAACGGCGCGAATTTCAATCCGGGGCCGTTCCAATGCAGTCGGGGGGGGGGAGAGGCCGGCACCTGGCCGTCATATTTCAACCCCCGGACGGGAAATTTGGCACCGAATATCCAACAGAGCGGCGGAGAGGCCGACACCTCTCCGACAGAGACCATCCCCCGGATGGAAATTCGGTGCCGAATTTCCATTGGGGCCCCCTCAAAGGAAGTCGTAAAAACCTCCCCAGATGGAAAAATGGCGCCGAATTTCCATCCGGGGCCGTTCCAATGCAGTCGGGGAGGGGGGAGAGGCCAGCACCTGGCCGTCATATTTCAACCCCCGGACGGAAATTCGGCACCGAATATCCAACAGAGCGGCGGAGAGGCCGGCACCTCTCCGACAGAGACCATCCCCCGGATGGAAATTCGGCGCCGAATTTCCATCGGGGCCCCCTCAAAGGAAGTCGCAGAAACCTCCCAGAATGGAAAAACGGCGCCGAATTTCCGTCCGAGGCTGTTCCGATTTGCCTTTAGCAGTTAAGGATTCCAAGAAAAATCCGAAAAATCAGTCGGACACGCTCAGAATTACCTGCAGGAAGGTAATTCAGCGCTTCGAAATTCCTGGCGAATGGAAATTCGGCGCCGAATATCCATACGCCAGCGATCCGACTTACCTGCTGGATGGAAATTCGGCGCCGGATTTCCATCCATCCGGGATACGAGTTACCTGCAAGATGGAAATTCGGCGCCGGATTTCCATCCATCCGCCTCCGAATTACCTTCTTGAGGGAAATTTCGCGCGCCGACCTACCTGGCGGATGGAAATCCGGCGCCGGATTTCCATCCATCCGCTCTTCGAATTACCTGCATGACTGGAAAAATGGCGCCGAATTTCCGATTTTGGTGCCAGTTAGATCTGGGACTTAGACATTTTCGGCCCCGAAATGGAAAAACAGCGCTGGAAAAAAAAAACAAAAAAAAACGCCATTTTTCCAGTTCGGGCCCGAAAACGGCTAAGTCCCAGATCTGACTGGCACCCAAAATCGGAAATTCGGCGCATTTTTCCAGTCATGCAGGTAATTCGAAGAGCTGATCGATGGAAATCCGGTGCCGATTTTAATCCATCCGCTCTTCGAATTACCTGCATGACGGAAATTTTGCGCGCCGACTTACCTGGCGGATGGAAATCCGGCGCCGGATTTCCATTCATCCGCTATTCGAATTACCTGCATGACTGGAAAAATGGCGCCGAATTTCCGATTTTGGTGCTAGTCAGATCTGGGACTAAGCCATTTTCGGCCCCGAAAATGGAAAAATGGCGCCGAAGAAAAAAACCAGAAAAAAAAAAAAAAAAAAAAAAAACGCCATTTTTCCACGGGGCCGAAAACGGCTAAGTCCCAGATCTGACTGGCACCCAAAATCGGAAATTCGGCGCCATTTTTCCATTTCTGGGCCCAGTCAGATCTGGGACTTAGCCATTTTCGGCCCCGATCTGGAAAAATAGAGCCGGGAAAAAAAAAAAAAAAAAAAAAAAAAAAAAAACGATATTTTTCTAGTTCGGGGCCGAAAACGGCTAAGTCCCAGATTTGACTGGAACCCAAAATCGGAAATTCGGCGCCATTTTTCCAGTTCTGGGCCCAGTCAGATCTGGGACTTAGCCATTTTCGGCCTCGAACAAGAAAAATGGCGCGGGAAAAAAAAAAAACAAAAAAAAAAAAAAAAAAAAACGCCATTTTTTTGTTCGGGGGCCGAAAACGGCTAAGTCCCAGATCTGACTGTCACCCAAAATCGGAAATTCGGCGCCATTTTTCCATTTCTGGGCCCAGTCAGATCTGGGACTTACCCATTTTCGGCCCCGAACTGGAAAAATGGCGCCGGAAAAAAAAAAAAAAAAAAAAAAAAAAAACGCCATTTTTACAGTTCGGGGCCGAAAACGGCTAAGTCCCAGATCTGACTGGCACCCAAAATCGGAAATTCGGCGCCATTTTTCCAGTTCCGGGCCCAGTCAGATCTGGGACTTAGCCATTTCAGGCCCCGAACGAGAAAAATGGCGCCGAAAAAACAAAAAAAAAAAAAAAAAAAAAAAAAAAAAAAACGCCATTTTTTCTAGTTTGGGGTCGAAAACGGCTAAGTCCCAGATCTGACTGGCACCCAAATTCGGAAATTCGGCGCCATTTTTCCAGTTCGGGCCCAGTCAGATCTGGGACTTAGCCATTTTCGGCCCCGAACTCGAAAAATGGCGCCGGGAAAAAAAAAAAAAAAAAAAAAAAAAAACCGCCATTTTTACAGTTCGGGGGCCGAAAACGGCTAAGTCCCAGATCTGACTGGCACCCAAAATCGGAAATTCGGCGCCATTTTTCCATTTCTGGGCCCAGTCAGATCTGGGACTTAGCCATTTTCGGCCCCGAAATGGAAAAATGGCGCCATTTTTCCAGTTCTGGGCCCCGAAAATGGCTAAGTCCCTACGATGGCTGGAACCGCAACTAGAAATTCGGCACCATTTTTCCAGTTCCGCGCCCTATCAGATTTGGGACTTAGCCATTTTCGGGCCCGAACTGGAAAAATGGCGTCATTTTTCCAGTTCCGCGCCCTATCAGATCTGGGACTTAGCCATTTTCGGGCCTGAACTGGAAAAATGGCGCCATTTTTCCAGTTCGGGCCCGAAAATGGCTAAGTCCCTAGGGTGGCTGGCACCAAAATCGGAAATTCGGCGCCATTTTTCCAGTTCCGGGCCCAGTCAGATCTGGGACTTAGCCATTTTCGGCAAGTAAATGCAATAAAATGTTGCATTTCAAGTCCACTGGTGTCACATTCCACCTTCACATGACCCTATTTCCGTGCCTCCTAACCCTATTTCCGTGGACTTACAATGGTCTGCTCATGCTTTTTTTTTTCCCGCTCATGCTCATTCCGCTTATGAAATAGCAGCCCCCATGATTTCTATGCAGGTTGTTAGGCCCCCTTGCCAACGACATCCTAAAGCTTAGAGGAGACTTCTACTCTGGATGTCATCCAGGTGCAGCTGTGTTCTATGTTTCTGTTGAGAGGATTGATGGGTCTACTATAGATGTGGGTCCTGATATCATCTCTACATGGGATAGTCATTGGAAAATAGCCAATGATGAGTTTGAGAAGTATCTTGAGTCCAAGCCAAAGTTGCATCATCTTCGGGGGAAGATGTTTCATGTCTGGGATGGGAATCATAGGCTTCAAGCATGGTATCCCTATATCAATGAAGTTCATGGGGCCAACTTGTCAAGACATGTCTGTGTGACAAGTTGGGTGCTCAATGCCGACATTGAAAATCGTGGTTCCCTCAGGTCCATCATGGATGGAGTGAATGTGTGAGTTTCCTTTCTATTCTTCATTTACTTTCATGTTCAATGTTGTCATGTTCTTGGTACATATACACATCTTCTTTCTAATGATCACATTTTGTATGTGAAGGGCAACAGAGAGGGCACATGTTACATCCAAATTTGTACCGGGTTGTTCACAACCTGTCTGACTCAGACGAGGTCATGGAAGTTCCGAGATCGTCCTAGAGATCAGGCAAGTCCTCAATGGACGTTAGTGGAGGAGGGAGTTATATTCCCAGCACGAGCACCGCAGTTCGATCTATTCTTGAAATTCTGCGAGGGCTTCACCTGGAGGGACATCGGTCGGAGCTGGCCGGGCTGGACTACATCAAGTTCGCAATTAAATTGGTTACATGCCTTCCCGCCGACGTCGACGGTAATATCTTCTTTGAGTTCCCTCCTCGGGCGGACTACTCGAGGGCGTCCGGAATGTTGACAGATATGGATAGAAAACATGACGGTCATCCTTGGTGCGTTACCAAAACCACCAGCATGAAGATGCTCGATGGTTTCCGGTGCGCTACGTTGTTTGTGCGGGCGCGTTGCGGTGTTTCTCCCCAACTTGCTTCCACTTTAAATCCAGAGGTCACAGGAACGAGACCGATTGGATAGGCACAGCTCATCAACCATTTCGAGCTCAGGAGAAGGTTCCGAACTCCACATTTAAGTGTGCGCATTGCAAAGAACCACCACACTGCATGTCTGTTTGTAATGCCAAGCAGTTCTATGTGTTGCACCGTTTCCCTGACCTCACCCGAGCTTGCATACACGTTGGTTCCCATTGTCACAAATTGGCGAGGGGGAACAAAAATGGCGCCGAATTACCTGTCATGAGGGGACCTATAGCCGCGGAATTCGGCACTATTTTTCGCCAGAGAGACCTATTACCGCGAAATACGTCGCCGTTTTTTCAGGTTACGGACCCTATTACCGTGAAATTCGGCGCCATATTTGCACATGTCGCTGGGAATTGGCATGAGCGGAAGACGAAATATCATGAGCACAACTGTCAAAACTACAATTTTCCCTTCATGGGGCCAAATAATATATTTGTTTTTTCTGACACATTGCATTAAATTAATGTTTTTTATTGTTTTTTATTTTCGAAATTTGTACTTCTGCTCATGAAAACCGATTGTCTTACTACTCCGCTCATGCCGCTCATGCCGCTCATGCTCATGAAATAGCTAACCTCGTCTAGGGGTGTTGAATGAAGCACGCACCCTGTCACACACCATGCACCTAGCCACAAACTGTTGCACCTCTGTATGCATGCCACGCCACCAATACTGCCCTTGTAGTAAACTGTGAGTGCGTCACACTCCAAAATGCTCCAACTCCTCATGGGCATGCCGCACTAACCGTGCACGCTGTGTGGGGTGAGGCACAATCCTCACCCGACCATCCTCCCACACTCGAAGTAGGTGTATCCCCTCCCACTTGAATCTCTTGGCTCGTTGCAGGATCCGATCCCTCTCCCTGGCAGTCACAGTGGCTGCCGTGTCTCTCGTGCGGAGGTAGTCTAACACAGCCGAATCCTCATGTATATCTCTGGCACCACCTGGCTCATCACTAGCCTCAGGGTCCTCAGACACTCCGTCTACAGTCATCCCTGTTGTAGGTCCAACCTGACCTCCCGATGCCAAGATACACAAAAATGCAGATGCGTGCCATCCCGGCACCATCTCCTCGTCCGTCTCACCATGCCACCGAGCTCCAGTGTCATCCTGCTGGCTCATGCATGGATTGCGACAATCCATCCGCATCCCAATTGACCAAACCCGGTCGATGCACAACCTGAAAGTCATACTCCTGGAGTATGAGTGCCCACCGTGCAAGCTTCCCCGTAAGCTTGTCTGACTCCATCAACCACTTGAGTGGCTGGTGATCCGTGACAAGGGTGAAAAGATTGCCGTATAGATAGCACCTGAAGTGTGCCACGGCCCACACTGCAGCTAAGCACTCTCCCTCATATGAGCTGTACTTAGCCTCTGCAGCGTTGTTCGAGCGGCTAGCATAAGCCACTACGAACTCTCTTCCCTCATCATCCCACCTGTGTGAGCACCGCTCCAAGCCCCAACATGCTCCAATCCGTATGCAGCTGAAAGGGACGCCCCCTGATAGGTTGTCTCAGGATAGGCGCCCAGGTCAACCTCGCCTTGAGCTCTTGAAAAGCTCGTTCCTGCTCATCTTCCCACTGCCACTCCTGGTCCACCTTGGTCAGCTTGGTTAGAGCCTTTGCAATGGTACTAAATCCCTTGACAAACCGTCTATAATAGTTTGCCAACCCCATGAAAGCTCGAACTCCGTTCACATCCGTGGGGCGTGGAATTTGTGCAATGGTCATTTGTGGCTGAAGCATACTCTCCACCAGAGAGCTCCACCAAACCTGCCTCCCAGAGATCTTGAGTCCTCATCTGAATCAAAGACCTCTCCATGTCACTGTATCTATAGGGTCTCCGAAAGATTGGCGTGTCAGTGGCCAACTCAATACGGATCTCTTGACCCTTCAGTGCTCCCAAGTCCTTCAAACTGAAGGCAAAGCAATTCCTGTAAGCCCTCAGGAACCGCCGTATACGTCGTCTCTCTCCTCCGGTGACAATGGGTCCAATGTCAGGCTCCCAATTGTCCTCCGTAACTGCAACCTTAAGTCCAGTGGGCTTAGAGGTAGAGGACGCGTCCAGTGGTTGCTATGTTGCAACCTCTTGAGCAGTACTCCCTACCTGTTCAGTCAGTGACAATGCCTCATCCTGCCCCATCATCTTATCCTCAAGGACTTCCTCCACCCGAGAAAAATCCCCAACCTCATCTTTCACCGCCACCTTGGCTGCCAACTCCCTCTGAACCTCGAGCACCTCCCACGTGTGCCATGGATGCCTGCACCCCGTGGTCCTCACATACTCGCCCCCACTCACTGCCTGTACCATCTCGGTAGGCAGAGAGACCATTGAGGGAAGTGTACTCCGCACTCTACGTTGCTCAGCCATAGCCAAGCTGATAATCCAGGTCAAGCAATTTGATCCATTGCTTGCCCCACACCTGACGACGTGATGCCTCAGAAAGAGACGACACCGCCGTGGTACCAGTGGGAAATACCCATTGCCCGCTCATGCTCGTCAGCATTAGGCTCCACTAACTGCTGCAACTGAGCATCCCACAGGAGGCCAGGTCCACTATCCCGGAAAGCATGTGATCCTGGGAAGCTGAGCAGTGTAGGTAATGCTGCTCGTGGTTGACCCACCTTATTGACCACTGCCAAAGGCGAACGGTCATCGTGTCTAACACGCTGAGACTGCCTCCCTGTGTCCAAAATGTTATCCACTGTGAGATGTGCTGGCCGCTGCACCCCATCAAATGCACGCTTGAGCAGTGCGGGTGGCATCAAGTTAGTCCACCATAGTCGTGGACGATGAGCCCGTGACCCCACTGTAGCTGCATCTAGCAACACTTCTGACCCAAGCCACGACCGGACTTGATGCACACTGGCCATCACCCTGGCCCAAGAATCGCCCATTAGTGGCACATTCTCCAAGATGTATACTGGAGATACAGCTTGATGAATCTGCAAGTGGCGCAAAACCCGCACCATCTCCCAAAACAGACCCGACCTCGAGTCTCGCAATCCATTGCCATGCCTGGCTGATGAATGCCCTTGGCAGGGGCCACTACCAGATCAATGGAGCCAACCTGCTCCAAATCCTGCGCCCCCAGCAACGAAATGTTTGCTGACGAGGCTTGTTGGTATCCACGAACTGCAGACACTGGCAACAAATCAGGGTACTGCTGTACCAACTGAGCAACATGGCACAGTGAGACGCGTCGTGCAATCTCATCCTTCTCCACATACAGGTAACGTCGAACTCGTACACCTGCCTACAGCACTGCAGCCAATCCAGTGCTGATCCCGCCAAACAAGTCCAGAAGGCATGCCTTCATCCGGGCACTACCACACAAGAGGTGTGGTGTCCAATGGTGACAACTGAGGTGGTCCTGGTGCAATCACCACACTCTCCTCTTCCCCTGACGGTACAAAGGCCTCTACCCAGGCTTGTTGCACCCGTCCATCAGCAGCCTGCTGCAAATCTTTGCCCGTACCCCACAATGGAGTGTGAGCAACCATGGCAGGCAACTCCGCCGTACCATGCATGTCATCTTGCTCTGCGGGAGGTGGCACATCCTCTGCATGGGCATTGCCATCCAGCAACTCTCCAGGCCAACTAACTGCAGCTGTAAAGGTGGCTAGTGTTGGCATCCTGCCCCGCTAGGCAGCCGCAATACCTCCAATGAATGTCACAGGGAGCTGTACACGACGACCCTCCCCTAACTACCATCCAGGCCTATAGGAAGCTGACTCCTCCCAAAAATCCAGGGTGAAGCCCATGGGGTACAACACTGCCCCACCAACCAGGACATCGTACGAGACGGCGTCTGTCACAATGGCCTTGGTTCGCATCGCTGAACCATCTGTAGGGTGATCCGACTGTAGTCCAATGGCCAACTCATGCCGTGTCATGCCCCGAGCCTGCTCTGATCCTCCCAGAGATGTCTGTATCTGGAAAAGACAAGGCTCCATATCCGCCTCCATGAGGCCCAAACCTGCACTAGCAGCTCTGCCCAACATCAGTGGCTGAGCTCCCGAGTCCAACAAGACCCGCAGGCCGGTACTTCTTGCCTGCCGGTCCACTCAAAGTGAAAATGCCATCCTAGTTGTCTAACAAGACAACTGCAGGTGTCACCATGGCGCGCTCAAAGGCTGGCCTAGCTGGCAGCTCCGTCAACCTGGCAGCTGCATCTTGCCATGGCGCAGCCGTGGCAGTCTTGACCCTCAACGGCCAAACGGAAAGAGTGAATTCCGTAGTGAAGCAGATCTTGCGGAATTACGTGTCGGCAGACCAATCAGACTGGGTGGAACACTTAGACATGGTAGAGTTCTGTTTTAATAACACAAAACACTCCGCAACAGGAGTTTCCCCTTTCGTATTGGTCTATGGAAAAGCACCTTTGGTGCCGACAAGTTGGGCCGCCCAGGACGTTGAGGAACCGGCAGTAGCGGCAGTACTAGAAGAACGCGAGCGTTTGTTGAAGCTCGCAAAGTACAACATTGCCAAAGCGAGGAAACGGTATGAAAGGCAGGCGAATCGGAAGCGGAGGGAAGTGAAGTTTGAGGCAGGCACGGAGGTCTGGTTGAACATCAAGAATTTCCGACTACCTCCGGAAGTGAGTCCAAAACTCGTACCTCCGTATGCGGGACCCTTTCGCATCCGGAAGGTTATGAATGAGGATGTGTATGAATTGGAGCTGCCGGCAAACAGCAAGGTGCATCCAGTATTTCATGTCTCCCTTTTGAAGCCTTACTTCAAAGATGAAGCGCGTCCGAATCGGCATCAAGTGTTGCGTCCGCCACCTGTGCTGTTGGATCATGAAAATGAACCTGAGTACGAGGTGGAGGCAGTACTTAAGTCAAGGAGGTTCAAGAACCGAGAAACGGAGTATCTCGTCAAATGGAAGGGCTATCATCATGTGGAGGCATCTTGGGTGCGTGCCTCAGAAATGGGAAACGCATCCGAGGCGGTTGCAGTTTTCGAAGGGCGACCTCAAAAGCGGAAGAAGCGTTGATGGGGACATCAACCTTGGAGTGTGGGGGGGAGGAAATGCATGCTTAGCCCGGCTTAGCTAGCTCAGGAATCCGATTGCAAAAACTTGTATTGTACAAAAAATTTGTTATAAAGGAAATGGGTTCCAAATGTTGTGTGTCCTATTTTGTTTGGAATGGTGATGCATGGTGTGGTTGGCTAGTGTGTAGAATGCATGCTAGCTTACAAAAGAGGGAGAGGTAAATTGGGTTAATCGTGTGTTTGCGCAGTGCCAAAATCGGGTGACTCCCATCCGAGGGGCAAGGAAACATGCGCCTTTTTTGGGAGTTCACGTGCTAGTGCGCACCTGGCGCGTGCGTGTACTATAATTGCGCTACCGAGGTGGTTGCCTTGTAGTGCGGGCTAACGCGGAAGCTATGTGCTTCCGTTCACGTACTATAATCGTGTAGCCTCGGACGAAGTCGTAGTGTGGCTTCGACGTGTTCCCGTACCATGCCAGCATTCCAAGACGGACCCAATTGTAGTGATTGGGGCGCACGGTTGGTTCAAGGTTATTCCTAGTCAAAGGGGGTTCGAGGTGAACCCTTGCGCAAAGTGATGCCAAAAGCGGCATCAGGAGCGATCTCAAGCAATGTTGCAGTAAGGCGATTTGATCCTCGGGGAGGATCGTTCCTTGACCTTGAAGAAGGCCAAGAAGAGTGCACTGGGAGGAGCTTGAGAGGCTCCACCCTGGCCGGGACTTGGAAGAAGTCTGCCGAACTAGCTAGTGGAGAGTAGAGTCAAGTGTGGGGTTTGGTTCTTTGCCATGGGATGCCAAGGTACGGAAACAAACTCCTTGATGTGGGACGCCACAACTTGGATGTTCGTTTCTACAAAATGGACAAGTCGATGAGGACATCGACTCCCTGTTGGTAGGGGTGTGTGTGGCGGCCCTTTGCCTTGAGGGCAGGGGGTCGGGACACATGAGGGGCTGCCCCTATGGTGGGGGCAGCGGCAGCGATAGGTATGGGGGGCTGAAGCACCCTTGAGTGCCCAAGGCACTCAAGGAGGCGGAGGCGCTCACTAGGCGGAGCCCCGCACACCGGGTTGCGGTGGCTCCACAAGGGGTGATGGTAGCTTAGCGGACTTAGTGGGGGTGGCATAGGACTCACCATGGGCGGAGACCTTGTGGTGGGAGTCGTGGGGAGTCTTGGGACTCATCACGGTCCATAGGGGCCGTGGTGAGTGGGCCAAGACTCACCGCGACTCATCACCGGGAGTCGAGGGTTTTCGTGGTGGTTCGCCATAAAATGGCATGACTGGTTGTGAAACCCCCGCGGATAGCTACAGAAGTATATATAGGGAGTAGTAACCCCGAGAACGGTGCAAGCCCGTTGGTGACCAAAAATTAGTGAGGAAGCGAGCGAGCTGGAAAGCGACCAAAGAGTGGGGAGCTGTTCCGGACTGCCAACTACCAAAGGGAATTCCCGCTGGTTCCAAATCGGTGGAGGGTTCTTTGGGAGTTCAAAGGGGGACCATTATGCCCCGGTGAGCAGCCGAAGCTCCAAGTTGGTCCGGCGGCCAGGTTGGGAGTTAGCGCGCATCAAGCTAGCAACTATGACCTGAAGGGGAGCTTACCGAAGTGAGGTGCGCGACACACCAACTGTCGAACTCCTGGATAAAGTCATCCAGCTCAATTGTGCCCACAGCTCCAGAGTACCTACGAGGCCCCTTGGTAGCTCCATACTCCTCCATGTCGTCCCACAACAATGGCGAATGAAAACTGCACACCTGTTGATGAAGCCTCCGAGTCTGTGTCTGACTCTGCACTAGTTGAGGGTGGAGTGAAGGTGGTCTGAAACGAATACCTCATCTGAACCCACTCTCACTGCTACTGCATGTAGCCATATTCCCCTCAGAACCCCTGGGTAACTCCGTGATGACACTCACAATGTGCACCTCCCCCACGTGATACTATAAGGCTCTAGTACTAATTCTAATAGTGACACGGGTAGGCACCTGTTGCAGTTTAAGGGTCATATCCCAGTGGCTCAGGGCACCTGCACCTGCATCCACCGCAAGAACTCCTATGGTTGGCTGGTCATCAACCCAGTCTCACCATAGAAGAAACACTGGTGGTCTTGCTGGTCATCACTCCAGCACCCACCGACAGCATACTCTAGGATTGACCGGTGATCAAATCCGGCCTAATCCCTATGAAAGCAAGCGCCCACACAAAACCAACATGGCGCACAGTCAAGCATGCAGGTGTTGGGGGGGATCCAAACACAAGAAATCAAAACATCAACACCCCCACACCAAAATCCATCTGCAATGCTGATCCTGTAGAATATCCCAGCCCCAAATCCCAGACTGACTGGCCTCCACCAAGAGAGGCTTTGGCAACTACAAGTACAAAGTAATGAAAATAGTAAAGAGATGGAGGGGAAGAATAGAAGCCCGACCAAGCAAGATCTAATCCTGATCTATGCTATCAACTGCCAGACTTCTCTCAAAGTGCCTCGCTCTGCATGATGGTAAGGTGTAGGCGGTATATCTATGTCCAGAAACCTGCCACTAACCTTGTCCCAAGCTACAGTAGCTCGCTCTAACCAACCCTCCTCCTCTTTCCGTGAGGTAGAGACAAAGCAGTACTCCCCTATCTCCCGCTCACTGAACACTAAAAAAAATAAAGGTAGGGTGTGACAGTCTCTCAACTCGAAAGCTTTGAGACGGTTGTGGGTGTCCTCATTGCGAATGACTGCATCTCCTTCAAGCAAAACAAACTTGTCATTGCCAATGAACCCCCGCTCGTGGTTGCCTTGTGCAGAGCGTGTCCGGCTGCAACCATGTCTGATTGCACAAACTTGTGTAGCTCCTGCTCCTCTGCTCCAGTACACCACGGCCTTGTGGCTGAACACCTTGGTCCCCGGGGCTATCTTTGGCTGTGTTCCAAGCCTAGCTTTCACCCAGTTTGGTATTTCACCTACAGCTGCAGAACTGCTGGCTCCAACAGAGTTCTGACTGTCAAAAGCAATATTGAGGCCCTCAACGCCAACTACAGCAGTTTGTTGTCTACTGCTAATGCCTGACTCCCAGTATGCAATCAACTCGTCCAACTGTTCTCCACTCAAATCAGTATGAGTTCCTTGGGAAACATAAATCTTGTCCCCTTGTGTGCACAGGCTAAGAGAAGAGACCTGCCCTTCAATGACGTCCTCATTTCCCCCAGCCATACAAGGAGTACATCCCCAGATTTATCTCTCATGTAGACCAGAACAGGTTCTAGAAACAGAATTGTGGATCTTTCATGGCACACTCACACTCTAAAAATTCCATAGATTTTTAGCAGAGTCTTAAAAACTAAAACCAAGATAGGTAGATTTCCCCTTTCTGCAGCTGTCCCCTCAAAAAACTGAGTCAAACAGAGTCCATTTGACAAAGATATGACCAATTTGGCTCTAAATCATTTACATTAGATCAAAATGGTTTTTTTTTTTTTTTTTTTTTAAAGGTTTTCAATTTAAAATTTTAAAGTTACACCCAAAATATCTGGTAACTGGTTCCCGGTTCCCTAAGTTCTATATGGTTTCCTAGGTTCCCTGGCCACGTGCCTGCTGTTCCCCTCCATTTCATTTGAGTTCAACAGCTCACCGTGCTTTGGAATCCCAACCGTCTTCTACCACAAACCGTGGTGACGATGGAGGTCGTGGAGCTCATTTCCCCTTAGCAACACTTCACCTTGGCACCCTCACAAGTTTCATTGAAGTAAAGCTGGCAAGCAAGTTCCTGCAAAGCCTGCCCCACACACCAGCTTAGCAGTGTCCAAATTGAGTGATCCCCAGCTGGAACCTTTCTTCAAGCCCGTCGGCTATGTGGAAACCCAGCTGCAGTGCACGGAAGTACGAGTGCCTCGAACACTCTGCAATGTGCCTGGCTTTGTGGCAGATCTGCCCTCTGATCCTTGCTTACTGGCAAGGGCTCTCAAAACCCAAAAGAACTGTTGTCCACTGGCTTCGAGTCCGAGAGCTAGCTGATCAATCTGTGGCAGTGGCAGTGAGTGCTACGGTTCCAAAGGCAATATAGAGAACCGATGACGGAGGATGGCTATTTAACCATTCTAAGCACCTTGCCAGCTACAAGGGAAAAAAAAACCCCGAATTTCCTCCTTCCCTGCCTGCTTAGAAAGAGCAACCTAAGCTGCTGACAGTAAGAGCCTCTTTCCGAGGAAAAACCAAGACTCTTACGTCATTCAACCACTAGGGGTACAATCCAGTTCACAATAACAGAGTCAGTAAATATCCTTCCTAACAGACTCTTTCACGTTCTACATAAAGCATATTGCCAAAGCTGCAGTCGCACCATTGTGAAGGATCTTTAAAGAACTCCAGTCAGCGCTGTTCCATGCTCCAATGCTGACCTACATGCCAGACATTCAAAAGGGCGATTCTTCCCATTATAGGCCCCTTCGACCAGATTACTAGGTGTTGGTCAAGCCAAAAGACAGTTCACGGTGCATAGAATACCTGCATACAGAAACAGCGAAGTGTTATGACCTAATCTTGTTGGGATCCCTGAAGGCTTCGTAGGAGGCGTAGCTACCACTTGGAAGGGACTCCGTACTTGGGCCTTGACAAGTAGGATCCCGCTTTCAGCTCCATAACCCAGTCCTTAATTTGGTCAGCAAGCAAGTAGTCAACAAGCAAGCATCACGCATCAGTGAAAACCATAATCTGCTACTCCATATGAGTACATCTCTCAATCCCTCTCTACAGTCCCCCAACATTACCAATCACATTCTGCTCTTCCGCTGCCTCCCAGCACCACAAGATGTGAAAGGCTTGTTCTGCACCCTCGGTTCTTGATCCAAAAAGACTGATGAGCAAAGTGTTTCCATAAAAAAAAGCGGAACAAAGGATGGGAGAGATGGTGCATCCCTGCGCCCCGCCATCCAGCGCGCTCTGCTTCTCGTTTGACCTTCACTACTCGCACATCATACACGAGTGCGCAACGCCGAGACTCGTCGATAGCACGTCCGGAGACTCCGCACAGGGACAAGCAGCAACACAGGTGCAGGCAGACACTTCAGTGGTCACTGCAAGACTCCATCACCAAGAACTTGGGGCCATGGCCAATTTTTACACTCATGCCAACCTGGTTCTTGACAAGCTACCGCTCCCGCCAAGTAAAATCATCAGCTCTACAGGTCATGGTGAATCCAGCAATATGTCTGCAAGCCAGAATGGGCTACAAGCCAATGGCCCTTCTTGAGCTGCAACACAACGGACCACACAAGTTGGGCACGACTGGCCTACTGGGTGCTCAGCCTGCCCCAGCGCTCAGGCAGCAAGGCTGCCAGGGCCCCGCGCGCACCCGCCACCACAAACAGGGATAACTACACCCTGATCACCACCAACGCCCATGTGTAAACAAACAAGCGCATACCCATGGCAACAGCAGGGCCAGATGGACTCCTGCCCCAAGATATATAATAGTGCTAAGACGGTTCAGGTGTCAAACTAAACTTGACACCTGATTTAACACTTGACCTAAATCCAAGTGTTAAATACAAATAACTAGCTTTATTCTAGTTAGTTTCACACTGTGCTTATTAAACTTGACACTTCCATGACATCATCCATTTTCAATACAGTCACGGTGATCTTAAAGATCATCTTCTAAATCTGTATCTTAACTCCTCTTATCAAGCCTAATGGCTGTACACTCCTTTGATCTTCTATTGTTACTGTGAATGGGGCTGGTTTCATGTTACTTAGACCAAGCTTCTGCCTTAATGGTCTGTCATAATAGTCACTCCTGAGCCTCCATCTATCAGTACATCAGTCAAGTCTGTGCTTCCAATTCTCAATTGGATTACTGGCATAGAATCATCAAAGTCCATGATTGTTTCTCGCCCTTCAGGCTTCACATTATAACTTGTCACCTTGCTGTTCAGGTCTGTGTTCTCTGTCACATGAGCAATCTGATTGATTGCTTGATACAGCCTGTGCCTACAATGAGGTGCCACAACCAATAGTTGTCCAATAGTAATCTCAGCTTTGGACTGGCATATTAGTCCAGCCAAAGTCCCTTCATTACCCTGCACTTGAGCAGCTTCTTGCTTCACTTCATCTTCACCTCTTCTTCTTTCAGAATCAGAGGAATCTGCCATAGGGATATCAGTATTCTTCTGCATTTCCCTGATGGTATCAGCCACTTCCTTGTGCAGCTCCTTCTCATCTCTCCAAGCCTCATCATCTTCAGGCACATCACTGCCTTCTTCATTAGCATCTTCTTCCTCATCCATGGGAGGTATTAGTCTAGCTTTGCTTCTGGTAACTATCATTGTACTTACTTCTGGTACAAAACATGGCCTAACCATGTGAGCTGCCACTACTGGGCCCTCATTCACAGGAGCTCTCATCTCATTTGGTGTCTGATCCAGAATGGACAGGCTGCCTTTCGATGTCCTGCCTGGTTACAATAGTAACACAATTCTTCACCATTGGTCCTCGCCCTTGGTCTGCTCTGGGATTATTTCTATAATACTGATTCCCTGGCTGGTAATTCCCCCTTGGATTACCCTGATAGTTGCCTCTGGGATTGCCTTGGTAATTCCCTCTTGGATTACCTCTCCCTGCCATACCATTGTTATATCCACCAGGCCTACCATAGTGGTCCTGATCATTGTTTCTTCTTGGCTGGGGCTACACTTGATGCACCCTTACTTGCCTAGGTTCTCTTGCAGCTGTCCTTATGTTGTAATAACAATTCTCAGTAGAATGGTTATCCATTTTACAGATAGTACAATGTTTCTCCTTCATGTGGCATTCAGCTGTGGTATGGCCTTCATTCTGGCATTTTGCACACCAAACACCCTTCCTCCAATATGTTGCAGCCTCTGTGGCATACTTCTTCAAGATCTCCTCCAGTCTTTTCTCATAGTTTTCCCTCTTCAACTTTTCCTTTTTCTTACTCTTCATCTTGAGCTCTTGCTCTTCTTCCTCATCTGACTCATCTTTAGAGTCATCATCATCGTTTTTCTCTCTCCTGAGCATTCCCAATTGCTCAATTCTATTCGTTGTTTCAAATGCCTCCTCCACTATATTATGGGGTAGCATATCCACTTTCTTTTGTAATTCAGGCCTTAGTCCACTCACAAACCAGGTCTTATGTAATCCTGGTGCTGGTACAGCAGCCAGCTTTTTCATCATTAACTCCATCTTCTCCATGTATTCTTCAACAGTTTCATGCTTCTTTTGCCTTAACTGTTGTAAACTCCCATACACTTCATCCTCAGTTTTGCTTGTCCTGAACCTATTTTGGAATGCTGTACTAAGGCCATTCCAGGATAGGAAATGATTATTAGGGAATCTTGTATACTATTCACTTGCTTGCTTGATAAGTGAACAAGGAAACAGTCTCATCTTGGCATCATCGCCATTCTCATTGTTCACAATACACATGTTCTCAAATTGGCTGATGTGTACATCAGGATCCCCTTTCCCTGCATATTGGAAAAGGTGGTTTTGCCCGTGTTGGAGGTACCGTCATCTGTGGCCCACCCTGCCCATTGACAGGTGTTGGTCCTCTTGTTGGTGCTGGTCCTAGAGGACCTACTGTTGTAGTGGTGGTTCTCCCACCAGGTGTTGGCCCCTGAGCACTCCCTACTACTGGCCCCACTGTACTCTCAGTACCCCCAGCTCTAGTTGCACTACTTCCCACACTCCATGTCCCCCCAGAGCCAGATCCAAGCTGCCCGCCTGATCTCCCTAAGCCGACACCTTCGTTCGCCTGTGATCCAAGTGCTCCACTTGATCCAGGTCCAACAGGTTGGGATGTCCTAGTTGTAGTCTCAACCTCAACTGTTGGGTCTACTTCTTCATACTCTTCATCTTCCAAATTCTTCTCTTGGTTTTCCTCTTCCTCACTCATATAACTCAACTGGAGTGGTATTGGAGAGTCTGAACACTCTGTTGGCTCTGCCACATCCTCCTCTCCTTGTTTGTCTTGTGATTCAGAAACTGGAGTTCCTGCTTTTGGTGTCCCATGCCAACTCTGATCAAAGATTTATGTCAAATCTTTAATCCAGGGATGTACCTCAGATCTCTCCCCTCGTGGTTGATCTTCTTCCTCTATCAAATCCCTTATCTTTCTTGTAAAGAATAAGAAGGAGTGGCATCCAACTCTGGTTCTTCCGGTATGGGTGATGTACTCTCTGATCTTAATGGTGTGAGAGGTCCAGATGATTCCCCTATGTCTATTCCTCTCTCCCAAAGATATGGATAATTAGCTTTTTCAAATAACTTTCTCTTTTTGCTGAATATCTATGAAAGTCTAGCTTCTCTTTCATCACTCATGTCCCATGTCTTTCATATTTTTAATGAGGCAATAACCAAAACTCTCTTCTGTAGTATCTCTCGTATACTGCCTGGATTCTCAAGCTTTAATGCACCTTGGCTATACTAGACGTCTCGTTACCATATGACCCATATGGCAAGCACGTCTGGAAAGCTGTGTCTTGGTGTAAGTTTGATCCACAGGATATCCTTGGGAATCCAATTCTTACCAGTACCAATTCTTCATGCATATGAGTGTAAACATTCACTTTCCGTTCCTCCCAGCCTTCAAACTCCACTCGTTTAATGGATAGCAACGCTATCACATAAACCAGTGTTGGTAACCAACTTGCTCTCCCTCTACAGGCCACTTGATAAATCTTTATCACTCCTTCTCCAGACCCCACTCTGGATCTGCATCATGCACTCTCTTAAGAATGTTTTCTTTTCAACCTGGCAATTCCAAAAACCTCTGAAAGAATTGTTTGGACAACCTTTCTTTCTCAGCTCCACAGGGAATTTGATTCACATCAAATTCTTAATTCTCCAACCACCATGATCCCACCAGATGCCTGTCACATCTGGTTGTTCTTGACCCAGTTCCCCAGTATGGTCGCCAAATGTCGAGCGGCTTTTACTCACCCATCCTTCGCTATCCGAGGTGGGGACTCCAAGATAGAAGAGTTGGATATCTCTAAACACTCAGCCCGCTCAGAACAATCAGTCATGACCTACAACCAGTGTATCATGGAAGTGCTTCTGTTGTATTCCTTCTTGCCTTCATGTCAGCAATTACCTTACTGTTTATATTAAGTATCAGATTGCTTCAGCAATCCACCAGGTTCCATTCACTCTTCCATTCATTCCACAGCTTCCCTCAGGTCTCTCTACACAATGTGAGTATGGAATATGTATCAGATTAAGTTATATCAAGTAACAGGCCGAAGCCATGGTGTCTCTAATCTGCTCTACAGTATCACCTACAGCTAGCATGTATCAAGCATCTACAGATTGTCTCTCCTCCTTCACCGTGCTCTCCATCCTTGCTCCCGTTCGTGCTCTCCGCCTTATCTCCTCTCCTCATGACCAAGAAGTGCTCTTCCCCCGAAGTGTCCTCCATGTTGCTGCTCTGCCTAATTTATCTGCAAGCTGTTCTAACCGCCTAACTTATAACTAACTGTCACCCAAGAAGTAAGCACGTTCCCTCTGCAGATGTCGTTCCCACATAGTCGTTCCCTGCCAATGATAACCATTCCTTATATATGTTGTGACGGGCTGTTCCAAGCTGTGTCGGGCTGTGACTGTGCCGAGTTGTGATTGGCTATGTCGGACTGTGTGAAGCTGTGTCGGGCTGTGTCTAACTGTGTAATGTTGTGACTGACTATGTAAGCCTGTCTACCACCCCCAAGGCCTGTGCTAGTCCAAGTCTACCATCCGTAAGTCTGTGCAAAAATTAAGGGTACCCACCAAAAACCCATAAAAGTGTCTAAGTCCCAGACAACCCTCTAACAAGGCGAGACATACTCACTAGGAAGAAGTACTGCCGAGATGAAGACCAAGCTTGCGTGCCACCTTAGGAGCGGGGGGTTTCCAACAAACTCACATGACGTTGAATGGTTGGAGTTACCACAGATGAAACCAAAATAGGTTGAGTATTTTGAAGCGCAGAGAGACGTGCTGCATACAACGTTTGATCTCCCTCAAGACCAAATACGTGACGTCCAGACTCGCGGGCAGCAATAAATGTAGAACCTGCAGGAAAAAAACATGCAATGGTGATATTATATCGGATAACAGTTAATGATCATGAATCAACTCATAAGATTTTAATTACAAAATGGAGACCAATGCAAACCTGTGCCAGCTATGAGATCCAAAATGCAGGAGCCAGGAGGTGAGCATGTCTCCAACAATACTTGTATAAAGGTGGGACTACGGTCTCGCGCACCCCTCCAAGCTTGTTGAGGAGTTTGCATGGGCAGTGCAACATCTAGAATTGTGGTTGTAGATGGCATCCAACTCAACAGGGTCTGCAAGGGGGTCCACAACTTTGCCAGACTCACGCAGTTTGAATAGTCCTCCTTGCTTGGTGAGGACATAGGCGTGGAAGAACATGGTCTGTTAGACGTGCCATTTCCACCAAAACAGTGCACCCGGATGGTTTAATAATATGTATGAGAGTAGGAAGATGAAACATCAAACAATGATATATTGAAGAGGGATGATTTTTACCTTTCCTGTCTGAGTGTGTAGAGGGGTGGTATTGATGCAAGTATATTTCCTTGATAATACGGAAATAGAGCTACCTCTGGAGTAATAAAAGAGCTCCAATGCAAAGGAATCATCAAAGCCCTGCGAGAACACCAAGCATCCATTGTCATCCAACAGGTCATTAGCAATGGAGAATGCATACTCCCAATACCATTTATCAAAAGCATTCCAGGGAGGAACTTGTACACCATCCAAAACAGCCATGTACAAGCATTCCTGTCGGGCAGTCCACGATGATCATGTCCACAACCACAGGCACGCTTTTGCCATCCAAACACTAGACCAAGTTCCTGGCAACTGCAAACAACATACAGAAAATGTAGGAGTCAATAGCCGGATGATGAGGATGTAAAAACATCGAAGAATTCCTTACATTCAAATTTGTTTGTTGGGGGAAACTCACATTTTGAAGAACTCCATGAGCTCTTTCAAAGTCGCATCAGGAGATGTACTTGAGGCCTCCACCATATCAATGAAATGAGTAGGCATGATCTTCATGCGATACATGCTAGGTGCACCACCGGAAAATGACACTGCACTGTAAGGATGTTCGTCTGCCTTTGGCTTGTTTCCTCGAGTAGTAGGTGCAAGCAATACAACCAACAGATTTGAAGGATGTGAAGAACTACCAATAGGACCAGCAATAGAAGCCACACCTGCATTGGGAGCCACACCTGCATTGACATCCACACCTTTTCTTTTGATTTGCGTTTTGGTACACCCACAACCGCAGGGACCACTTGGGCTACAGCGTCAGTGGCCTGTGTAGCAATCGTTCTGCATGCTCCAGATCAAGAACAGGGACTTCAGTGGAGATACCCCCTTCATCACTCACTGACTATCTGCGAACACATTCCTTATGAAGTCCCATTTATGCATAGGGGATAGCGAGGACCCAAGATCTCTTTCCCATGTCTCAGGGGCTTCTTCTTCAGGCATCCCCCTCCCTATCCTTCGCTCGGAATTAGAACGTGCGAGCTGCCAGAAAATACAGTCAGTTAAATAACTATGTTAATGTGTCATCAACAAAATGAATCAATTGCATTGAGAAAATAGTGATTGTATATGTACCTGCTACCAAAAAGTCCTTCTATTCAGCCAAGGATCAAGTGTTGGCCCACTGATAGGCCCGGGTGGAAAAAAATTACGGTCGTGAAGTGTTTGGTCTCCATTCCATATATGTAGTCATTCCACCTTTCCTTCTGGATCCACCCGGGCTGTAGCAATGTTCACCATTTTCTCTTGGGTCATTTCCTCTGATCCTACCTTTACACGTGACAAATGCAGTTTAAGTTCTTGGAGAAACCCCTCTCCAAGGGTTAGATCAGCAATAGGAAGCAACTTCATAAGCTGACTCTTGTGTTGCTCCCTTGCTTTCAATCCAGCCTGTTTCATTGTATCTTCAAGGCCCTCCTGACTCTTTGGCCCCTCAGCAAGTTTGTAAGCTTCCCCCGCCATGCGTTGGGCCTCAACAATATCATGAAAACAGTTCATAACATGAACCAGAGGTGAATCTTGTCTATGGATGCAAAGAATGATCGGTTAAGACATGATGTTACCTTGTACAAAATCTATGTCATTGCATGGACTGTCAGGTTATACCAAGTCTTTCCTGCTTTCTTGATGCATTCGTCGTATTGCTCTCTCCTCAATACATTCTTCCATTCAGAGACAGGTGTAAGGCCAATCATATTGACCTTGCAAACCAAGTGCACAAATTTGGATGTAACATGTGCCCTCTCTGTTGCCCTGCACATACAAAATGTGATCATTAGAAAGAAGATGTGTATATGTACCAAGAACATGACAACATTGAACATGAAAGTAAATGAAGAATAGAAAGGAAACGAGCGTAGCTACGGCGTGAGCCCAGCCCCGTGAGCCTGGGAGCTGAGCTCACGTTCAAGCTACAAAGCGTGAGCTGAGCTCACGCTTCAGGGAAGCGTGAGCGGCACGAATCTGCTGGAGAAGAAGGTCCTATAGGCGAGGATTGCACGAAGAGGGCCTATTACCGTGGACAAAACAAAGGGGGCCAACACACACCATGTGTGCAATGCCCGCTCAAAAACAGAAATATGAAAACATGGCAGATTTGAGCTCAGAATGATTGTCACAGTTTATTTCAATTCACAGATAGACGCTTACAATGAATTGCATGTGCATTTGCCCTGGTTCCGTAAACGAAATCCATATGTTTGTCAGAAATGCAAAGTCTTCACACGGCAACCTGCAAACCAGCATGGGCAGCGGGCATGGCTCGTATGTGTTCAAAGAGAAGTTGGCGGAGCTCCACGCGAGGTGTCCCGCTGTAGAAGGGTGTTCACTTCTCCATAGCCTAGTGTGGCTTGGTGGATGAATTGGTCTCTCTTACCGTTGCAACACATAATCACAAGGTATATGTAATATTGATGCTTGCAGGGGACCCACTTCCCCCTCATGCCGAGAGCGCCCTCACGCATCGTTACAAAGTCCGGACAAGTGCACGAAGGGAAATTCCCGACGGTAACCTGATATTCTTTGCCATGAAGAACTGACCCAATTGACAGCACTGTGTAAATCCGTCCATACCCCGGAGAAGGGACTTCGGTGATACGAGACACCCGAGCCTGCAAAATTCTAGCAGATTCCATCTTGCATTCGTGATCTGCACCCAAAGCGAAACGGCGCACTGTTTTTCCATCTCTTTTTGTTGGGTGGGAGTCGGCACAGGGTGGCGGCATTGCCGGAGCATGTGGCACATCTGTGCCGACAGTGCATGAGGGCACCACCCGGGACCGTGCAAGACAGAACCTCCCTCCTCCAGCATGCTTATCTCGGTTGATGACAGCGACGTCCCAATTTGCACAGGCCAAATTGCGGGGGGAGGGGGTTTCATTATCACTGAAGGACGAACTGTTCCCTTCACGCATCGTGCCATATCGTCTGGGCAGAACCAAAATTTGTGGTCCTTTGACTCCCCACTATGATAAGGTCGGAACAACCCTGTGAATGTTGGAGCTGGAGTCCCCCTGGAGCCTTTGCATATCTTTGATTTGCATTTCTTGAATGAGGGGGTCCGAATTGCCATGCAAGCCACTCTAGATCCTGGTGGGGTGCGTTCTATATGCCACTCACTATCAATGCAATCGGATTCCTGCACCATGGCCACCGCCTCCTCCAATGGGATTCCCGCTGCTGTGCTTGTATGTTCTGCACGTGCTCCACTGGAGGAGGACCCACCTGGGAAGGGGCGGGCACACGACTCAGTCTGCAGTGGAGACACCTTTGGCACAGAGAAATTGACCCTGTCTGGCCGATGGGAATCTCCATCTGACCCTGGAAGAGTGTTCAATTTCCTTTTGCATGATCCAAATCTTTCCTCGCCTTCCAAATGGGGGATCCTGGATTGTAGAGCGGACCCTTCAGTGCATCTGTTTAGAGCTCTGGCCATCTTTGACGGGACTCCGGACCTACTCGCAGCCCTTAGCATCAACAAAGTCGTATCAGGGCCCTTGCCTCCACCCCGTCCCATCAGAAAATTGCGGTACCTGGTTTGTTGTGTAAGTGCACGCACCATGTCATCAGCAGTGGCCACATACAAGTCACGACCTGCTTTGGTAGACTGCTGCATCCAGGCGTTGTGAACAGTCTCCGCCAAATTACAGGATGGCATGTCGGCCAAGTCCTCCAAGGACATGTCCTGCAGGAGGCATTGCATGGATATGTCAGGAACGAAAACAAATGGTAGAGGTTCTTCAAGTGACAATCGAAGAACCCCAAATGAACAGGCACGATGCAAAATTTCTGTTTTTGGGATTGAAGAGGCTTACCGTCGTCATGAAAGCTCCCCACTGTCTGTACCTGAAGTGCCAGAAAACCAACCAGTCCTCCAACTCCTTTACGTGGGTACCTGTTGCAGCACCAGAGGAGAACCACCAAGCCCGGATTGCCTGGTAAGTGCTCTCAGCTTCTCCCATTGAGGTGGCATTCTTGTACTTGAGACAGAGCCTTCTGTGCTCCAACTGCAGGTCAGGGCGAATGCAGCGCTTTGTATGACGTGCCAGAGATTGAGTCCAATGGAAGAGGCATGTGCGCTCCCTATTTTCCATTGGGACCTTAGGATCCCCGAACCAAACACGCGTCGCACTGCATTGAAATTTGCCTGTGCACTATCAGCCATGAAGCCCGCAAAATTTGTGTTTTGTATTCCATTGCGCTGCATGACGGCCAAGAGCGAATTCCACATGAGCATTTGGGATTCAGTGTCCTCCGACTGCATATCACAAATTGCTATGGAGAGCACACGCTGGTACGCCGGATCATACACATGGCACGCCATGGTTGTCCAACCCTTCACCCGTTTGCAGTGATCAAACATTAACCAACATTTAGCCAAATCTCCTCCTGGTTGCATACGGCGGACAATGCTCACACCACTGCCTTCGCCCACAGCGGACATCTTGAACAAATACACCTTGGACGAGCCCTGGCCAGGGAAGATACTGTTTTGAATGAATTCATAGCGACTCCTCCGTTTCAGGTCCATAATGTTGTCCATGAATCCAGCAGTGCCTGTGCCCATTCTGAGTGCATTCACCTGGTTTCGAATATTGGGAGAGCTCAACAACGGAGAAATGGTCCATGACTGCATTAAGCGAATCTGCATCCAGCATAAGTTCTGTCGCATCCCCTTCACCCAGTATGTGTTTCTCCAGGAATGCCTTGCTAGCTGCAAGCGCTATAGCAGAAGGTGTTGCACAACGGGCATTGTGAACTCCTGCTTCAGCAGATTTCTAGCGATGTCCACGCTATCCCTGCAACTTCCTTTGGACACAGGATGCTCGTGTGCACCCATATGAATGCAGGCACGAGTCATTGTCTTGCATGGTGTGCCACCTGATACATACGAGCGTGGCACACAGAAACACAGGACGGGGAAAGTTTGCAGAACCTGCACACGAAAGTATTGGTCCTGGAGGGGCAAGCCCTGGGGTGAAAGGATTCAGGGGCACACCTTCCCACTCACTTTCGTTTGGTTGAGCGCTTTCTCAGGCGAGGGCAAGAAATATTCTGGCACTTACAATGCCCAACGCAGACTGACCTCCGAAATTTCAAGCCAATGTCGTTATGGATGTTCGACGTTTTTGTCCTGCACCAAGGATGTCCGTCATGTTTCTTGTCCATGCCCTGTAAAAGCCCAGCCAGTCCAGTGGAAGAGGTGGGAGGGTTGAGCTCAAACAAGATGTCCCCATCAAACTGTGCTGGCACGTATTGAACCCCTTGCACAGGAAGGGACTCCCAGTCAACAAAACGCAGCTCGCTCTTGCACCCAGGCACACCTGCGAGGGCTTTCAATTTTGGAATGACACTCGTTATCTCTTGCAATTCGTCGTCATCCAATGACGGAGTCTGCACTGGCGGAGGAATCTCAGAAACATCCTCCGAGGACGAGTCTGAAAGAGTCACGAAGGTAGTGGATGTGCTCACCTCTTGTTTCACAGGAACTGTGCCCTTCTGTTGCACGACCGATGCTGCAGTGCCAGGGGTAACGACCGATCCTGCTGATTGTCTTCTCTCTTTTCCAAGGACACGGTATGTGCCTGGAAGGACTCTCCACTTCCTTCCACACTTGCCAACCAATGGTTTCTCCAAGTGCCCAAAATCCAAATTCCCATCCTCGTCATACACCTCTTTTTGAACAAGGAGAGAACCCAACTCCAGCGGGAACACTGTAACCAGCTCATCCTCATGAACAACTGCAAACCCATCGTCGTCTGCAGTGGTAGTCAGTGGAAGAGTACCTGCATTGGAATGGAATCGAGCAAGTGTATCTCGCTCCCTCGACATGTTTTCCCTCACTGAACGAAAGTTGCGGAATCCTCAAACTGATAGCCCGCAATTACCGAAAGGGGAATTAAGACAAGCAAACCGAGGTCAACAAGGCTAGCTCCAATCCAAAGGTTGCAGGTGATGCATGCAAAGGATGTAGGGATGAGATGCACCTTCACTTCGAAAACAGCAACGCCAAGAGGCACTAACCAGAAAAACTGTTTTCAAATACTACAAGAAGCCGTGCTGTTTATGGATGAAAACAAACACTGAAAACGACATGAAACCATCCATTATGAAAAGACGGCAACAACCCTGGAGAGCAGTAAACAGGAAGACCACAAATGTCATGAGGTTGTGCTGTGCCAGAAGAGCACAGCACAAACACTGACACTGCAGAAGATACCTCGCACGAATGCGTGCCAGACATGGTCGTATCCGACAGAACCCTTTATGCCGAATGACCCCATGGCGACGGTAACGGTAAACTGCAAACCACAGGGTAGGCAGTACAACACACGTGGATGCATATGTGAAGCATAACAATTATTGCGGATCTGCAAGAACTGCTCGAAAATGAACTAGCATTAGATTTCTACGGCACATCCGAATTTGAAAGAAAGCAAGAAGGCCGCGGTGTATTGGCAGGCGGCGCAGTACATCTGACATATATCGCTAGTGCATGCAACGGATGTACTTTTTTCTTGCGCTTTATTGCTTGGATAATACGGAGACGACGGAATGGATGAATTCCGTTCGCACACAATAACAACACCCTCATCCAAAATATGGTTGATAACGTCCAATTTGATTTTGGTTACATGCCATAGCAGCACTTGTTACAAACGTCAAACTGGAGAGCTCTAGAGGCATCGTGGGGAGCCCTTGTTTCCAGCGTAGGAGGAAGAGAAGGAAGTCACTATACTTCACGAGCTCTAGAAACAAGAATAGAGCCAGAGATAGAATGAGGATGGAAAGAGTGGACGAAGAGGAAAAGGAGGTAGAAGAGGGAGTAGAGGAAAGTGTGGCGATGGAGGAGCAGGAATCAGCAGAAGAACAGCAGCCCGCCATAGTTCCAAGGACAGATGAAGAGGACACCGCATCTGAGGAGAGACAGACGAGATGGAAGAGGATGTTGAAGGTGGCCTCACGAGGAGTCTGCCTGCGGGAAAGAGGAAGGGGGAGAGGCTCACGTACACGCTCAGCGCAGAGAGCAGCCCGAAGCGCAAAGGGTCCCCGGCAATTGGGGAGTCTTCTGGAGCAGCCAAGAAAAAGGTGAAATTCTTAAGACCCACATTTCTGTTTCGTTGCTGATATGAATATAGCCCACACAGGACATCTGCACCACGCTGAAAGCATCGCAAACTGGAAGCCCAAACAGTGTGCGGCAACGCACACTGTTTGGGCCTACCAATTTGCTTGATTGTTCAGGTGCGAAACGCCCAAACTTGGGCACTACAGCAGGTTCAACACAACCCAAATTGCAACCTCAAATAGTGTGAGTTGAGCTGAACATTTCACTGCTGTTTCCGTCTGGATATCGGTTTTCCAGGATATGTATGTCAGGACGACAGAACCCTTCAGTGGCAGCTCAAACAGTGTGCGTTGGCGCACACTGTTTGAGCTCTACATGTCACGGTTTTTTCCGTGTCGAATTCGCCCTTTAGGGCACGTTTCTGATGATGGAATAACCATTCAGTGGCAGCTCAAACAATGTGCGTTGGCGCACACTGTTTGAGCTGAACATGTAAGTGTTTTTGGTGTTAAAATTTGGCATTTAGGGCACGTTTTCAGGATGAAATAACCATTCAGTGGCAGCTCAAAACAATGTGCGTTGGCGCACACTGTTTGAGCTGTACATGTCACTGTTTTTTTGGTGTTAAATTCGGACTTCCAGGGCAGGTTTATGATGATGAAATAACCATTCAGTGGCAGCTCAAACAGTGTGCGTTGGCGCACACTGTTTGAGCTGTACATGTCACTGTTTTTTTGGTGTTAAATTCGGACTTCCAGGGCAGGTTATGATGATGAAATAACCATTCAGTGGCAGCTCAAACAGTAAGCGTTGGCGCACACTGTTTGAGCTCTACATTTAAGTGTCCGGTTTAAATTCGGCATTTAGGGCACGTTTCTGAGGATGAAATATCTTGGAGTTTACAATGAACACTTACCTGGCACAAGTAGATGTTCAATGATCATTTACATGGCAAGTGAAACAGTGTGCGTCAACGCACACTGTTTGAGCCCACTTTTACATTGTCTTTTTCTGTGGAATTCGGCAACATAGGACATGTCTGTGAGGGTCAATGTACACTTACCTGGCAACTTAAAATAGTGTGCGTCAACGCACACTCTTTGAGCCCACTTTTTCATGCCTCAGCCGTCGTTTCATGCCTCTCTAATATCAAGTTGAATGAACAACCCTGCAGGAGAAGATGCAAAGTGTGGCAGATGAGGTCCCTTCGGGTCAGGAGAAGGAGATAATTGTTGATGTGGACGATGAGTTCTATGAAAGCAAAGCCGCTGAGATGCTGGGGGGTCAGAAGGTAAACTCTTAGCTTGTGGTGCAAAGTATGCTTGCCCGGGTGGGAGGAAGATTCCCCTGTGTAGGTTGGTTTCCATGCCCGTCGTTCGTACACCCCTCGTCAAGGACATTCTCAAGCTGGAGGCCGAGTTTGTGCATGGGTATTTGGATGGATCCGCAGTCTTTTACGTTTCTACTAGGGATTCCAAAGGTAATGAGCTCCTCGTGGATCAGTCAATCGTGGACTCCTGGGACCCCATTTGGAGACAGCTGAACGAATCCTTCGAACTTCTTCTCTCCAGGAAACCTTCCACCCAAGCATTCTCGGGAAAGATTTCACGTTTGGGATGGGAACCACCGCTTGCTTGCATGGATGGCTGTCATTGGGAGGCTGCACTCACAGGAGGAAGAGTGGCATTACTCTGTTCGATCGATGGTGCTGGATTGTGACGGGAACATGATGGGTCTTCTGACGGCAATGAATGATGTGAACAGGTTGGTTTCTCATTCTACATGTTCCACTTGTGGTTCCGTTCTTCTTTGATTGAAGACCTTGAATTTCATTCTGACTTGCAGATATCATTCTGCAGAGGAACGGAGACATCGCATGTCAAAACGAGTTTGGTTCACACACTGTATAGGATACAAAGGATAGGGCAGATGCCCTTGACCAACTTCAAGACCATCCTTTCAGCAGAGATGTACAAGAAGTGCGAAAGCTCCAAGACATCGGAAACGTGGTACTCGTTGACCCGTGAGGCTTTCATGGAGTACATGTACACGGTGAGATACATCTTCCTTCATCTGGTCTTCCATATTCCACATGTTTGTTTGTTGTTTCCCTTGACCTTGTGCTGATGCAACTCTTGCATTCCCTTGCAGCAAGACATTGCAGATGCAGGGGAGCGTGACAAACTGGAATACTACAGCTCTACCCCTGAGGAGAGAAGGACAGCAAAGGGGGTTGAGAGTCGCATCCAAAAAGAGATGACCGCTACAGAAGGACTATAATGAGTGCTTTCGTGAAGCAGTTGAGAATTGCCGACCCATCATTCGGACCGCAGTTTTTCCTGGAGATAAAAAACCATTATAACAAGCCAGCAAGCCAGAAATGGCCCAAGAGAAGTTGCACAGGTTGTCTACCGCCGTTGTGTCTCTAGAACAAAAGGTGAAGTGGCTGCAGATATGGAACTCCGATCCCACAGTTAGGGATACCCACATGTTCCCAAGGCCGGAGAAAGAGAAGAAGACCCAGCGTGTCATTCCTGTCAGTGACAATGTGCTAGACACCTGGCTTCACAAGGCCACTTACTGGAGCCAGGTGTGATGTCCTTCCCTGTGTCACTGTCTTTTCTCTTTTCCTGTCCTTATCTTTCTATTGCCTCTTACATTCGCTGTGATTGCTTTTGGGTTCATTCTTGCATTTGTATTGTTTTGCAGTTGGAAGAAAGGGCCAGATCGGTTATGCATACTCAGCTGGCTGACTATGGCATCAGTATGATAGCACCGAAGGTGTCCTTCGAAGCATACATGAGGAAATGGAGAGCCACAGTGTGGCACTCTTGTTTCTTTAGAGAGTTCAGCAAGGAGGGTGGCATCAGTCGAACAAATGAGCTGGACCAGCAAGAAAAAGGAGAGGAAGCCTGGAAACGATGCCTTTACAGGTGCACACTCTTGCACTACTTATTTGTGCTGTGGTTGCAATGTGTTGTGTGGCATACTGTTGAAGGGGGTCTTCCTGGTGTGATGGAAAAGTTGCCACACAATATTTCCATTGTAAAATGAGGCTGTCTCTGTTGCTGCAGGTACATAAAGTTTGTTCTCCTGGAAGAGAATTGCCTGGACAAACATCCGGATTTCGTGGACCTGTGGCTTGTCCCTGCTGGCAACCAGACCATGTTTACTACTGGGATCTTGCATGACTGGGGCCCAGACCATCTTTCTTCTTGTGGTTGGTATTTGGATTGCCCTCCTTCTGAGACCCCAGCTCCAGAGGTGTCTTTGAGGAGAGAGAATGACCGTATTGCAGCCACTGCCGCAGCAGCCGACCTCAACATTCATGAACGTAATTTGAGGACTCTTGCAGAGAAGGAGCCTCCCGCTCAGGATACCCCAGGTAGAGGAAGAAAGGCAAAGGGAAAATATGTTGCTGGTGTTGTTGGGGAAGGGAAGGGGTAGAGGGAAGGTGGCACAAGGGCAGGGAAGTGTTGCAGATATTGGCCCTGTGGAGCATGTCCAGCAGACTCCACCGCATGGTAGGGGATCCGGGAGAAAAAACAAGGGGGTGGTTGATCCCAAGGACCCGTACCATGCAGTGGAACATCCCACGAGGGTCATTCGCCCAACCAGGTTGGAGATGGCCAACGTCGGGTTCCTTGCCATGATGGAGTCGAAGAAATCTGATTACAAGGGCGAGCCATCACCTGTGTGGGAGGATTGTGCAGTTCCTCAGCACGGTGCGTATTCTCTTTGGGTTCTGTGGGCTTCTGTTGTTTTTGTCTGCTATGGGCATGGATTGTTTCAAACCTTTGAGAATTCCATTGTATTTTTGTTTGCACGCTAAAATGACCAAATCCTGGGTGAACGGGAAGGAGAAGCCATATGCAGCCGAACTCATCATCTTGGACATCCCTGATGGGTTGGCAGTCCGGATATCCCTCCATCGGGTGCTTGTCCGGGTTGGAATGCTTTTGATGAGCGCTACTGGCGGTGGGTTTTCTCCTTTTGCAACTTCTTCCTGTCCGATGCAGGTGTTTTGGTGCTCTTCCAGTCCATTTCGACGGTCGGTGTTGTCGCGTTGCCACTTTCCAGCTATTTGAAAGCCTCGGGCATGAGAGTCGTGAAGACATGGAATTGTGTGAACAGCATGTACCTTACGAAGGGGGATCGTCCGGGAGAGATGGTGAGTTTTGCCTTCTTCTTCCTCTTCTTGGTTTGTTCTCGGATGGGGTTGTATAGGTCACTCGAACTCATATGTAGGGGCCCGATTTTTTTTTGCTTCTTAGTTCCTTGTGGATGTCATGTTCGCAGACTCGTCTATTTGAAGCTGTTTGTCTCGTCCGGGTGCATCCACAAACGACTCCGGCCGGCATTACCGAGTTTGCCATCACTCATGGGGCCAAGTTCATAGATGACAGGACAGATCCCCCACGGATGACATGCATCACAACTACGTCGACAGCAACATGTGCTTGCGAAGGAGGAATGGGGTTCCTTGGAGAGGGGCGAGGAGAGGAGCCCGGCTTCATTCAAACGATTGTGGAGTGCTGCACCTACACAGACGCCAGAGTTCTGGATTTGTCGATGGGCACAGGTTCGTCTCTTCAACATTCACATTTCATGAGGTTTGATTGAGCTTGCACTTTCAGCACTTCCCACCGTTCCGAATGTGTCTTCAATGTCTTCTTCATTCATTCTATTCCACTGCAGGTGCTTCTTACCATGCTTGCAAGGCCAGTGCGCGACATCTCTTTGGGATTGAAGGGGATGCTGAGATTTACAAGAACCTCCTGATGGGTTTGGGTGGACACACTTCTCAAGTCCTTCCGAAGCCCCGTCCCGTTGATACTGATACAGAGGAGACTTCTGACAAGGAGCTGGACTCCGACTTTGCCTGTGAGTAAGTTCAACCTTTGCATGCTTGCATTGTTTGTTTTCAATATCGAGAATCGCTGTTCTTGAGGCAAAGTGCACATTGGAGACATCCTCTTTGTTGGACTTGTGCATTGCATCATTGTGTTTAAATGGGGTTTTTGTGGACATGTGCAGGAGTCCGCGTGCTTCCACTTGCCCTCCAGGGCTATCACACCTATTTGGACTTGTTTGCAGTCCTCCTCGGTCTTTGCGTGCTACCTGTCTATGCGGAGGCACTCGCAGCAAGCATGTCCGTTCATGGGACTCCGAGTCCACCTTACGACGGCCTTCGTAGAACACGTGGTGTTGGGGCCAGAATCTTTGTACATGACATAGCACAGGAGGTGGACACTGCTTGTGATGACTGCGACACTTGATATGAAGTTTTCTTTTGGTTTAATTCTGGGCCAAAATTTGAAATGGGATGGTTGTGTGTCCTTGTTGTCCTGTTTGCAATGTGTGCGTGGAATTCACATTCATGGTTACAAACTATTGTTGGAGATGGGGGTTGCATGGACTGCCTGGATTGTTCCTTCAATCTATTTGGTGTTTTGTGGACCTCACAGACTTAAGTACATTGCGAAAACAAACAAACCACTTTGGTTCGTGTAGAGCATCCTCGCATCATTTGCTAGTTGGTCCCCAAACTATTTCCTGCTAGAAAGAATGGTTGGTGAATCCATCACGGTGAAGTCCACCTCATCAAAAACTGTTCAGGCATTCTCAATTCTACCCAAATCAACCCGCGGAAATAGGTGACACCACTCGGAAATAGGTGACATCCGCGGAAATAGGCACTGTTTGCATGCTGACGTGGCGTGAGCCTGTGCTGGGCTCACGCTTTCCTGGGCTCACAGGCTCACGCCTCCGGGCTCACGGAATAGCACCCCCCAAAGGAAACTCACACATTCACTCCATCCATGATGGACCTGAGGGAACCACGATTTTCAATGTCGGCATTGAGCACCCAACTTGTCACACAGACATGTCTTGACAAGTTGGCCCCATGAACTTCATTGATATAGGGATACCATGCTTGAAGCCTATGATTCCCATCCCAGACATGAAACATCTTCCCTGAAGATGATGCAACTTTGGCTTGGACTCAAGATACTTCTCAAACTCATCATTGACTATTTTCCAATGACTATCCCATGTAGAGATGATATCAGGACCACATCTATAGTAGACCCATCAATCCTCTCAACAGAAACATAGAACACGGCTGCTCCTGGATGGCATCCAGAGTAGAAGTCTCCTCTAAGCTTTAGGATGTCGTTGGCAAGGGTGGGCTAACAACCTGCATAGAAATCATGGGGGCTGCTATTTCATGAGCGGCATGAGCATGAGCGGAAAAAAAAAAAGCATGAGCAGACCATTGTAAGTCCACGGAAAATAAGGTCATGTGAAGTTGGAATGTGGCACCAGTGGACTTGAAATGCAACATTTTATTGCATTTACTTGCCGAAAATGGCTAAGTCCCAGATCTGACTAGGCCCGGAACTGGAAAAATAACGCCGAATTTCCGATTTTGGTGCCAGTCAGATCTGGGACTTAGCCATTTTAGGCCCCGAACTAGAAAAATGACGTTTTTTTATTTGTTTTTTTTTTCGGTGCCATTTTACCAGTTCGGGGCCGAAAATGGCTAAGTCCCAGATCTGACTGGGCCCGAAACTGGAAAAATGGCGCCGAATTTCCGATTTTGGTGCCAGCCACCCTAGGGACTTAGCCATTTTCGGCCCCGAACTGGAAAAATGGCGCCATTTTTCCAGTTCGGGCCCGAAAATGGCTAAGTCCCAGATCTGATAGGGCGCGGAACTGGAAAAATGGTGCCGAATTTCCAGTTGCGGTTCCAGCCATCGTAGGGACTTAGCCATTTTCGGGGCCCGGAACTGGAAAAATGGCGCCATTTTTCCATTGCTAAGTCCCAGATCTGACTGGGCCCCGAACTGGAAAAATGGCGCCATTTTTCCAGTTCGGGCCCGAAAATGGCTAAGTCCCAGATCTGATAGGGCGCGGAACTGGAAAAATGGTGCCGAATTTCCAGTTGCGGTTCCAGCCATCGTAGGGACTTAGCCATATTCGGGGCTCGGAACTGGAAAAATGGCGCCATTTTTCCATTTCGGGGCCGAAAATGGCTAAGTCCCAGATCTGACTAGGCCCCGAACTGGAAAAATGGCGCCGAATTTCCGATTTTGGGTGCCAGCCAGATCTGGGACTTAGCCGTTTTCGGCCCCGAACTGGAAAAATGGCCGTTTTTTTTTTTTTTTTTTTTTTTTTTTTTTTTTTTTTTTTCCGGCGCCATTTTTCCAGTTCGGGGCCTAAAATGGCTAAGTCCCAGATCTGACTGGGCCCCAAACTGGAAAAATGGCGCCGAATTTCCGATTTTGGGTGCCAGTCAGATCTGGGACTTAGCCGTTTTCAACCCCAAACTGGAAAAATGGCGTTTTTTTTTTTTTTTTTTTTTTTCGGCGCCATTTTTCCAGTTCGGGGCCGAAAATGGCTAAGTCCCAGATCTGACTGGGCCCAGAACTGGAAAAATGGCGCCGAATTTCCGATTTGGGTGCCAGTCAGATCTAGGACTTAGCCGTTTTCGGCCCCGAACTGGAAAAATATCGTTTTTCTTTTTCTTTTCCCGACGCCATTTTTCCAGTTCGGGGCCGAAAATGGCTAAGTCCCAGATCTGACTGGGCCCAGAAATGGAAAAATGGCGCCGAATTTCCGATTTTGGGTGCCAGTCAGATCTGGGACTTGGCCGTTTTCGGCCACGAAATGGACAAATGGCGTTTTTTTTTTTTTTTTTTTTTTTTTGCGGTTTTTTTTTCGGCGCCATTTTTCTATTTCGGGGCCGAAAATGGCTAAGTCCCAGATCTGATTGGCACCAAAATCGGAAATTCGGCGCTATTTTTCCAGTCATGCAGGTAATTCGAAGAGCGGATGGATGGAAATCCGGCGCCGGATTTCCATCCGCCAGGTAAGTCGGCGCGCAAAATTTCTGTCATGCAGGTAATTCGAAGAGCGGATGGATGAAAATCCGGCACCGGATTTCCATTGATCCGCTCTTCGAATTACCTGCATGACTGGAAAAATGGCGCCGAATTTCCGATTTTGGTTGCCGGTCAGATCTGGGACTTAGCCGTTTTCGGCCCCGAACTGGAAAAATGGCGTTTTTTTTTGTTTTTTTTTTCGGCGCCGTTTTTCCATTTCGGGGCCGAAAATGTCTAAGTCCCAGATCTGACTGGCACCAAAATCGGAAATTCGGCGCCATTTTTCCAGTCATGCAGGTAATTCGAAGAGCGGATGGATGGAAATCCGGCGCCGGATTTCCATCCGCCAGGTAGGTCGGCGCGCAAAATTTCCTTCATGCAGGTAATTCGAAGAGCGGATGGATGAAAATCCAGCGCCGGATTTCCATCGATCCGCTCTTCGAATTACCTGCATGACTGGAAAAATGGCGCCGAATTTCCGATTTTGGGTACCAATCAGATCTGGGACTTAGCCGTTTTCGGCCCCGAACTGGAAAAATGGCGTTTGTTTTTTTTTTTTTTTTCCGGCGCCATTTTTTCTATTTTGGGGCCGAAAAAGGCTAAGTGCCAGATCTGACTTGCACCAAAATCGGAAATTCGGCGCCATTTTTCCAGTCATGCAGGTAATTCGAAGAGCGGATGGATGGAAATCCGGGGCTGGATTTCCATCCGCCAGCTAGGTCGGCGCGCAAAATTTCCGTCATGCAGGTAATTCGAAGAGCGGATGGATGGAAATCCGGCGACGGATTTCCATCCGCCAGGTAGGTCGGCGCGCGAAATTTCCCTGAAGAAGGTAATTCGGAGGCGGATGGATGGAAATCCGGCGCCGGATTTCCATTCGCAAGGTTGGTCGGAGAGCGGATGGATGGAGATCCGGCGCCGAATTTTCATCCAGCAGGTAAGTCGGATCGCTGGCGTATGGATATTCGGCGCCGAATTTCCATTCGCCAGGAATTTCGAAGCGCTGAATTACCTTCCTGCGGGTAATTCTGATCGATGAATTACCTTCCTGCAGGTAATTCTGAGCGTGTCCGATTGATTTTTCGGATTTTTCTTGGAATCCTTCACTGCTAGAGGCAAATCGGACCAGCCTCGGACGGAAATTCGGCGCCGTTTTTCCATTCTGGGAGGTTTCTACGACTTCCTTTGAGGGGGGCCCCGATGGAAATTCGGCGCCGAATTTCCATCCGGGGGATGGTCTCTGTCGGAGAGGTGCCGGCCTCTCCGCCGCTCTGTTGGATATTCGGTGCCGAATTTCCGTCCAGGGGTTGAAATATGACGGCCAGGTGCTGGCCTCTCCCCCCTCCCCGACTGCATTGGAACGGCCCCGGATTGAAATTCGGCGCCGTTTTTCCATCTGGGGAGGTTTTTATGTCGACCAGTTTTCGGTCTGATCCCCCGACACGACTTCCTTTGGGGGGCCCGGATGGAAATTCGGCGCCGAATCTCAATCCAGGGGATGCTCTCTGTCGAACACGTGCCGGCCTCTACGCCCGAGGCGACTTCATCCAGGCGTCCCCTGTTGGATATTCGGTGCCGAATTTCCATCCGGGGGTTGAAATGTGACGGCCAGGTGCCGGCCTCTCCCCCTCCCCGACTGCATCCGAACCGCCCCGGATGGAAATTCGGCGCCGTTTTTCCATCTGGGGATGTTTTTATGCCGGCCAGTTTTCGGCCTGACCCCCCGACACGACTTCCTTTGGGGGGGCCCGGATGGAAATTCGGCGCCGAATCTCCATCCAGGGGATGTTCTCTGTCGCACACGCGCCGGCCTCTGCGCCCGAGGCGACTTCATCCGGGCTTCCCCTTTTGTATATTCGGTGCCGAATTTCCGTCCGGGGGTTGCAATGTGAGGGCCAGATGGCGGCCTTTCCCCCGAGCCGACTGCATCCGAAAGGCCTCGGATGGAAATTCGGCGCCGTTTTTCCATCTGGCGATGTTTTTATGCCGGCCAGTTTTCGGCCTGACCCCTCGACACGACTTCCTTTGGGGGGGCCCGGATGGAAATTCGGCGCCGAATCTCCATCCAAGGGATATTCACTGTCGCACACGCGCCGGCCTCTGCGCCCGAGGCGACTTCATCCGGGCTTCCCTTGTTGTATATTCGGTGCCAAATTTCCGTCCGGGGGTTGTAATGTGAGGGCCAGATGGCGGCCTTTCCCCCGAGCCGACGGCATCCGAAAGGCCTCGGATGGAAATTCGGCGCCGTTTTTCCATCCGCGGAGGTTTTTATGTTGGCCAGTTTTCGGCCTGACCCCCCGACAGGACTTCCTTTGGGTGGATCCGAATGGAAATTCGGCGCTGAATTTCTATCCGGGGGATGTTTTCTGTCGGACAGGTGCCGGCATCTCTGCCCCAGACGACTTCATCCGTGCGGCCCCTGTTGGATATTGGGTGCCGAATTTCCATTTGGGGGTAGTAATGTGACGGCATGGTGCCGGCTTCTCCCCTTCAGCCGACATCATCCGGACGGCCCCCCACTTTCTGACTGCATACCGTTGGCAGTTATTGCGCAAAGATCAGGGGCCGCATTCCGGAGACAAGGTTCATTAACACTCTGACTGTGGATTTTTGAGATAGTTGGCTCCCTGGATTTGGATCAGGCTTCGTCGCTCGGACAAATCGGCACCGCATTCCTTCCCATCGCTGCATCCCCCTTCTATCAGGGAGCTTCCCCGCACGCCATCCTGGCAGTCTTGTGTGCACATCTCCCATGGCGGAAAACCCGAGCGCTACAGTGTACTGCCCTCCTCACGAGCATAGAGCTTCATTTCAAGCCTGAGGGCAGTATGGCGGAGGGCTACGTGTTTGACGAGGCATTGGGATTTTGTACAGAGTACTTGTCTTCTATTGATGCTACTAGGCGGAGAGTGTGGGATGCAGGAGAGGAGGAATCAGTGTCAGGCTGGGTATTGGAAGGAGTTGGTCGACCACGGAGGTTGACCCTCGAATTGTTGCAGCTTGTCCACGACTACGTCATTCACAACCATCCCAGTTTGAGCATTATGTTGGGGTAAGTGGCAAACGTTCTGGTACCTTATGCTTTGTATAGGTGTGTGTGCAGTAGTTCTTCCATCGGCTGCAGGGGTTGCACTAGATAAATTTCTGTGGTTGTGCGTGTGTTGGCAGGTCCTATGAGGTGGAGAAATGCAGGTTGGAGACTGAAAAATGCTACTAACCAGAACAAGATCCGTGCTCTCCCTCACTTTGCAGAATGGCTGGTAAAAGCAGTCCGCCAGCATGTGTCAAGTGTTGCCAACCATGCTACTGATTCAGCCTGCAAGGAATTGTTGGACATGTCCAAACCCCCATCAGTAATCGCAACATCATACAAGAGCATGTCGGCTTATGGAAACCACTTCAGGGTTACTTCAGATGGACTCAACAGCCCCTTTGTGACATATGACTCGGGGGTCTCTACTGTTTTCCACCATGACAGTACTTGCATTGACCGTGAGCAGGTGGTGAAAAAGCGTACGGTATGTGGGTGTCATAAAGGAGATTTTAGAATTGGATTATGGCTCCACAAACACCACGGTGCTATTGTGTTCATGGGTACGTGCACGACGTGTGGGCTCTCAGCCCGTGTCAATGAAGCAGGACGAGTCTGGCTTCACGTTGGTGAATTTCTCCCACTTGTTGCCTCCACTTGAACAGCCTTTTGTGCTCCCATCACAGGTCGAGCAAGTTTTTTTCTCTGAGTGTGTGAATGAACCGAGATGGAACGTGGTGCTGGAAAAAAACCCCAGGTCACGCAGGGCTGTTTCTGATGTGAGCATTTGCAACGATGATATTGCAAGTGTATCAGGCCTCTTAGCCCCCAATCACATTGAAGAGACCAATGTTGCTAGTGACAGGGTGGGCCAGACCATCCAAGTGACACCTGAAGAGGTTGCTTCACTTTACAGAGACATGCGATCTGAGGAAGCACATCCATGTCCCACGGAGGACAGTTGCGATGGAGATTCAGAGTCCAGTGATGAGGAGTTGGTTGATGTGGATGTGTACTAGTACCTAGAATGAGGTATGACTTTCCCCCCCAAACTGCCTTCCTCTATCTCAAGTATATGAAGGGTGGTATTGGGCAAAATTGAATATGTAATCCCGGTTGATTCATGAATAATGTGGGATTCATAAGACTGGCACTAAGGGTTGCCCTTGGGGGTGTCCTTTTTGCAGGGTGTTGGAGGTGTCCAACTTACATGGCGTGTCTGTCTGGCAACGTGTCATGACATTTATGTCACTATAGACTTTGGAACGGCATGCAAATTTACACATCAGTTCTGCCTTTGGGTACATTGTTGACAAAGTGCATGTGCCTTCCAGTTTACATTACATAATTGCCCCAGTGATTTTGTGGGTCTTATATTGGGCAGGCTCGTGTTTATGGACCATTGAATACCAATGGAGTGCTTTTAAGCTTGGTCCCTACTTATCATATTTTCATTTTTCCCTAAAAGAATCTAACAATCCGCATAGATGATGCTCTGGCTGGTTGAGTGGGTTATTTGCGTAGATGCATTTTATGGTCAGTTTCTCTTATGCCCCAGCTAACACCATGTGACTCACTTGTATAGTCCCCCATCTATGAATGGCTCAAGCAGGGTGCAGTACATTCAACACTACAATGTTGCTGCCCTGCAGGTGTTCCATGCCTTGCACCACATCATTATTCCCTGATGTCATCCTGCTGCTGTTCTAGCTTTAGGTAGGTCATTGGGGATATGTACATTAGAGAGAACAACATGAGCTGTTATCTCAGTTGTTTTATCATACAAGAAGCTGAATTCATGGGCTCTCCCATTCTTAGAAAACCCCCCCATGGCAAAGTGGGTGGATCGGAACAGACCGTATTGCCAAGCTTCTATTCCAGTAGCACACGGCGTGGAGCTCCGGGATGGCCTACTACAGGGACGACATGCACAAGGCGATATGTTAGAGTGTATTGGATTTCATATTTTGTTGGTGTTCTTGGTCACTGCCCAAAGACTTTTGTTGAGCCCATGTTTTGCATCACTCTCATGAGTGAATTTTTTGATTTGCATGAATTTATCTATCCCCTGAATGCATCATTTGTTCGTCTGTCATTCCGCAGTATGAGGCTTGCTTTTGATGTTGTCGGCGATCAACAAACACTAAAATGCACGCCGCCATTTGAACGTAACGTCACAAACAGATGCGGTTCCAGATCGCCTCTCTAGCATGTTGGCTTCACGTTCCATTCTTCTCCACAAAGCGCCAACGGCCTACTAAGCTGCTTCGTGTGCAACCGTTCCCTTCACTTGCATCCCCCGCACCACAATATCAAAGCCACTTAACCAATCATATGTAGACACCTCATAAGTTGTTCCATGTCACAGACTCTCCATGTCATGACGACATGTGATGATCTGGCAGAATACATTAGAGTGGCAGTCATGAAGTCATATGTCCGTCTAGCAATATGCACACGTCATTCACATATGGGCATGACCCTGACTGGCAGTCATATCCACCATGGCAATATTCCTGGTCAAAGGGTGTTTGACCTGTGTTGCGCAAAGTTCGGAGTGATACAGTCGCATAACCGGCTTCGTCGTGATCTATGTTATGACTTCAAAAGGCATTTACCACTGCAAATGGCATTTCTGCCACAAATTGGTCGTGACTGCGCACCCATGGGAGTCATAAAAGCCGCAATGTGTTGTAGTGTTGGTTATACCGCCATCTGGGCCCTACACCCTGCCCACTGACAGGTGCTGGTCCCCCTGTTGGTGCTGGTCCTTGAGGACCTGTTGTAGTAGTGGTGGAACTCCCACCAGGTGCTGGCCTCTGAGCACTCCCTACTACTGGCCCCACTATATTCACAATATTCTCAGCTCCAGTTGTACTACTTCCCACACTCCCTGTCCCCCCAGAGCCAGATCCAGGCTGTCCGCCTGATCCCCCTGAGCCGACACCTTTGTTGGCCTATGATCCAAATGCTCCACTTGATCCAGGTCCAACAGGTTGGGATGTCTTGGTCGTAGTCTCAACCTCAACTGTTGGGTGTACTTCTTCATACTCTTCATCTTCCAATTTCTTCTATCTGTTTTCATCTTCCAAGTTCTGCCCTTGGGTTTCTTCTTCTTCACTCATGTAACTCAATTGCAATGGTGTTGGAGAGTCTGAACTCTCCGTTGGCTCTGCCACATCCTCCCCTCCTTCTTCGTCTTCCGCTTCAGAAACTGGAGTTTCTGCTTTTGGTGTTCCATGCCAACTCTTATCAAAGATTTCTGTCAAATCTTTTATCCAGGGATGTACCTCAGATCTCTCCCCTCGTGGCTAATCTTCTTCCTGTACCAATCTTAATCTTTCTTGTAAAGAATAAGAAGGAGTGGCATCCAACTCTAGTTCTTCCGGTATGGGTGATGTACTCTCTGATCTTAATGGTGTGAGAGGTCCAGATGATTCTCCTATGTCTATTCCTCTCTCCCAAAGATATGGATAGTTAGCTTTCAGATAACTTTACCTTTTTGCTGAATATCTCTGGAGTCTAGCTTCTCTTTCATCACTCATGTCCCATGTCTTTCATATCTTTATTGAGGCAATAACCAAAACTCTCTCCTGTAGTATCTCTCGTATATGCCCGGATTTCTTTCAAGCTTCAATGCACCCTTGGCTATACTAGAGGTCTCTGTTACTATATATCCATATGGCGAGGATAGTTATTTCATGAGCATGAGCAGCATGAGCGACATGAGCGGAGTAGTAAGACAATCGGTTTTCATGAGCAGAAGTACAAATTCTGGAAATAAAAAACATTAAAAAACGTTATTTTAATGGAACGTGTAAAAAAAACAAAAAAAAACCAATATAATATTCATTGTTTGAAGTAGAAATTGTAGTTTTGAGAGCAGTGCTCATGATATTTCGTCTTCCGCTCATGCGAATTCCGAGCGACATCTGCAAAAATGGCGCCGAATTTCGCGGTAATAGGTTCCGCAAGCGGAGAAATCGGCGACGTATTGCGCGGTAATAGGTGTCTCCGGCGAAAAATGGTGCCGAATTTCGCGGTTATAGGTCCCAACTTGATTGAAGTGTAAGCCCAAAATTTGGAAATGTGGCAACGAATTTCGGTACATGGTGCCGGGCATTGCACAAATGTTGGGCAGTTCTGGGCCATGTAACTGGAAATTCGGCGCCATTTTTCCAAACATCGTTTCCAGACAATGTTGGGACTTAGTCAATTTTCGGCCCAAAATAGGGAAATTCGGCGCCATTTTTCCAGAAATGGCCCCCTCAACTGCAACTGTTGGAATTCAGTTTTCTGGAAGATTTGCAAATTTTTCCTGCCGCCATCTTTGTATTGATTCTGTTTCGACATTGAATTGCCACTGGACGTCAACGGATATCCATCAATCCATAGTGTTTAAAAGACATCACTTTAATATTGTCTGTCTCATTCCAGGAGTTTTGGGGTGCAATTCATTACACTGCAAAACAAAGTCTAATGCATCAAAATGCAATTGCAAACATCCATATGGTGGATTCCCTTTGCCCCATCAATGATTTCTGGAATCCCGGCGGAGGAGTTTGTGCAGCTCGTTCACGCTCAATGCTGGTGCATGAATAAAGTCATCAATAGTCAAGTTCATCCTCAACCTCTTCAGGTAAATGTAATACAGATGCTTGCACGGATAATACTTTGACCCATTCTTTGCTTCCATCAACGAGAAGTCCGTACAATTGCAAGTCGGCTCCACTCCAATCGTAATTGTGTATATGTCGTTGCGTACAGCTGAGCCGTCCGTTGCCATCCGATAAACAAGCCCAAGGCCGGGTGGGGGTACGTCCACGGAGCTCTGAATAGTGCAAGCCATCCCAAGAGCATTGGCAATCCGAGTCTCATTCAACTTGTTGGGAGGGTGTCGTCTCTTCACTCTTCCGAATCGCATTGTGGGATGTGCAGAATTGTCCAATCCGTCTCTACTGGACCGAGCAGTGTGCAATGGCTGGGTCTGAGGAGCTGGAAACGAGTGGGCCGGGACGTCTGTGCGTTGCACCATTCAAAATCCTGCTGCAGAAAGAGCATCCGCCTCATTCTGAGAGAGGTTGCAACCCGGTGCAACAGGCCAGACGCCCAGAGGCTCCGGCATTCCCTGAATCCCATACTTGGGCTTGCCAAATACACAGGTCATTATGTCGTGCCTACAGAACCAAAATGTCTGCGTTGTGGCGTGAGAGAATGTGGGAGTCAAAAATCTGCCGCTGAAATAAGGTGCAGGTACAGCACCGTGTGGGTTCCTCCGAATCATCTCACCACAACGTGCTCTCGTATCCACCCGGATGGCGCAACACTTCCCTCGAAATGTCGGCAATGTCCTTGCAATTCTCCACTGTGACTCCGACATCTTGTCTCCACAATGGGTATGTTGTACTACGTTACTACAAATGGCTCGTTATGTTCCTTGGGCACGTGCCCTGTGCTCAAAGAAGATGGTGATCTTGAACGTGCTGGACTTGAGGTGCTCGACGAGACCTCCTTGGGCAACATCACAGGACCACGAGGGAGTGTGTGAATATTCTTGTCAGCTCGCCATGAATCCTCTTCTCCGCCAGGTGCCTCGTCAAGTCTTTGTCTCACTGGACGGGTGTGAACATCTCCTTCCAAGTGTTGGCCTCTTCGAAGCAATGGCGTGTCTCGAAGGCCCTCTCGCAAGGCTGCCGCCCACTTGCGAGGATTCTTCGATCTGGAGGCAGTCCGCATCAGTATTTCCTGCCTGTCCGGCCCCAAGCTCCACTGTGTCTCTTTCAAGAGCTCGTTGTACCTACATTGCTGCATAATTGACCTCACAATGTCCTCCGTTGTGGCAGTGAGGATGTTCACCAGATGCGCCGTAGAGGAGGCACGCCAGGAAGAATGTACTGATTCGGCCATGTTTGTTGTCGGCATGTCGGTGTCGGAGTCTAGACACATTTCATGCACAAGCACATGTTGAGGTTACAAGCAAGTTACAAATAATGACTAGCATAATATTCAACGGGACGTGAATTCGTCCAACTCACCTTTCGCATATAGTCGCCGAACTGGAGGAAACGATAATGCCACCATGCTAGCCAACTGACCATTGCTCCCTCGTCTAATTTCTTTACAGCACCTGACGTTGTCCACCAAGCCCGTATACATGCAAATTGTGTCTCTGTATCATCCAAGGTGGGAGCACGCTTCCACGCAAGACACATGGAACGGTGCTCCTCTTTGAAATATGGCGCCACGAGCTGGGTTGTGTACTGCGACAAGCTCTGCAGAAAATGGAACCCACAAGATCTCTCCTTGCCTTCCATCGGAACATTGGGGTCTTCCCCGTACACCCTTCGGATGGCAGCCCAATTTGCTTGTGCGTTGTCCGCCATGAAACCATGGAAATTGGGAGGGGGCAATCCCGCCCTGGCCATCTGTTCGTTTATTCCCTGCCAAAGAAGCATCTCCGATTGTGTGTCCTCTCCTTTCATCTCACAAATAGCAATTGTCATTAGCATCCTGCAGTGGGTGTCGTAGACATGTGCAGCCATTGTCACCCACTGATGATTTGTAATTCGCTTGATATGGTCGAACATGACCCAACTGTTTGACAAGTCCCCACTCGTCATCCGGTCGACCAGTTTGACGCCGCTGCCAGGCCCACACGTGGACATTTTGAATACGAAACAACGATCTGCCTCGGTCCCTTGTCCAGGAAACCTACTTCCATGAATGTAGTCATATCCACATCGTCGCTTCACCTCCAGAATGGAGTGCATATCCGATCCACGCCCAATTTTCTGTTTGCAGGAGACAATGTGGTTTCGGGCATTCGGTGAACAGACGTGGGACACTGACTCCAGCAATGCCTCCATTTCCTTCTCATCGAGAGGAAGTCTGTCAGAGCCGTCTTCCGACATAATATTGGCCAATGCCATCTTATGGGTGGCCTGTAGCTGTATCTGTTTGGGTTTGGCACCAGGTCTCAACTTAACCTCTCGGAACGAGCTGCCCTACCTCGTGGGTAGCCTCCCGCGAGTTCCCCCTTGCCAATTTGTGACAATGGGAACCAACGTGTATTCAAGCTCGTGTGAGGTCAGGGAAACGGTGCAACACATAGAACTGCTTGGCATTACAAACAGACATGCAATGTGGTGGTTCTTTGCAATGCGCACACTTAAATGTGGAGTTTGGAACCTTTTCTTGAGCTCGAAATGGTTGATGAGCTGTGCCTGTCCAATCTGTCTCGTTCCTGTGACCTCTGGATTTAAAGTAGAAGCAAGTTGGGGGAGAAACACTGCAACGCGCCCGCACAAACAACGTAGCGCACCCGCACACCATCGAGCATCTTCATGCTGGTGATTTTGGTGACGCACCAAGGATGACCGTCATGTTTCCTATCCATATTTGTCAACATTCCGGACGCCCTCGAATAGTCCATTCGAGGAGGGAACTCAAGGAGCATATTACCGTCGACGTCTGCGGGAAGGCATGTAACGGATTTAATGGCGAACTTGCTGTAGTCCAGCCCAACTAGCTCCGAGCAGTGTCCCTCCATGTGAAGCCCTCGCAGAATTTCAAGAATGGATCGAACTGCTGTGTTCGTGCTGGGAATATGACTCCCTCGTCCGCTGATGTCCATTGAGGACTTGCCTGATCTCCAGGATGATCTCAGAACTTCCATGACCTCGTCGGAGTCGGACAGGTTGTGAACAACCCGGTTCTCGCTCGTCTTCATTGATGGGTTCGGCTCTGGATTTACTTCGTTGCAGACTTCTCTCTTTGAGGTACCCACTCTCTGATTCGCGGATTGTTTCGTGAAAGGCGCCAGGATAGAAGGCGCATTTGGCGGGCAAATGAAGTCCCCAACAGCCCTGTATATGCGGTTGTCCGATGGTGGAACTCGCCATTCCCTGCCGTCGCCGAAATCATCGTGGAGCACAACAATACTTTCGACTACAACTCCGTTTGAATCCTTCATTTCCTCCTCCAAAAATACCGACCCCGGTTTCAGGTGGTATCGAATGCAGAGATATTTCTCCATCACCCGGCAGATCTCCCCTCTGCACGGAAATGTAGCTCTATGCTTGTGAGGAGGGCAGTACACTATAGCGCTCGGGTTTTCTGCCATGGGAGATGTGCACACAAGACTGCCAGGATGACGTTCGGACAAGCGCCCTGGGAGAAGGGGGGATGCAGCGAGGGGAAGGAATGCAGGGCCGATTTTTGCAAGCGACGAAGCCTATTCACGAATCTGGGGAGCCCGCTCTCCCGAAAATCCACTGTCAGAGAGTTAATGAACCTTGTCTGCGGAATGCGGCCCCTGGCCTTTGCACAATAACTGCCAACGGTATGCAGTCAGAAGGAATATGACCTGTGCAGATGCACTGCGCAAACCAATCATTACGGCGTCTGACAAGAAGCGTGGGGGGGCGAGCGTGCAAGCACCTTCCCCATGGACAGAGGGAACTGATAGAGGTGGCATTCCAGTGGGTCTGATTACAAGATTGAGTGCCAGACCCTCGCTGCCAAAAGTCAACATACAACAAAATGCAACATTGCGCAAAAAGTCCACGCGAGGCTCATCGTGGAAGCTAGGAAGGTACTCAAGAGCGGACAGGTGCACCCTCCTCTGCTGACTCTATCCAATCCTGCAGGTATATGAAAATATCCCCTGACTTGGGCGAGACGGATTGGACAGGCGCAGCTCATCAACCATTTCGAGCTCAGGAGAAGGTTCCAAACTCCACATTTAAGTGTGCGCATTGCAAAGAACCACCACATTGCATGTCTGTTTGTAATGCCAAGCAGTTCTATGTGTTGCACCGTTTCCCTGACCTCACATTAGCTTGCATACACGTTGGTTCCCATTGTCACATATACTCCTATAAGTGTACGCTCCTCTTCCCCAGCGTATGGGGACATTCGCATTGGATTGGAGGACGAAATGCATGGGCACTCCAGGTCCAAAGTTACACTTTCCATATTTGATGGTGGTTTCATTGGAGGGCATGACATTGTGGTGAAGTCAACAGGGGCCCAAGAATGGCTGCAATCCTTTTTACGTGGAGAAGCCCGATGACTCATGAGCTTGTTTTTAGGCCAGTCGAAGTACCGTTGACTTCCTAAGTTGTATTTATAAGGCAAAACGCTTTGGATTTGCATGCACCCTCAGTACAGTATACGTGCTTCATTTGGAATGCAGACATATGAATAAAAACCCCATTGTGTGCGAACTTGTGTGGAATGTGCATCCTTCGTTCTGAGAATGCACAACTTGCCATGGTATTTCGGGTTGGGACTGTCGGTGGATTATGGAAGGGGCCGGTAGGTTGTAGTGGGCGCCCTTTCTACTGAGCACTGCCACCGTAGCATTTGAGACACATTACCTTGTATGCCAAGCGCCAGCTAATTAAATTCGCACCCACATAATCGGCGCCGACTATGGAGTCCATGAGACCCAAATCGGTGGGTGTGGGGCAGACGCTCACGGACCCGATTGTCCACTAAGTGGCCGCACACAATTATCGGCAATAGGAAACAAAAATGTTAACGGAAATCCAAAAGTGGTTGTTTTCGAGACGATGCGAGACAAATAGTACAACACTTGTATACTTAACAGAGGAATATATGAATATACAAATTAAGTTTTGGAGGCTATGGAGTAGTTCTAAGGATGAAAAGTTATGGCGGATGATGGATGGATGACATTTGATGGGATGGTAACATCCATTAGTAAACAAAATTTAAACTTGAACACGATGAGCGGTACCTCGCGTGGAGCACCCAGACCATGATGGGAGAGGGCACGTGTCTCCCAAGCACGGGCGATTTTTTGAAGGAATCCATTGAGGGCCACGGAGGATTAGTGCGCCCTTTTCGACGTTCGTTTACTCCACAATATCCGCTGGCACACTCCCTTTTTGCTCTTCCCGACCCTCCGCCTTCGTTTTCCGCTACCGAGCTTCGTCTCCTGCTTCTGATGGAGCACGTTCAGGATGAGGAGGATGACTTCGTCCTAGGAACGGCCACTCAGAGCAAGGTGCTGCGCACTCGCACCGTTGTCTCGCAACAGAGCACGGAGAGCAGACCTCCAAGGAAGGGTAGGAAACTTTGGAAGAAAGCCGCCGCATCACAGGAGGCAGGGATGGTGTCCACAGCCACCATGATGTCCAGGGATCCCGTGCCTATATCCCCCATATCTGCAAGCGGCACCTCGGCAGGTCAAGCACAACACGTTCCGGCTTCCCCCATTTCAGCAATCGGGGCCTCGCCAGGTCCAGCAACAAGCGCCCAGGCAGGTGGTAACTCCAATCCCGCGCACAAGAATGTGGTGGCAGATGTTGTCTTCACTGCAGACATGCGCAAGCAAGCACTTTTGTCATTGACGACTAGTGTGATGAACCACACTATGAGCTCCATTGCGCAATAAGAGTGGGGCCCCTCCACGAATCCCATTGTGTAGGATGAAGCCCCTCCCGGCTGTGCGAATGGCCGAGCAACCCGACATCAATAAGCTGAAGCTTTACTTTGAGGCAGATTGGTACAACCAACTAACCATTGCTCCCTTGTTTGATTTCTTTACAGCACCTGACGTTGTCCACCAAGCCCGTATACATGCAAACTCTGTCTCTGCATCATCCAAGGTGGGAGCACGCTTCCATGCAAGACACATGGAACGGTGCTCCTCTCTGAATTCTGGCGCCACGAGCCTGGTTGTGTACTGCGACAAGCTCTGCAGAAAATGGAACCCACAAGATCTCTCTTTGCCTTCCATTGGAACATTCGGGTCTTCCCCGTACACCCTTCGGACTGCAACCCAATTTGCTTGTGCGTTGTCCGCCATGGAACCACGGAAATTCGGCGGGGGCAATCCTGCCCTGGCCATCTGTTCGTTTATTTCCTGCCAAAGAAGCATCTCTTCTTGTATGTCCTCCCATTTCATCTCACAAATAGCAATTGTTATTAGCATCCTGCAGTGGGGGTCGTAGACATGTGCACCCATTGTAACCCACCGGTAGTTTGTAATGCACTTGATATGGTTGAACATGACCCAACTGTTTGACAAGTCTCCACTCGTCAACCGGTGGACCAGATCCACGCCGCTATCAGGCCCACACGTTGACGTTTTGAATACGAAACAACGATCTGCCTCAGTCCCCTGTCCTGGAAACCGACTTCTGTGAATGTAGTCATATCCACATCGTCGCTTCACCTCCAGAATGGACTGCATATCCGAGCCTCGCCCAATTTTCTGTTTGCGGGAGACAATGTGGTTTCGGACATTCGGTGAACAGACGTGGGACACTGACTCCAGCAATGCCTCCATTTTCTTCTCATCGAGAGGAATTCTGTCGGAGCCATCTTCCAACATTATTCTGCCCAATGCCATCTTATGGGCGGCCTGCAGCTGTATCTGTTTCGGTTTGGCACCAGGTCTCAACTTAACCTCTTGGAATGAGCTGCTCTGCCTCCTGAGCAGCCTCCCCCGAGTTCCCCCTCGCCAATTTGTGACAATGCACACCAACGTGTATGCATGCTCGTGTGAGGTCAGGCAAAAGGTGGCACACATAGTACTGCTTGGCATTACAAACAGATATGCAATGCGGTGGTTCATTGCAATGCGCGCACTTAAATGTGGAGTTTGGAACCTTTTCTTGAGCTCAAAATGGTTGATGAGCTGTGTCTGTCCAATCTGTCTCGTTCCTGTGACCTCTGGATTTAAAGTGGAAGCAAGTTGGGGAGAAACACCGCAGCACGCCCGCACACAGAACGTAGCGCACCCGCACACCATTGAGCATCTTCATGCTGGTGGTTCTGGTGGCGCACCAAGGATGATTGTCATGTTTCATATCCATATCTGTCAACATTCCGGACGCCCGTGAATTGTCCGTTCGAGGAGGGAACTCAAAAAAGATATTCCCGTCGACGTCTGTGGGAAGGTGTGTTACGGATTTGATTGTGAACTTGCTGTAGTCCAGAGCAGCCAGCTCGGAGCGGTATCTCTCCGTGTGCAGCCCTCGCAGAATATCAAGAATGGATCGAGTTGTTGAGCTCGTACTGGGAATATGACTCCCTCGTCCGCTGATGTCCATTGAGGACTTGCCTGATCTCTAGGATGATCTTGGAACTTCCATGACCTCATCTGAGTCCGGCAGGTTGTGAACAACCTGGTTCTCACTCATCTTCATTGATGGGGGAGGCTTTGGATTAACTTCGTTGCGGATTTCTCTCGTTGAGGTACCAACTCTCAAATTCGCGGATTCTTTCGTGGAAGGCGGCAGGAAAGAAGGCGCATTTGGCGGGCAAATGAAGTCCCCAACAGCCCTGTATATGACGTTGTCCGATGGTAGAACTCGTCATTCCCTGCCGTCGCCGAAATCATCATGGAGCACAACGATACTTTTGACTACAACTCCATTTGAATCCTTCATTTCCTCCTCCAGGAATACTGACCTCGGTTTCAGGTGGTATCGGTCGCAGAGAGACCTTGTTTCTTATTTCCGACGATAGTTTTTTTTCCCTTGACATTTGGGTAGATGGAGTGATGATCGTCGATGATCATCACTTCTTCTCTGATTTCTGGGTTTTGTTTTCTTTTTTTCTTTCCCTTCTTCTTCTTCTTCTTCTTCTTCCTTGCATTTGACATTTGGCATTTTTTGGGTATGTGACGATCAACACTTCTGTTTTTTTTTGTTTTTTTTTTGTTTTGCGCATGTGGGTGGATGTGATCATCGGCGCCGATCATCACTTTTGGTGTTTTTTTTTTGGATGTGATGATCACTTCTGGTTTCTTTTTTCTTTTTTTTTCTTTGCATTTGGCATTTGGGTAGATGTGATAATCGGCGCCGATCATCACTTCTGGTGTTTTTATTTATTTTGGATGTGGTGATAACTTCTGGTTTTTTTTTGTTTTTGTTTTTATTTGCATTTGGCATTTGGGTAGACATTGTGATGATCGTTGATGGGCAAACGAGATCATGTGGTGTTATGGAGTGCTATGATCGATTATAGGATATGCACAACATGGTTGTGGGATGGAGGCTTTGGAGACCTGTGAGCAAATGCATAGCAGAAGGGGGTGAAGCCAAACCAGGTCGCATTCATTTTTGTTGTGCTCAGATGGCCCTATCTTCATGCCAATTTATCCAATTTGGGTGGGCTATGGATTGGTGTATTTGTAACAAGTAGGGTGATGAAGATATGCTGGCCTATAGAGCCATAAATTTTATCAAGGGGTTGTGGTCTGGCCCCCAACAGATCTGTATTTTTTTGTTCAAGTTCCACGTACGACATAGTTGTGCTCAGATGGCCCTATCTTCATGCCAATTTCTCCAATTTGGGAGAGGTATGGCTTGGTGTATTTGTAACAGGTAGGTTGATGAAAATATGCTAAGAGCCATAAATTTTATCAAGGGGTTGTGGTCTGGCCCCCACCATTTTTTGTTCAAGTTCCATGTATGACATAGTTGTGCTTAGATGGCCCTATCTTCATGCCAATTTCTCCAATTTGGGAGAGGTATGGCTTGGTGGATTTGTTAAAAGTAGGATGATGAAGATATTCTATCCTAAGGAGCCATAAAGTTTTCTAAGGGGTTGTGATCTGGCCCCCAACAGATCTGCACTTGTCGTTCAAGTTTCCGGACATTCAGCTACTCAGATGGGCCTATCTCCTTACCAATTGCTCCAATTGTGGTGTGATATGGCTTGGCAGATTTCTAACACCTAGTGTGATTGAGATATGGTGGCCTCCAGAGTTCTGAATTTTTTTAAGGTGTTGTGGTCTGGCCCCTAGAAGATCTGCATGCTTTGTTCAAGGATCCAGATGTTCAGGTACTCAGATGGGCCTATCTTCTTGCCAATTGCTCCAATTTGGATGGGCTATGGCTTGGTGGATTTTTTAAAAGTAGGGTGATGAAATATGCTAGCCTCCAGAGCCATAAAGTTTTCTAAGGGGTTGTGGTCTGCCCCCAGCGACGCAACGACGTGAGCGTAGCGTGTGAGCGTGTGGGCGTACGCTCATGCCACGTCACCGTGAGCCCGTACACCCGCCACGTCGGCGTGAGCACATATCCCGCCACGTCACCTTGGGCCCACATAGCAAGTTACATAAGAAATGATGCCTATGTTCTAGACAAAAAAATCTGAACGGAATAACGGGATCATGCAATTCTTGAATGTCGTCTATAAAGATCTTAGCAAAATTTAAGGAAAGAAAGAGAGAAAAAATTCCTCAAGCCTCTCATTTTCAGGTTTCCTAATGCTGATATAAGGCATTGGCTACAATAGACCAGACAAGAGAGCAATGTACATTGACCGGATCATGTAGAAGGTGTACACATATACTCTATTATGCTGTTGCTATAGGGCCTAGCTCAAGATATCATGTATTAGTTTGCCATCAAATGTCCCTATTTGTTCAAGGCTTGAGATGAAGGGATCAGGCAGTTCTTGAGTGTTGTTACAAAGAACATATCCACATTCAAGTATAAAGAGAGGGAAGATATACATGTCATGTCAAGACATGGACAAGACCGCTAAGGTCATTGTCATTGAAAGACAAAACAGCCCTTTACAGGGCACCATCTAACATTCTCTTTCATGTTTACAATCTCATTTGAATACCCCATTACATTTCAAGGTCTCTGAAAAAACAGGGCGGGAGGGTGGGATTCCAGGTCATTCATATCATGAAAGCACCATAGTATACATCATCATCTCAAAAATCCATTTCAAACTCATTTCAAAAACCAGATTGCAGGTTTGGTTTGAAGATGATGTTTTAGAACCAAGATATAAGCAAGATTCTTAAAAAAGAAGAAGAAACAACAGGGTAGAGCCCCCTTAAGCAGGTATAGGCCTAGAATGGTATTTTAAGGCCTCATAAAATAGTTCTGCCAAGGTGAAAGAGCAGCTCAGAAACCCCTGTTTGTTATCAAGCCATGAAACCAAAATGATATGAGGGCCTTGAAGAATGTGTGTTATCTATCAAAGCCTATCCTTTTGATCCATCAGAGTCATACCAAGAAGTCTCATTTCAGAGCCAAGTATCAAGGCAGTCAGAGTAATAACTGCTATTTTATATCCTTGTATCCTTCATAGCTTAACTCCTACACATGCAAATGTGGTTGTAAAAAACCATAAACAGGGGTAAGGAGAGAAGCAGATCCTCATTGGAGCCATCTTGGAGCAGGTCTGAAGCGGCATGGTGGCAGTTTGAAACAGCAGATGGCATCAGCAGCTTAGGCAGCAGCAGTATCCACATTTGCAAGAACAAGAACTGCAAGCTTCAAGAAATCAAGACAAGTGAAGACCCTCACATGTGCCCGTCCCAAAAACCACCACATAGCGATGTGTGTTAGTGAGGATGCAGCAGGTAAATGGCAGGTCTTCACAGTTGCTATCCATGTCAGTGTTGAATTCTAAAGCAAGTACAGATCACAATTCAAGCAATGGTAAACTCAAAAAACCTTGAGTGTTTGTGGTATGCCCTGCGCCATGGCATCCAACAGATCGTCTCCAACAGAACGCAATCAGAGTAGAAGCGTTCACAGATAGAGAATGGCTCATACACAAAGAGAGAGCAACATGTAATCTGTAGATAAATAGGGATAGAGTACTTCCCAACAAGGAGTAAAAGCGCCGCTGCAAAATAAAGAACCATGAGTTTCTGATCAAAGCGATCACGGCTTTGTCGTCTGCCAGAGAAGAATCTGCTTAACCACCAATGCGCATCCCAAGAGCCAGCCATCACGAGTACCATGTAGCAGCAGGGGAGCAGGTTTATACGGCGCATCATCAAGGTTCACTGAAGCACGAGTTTAGTGCTGTGAAGTGTGTCGGCCTGCTTAGGGCAAAACTTCCCGATTTTTCATCCAGGGTGGATGAAATATCACATTTTACCAAGAGAGGCACTTTGTCAATGGATGACATCCCATAGAAATGTATCTTTTAGGGTTATGGTATAGGCTTAGGTTTAATAACTGCCATCATTTATGATGGTAGTTTTATTATTCTCTTGGATTTTATAATAGGTAACCATTATTTATGTAGATCATCCAGTTTAGATGAAAGAAATAGATGGTAAATCCAGCTTTCTGTATATTAAGTTTCATCACCCTATAATAAAATCATCCAGATTTGGATGAAAAAGGCTGGGATGAAAAACTAAATAACCTCAAAAGGTTAAGGCCAGATGAAATCCAAAGAGTTATAGAGGGAGAGGGAGAGAGGGAGAGAGAGAGAGACGTTTTCTCTACAAATTGGGATTTGTTGCTGGTATTTTGACGCATACTGATATGGGGCTGGGTCTCTTGTATTGCCCAGTAGTGTCATTGCAAGTGGTATTGATCATCGTAAATCATGAATTCACTTGGAGTGTTCTAGAGCCATGCTACATGGAACTCCCCGGCCAATGAACTGCCAATCTCTAGCCTCATGGCGCCACACTTATCATTCCTTTAGTCCGCCGAACATGTAGTGGCGAGTTCTTGACATGCTCGAGCATAAATGAGGGATGATCAACTGGCAGCAGATGGATTGAACGGTTTCCACACAACTGAAATGCTCACACTGTGACTGAAGTTTCTTTTTTGGGTTGGGTTGGTGACTCCCCTGTGTTGCTTATTGAAGTTGGGCCGGGTCGCAGCTGTAAGAGCCACAAGACACAAGCAACACACACAAGAGGTCCTTTTCGGTTGATGGTCGGTCAAATCCTCCATGGGTCATGACACAAGTTCAAGGCCAATGTGGTGAGGGCACCTTCTTTGACCTATTTCAGCCTGTTTTGCCTTCTCATCAGACTCGGCCCTGAGATGCATATCGAAATCTATAAGTTAGCTCATTGCTCGTCGATAAGTAGGGTTGGGGGTGTTTGCTGGAACAATTCTAGGCTGTCATTGTCAGCTGCTAGCAGGAAGACAATGATGTATGCATGATTTTGTGCAGAGGCATAGATAGCTGAAGGAGTAGGGATAGAGTGTGGGTCCAGATTCATCCAAGAGGGCCGGATTTCAAGCTCCAGATTACCTATGATTCCCTGTGGAAGGATAGATACAAGAAACCTGCATGGGTAGATGGTCAACTGAAAGCCGCAGCAGCAGTGGCACAATTGATAAAATTAGGCACTGCTAATGAAGGCACCTTCTTCAACATAGAGACCATTTTTTCCCCTCTTATCAGAATCGGCCCTAAATTTTCATGTTGAATTCTGTAAGTTAGCTGGTTGAGTGAATCTAGGATAGTTTGGAATGACTTTGACATGATACTGCCAATGTGACAACAGGAAAGTATCCAGAAACAGGTAACAGATACTAGGAGAAGTTGTGGAATGAATACTTTTCTGACCCCAGTCAATGGTGGGACAACCAAGGCAAAAAAGTGAATGCCTGTCAGATTACCAGATGTCATTCTGAACACTGCCCCTGCCCTGGTGGATATGTATGCCAAATGTGGGTGCATCGAGGATGCCAAGGGAGTGTTCAACACTATGGCTGAACCAGATGTGGTGTTGTGGAGTGCGATGCTTGCAGGGTATGCACAGCAGGGGTGCGGGATGGAGGCTCCAACCTTTGAGCAAATGATGGGGGAAGGGGTGAAGGCCGTCGACATAACGTTTGTGTGCGTTTGCAGTGCGTCTGGCAGCCCTGGAAAAGGGCAAAGAGATCCCTGGTGACATCATCAAATCTGCAATTCTACCAGATGTCATCCTGAACATTGCTCTGGTGGCCATGTATGCTAAATGTGGGAGCATTGAGGATGCCAAGGGAGTGTTCAACACTATGGCTGAACCAGATGTGGTGTCGTGGAATGCGATGCTTGCAGGGTGTGCAGAGCAAGAGCGTTGGATGGGGCTTTGGAGACCTGAAAACAAATGATGGGGAAAGGGATGAAGGTACCTTCTTCAACATATTTCACCCTGTTTTCCCTGCTAGTGTTTGCTTTGACAATTCTAGGCTGTCATTGTCAGCTGCTAGCAGCAAGACGATGATGTATGCATGATTTGTGCAGAGGCATAGATAGCTGAAGGAGCAAGGATTTCGTGTGGGTCCAGATTCATCCAAGAGGGCCAGATTTCAAGCACAAGATTATCTGTGATTCCCTGTGGATCAATAGCTGAAGGAGCAGGGATTTTGTGTGGGTCCAGATTCATCCAAGAGGGCCAGATTTCAAGCACAAGATTACCTGTGATTCCCTGTGGATCAATAGCTACAAGAAACCTGCATGGGTAGATGGTCAACTGGCAGCAGCGGCACAATTGATCAAATCAGGCATAGCTAATGAAGGCATCTTCTTCAACACATTTCATCCTGTTTTTCCCTCTTATCAGATTCTGCCCTAAATTTCCATGTTCAATTCTGCAGATTATAAGCTTGTTGAGTGAATCTAGTTTGGAGTGACTTTGACATGATACTGCCAATGTGACAACAGGAAAGTATCAAAAAACAGGTAATAGAGATGAGGAAAAGCTGTGGAATGAATACTTATATGAGCCTAGTCACTGATGGGTCAACCGGGGCAGAAAGGTGAAATTTGCCTGCTGCATTTCAGAGAGTAGCAGACGCAATTCAGCATAGGAACTAGTGTGCTACGCTGAGTTGGGTGTTTCCTAGAACAATGTAGCTGTCATTGTCAGCCGTTAGCAGCAAGGCAAGGATGAATGCTTGATTTGTGCAGAGGCATGGATAGCTGAAGGAGTAGAGATAGAGTGTGGGTGACGCAGGGTGCTGGGCCGTGGGCAAGACGTCTTTGTATAAACGTGAGTGACCTTCCTATCCTCCTCGCTCTCATTTTTAGTGCATGTTTCTTTGTGAAGTATCAGGGAAGTATTTGACTTTGCCAACACACACCAACCTTTTTGCTTTGGTTTGTTTACGAGTTCCATGCAGGGATAGAAGTTACCATAAACAACACTAGCATTGGTTTTTCATATATGGTAATAGATAATTCTCTTAATTGTTTCCGCCTTGGCAGGTTGCTCAGTGACCTCCCCCGGATGCTTTGGAGTGAGTGAGTGTCTCACAATGCAATATTGATTGGTGCATCTTATGCAAGAACTTGGAAAACAAACAGATGTCCTTGCTGTAGTAATTCTTAAAGCCATGCAAGCCTTAGTTTTTGATGGGTGGCAGATTGATGGACTACATGAGTAGTTAGAAGATTCTGGGTGAACACTTTTCAAAGTGTTATAGTTAGACAATATAATTCACATGAGAACATGTGATTATTTTATGTATTTTTAGATCACGACAAAAATGATAATGATAAATAGATTGATAAATAGAGATGGTGTACAATCTCTTGGTTTTGCTCAGCTTGTTGCAGTTATGTCTTGCTGCCTTGTTCTGTTTGTATTATATATTATATTTCATTGTTGTAATAGACATGTATATGACTTCTATCATAGTCATAATAATGACTATATCTATTTTCACTCTCCAATAGTACTACACCACGTGGTAGAAATACAAATATGTAAAAAAATAGCAATACACCCAAAAATCACCCATCATGACACGTGTCAACCTCCTAAGGGATCACGTGTAAAAATTGCGACGTGCCACGTGTTGCAATTGGATTGCCTCGCCTGTAGTTGTAGTTGACAATCATGGAATGCGTGCACTATGCCACATGCCATTTTTTCTATCAAGCATGTGTCTCTCTTACACAGTGGCTGACATGGACTACACTGTCCGTTCAGTCATTCAGTAAAGCCAGCATGTATGACTATGAGCATGCTGCGCAAGCGCCACGTCACAGAAAGCTTGGGGAGTCGTAATTGCCATGTCACAACCGACTCGGCTTCTACTTCTTTAGAATCAGAAAGTCGTAAATGGCTTCCATAACTGCATTTGCAGTCATAACACAGAGACGTAAAAGTCGCAATCTGTTGTAGAATTGGGCAAGTGTCCTAAGCTGTCCCCAAAATTTTGTGGACCTTTTGTGATCGTAAAGCGTTATGGATTTGTGGCATATCAGCTAGATCTGCCAGTTACTTGGAAAATCCATGACGTCTTTCATGTCAACCTCCTAAGGAAATACGTGGCGAACCCCAGTCACATTCTACCTAAACTACCCAAAGTTGTGGATGAAGGTCAGTTGTTGGCTGAACCTGAATGTATTCTGGAGACAAGAATGAAACACCTTTGAAACCGTTCATATCGTGATCATCTTGTTAAGTGGTATCACTATCCAGAATCTGAAGCTACTTGGGAAAAGGAGAGTGGCTTGCAGTTGGATTTTCCCCATTTCACTATGATTGCAGACAATGATCAATCTTTTTAGTGGGGGAGTTTATTATGGCACTCTATGCAACAAGTCTGAATGGCTTCTAGGTGGAAAAGGCCATGGGGTGGGGTGAATGACAGGTGGGGGAAAGCTGGAGCAGTGTCACGTGAAGGCCTGGAGAGGCAACTGCCAGCTTTAAGTACTGATCACCTGTCAAGGAGGTCAATGGGTGGTGAAGGTCAGCTGTACACGAAGGAAGAAAAATGGTTCTGGTAGGCACGAACAGGGGAGAAGACGATTGGGGATGATGGCCTGGAGGATACTAGGATTTGATAAAACTGGATGCAGGAATTAGGCACGGCGTGGTGGCTGGGCACGGACCGGATGTGACAACCGGTCCTGTGCATTTTAGAGTTGGTTGATCTAGAAATAGTTAATGACTTTTGTAGTTAGCAGGGGCAGGGACTAGGTTCCTCTTTTGTACAAAAGATGGTATAAATCGTGTGAATATGGTTCCATCAAGAGCTAACCTGTAAAGGAGTTGATCAGATATGATTCCTGTCACAGTTTGGAAGAAGAAAGGGTTGTTTTAGGGAGGCAAGATACAATAACCTTGTTCAATAATGACAGGAGGAGACGCTTGCGTGGAGGCGGAACCATGCAAGGGAGACAAAGCTCCACGAGCAGCGGGTGAGAATGTTTCTTCACGAAATTTGCCCATGGAATTGCAACCTTTAAGTTCATTCTGCCATTTGCTTCGGACTGGAGTTGAGGATGCCATTGCTTAAGGTGAGGTGGTTTCAGATTTGGTGCAAGACATTGCAAGGGGCCCCTCTCAATTCGTGACCTCATACACGACGGTTTGGGTTCACGGTCATCATTTTCGCATTCGTGCTCTTGACATGAAGCGCAAAACAACGTTTGATTATGGCTTGTGTGCCACATAATGGCAAGACTCTGTATCAAGCACAAGAGATATACGACCTACGTGGAGCAAACTTGAGTACATTGGATAGCTTTCAAGAGAGCATCCTCTAACTTCAGTATACAAGGTACCAGTTTTTTCTCTTCAAGGGAAGGTGGTTCCACCACATCTTGTGGGGCCCTCCGCAACACTAGTGCAAGATGAGTGTGGTTTTAATGCGCGTCAATGCAGATAGGCTCATGTGCCTACTCATCATATGTCTGATGAGCCTTTTTGCATGGCCTTCAAACATGGAGCAAGTATTCTTTTCCCAAGACAAAACAAGATCAGGAAATTGAAAGATGGTTGTGCATGCTCACGAGCCAAGATGAAGACGTATCTATCATGGTCACGGATCTACATGAGGCGAGGCAATTGCGGAGGAGGAAGAGACTGGTCATAATGATGCTGATGTTGGAGGTTGGGTAGAGGGGGTACAAGATGATGATGACGCGCCAGACATTGCATCCTTGACCCTATATGATGAAGCTCTATCAGATACGAATGTTGGAGAAGAAGATGAAGACATGGCCATTGAAAACGAGGTGGAAGATGATTCAGATGTGCCTTTTGCTGACCCGGCTATTGATGACAATGACTCTGATTAAACCAAGAGGACTTGCAGCTTGATGAGGACAAAAAAGCTCCAGATGAATGATCTTTTATTTGGACCGGCCTCACTTTGTACTTCACAATGTACATCGTTCACTTTCGTAAATTGTAATGTATCAGTTTATATAAAATATTTCTAAACTTTTATTGCTCTCTCAAGTGTTGTCTCCAACTCTACTCACCCTGCCCCCGCGAGCTACATCTATGCCCTCCGGCATAGCTGCTCTAGTCGACCCTTGTCTTTTCATGACCTCGGCCCTCTCCCGACCCCTCTCCCGACCCCTACCCTAGCTCCTCCCCATTCCATCCCATCCCCAGTACTTTGGCCCGGCCCGGCTGATCACCTTTCGGCCCGGCCGCTTCCGGCATGATGTCGCGGCCGGTCATTTCATCCCCGCAATCTAGCCTCAACCCTCTAGTCCCATGGTCCTTCCCCTTTCCTTTCCTCCCCCTGTCTCATCCCTCATCCCCACCCCCTCAGCTCCCTGCCCTTTGTCTCAAACAATAAAGCAGCCCCCCCCTGCGACCCCCTTCCGTCACAATAGGAAGCGGGTGTCGCAACACCCTACTGCAACGGCGGGGCATCGCAATTCCCGGCGAGGTTGGGGGCCCCTTCTTTCCCTTCATGCCACCTTGCGATGGCGGGGCATCACAAATGGCCCGACGCCGCGCCATCGCCCCTTGGGGGCCCCCTCTTCCCCCGCACACCGTCGCGCGACGTTTGGGCGTCGCAGCCTGGTCCCGACGCTGGGTCTGTCGGGTCTACGATGCCTGAGCGTCGCAATTCCGCTGGGCCGCGCGGATTCCGACGGCTGGGCATCGCAGGGGAGGGGGTCGCAGGCTCAGTGCCGCGCCTTCCGTCGGGGTGCGGACTGGCGTCACTAACCCCCCCCCCCCATTTGCGGTAGTGGTCCCACACGTGGCGCTCCACGGGCACTCGATGCCGGAAGGTTTTAGCGGAAGGGCTGATTGTCATGATGCCCTGAAAATACACTTGGAAGATGTGGTCACTACAAAGAGCAAAATATCAAAGGGCGTTACGTCCTAGACACTGGGGGATAGTGTCGGGGCTACCTCGCTCGCCCACCTGCCCGCTGCACTAGACCTTTGTCTCTTAATCTGATGCGTCTTTATTTCGCATGTGCTGCACACGCGACCCCTGTGCGCGCGTCCCACCCCCGCCTGCGACGCCGAGGTCCCCGCTCCTCTCACGTGAGTCGCTGCCGCTGGTCTCCCCCTTTTCATTTTTGCCTTTTTTCTTATTCATAGTGTTTTATTTTATTTTATTTTCCCATTATTTGCCTTTTCCATCCCGACCACCGCCACTTTTCTGCATATCAGGGTTTAGGATTTAGGAGCACCATCGTTCAATCTTCACTGTCTATTTTAGGTCGCGGATCCACACCGTTCATGGCCTAGGCTGCCATGTGTCCTCGTATGTCCTGGCCTGCCGTGTCTCCCACGTTTGTGCACGATCTCTCCAGAAGTTTGTATTATGGGGTTACCAGACACATCGAATACTAATGGGATTTTTGTGAGTAGTGAGAAAGCATACATGCCTTGGAACTAGGTACCTGATTTTGTGCAGGGGGAGGAAACTACGCCTAAGGCTCCCGCACAGTTCTATATTCAGTCTCAAAAGGATCTGCAGGAAGGGAATCGTGCAGCTCCTAGAGAAAACACCTTCCTTACCACCATCATGTTTGCACTCTCCCCAGCATTGTTATCACCAGAGTACAAGTGGATGGTGGTTCTAGTGTCAACTTAATGAGCTTCGATACAATGGAGGAATTAGTTTTGACACGATTGCGCCCCACTAATTTGATATTACGGATGGCTGACCAAAGCATAGTCAAACCAATCGATATTTTGATTGCAGTACCAACAATAATTGCTGCGATCGAGTATCAGATTTGATTATATTGTCTTCCGACTGAATGCTTCGACTTTCTTTTACTTGATTTTGTTGGGAAGACCATGGTTATACCAATCCAAAGCTAAGAATGATTGGGGTAAGGGAACATTGACACTTGGAAAGGGTAAAACTAAAATTGTCTTACAAATGTATCCGATTGCATATCATGGAGAAACTTAGGAGGAGGAATCTGAGTTTACATCTGAAGAAGAAGCTTGGACCAGTGAGGGTGATGAAGTTCTTGCATATGCTAAATTGGTCAGGGCCATTGCGATTTCTGCATAGCGGCGGATAAAACGGCAATAGTGACCCACATGACCCAATTCCCCATGTCCGCACACCTCAGCTAATGCGGTTGACCCAACCATTTTTATAGCTAGATTGGCTATAATGGGTGACATCCAACATACACCTATGAACCCACGATCCCTTGTAATGTGGCCTTGTTACGCTGATAATGAGTTTGTACATACATAGATAGTAACACTTCTATTTATTTCAAGATGGTTCAGGTTTCAAATTTAATTTTCTAAGGAGTCCCTGCTTGCAGAGCCCACCAAAGGGAGGCGGAAGAAACCAGTGTTGGTCTAGTATCTGGGTTTCGCCGGGGTATCAACCCGGGCATCAACCCGGGTCTCTAACCTACGGTTCTCTGTTCCCGTTAACATTTGTAGTCCCGCCCCCTACCAGAGCTCGACTCGTCGCTGCAGGTTTGTTCGGGTATCATGTTAATATGCACAAATACACATTATGGATGTAGGGTTTCATGTGTTTATGAGCGCATCTTTTGGCAGCTTCGGCGGCAGATTGATGGAGGTTGTACAACAGATTTGGAATCGAGGAGAGTGGAGCAACAACTGTGGTGGTTTTTTATGGTTTTCGAGCTACTACTTGAGAAAGCTGGATACTTTGAGGATGATGACTGGGGTACTTCATATTGTAGAGTAGAGATTTAGGGCTAGGGGCTTGTACTAGCAGTTTTGATTATAATAATGACATTTTGATCTTCATTTGCAAGACACTATGGATGCAATTCTGATTCAATGTATAATTGTATAGGGGTTGGTATCCTATGAGATAGCAGGTTTCCTTGTGGTTTTCTTGAATATTCAAATGGCCATTTGAATAGTTCAGATGGCCATTTCAATATTGAATTTGAATTTGAATACTAGTACCATTTTTACTTTTATTTTTTTAATACCATGTCCGAGTTCATATTTCTAGGTTATTGACATTATACCATTGCTCATATCCGGATTGATTGTTTTTAAAAACCACTCCATGCATACCAGATTCATACTTGAAAAAATCAGGGGCTGCATTATTGGAAAACCTACCTAGCTTAAGAAAATTCATCAAGAGGGGGCCCACCGCCTCATCCCGGTTGCTTATGGAAAGCTTTAGAAGTAGAAGGAGGGCCCACCCTCCTACTTCTATGCTAGCCTAGGCAGATAGGTGTCTACGTCCAGTCGAGCCACTTCCTTCCTCTCCAAGCCTCCCGCGAACCTACGCGATTGGCTGTTCCCACCTGTCCAGTTTTCCGACCTTCCCAAGCTCCCCAAATGAATTGGGATACATACTTACCACTAGGCCATATGTTGGATGCTTACCTAGTCAACTACAATTGGGTTCATGGATGGTAAAATGTTGGTTTGGATGTATCGATATGCTAACAGTGAGGAGGGGCTTTTGCCAGCTGGATCTGTCCATGATGGTGCTTGGCAGAAATCTCCAGATTGGCTAAACCTCCTCTCATCCATGAATTGCCCTGCACACAAACCTGTCGAGCAGATGGATGCAAACGTGTTCGAAAGATCCATTCATTTCAGTGTCTTCATTCATGGCGGAACCCTGGCTATGAAGTTCTAGGGCTCGTCATTTAGTGTAAGAAACCCTTGGGCCAGAAAGGTACCTATCAATCAAGTATCGCCAGGCCGTTGGTGTGTGTGGCGCGCTGGCTCATCACCCGCTCTCCTCTCTCTCGCGCGCTTGTTTTGGATTGTTCCTCTCTACCAACGCCATTCGGTATCCCCTGGACTCCCCCACGCCGTAAACCTACTAGACTTGGAGCTTTCAGTATTGGGGAAGGATTCGCCGCATCCAGAGACTCGCGCAGAGTCGAGGGCTAGAAGGAGAGCGGGCTTTTTTTTCCTGGGCCGGCCGGTGGGGGGGGGGGGTAGGGGAGAGGGGTGGGGGGGGGGGGCGGGGCGGGGTGGGTTTGGGGGGTTTGGGGGTGTGGGGCAAGGGGATGGACAGCGCCGCGCTTGATGATATCATAGCGCGGCTGCTGGATGTGCGAAGCGGGAGGCCAGGAAAGCAGGTGCAGCTGTCTGAGGCTGAGATCCGGCAGCTTTGCCTTGCTTCCAAAGACATTTTCTTGTCACAGCCTAATCTCCTTGAGCTTGAAGCCCCTATTAAAATATGTGGTACGTTCCCCTCTTCTGATTTCCTATTGTTCATTTGAACTTAGGGCTTCTTTGGTGCTGCATGGGACAGTCTTGTATTGTTATGAGTAGGTTAGGGTTTCCGAATGTTTGGCTGGAAGGTAGCTTAAGTGATAAGTTCCATCTATGTTTAGTGTGAGGATCATGGAACAAAACGGTTTTCGGGTGTGGTGGGGCTTTGAGGATGCAGGTGACATCCATGGACAGTATTCAGACCTGTTGAGACTGTTTGAGTATGGTGGTTTCCCACCAGAGGCCAATTACTTGTTTTTAGGGGACTATGTGGACCGTGGCAAACAGAGTCTAGAAACCATTTGCCTTCTTCTGGCATACAAGATCAAGTACCCAGAAAACTTCTTTTTGTTGAGGGGCAACCATGAGTGTGCATCTATCAACCGAATATATGGCTTCTATGACGAATGTAAACGTCGATTCAACGTTCGATTGTGGAAGACATTCACAGATTGTTTCAACTGCTTGCCAGTGGCTGCGCTGATTGATGAGAAGATTTTATGCATGCATGGAGGGCTTTCTCCTGACCTGAAGAACTTGGACCAGATCAAGAAGATTCCTCGGCCAACAGATGTTCCCGATGCAGGCCTGCTGTGTGATCTACTGTGGGCAGACCCGGACAAAGATGTACATGGTTGGGGTGAGAATGACCGAGGGGTGTCCTGGACCTTTGGCCCTGACACAGTGTCGGAGTTTCTTCAAAAGCACGACCTGGATCTTATCTGCCGGGCTCATCAGGTCACTACTGTCCATATTAACTCCAAAAATTTGTGCGACTGCTATTTTGGTCATTTAGTTATGGGTGATCTAAAAATCCCATTTAAGGGCCCTACTTGTGTAGGTTTGCATGGATGGCAGTTGGCTATGCTAGGGAGTGTTTGCCTGTGTGACAAATGATGGGCATTTGTGCAGGTGGTGGAAGATGGTTATGAGTTCTTTGCCAAGCGCCAGCTCGTCACAATATTCTCTGCCCCAAACTACTGTGGTGAATTTGACAATGCGGGTGCCATGATGAGTGTGGATGACACCCTCATGTGTTCATTTCAAATTCTAAAACCCGCCGAGAAAAAGCAAAAATTTCCCACTTATGCCAACACCAATTCAGCAAGACCAGGCACCCCGCCACGTACTGTTAAGGTTTGAGCTGGACTTCACTACTCTGTTCCTGCTCTAAGAGGGCCTATCTTGTTCCTGGTGGCAGTAGTAGCAAGCATTCTGTGGTGGGAGACAGGTCTTGTGGGTCAAGATATTTAGTGTAGCAGTTGTTTGTCACCATTTATTTGGTGCCTGCACATGCATGCATTGGTAAATAAATGTTCATCACTGAGACCCTTCTCTGGAAAGGGGTCCTGGGCTGTTCCTGAAATTCCGGTTGAGTTCTTGTGCACTTCTTGGCAAGCAGGTTGTTTCCAGTGTTTATGATGTTTTAAAATGCAGTACATGTTTGAGGTCAGTAAGAAGGGGTGCTATCAAGCCAAGGCATTGACATTCAAGTTGTCCAAAATTCAATACAGGGGACCTCAGTCCATGGTTGTGGCAGCTATGTGGACCCAGGCCCAGTGTTCTTTAGTAGAATCACATTTCTTGATGTCGGTTGCTTGAAAAAATGAATCTGAATTACGAGTAAAAGACGCCCGATCATTTGTGGTTGGAAGTTGACATCATCAATCATGTCTTAACATTTGTCCCGATGTCGTTTTATACACACACAGCCTCTATTTAGGAGGTTTCTTTGGGGATAGTTGTGCAGATGTAACATCACTGCACTGCCTCTGCTTGGCTATAAGAGTGCATGCAGGGGTGGTGGAGGCCACCCCATTGATGGGTTCTTTGTCTTGAAAAGGCGCTTCTTTGACAAGGGGCATTGTTTTCCCTTCCCAGCTATCACTGGACTACTCTTAGTGAAGGATATGTGCCAGTAATTGGTTGCCATCTCTTTCAGGATGTCATCATTCTGTGACATTCTACTATGAGTTGTGGGTTTTGCTTTGTTTGTTATGTTGTGTGCTGTTGATGTCTATCATGTGTAGGTGTGTGTTTTTGGGTGGGGTTTACTGGGGGAAAATGTCTGTGTCAGATGTAGACCCTGAGCATGCGAGACAGGTTGCAAACGTAGCACTCCTGGTTCTCCATTCAGCTTCTCACTCTGAATTAGCCTGTTAGATAATGAGTGAGGAGGTTGTCCATTGGCAAACTCTGATCATAAGGAAATAAAGGGTAAAACATTTCCACTGCAACCAGCTTTCGCGACTAGCGACCGGCCGGTACTGGCGGCATTGCGCCAGGCTTAAGACCTGCAGAACCTGCCTGCAATTGGTGAACAGCCAGTGCCAGTGTGCTCCCAACACCTGACCTGCACCTATGGGGTTACATGACTTCGAAGGCCCACCAGGATGGGGGTCTCCCACCAGATAATTCAAGGGCAGCCTGGAAAGAAGCCCTAGGCTTTGTGCCAAAATTTTGTGGTTATTTCCTGGTGGGCATTTCATGTAGACGGGTAGGTGGAGGTCAGGTCTCGGAAGCATGCTTGTGCTGCCCCTATGCCAATTGCAGGTAAGCCCTGTGGGTCCTATGCATACAGGGCCGCTTGCACCAGCCAGTTTTACTGGTCATGACAGCGAGTTGCTTTGACCTTCATTAGGTGGTGGACTGGTTGTAATGGAGACAAACCCTAAGCTTGGTGCTTCTCCTCTAAAGCGCCTGCTATTGTAAGCACGGTTTGTGGTGCAATACAATTTTTGAAGGTTTATCTCTTAAGTCCGAAGATGTAGGGCTGCAGGTTCGTGAGATAAGGTGAATGATGTGGCCATCAATTGATTGTGGCAATTTTGGTTGGGACAGCCATACCAGGGGGGGAAGGGTTAGACCAAGCAACATGAACTGTGGTCGCCAATGCGAGAATGGGAGCTGTTGCTGATGCAAGATTCAGTGATGATTGTGTGCAAGGTTGGCTTTTGCAGTTCTGTGTGGTGCTGGATCAAGTGCAGACGATGCAGCTTGCATGCACGTAAAGGCACATGCGTACTCACACACATGCATGCACACATATCATAGCGTAGTGTGAGGGGAGCTGGAGGAGGTGCCTCCCTAGAGCACTTGGGAGTAAGGAGGCAGAACCTGTAGCTGTATAAGCTTGCTAAGCAAGAGATTTGGTAGGGTGCTGAGTTGGAATTGGTCAGGTAAATGCCTCCTATGGTCTGCCATGCACCAATTATGGCATGTGTTGCATGTACATTAGTGAGCACGTGCACCTGGTTTCAAGTCATTCCACTTCATTTTATGTCATTTGGGTTTTGGATTTGAGCTTTATTGCAGTTTGCAATCTGCTTACCCGCTTCTGTTTGTGTAGCAATGATGTGTTCAGCTTTATTGCAATGTGTTGCTTCAAGTATTGTCAACATCGAGGAAACTAGAGAGGATGTTATCTCTCCTCTGTATGTATTATTTTGGGGAGTGGAGGTTGTGTGGATTTCTCAATGGAAACTCGGGAGAGATTGGCTATGTTATTGTGGTCATAGTCTTGGGGGACTCCACTAGTCTTGATCTGCTTGGAGGTTGTGGAGAATTCTTGGAACTATGAGCTTTGTCTGTGTTACATGTTGCGTTTAGGATGGATGTATGTGCAGATGCGAGAGTTATCGTGACCCTTTGGAAGTCAGTGATTGTGTCAGTTAATTATTCCTTTATGAGTGACTTGGTATGGTAGTCTGCTGTAACACTTGCTCACCCGACGAATGGACCTACACAGTTTTTGTCAATCTTTTCAGGGTGGATTGTAGTGAGGAGTCGAAAGACTAGTTGCTGCCCATCTTCCCCACATGCTGGCTACTTGGCTTAATGGACAGGTAACTTCTTTATGAGTAATGATTTGTCTCCATGAGTTGGGGTTTGACCTGCACAATCCTCATCTCGAATAGTGTTTTGACGGTGGTGTCCCAACAGAGAAAGGTGGGTAAGAGCAGCACTGTTGGATCCACGATCTGGGTCTCCTATCCTGATGTGTTACACCAGTTACACTCCCATTAACTGACAGAGTCAATTGCCTGGAAATGTTGGCTATGGCTGCAATGCCCACTCTAGCTGTATTTCTTAACAATAATAAGTAGAAGCACTGCAACAGCCTGGTGGTAGTGTCAGTGCCACAATTCAGCTGTCTTGCTCAGAAGGCTAGCTACATATGTAAACGAAATCTGCACACTACAATCTCACGTCTGTAAACGAAATATTTGCAGTACTCAACCCACACAAAATACAATGGCTGGAAATGTCATCATGGAAATTTGCAATGGGGAGGGAGGGGACCTGTGTTGGATTGGGTGAAATGTAAGGTAGAGGCTAGCATAGAAGTAGGAGGGTGGGCCCTCCTTCTAGTTCTAGAGCTTTCCATAAACAGGGTGAGGTGGTGGGCCCATCTCCACCACCGTCGTAGGCTAAATTGGGCAAAATTCTACAGGGTTTCTTCTGCCTCCACCTCACTTAGGTAGGCTCTGCAAGCAGGGCCACCTTAAAAAAAGTAAAGTTGGAACCTACACCATCTTCAAATGAATAGAAATGTCAACAATAACTGATTATGAATAAGGGGCCCAGGTTTGAAAGGGGGTGTGGGGATTAGAGAGTGGTCCAGGAATTATGAAGCGGGAGTTATAGTAACTACAACAGGAGTTCAATTAATAATTGTCATGTAAAGGGGGGGAGGAAAAGAAAGGCAGGAAGGTAAGACCTATTAAATAGGGGATGGTTCATGGTTAGATTGGGGTAAGCAGGCGTGGTGGTTTCTAGGAGTGACGTGTGTCGGGGCAGCCTTCTAGAAGGTCCCACCCCTTCAGGGGTCGGCGGCCTTCTAGAAGGGTCCCACCGCCCCACTAGGGTATATAAAGAGAGCGGGGCTCTCTTCCCCTGTGCATCTTACTATCTATTCATACTACTTATTACTTACTACATACTAGTACCTAGGGGGCTCTGCACACGCAGGGCCCCAAAAAAAAATGCAAACCATGACATAATAAATTAATAGAAGTAGAGGTAATGATGAATTATAGAGCACACTGCTATACCTAAAGAGGACGTGGCTTGGAATAAACATCCCTTGTGACAATTTCTGCTATTCAAGTTGCTTGCCTACAAATTCAATCCCTAAGAGCCCACTGAGCCTGTTTTGGGCTTTGGCTGATGGTTATTGTTCCATATCTTGCTCAATACTAGGCCAAATGGAGTAAAAATTGGGGCATGGTGTGGTCTGCCACTTGGCACACATCCATGTGCACCATGATTGAGATGGATCAGGGTTAGGGCTGCAACATTATGTTTCATCCCAACAGGGGTCCTAAGAGCCATTATGCAGTTTAAGTTTTTGGCTTCTCCATGCTTTCTCCTCGTTCCTATGCGATCGCAATTTCTGTTGCAGTCGGCCTCGTGAGTTCCCGCGCGATCTGCATTCACGCCACATGCGGAGCATCCTTCGTGCCTCATTCTCTACCAGTAGATTGAAGTGCATGTCAGGGAAAATCCCATGCGTGCTGCAGGGAGCCGTTGTCTTCACCTTCTTTCATGTTGGTTCTTTCTGTTTCCTTGCATGTTGCATTCATTTGTGATTTGTGGGCTTGGCATTGAAAACAAATCACTATCTTGAGAAAAGAAAGGTAGACATTGGGAAAAGGTATTTGTGACGATGATCAACTCTTGGTGGCTCTTGTCAGTTCTTGTCCCTCTTCACTGTTAGTAGATACATGGGGCTGGTGGACGATCATCCTCCCCCTATACCTTCTCATTTGGAAGCAAAGGCTTGTATCATCGCAGCTTGGGCACAAAGCTTAGGCGCATCCGAGGAGCAGATTAGCAAGTTGCAAAGGTGTTCTAAGTGAAGACTAAACACAGCCCCACCAATAAGCACATCATAAGACATCGCGTCCGTAACAATGGCTTTAGCTCTCATGACTGAGCCGTCCGTAGGATGATCCGGCTGTAATTGAATGAAGAGCTGATGGCGTGTAATCCCCCGCGCCTTCTCTGAACCACCCAATGATGTTTGAATTTGGAAAGGGCAAGGCTCCAAGTCCGCCTCTGTAAGGCCCAAGCCTGCAATTGCTGCTCTCCCTGTCAAGTTAAATAAGCACAGTGTGAAAACAACTAGAATAAACCTAGTTATTTGTATTTAACACTTGGATTTAGGTCAAGTGTTAAATCAGGTGTCAAGTTTAGTTTGACACCTGAACCGCCTTATCTTCACGAGAGCGGCAGTCGCGTAGCTCATCTCTCTCGAGTTGAGCCTGCGCGACCGAGCTCCTTCATGCGTTTAGATCTGAGTGTGCTTATGATGGGAGTGTAGGTTGTTGTGGGGTGGAGTCCCCATAGCTTGGGGTGCCCCTGGCTCGACTTCTATTTTTAAAGAGTGATAGCGATGGATTTCATATTTCTTGTGTTGAGAGTGTGTGTCCTTTTAGCTTGTTTATCACTCGAGAGAGATGAGGCTTGCATCTGTGAGTGCCAGAGGTGAGTTTAGTTTTAGCACTTTTTGTTTTTGTTTTAAAAGTGAGAGAAGCGATTTGTTGAAAGAAGGTGAGCAATGCTTGGAAGGGTGTGCAAGTGCAGGTGGGGCGAGACGATGCCATCTGTTTGTTTATTTTATGATTTGAGCCTATGATGAGAAGGCAAGTGAAGCTGCCAGCAACGTCCAAGGCGTTGTTTCAAGAGGCACAGGAGGCCTGTGGGCTAGTTGGGGGAGAAGGATTATGTGGGCTGTGCATAAGGGGTACTAGCTGGGCAGCAGTGAAAGTACCGTAGTAGATGGTATAAATGTTAAGAGTTCCATTTGTCCCTACAAGAACGGGCCCATCGTGATAAGGCACAATGATGGGGGTTGGGTTTACAAGGAACTTAGAACTCCCTATAGCTGTCGCAGTGGTCGGATGAATCGTGCTAAGAGTGCAAAGCCAGACAACGGGCTTTTAACCTTCGAGACTCCTCACAGTGGCGTTGAGCTCACTCAGACTGAAGTCGGCGTGGAGAGCAAACCCACATGGAAATGGAGGTTGGTGATCTCCTATGATGGCACCAATTACTCAGGGTGGCAACTGTAGCCAAGGGCAAACGGTGTGACAGTGCAGTACTTGGTAGAGGATGCACTGGCCAAGGTGACCAGATGCACATGTGATCAGCTGCTTCTTTGCGCTGCAGGCCGCACAGATGCTGGTGTTCATGCATGGGGTCAGGTGGCTCATTTTGTGACTCCATATTGCTTTGACCAGTTACAATTCTCGCATACATCCCTGAATGGCATTCTGCCCTATGACATTCAAGTACGAGGGGTGTCCACAGTGAGGGCAATGGCCTTAAAACCTGCACGCTCTGCTCGGCGTACCAATTGTGCAACCACATTTCTGCCCTTGTATATGTAAAGCTGGAAGAAGTGGATGCCAGGACCTACTGATGCAACCTCTTCAACACTGCTGGTTGCCCAGGACGACAGGGTCATGACTATGCCAGCAGCAGATACTGCTCTTGCAGTGGCCAGCTCACCGTCAGGGTGAGCCATCCTCTGCACGGCAAGACTTGTCGAGCCTGGTTGCAAGGCTGACAGACCATTGGAAGATTCACCTAATGAGGACGATGCTATTTCCGACTGAAGCAAGTTAGAGAAAGACATTGACGGATCAAGAGAAGACAACCGTGAGACAGGCTGCGAAGCTAAAGCTGGAGGAGAGGAGAAAGCTGCGGAATCGGAGACCAAAGGGGGTGTCCGTACCATTTGACTAATATTAGGGGAAGCAAAAGTAAAGGTGAAGACCGCAAGGAGAGTACGAGACTGCAGGCCGTGTCAAGAGAGAAAGGGCGGACAATGCTGTGTAATCTTCCTGCGAGACAGAGGGGGTGCAATGACGAAAGACTTTCAGAAAAAGGAGACCAACTAGAATTTGATGCTGAATCCAAAAAAGAGATGGTGGCAACATCAGACTCAAGCCAGCCATTGAGATCAGCAGCGTGTTTGTTCCACAACACACAACGCATGTTACAATCAACAGCAAACGCAGGAACCGGCAGCTCATCGACATAGACAAACGCATCAGTGCCGAAGGCTTTCTCCCCCGTAACTGGAATGGGCCGGGGACCCGCAAGCTCCAGCACAAAGTCCAGTGCTTCCCGCTGGTAATCCTCCTCAGTGAGTTTATCGTTAGCCACCAAGGCCTCGAACAGACTGTGAGTGACCCCTCGCCTGTACATGGCGTCCATAAACATGTCTTTCTTCCCCCTCTCTTGGTACGCAAGCCTGCAAGCAATCACGGAATGTTAACACCACTCTCTCTCACAGCAAGACACTATTGAGTGCCACAGTTCCCTCCCTCTCTCTCTCTCACTCTCGGTATGCAGAAGACTGGAGCAAGGTGTGCTGTCACTAGAAAGTCACTGGTAACGAAGAGCTGTGGGGGGTGCATTTGTAAACACAACTGAAATCCTAGGAATTATAGGGCACGTGGCCAGGGAACCTAGGAAACCATATAGAACGTAGGGAACCGGGAACCAGTTACCAGATAGTTTGGGTGTAACTTTAAATTTTTAAATTTGAAAACCTTAAAAAAAAAAAAAAAAAAGCAGGGCATTTTGATCTAATTTAAATGATTTAAAGCCAAATTGGTCAAATCTTTGTCAAATGGACTCTGTTTGACCCAGTTTTTGGGGGGATAGCTGCAGAAAGGGGATATCTACCTATCTAGACCTGGTTTTTGTTTTTGGGACTCTGCTAGAAATCTATGGAATTTTTAGAGTGTGAGTGTGCCATGAAAGATCCACAATCCTATTTCTAGAACCTGTTCTGGTCTACATGAGAGATAAATCTGGGGATGTATTCCTTGTATGGCTGGGGGAAATGAGGACATAATTGAAGGGCAGGTCTTTTCTCTTAGCCTGTGCACCCAAGGGGACAAGATTTATGTTTCCCAAGGAACTCAGACTGATTTGAGTGGAGAACAGTTGGACGAGTTGATTGCATACTGGGAGTCAGGCATTAGCAGTGGACAACAAAATGCTGTAGTTGGCGTTGAGGGCCTCAATATTGCTTTGGACAGTCAGAACTCTGTTGGAGCCAGCAGTTCTGCAGCTGTAAGTGAAATACCAAAGTGGGTGAGAGCTAGGCTTGGAACACAGCCAAAGACAGCCCCGGGACCAAGGTGTTCAGCCACAAGGCCGTGGTGTATTGGAGTAGAGGAGCAGGAGCTACACAAGTTTGTGCAATCAGACAGCGTTGCAGCCGGACACGCTCTGCACAAGGCAACCACAAGCGGGGGTTCATTAGCGAGGACAAGTTTGTTCTGTTCTGTGGAGATGCAGTCATTCGCAATGAGGACACCCGCAACCGTCTCAAAGCTTTCGAGTTGAGAGACTATCAGACCCTACCTTTGTTTTCTTTAGTGTTCAGTGAGCGGGAGATAGCAGAGTGTTGCTTTGTCTCTACCTGGCATAAAGAGGAGGAGGGTTGGTTAGAGCGAGCTACTGTAGCTTGGGACAAGGTTAGTGGCAGGTTTCTGGACATAGATATACCTCCTACACCTTACCATCATGCAGAGCGAGGTACTTTGAGAGAAGTCTGGCAGTTGATAGCATAGATCAGGATTAGATCTTGCTTGGTCGGCCTTCTATTCTTCCCCTCCATCTCTGTACTATTTTCATTACCTTGTACTTGTAGTTGCCAAAGCCTCTCTTGGTGGAGGCCAGTCAGTCCGGGGTTTTGGGCTGGGCTATTCTACAGGATCAGCATTGCAGCTAGATTTTGGTGTGGGGGTGTTGATGTTTTGATTTCTTGTGTTTGGATCCCCCCCAACACCTGCATGCTTGACTGTGCACCATGTTGGTTTTGTGTGGGCGCTTGCTTTCATAGGGATTAGGCCGGATTTGATCACCGGTCAATCCTAGAGTATGCTGTCGGTGGTGAGGCTGGAGTGATGACCAGCAAGACCACCAGTGTTTCTTCTATGGTGAGGCTGGGTTGATGACCAGCCAACCATAGGAGTTCTTGCGGTGGATGCAGGTGCAGGTGCCTTGAGCCATTGGGATATGACCCTTAAACTGCAACAGGTGCCCACCCGTGCCACTATTAGAATTAGTACTAGAGCCCTATAGTGTCACGTGGGGGAGGTGCACATTGTGAGTATCATAACGGAGTTACCCAAGGGTTTTGAGGGGAGTACGGCTACAGGTAGTAGCAGTGAGAGTGGGTTCACCAGACGAGGTGTTCGTTTCAGACCACCTCCACCCTCAACTAGTGCAGAGTCAGACACAGACTCGGAGGCTTCATCAACAGGTGTGCAGTTTCATTCGCCATTGTTGTGGGACGACATAGAGGAGATGTATGGAGCTACCAAGGGGCCTTGTAGGTACTCTGGAGCTGTGGGCACAATCGAGTTGGATGACTTTTTCCAGGAGTTTGACAGCTGGTGTGATTTGCAGCAGATGCGCAATCCACAGCTATTCACCCCATTCATGGCGTGGAAGGGACTGTTCCAGCATTTGGAAGGCCCGCCTATGGACGATTACCACGAGTTCAGGCGAGGACATGAAGCAGAGATTGAGGAGTGAAGGATGTATTGGTCACCTGACTACGTCTCCATTACTCGAGGCACGATGCGACCAGTAGCTGCATCAGTACCAATATCTCCCACTGCCAGCACTAGTAGTGGAACAAGTAGTGTCGGTACTTCTGCAGGTGGTACCAGTTCAAAAGGTGCTACTACTCCTCCTGCCACGACTACAACACATGTGCCTAGATTCAACCCGGTGGTGGAGTTCTTCCAGGAGTTGCGGAGGAACTACCAAGGTGTACGGACAGAGAAGCTGCGAAGTTTGCAAGACTTCCAGCGCAAACCCAATGAGAGCCTGCGAGAGGCGTACACTCGTATGAGGCGCTTGATAAGTGTGACCCAAGGGATTACTGAAGCTCAGGCAATCCAGTTCTGGTATGGAATTTTGGACAAGGAGCTCAGGAGAAGGGTGCGGGACGCAACCCTGTTACAAGCAGCCCAACCCACATTAGTAGATGTGTTTCTGCTGGCTGAGCGGATTGAGCTCAACATGGTGGAGGAGCGAGTTGTTACCATTGGATGTGGCAAGGACATGCCTGCACGAGGCGCAGCTGCCAGCCCACAGGCACAAGGGACTGCCCAACAGCGTGGTCAGTGGGGCAAGGTTTCCCAACCCAAGTTTCATGGAGCTTACAGGGGACCTCAGGTGCAGAGGCCCATGGCATCTTTTGCAGGCCAACAGCAACCAGGGGTGATATGTTGGACATGTGGAGGACCCCATGTCAAGAAAGATTGCCCAGAGAGTGACAGAAGGCCGGCACAAGCATAGCCTGCATAGTTGCAGTGTGGGCATTGTGGCAAGTATGGGCATGGAGATGCCTAGTGTTATGGCTTGCATCCTGAGTTGCGCCCAGGCCAGTTCCAAGGGAACAATGGTGGCCAGAGGCGAGGTGGACCAGCCCAGAGAGGACGAGGTGGTCGGGCACGAGGTGCAGGCCAAGGGCAAGCTCAACATGGCCAAGGACGCGGAGGTCAGGGTGTTGACCAAGGCATGGCCAACCGGCTTCAGCAGCTAGAGCAGAGGCTCGTTGCCATGGCTACAGCTCAGGCGGTACCGGCTCCCAGGCGGGATGGTCCACCTCCTGCGCCTGAGGGAGGAGATATGGGAGGCATGACATTCATGTGCGGAGCAGCACTACCACTAGTGCAGGTGGAGTCTGCTGCAGCCGTGACTCGAGGAGTAGCACGAGTTCCTGAGCCACGAGGTGCAGAGGTGGAATTGGATCCACAGCGTGGGGAGGCAAGCCGTCAGGCGAGGATTCCTCAGTCATTCACATTGGCGGAGACAGTGTCGACGCCATCCATGGCACCTAGTTCTCACCAATATATGACTCCATTTGGGCCCACACAACGCAAGCATATAAGTAATGACTATATATATGTCTTTATGGCATATATGACAGAATGTCCGAGATGACAGGGCTTTTTGGACTACATAGTCATGTAGTCATATCGGGCAGTTATGACTCAAAATGTAGTCATAAAACACGATTTTTTTGTAATGATTGTTGGTTCGTTGCCAAACCTATATCAAGGTCTCAATCTACGGTGGACCTATATATGCGTTCCATTGTCTAGAGCTGAGCGGCTCCATTAATATAACTCTATTCTCCTGCTGGAATATTCAACTGATTTCAAGTGATGACCTCTAATAATTAACATATGATTTGAAACAAGTATCTGTTTTCTAATGCGGAATGGTTTTGATGTCAAGATGTTGTGTACTTTTTCAATCTAGATTCTCATGACATTCAGAGAGGCCTATGCTCTAGAGCTCAAGTTATGTTGGCCAAAGTGTCATTTTATGAAGTGAGAAAACAGGACTTCCCCCAAAAGAGAGTGTGTCTTTGCAAACTTAAAGTGAGGTGAGCCCCTATGAGAAAGTGGAGGTAATAAGCAACAAACCCCATAGGAGAGGTGAGCTACTAACCCCATCCACTAGGTTTTGGTAGCCCATTTAGCAAGTTGGGGAGCATTCCAAGAAAAGAAGAGGAGTTTTGTCCTTTGTTCATTTCTATGTGCTTGAATGTGTATGTGTTATAACCCTTTTGACAAGTCCCACTAACCATAGGAGTGAAGAGAGTTTGGGAGGGAGAATACTAACCCCACAGTGGCCAAGAGGCCCATGGATTTGTTTGTGATTTTTAACTAAGAGTGGAATGGATCTAACCATGAGGGAGCTCTAATATGTGGGATTGTCTCTAACATGGCTTGTGGGATCTACTTACCTTGGCCACTAGGCCTTTTGTTTTGTTGGTACTAGTTAATACTATGTATTGTTGGTACTAGTTAGAGAGTATGAGGGAAACTAACCAAGCTATGTTTGATTAGGTGTTCATATTTTCCATTGCTAGTTTTTTTTGTTTGAAGTGAGTGTGGGTGGGTGAAGCTTAGTTTTCCCTAGGTTCACTACACTTGACCATTAACATCTATTTGTTAAGCCCCCATGAGAGAGAGAAGGTGGAAGAACTACCACGTAGTTTTTTGTTTTGTTTTTTTTTTTTTTTCATATTTTGTCGCTGGAAATTTCATATGCTTCCATAATTCATTTACAAACCTAAAATCTAATTCCCTATGGCCTCCCAAGCTTGATAAAGCTATGGAGGACCATAGCTAACTTGTGGAATAGGTAGGCTAACCCCAGCCATTGTTTTTCTTAGGCGGACTTGAAGATCTACCATGATAACATATGATGGGCAACCCATAATGGAGGCGCCAAATGGGGATAAACATAGCAATAGCCATGGCTTGGCTATTGAAAAATGGCGGGCTGCAGCCACGCAACTTTTGAGGCGTTGACCCCAGTAAGTTAGCAGTAGCACGACACGGGCTGCTGTATTAGTATCCACACTGGAGGCGAGCCCTTTAGTGGCGGGGACCGCGGTGCGTCGAAGAGACAGCAGGGCACGGACCGCCGGTCCGTCCGCCGCCCCATTTCTCGGCCTGTGGTGCCTCGCCACGTGGCCATGGGCGGGCGGGGGCCAGCGGATAAAAAGAAAGGGATTATCCAGTGGTATGAGTTTTTAGGGGGATCTTGGCTTAACAATTCTTTTTGGTAGGTTATTGAGTATTGGCCGGTAAGCGGGGTATTGTCCATCTTTGTTTTGAGCAGCTAGAGCGGAAATTGAAGGGGTTCAATGAGGTCCCGATGTCGTTTTTTCCATATGTAAGAGGTAAGGATTTGGTCCAAACCAAGACACCTTGCTCACAAAAAGAAGGACAGAAGTCCATTGCTTTTGGGAGGAGTAGAAGTGGGTTGGAAATGGAAAGATAACCATTCTCACCGACACTTGGCATTTTGGCCCACCTAATAGGTGACGTATCCAGAAGTGGTCCCATCGTAGGATTAAATAGAGTATTAACTAGCTTGTTTTGTGGAATGAGGAGCAAAAGGATAGTGGGCACATGAATGGATGAATATTGGATGACATGTTGCCATTTATCATATGCTGGATGAAATCACAGGCTGGGGGGTTTGAACTTGAGATCTCGGGGCTATGATCAATTATTCAGGATCTTAGGGGGGGTGTTTCGACCCTTTGGGCGACCTCCCTATGGATTCCACTTGACGGTTGGAGTTTTGGGCAAGATAGAGGGGCTGTTGGCACATCTAGGGGATGATTTGTTGTCCATTAGAGAGCTAAGTTTTTTTTTTTTTTTTTTTTTTTTTAAATATTTAGATAAGAGGGACGGAGGCCTCAAAACTTTATAGATAAGGACGAGAAGTCTGAGAAATACAAGAGGAGAAAATAACCTCATATGAAATGCCATGGAGGCTGATCAAGAAAAAAGGAAGGGGAGGGGAACAACAGGGGCAAGAGGAAGCCACTGGCCGAAGGGGGAAAAGTGTAAAAAGAGAATCAGCCTAAAGGTGAAGCAAGATCAGAGCAGGCAGGGATCCGCAGCCAGCAGTTCGAAGCCTGAGAAGCTTGATCGAAAGAACCACATAAGAAGCGCTAAGCATGCTTAACTAGAATACGGAAGTCTAAGACTGACTAAGCAGGAAACCAAAGTCTAATGAGATTAGAGAACAAAATGACTTGCAGACAGCAGATCCACAGAGCCACAAGCCACTAATTGAGACTACCAAATGAAAGTTGAGCTTTGGCTTTCCCCTTTCTAAAGGATCTAAGGTGCCTCCAATTAGCCTCGGGCTCATTCCCACGTATGGGGGAGCGCTTGGAGCTAAGAGAGCTGCCAGTCTACCGGGATATGGTCGTTCCATTGAATCCTCGAATCTAAAAGTCTGGTGCAGATCCTCCCACCTTTGCCCTAAGTGTTGTCAAAATCATGCAAGAGCTTAGCACGCCTCCTTTCTCCGCATCTGCAAATAGCTGCTCCCAACACACCCCACGCCTTCCGAGCCTTAAACATAAGGTCTGAGTGAGACTTAAACAACACAGCCCTAACACAGATCGACCTACCCGAATAAACGAAGGCACACCTGGCCTTCCACAAGTTCCATAATGTATGAGCCCGGAGATTAGCCCAAACTAGGCATTTGGACCACATCTCTCCAGCAGAGAAGTTCAGAAGCACGACAGCCATAGACAAAGGTTTCCAAGCAGCATAAAAGGACAAAACCTTTATCTAGGTAAAGTTGGTCAGAGGGCATGATTAAAAGCAATGCTCCAAGGTCTCAGGGCTCCCCGATACACAAGATAAACAGGATGAAGGGGAATTGGGAAAACAGACCCGAAGAGGCAAGATACGGTTAACGAGTTTCCAAAGGAAACCTGAAATTTTAGCAGCACGGTCCTTCCTCCACATATCTTTCCAGATTCATTTCCACGAGGTAGGGCAATCCGACAGGTGTGACCATTTTCTGGTCCATTTGAGATCCATAGAAATCACAAGGTTAAGTAAGGAATAACCAAGCTTAACAGTGTACGCAAAGAAAGGAGAGTGAAGTCTATCCCTCCAGAACATTCCCTTGGGTCAAATTGCAGCAAGGCCAGAGGGGCTTGCAGAAACCACAAGAAAAAAAGATTAGTGTGACACCCATTATCAGTTGAGGGGTTTACCACTCCTGTAGCCATGCAAATAACCCAGATAGCATAACACGAGACCTCCAAAACCGAGGCGGGACAGGGAGAGTGAAGGAAACCAGAACCAGGGGATTTGAACATCCATCTCTGCAGCAGAGAGCCATAGCGTGATAAGGCAAAGAAGGCAGCTTTGGAAGAGCCCGAGTCGTAACCAAGCCAAACTGGGAGCTGTCTCCAGTTAACAGGGTTGGAGGAAAGAGAGATCCACGAAGCAGGCAGGTTTGCGGTGACAGTCTCCCAACCTGCTATCACTCTTCTAGGGGAGAGGAAGGATTGAGCCACAGTAGGGGAGATGAGAGCCCCATTTTCCCAGAGGTGGAAGAAATTCGAGATACCTGCAGACTCCCAGAAAGCCCAGCAGGGCAAGCACTTAACCAAAAGCTCTAAATCACGGTTATAATTACCGAAAAGAGGTTGTCTTAGAGTGGGGAATGCCTCCGCGTGAGCCTGGCCGCGTCACGCGGCCGTGTGAACGTGTGAGCGCAGCCAAGTTCACGCCACGTCAGCAGTTCCCGCCACGTTGGTTCTCGCCAGCGTAGTTCACGCCACGTCATTCTCATAGGCATGGACCTATAACCGTGGACATAATAGCGTGAAGGGGCCCTATAGCCGCGGACTTGAGCATTCGGCACATAGGGAACCGTATATTTGGGCCATGAGAAGAAGTGCAGAACAAAGGGTTGGAATGAATGTTACTGAATGATTGTGTTTGAGGACAACCAAGTTGTAGCCCGGTGGTAATGGGCACACCACCCTTGGAAGTGGTTGGGGGTTCAATCCACCCTTGGTGTGACAAAGGTGTCCACCTTCCTAATGGAAGGCAGTAACCCTTTGGGGTGAAGAGACACCATAATTTACGCTTCCTTCAAATATTATATTATATTAAATATATTATATTATTGTGTTTGAGACCAAATATAGAAGAATGGTTGTGGATGAATTAATGAGGATGAAGGAGAATCAATGTGGATGACACGCTCAGAATATGGATGAAATTTTGCGGATGAATGATAATGGCTGAATGTTGGACGACAAATTGTGGATAAGAAGGAGTGCGCACCTTTCTTTCACCATGGTTCATAAATAGAAGAATATAATACCCAACCCTTCTTCCAATAGCAGCTGAACCCCACTATCTTCCGTCCACATCGAAGTCAAGATCTCACCGAGCCAGTGGAATGAAAAGTCCAGTGTTGGGCGGGTATATGAATTACCTTGATATACCCGGCGGGTATATCAGGGTATATTGATATATATATACCCTGGTGTGGCAACTTTAGGTACCCGGATGTATACCCTTATCCTTATATTTACTCTGCATCAAGATGCTGAATATACCCTACTTTCTGAAAGATATATAAGGGTATATCTAATCAGGGTATATAAGGGCCTTTATTTGCCTTGTTGTTAGGGAGCCTTGAGCTATAAGAAAGCTCCAATCACAACTAAAACAAATGCTACATATATATCATTCTTAAAATGTCATGTAACCCAAACAATACCTCTTCAAATCTTGCATATATATATAAAAGGAAACCTGACAGCCCACAATTTAGGTCCTTGAGGGGGGGATTTATTAATTATTATTATTATTTTCAAGGAAACCTGGGAGCGACAGCCCACAATTCAGGCCCTTGAGGAGGGGGAAAGATTAACCCCCTTTCATTTATGGGCCATGAGACCTACAGGACGATCAACGCCCAGACATACCATCACGAACAATCCCACACACAGGGCAGGTTATATAGAGATCTGAAAAGTTAATTTACCCATACCTGGAGGGTAAATAATATTTTGAGATTTCAATTTATCCATACCCGGAGGGTAAATGATTTGACAAAAATAATTTACTTATATCCTAAGGGTATATTGAAATCAATATACCCGCACAACACTGAAAAAGACATTACAAACTACAGACTTTTTTATATATATATATATATATATTCCCCTGGCTGGTTGGAAAAATAGTGTGCGGCGCCGTACACCCTTTCTGCCCATTAGAAAAACACCGAATTCGGGACCCAAAACCAGTGTGCGGCGCCGCACACCCTTTATGCCCATTAGAAAAACACCGAATTCGGGACCCTAAACCAGTGTGCGGCGCCACACACTGTTTTGGGGTCCAACCAACCAGAGGGGGGAAAAAAAAAAAAAAAAAAAAAAAAAAAAAAAAAAATCCTCCTTGGCTGGTTGGAAAAACAGTGTGCGGCGCCACACATTGTTTTGGGGTCCAACCAACCAGGGAATTTTTATTTTTATTTTAAATTTTAAATTGTTTTCCCTGGTTGGTTGGAAAAACAGTGTGCGGCGCCGCACACTCTTTTTGCCCATTGAAAAAGACCGAATTTGGGACCTCTCCATGAGCTTGGTGGGGTCCCGAATTCGGTGTTTTTCTGTAAGTAGAAAGGGTGTGCGACGTGTCAAGTTATTTTACCACTAGTGTGAAACTAGCTAGGAAATAGCTAGCTTTTACATATTGACATTTGGGATTGGCCCAAGTGTCAATCCAGGGGTCAAGGCAGATTTAGGCCCTGGAGTGGTTATTTTCACGGCAAGCGTGGGAGGCTCATCTTTCTCGAGTTGAGCCTCACCGCGCCTAGCTATGGCGCCGTAGTGTGGATTCCCCATGGCGTGGGGTGCACTTGGCTTGACTTGTATTTGAGTGATGAGTTTATATATGCATGAGTTTATGCTTCAGCTTTGTGAGCTCGCATGAGCTTGTGCTCGTATTCTTCATCTTTATCACTCGAGAAAGATGAGCTCGTATCTGTGAGTGCCAGATACGAGTTAGTTGTAGCACTTATGGTTTTTGCTTGAGAATGAGAGAAACCAGGTTAATATGTGCACTGTGAAACTCTTGGTTGTTAGAAGCGGAGACGATGTGGGTTACGAGGTGGTAGACCTTGGCATTCGATCTTCAGCTTCAGAGATGAAAGCACCATGTTGCAGGATTGCAAGACCAAGCGAAAGGGCTGATTTGGCTTGGGGCAAATCAGTGCACTTTGTGGAGTATGTTGAGATTGGGTTTCAATCTCGAGCTTCAGCATTGAGAGGGCCCTTGTCATGGCAAGAGCAGGGCTAGAACAGGAGCTAAGAGGTGCGGCAAGACCATGGAATGTGCACCTAGGGTTTCAGAGCTTGGAAGAATAGCTCTTGCACCACAAGAGGAGTATCTTGTGGCTGGAAATGTAAGCCTTAGGGTTTCAGGAGCTTGGCAAGGGCTGTGGAGTGCTTAGTCTTGTCGTAGAGAGCATCAAGGAGCTAAGGAGCCAAGATATGGGGCTGATACCTCTTGTGTGGAGAGGTTGCATGTGTTCAGCTCATTGAAGCTTCCATCTTCAAGCTTGGAGGGCAAGCAAGGAAGAGGGAAGGGCTGACTTCCCTTATGTGAGAGCAATGCATGTGTGGAGCATGCTTTCAGCCTGTTGAAGGCTTGTACTTTCAGGTTTGGGAGTGCAAGAAAGGAAGGAATGGACTGGTTTCCCTGTAGGGCATGTGTGGAGCATGCTTCCAGCCCGCTGAAGCGTGTATTTTTAGGTTGGTGGGTGCAAGAAAGAAAGCAAAGGGGCTGATTCTCTGGTGGTGAGAGTGGGGCATGTGTGGAGCATGCCTTCAGTCCATTGGGCTTTTGTTTTCAAGCTTTAGAGAACTATAAGAGAAGGTAAGGGGCTGATCTGCTCTTATGTGACAGTCCGACACTTGTAGAGCGTGTTCTGAGTTGGGGTTTCAACCTCAAGCCTAGATAGAGCATGGCTCTTGAAGTGGCAGGTGTAGGGGACTGGAATAGGCTCTAAGACAGATGCTATGGCCAAGGGAAATGCTTGAATGAGTGCTCACAAGGGTTGGAAACCAGCAAGGCTTGGTTGTTTGCCATTGAGTTTAGTGGCGTGTTTGGGGAGTCTAAGTGAGAAAGAAGGCTTGGTTTGTGGCAACCATCTTCCTCATGGCTTAGGGCTACTATTGGTGGTGTGTGGGAGCCGAAAGAGCAAGAATACCTTGCTGATTTCTTCACAGCCGCCATAGCTTGGTGCAAAGAAGCCTAGAGTCCAAGAGACACAAACCCTAGCTTGGCGTGGCTAAACCCCTTGGAGAAATGGCTAAACTGTCATGAGTGGCCTGTGGGGCTGTGACGGGCTGTGGTGGGCTGTGCCCTGTGGCCTGTGGGGCTGTGACGGGTTGTGACACGCTGTGATGGGCTGTGAGGGGCTGTGACATGTGGCCTTTGGGGCTGTGACGGGCTGTGACAGGCTGCGGCCTGTGGGGTTGTGACCCTGTGACCTGTGTAGGGCTGTGACAGGCTGTGGCCTGTGTGGGGCTGTGACGGCTGTGACCAGTGAGCTGTGTGGGCCTGTGCTGGTCTGTGGTGGCCCGTGTTGGCCTGTGGACGGCCTGTGCTGACTCGTGGAGGCACTGGTGGACTGCCTAAGGACTAGCATGTGGTCTTGAAGGCCGAATTTTGAAGCTCGTGGAGGGCGGTTTGAGGAGTATCTTCATGATATTCCCATGGTCATGCAAGTGAGGGAAGAGAGGAGAGGAAGAGTGTTGGGATGAGGGTATGCTGGGGTTAGGCATTGCTTTAGCTTCTCTTCCTCGTAGTTTCCACCCTCTCATTAGGCCAAGACCTTTCCGTAGGTGGAGGCAAGAGTCAGTCCGGGTTTGGGCTGGGGTGTCCTTGCAGGAGCAACACCGTGGAGTTGTTTTTGGTGTGGGGGAGTTGTCGTTCTGATTTCTTGTGTTTGGATCCCCTCCATACCTGCATGCTTGACTGTGCGCCATGCTAGTTTTGTGTGGGCGCTTGTTTTTATAGGTGATTGGTCCGGATTTGATCACCAGCCAGTCCTAGAGCATGTTGTCGATGGTGAGGCTGGGGTGATGACCAGCCAGACCATCATTGTTTCTCCTGTGGTGAGGTTGGAGGTGATGACCAGCCAACCATAGGAGTGTTTGCGGTGGATGCAGGTACAGGTGTAGGCTATGTTAGGAACTTAGTATTCCAAACCATAAGCCGCAACAGGTTCTCTACCCGGTTACCTTGTGGAGAGGGGGTTAGGGACATGTTCATGACCGGTTGAGTGTCAACACGGAGGTGCCACTAGTTGCTGGGGACAGTGCCGGTTCGAGCACTAGCGATACTAGTGGGTACACGAGACGAGGTGTGCGGTTTAGGCCACCTTCACCTCCTGTGTCTTCTACGGAAGGTTCTGATTCGGATTGTGAATCAGGAGGACTCATACCGGCGGTGCAAGTTGTTTCCTTGCCATTGTTGTGGGACACAATGGAGGAGATGTATGGAGCTACCAAGGGGCCACGAAGGTACTCTGGGGCGGTGGGCACCATCGAGTTGGATGATTTTATCCAAGAGTTTGATAGTTGGTGTGATTTGCAGCAAATGCGCAATCCACAACTATTTACGCCTTTCATGGCATGGAAGGGGCTGTTTTAGCACCTTGAGGGGCCGCCTATGGATGATTACCATGAGTTCAGGTGGGGGCATGAGGTTGAGATCGAGGAGTGGAGGATGTACTGGTCACCCAACTATGTCTCCATCACTAGGGGCACTAGAGCCACGAGGGCAGTGGCTACACCTGCCGCTGCACCGGCAGCTTCAGCAAGCAGCAGTGGGACTAGTGGGACTGGTGGTACAGTAGTTACGACGTCCACCCAAGCCACTACCGCACCAGCACTAGTACCCGTGCTTGCCTTCAACCCTGTTGTGGAGTTCTTCGAAGAGTTGAGAGGGAACTACCAAGGGGTGAGGACAGAGAAGTTGCGGAGCTTGCAAGAGTTCCAACGGAAGCCGACCGAGAGCTTGAGGGAGGCTTTCACTCGCATGAGGCGCTTGATAAATGTAACCCAAGGGGTTACGGAAGCTCAGGCAGTCCAATTCTGGTATGGGATATTGGACAAGGAACTGAGGAGAAGGGTGCGGGATGCAACTCTCCTACAAGCGGCCCAACCCACCTTAGCAAATGTGTTTTTGCTGGCAGAGCGGATAGAGCTCAACATGGTGGAGGAACGAGTGGTCATGGTGGGATTTGCTAAAGAGACACCACGGGGTAGTGGTGCTCCTAGCCAACCACTACCTCAACGTGCTCAAGGCAACAAGGGGGCCCAGGTGAAGCTCAGGGAAGGGCAGAGAGGCCCTCAGATGCAGGGGTCTCTCCCTTCATTTGCTGGCCAACAACGGGCGGATGTGGTGTGCTGGACATGTGGAGGACCCCATGTCAAGAAGGATTGCCTAGAGGGAGGCAAAGGGCCTACACAGTTGCAATGTGGGCATTGTGGCAAGCACGGGCATGGAGAGGCCTAATGTTATGGTTTGCACCCTGAGTTGCGCCCAGGCCAGTTCCAAGGGAACAATGGTGGCCGGGGGTGAGGTGGAGCAGCCCAGAGAAGACGAGGTGGCCAGGCATGAGGTGTAGGCCAAGGGCAAGCTCAACATGGCCAAGGACGCGGAGGTCAGGGTGTTGACCAAGGCATGGCCAACCGGCTTCAGCAGCTAGAGCAGAGGCTCGCCGCCATGGCTACAGCTCAGGTGGTACCGGCTCCAAGGCCGGATGGTCCACCTCCTGCTCCTGAGGGAGGAGATATGGGAGGCATGGGATTCATGTGCGGAGCAGCATTACCACTAGTGCAGGTGGAGTCTGCTGCAGCCGTGACTCGAGGAGCAGCATGAGTTCCCAAGCCATGAGGTGCAGAGGTGGAGTTGGATCCACAGCGTGGGGAGGCAAGCCATCAGGCTAGGCACCCTCAGTCATTCACATTGGCGGAGACAGTGTCGAGGCCATCCATGGCACTTAGTTCTTGCCCGACTGTTACCGAGGCGGAGGTTACTACGCCATTGGGGAGAGCTACACGGGTAGCACCACTACCTAGTGTTGCCAAGGCTACTGCAGCTAGTGTGCTGCTGGGAGCGGCCACATCTGTGTGTCAGGCTCCATTGTTCTTGGCTACCATGATTGTGACGCCGGGGGTAAGACCGGCTGAGGTTCGGGCTGGCAGCTACACTCTGTGAGAGTGGGGAGGTTACTTCATCTTCTACGGAGATAGTGGGAGGTGTAGTGCCGGAGGGATCCTCGGATTTGAGAATCAAGACTGCCACGGCGGCGCCATGGCAAGCTGCAGCTGCCAGCTAGGCCAGCCATTGAGCTCGCCATGGTGACACCTGGAGTTGTCATGTTAGACAACCAGGATGACATTTTTTGTTTGAGTGGACCGGCAGGGAAGAGATACCGGCCACTGCGGGTCTTGTTGGACTCAGGAGCTCAGCCATTGATGCTGGGCAGAGCTGCTATTGCAGGCTTGGGCCTCACGGAGGCGGATATGGAGCCTTGTCCTTTCTAGATACAGACGTCTCTGGGAGGATCGGAGCAGGCTCGGGGCATGACACGGCGTGAGTAGGCTATCAGACTATGGCTGGATCACCCTACAGATGGCTCAGTGATGCAAGCCAAGGCCATTGTGATAGACGCGGTCTCGTACGATGTCCTGGTTGGTGGGGTATTGTTGTACCCCATGGGCTTCACCCTGGATTTTTGGGAGGAGTCAGCTTCCTATAGGCCTGGATGGTAGTCAGGGGAGGGCCGGCGTGTGCAGCTCCCTGTGACGTTCATAGGAGGAGTTGCGGTTGCCCAGCGAGGCAAGATGCCGACACTAGCAGCATTCACAGCGGCAGTGAGTTGGCCTAGAGAGTTGCTTGAGGGCAACGCTCATTCAGAGGATGCGCCATCTCCGGGAGAGCAGGATGACATGTATGGTATGGCGGAGTTGCCTACCATGGTTGCTCAGACTCCATTGTGGGGCACGAGCAAGGATTTGCAGTGGGTTGCTGATCGACGGGTGCAACAAGCCTGGGTAGAGGCTTTTGTACCGTCAGGAGAGGAGGAGAGTGCGGGGATTGCACCAGGACCACCTCAATTGTCTCCATTGGACACCACATCTATTGTGTGGCAGTATCCGGATGAAGGCATTTGTCTTCTGGACTTGTTTGGCGGGATCAGCACCGGATTGGCTGCTGTGTTACAGGCAGGTGTACGAGTTTGGCGTTACCTATATGTGGAGAGGGATAAGACTGCACGACGCATTTCACTTCGCCATGTTGCTTAGTTGGTGTAGCGGTACCCTGAGTTGTTGCCGGTGTCTACAGTTCGTGGATATCAGCAGGCCTTGCCAGCAGATATTTCGTTGCTGGGGGCACAGGATTTGGAGCGGGTTGGCTCCATTGATCTGGTAGTGGCAGGTTGGCCCTGCCAATGGCATTCATCAGCCAGGCATGGCAATGGATTGCGAGACTCGAGGTCGGGTCTGTTTTGGGAGATGGTGTGGGTTTTGCGCCACTTGCAGCTTCATCAAGTTGTATCTCCAGCATACATCTTGGAGAATGTGCCACTGATGGGCGATTCTCAAGCCAGGGTGATGGCCAGTGTGCATCAAGTCCGGTCGTGGCTTGGGTCAGCAGTGTTGCTAGATGCAGCTACAGTGGGGTCACGGGCTCATCGTCCACGGCTATGGTGGACTAACTTGATGCCACCCGCACTGCTCAAGCGTGCATTTGATGGGGTGCAGCGGCCAGCACATCTCATAGTGGATAGTATTCTGGACACAGGGAGGCAGTCTCAGCGTATGAGACATGATGACCGTTCGCCTTTGGCAGTGGTCAACAAGGTGGGTCAACCACGAGCAACATTACCTACACTGCTCAGCTTCCCAGGATCGCATGCTTTCCGGGATAGTGGACCTGGCCTCCTGTGGGATGCTCAGTTGCAGCAGTTAGTGGAGCCTAATGTTGACGAGCGTGAGCGGGCAATGGGTTTTACCACTGGTACCACGGCGGTGTCGTCTCTTTTTGAGGCATCACGTTGTCAGGTGTTGGGGCAAGCAATGGATCTCAATTGCTTGATCTGGATTATCAGCTTGGCTATGGCTGAGCAACGCAGAGTGCGGATTACGCTTCCCTTGATGCTCTCTCTGCCTACCGAGACGGTCCAGGTAGTGAGTGGGGGCAAGCATGTGAGGACCACGGGGTGTATGCATCCATGGCACACGTGGGAGGTGCTCGAGGTTCAGAGGGAGTTGGCAGCCAAGGTGGCGGTGATAGATGAGGTTGGGGATTTTTCTCGGGTGGAGGAAGTCCTTGAGGATAAGATGATGGGGCAGGATGAGGCCTTGTCACTGACTGAGCAGGTAGGGAGTACTACTCAAGAGGTTGCAACATAGCAACCACTGGACGCGTCCTCTACCTCTAAACCCACTGGACTTAAGGTTGCAGTTACGGAGGACAATTGGGAGCCTGACATGAGGTTTGCTATTTCATGAGCATGAGCGGCATGAGCAGAGTAGTAACACAATCGGTTTTCATGAGCAGAAGTACAAATTTCGAAAATTAAAAACAATAAAAAACAATAAAAACAATAATTTAATGCAATGTGTCAGGAAAAACAAATATATTATTCGGCCCCTTGAAGGGAAAATTGCACTTTTGACAGTTGTGCTCATGAAATTTCGTCTTCCGCTCATGCCAATTCCCAGCGACATGTGCAAATATGGCGCCGAATTTCGCGGTAATAGGGTCCGTAACCTGAAAAAACGGCGGCGTATTTCGCGGCAATAGGTCTGTCTGGCGAAAAATGGTGCCGAATTCCGCGGCTATAGGTCCCCTCATGACAGGTAATTCGGCGCCATTTTTCCAGTGCATGTTCGGACTTAGCCAGTTTTCGGCGCAAAATAGGGAAATTCGGCGCCATTTTTCCAGACACTGTACCAGTGCATGTTGGGACTTAGCCAGTTTTCGGCCCAAAAAAGAGAAATTCGGCGCCATTTTTCCAGACACGGTACCAGTGCCTGTTGGGACTTAGCCAGTTTTCGGCCCCAAAAAGAGAAATTCGGCGCCATTTTCCCAAACACAGGTACCAGTGCATGTTGGGACTTAGCGAGTTTTCGGCCCCAAAAAGAGAATTTCGGCGCCATTTTTCCAGAAATGGCCCCAGAACTGCTTCTGTTGGATCTCAGTTTGAATGGAATATTGCCTCATTCCAGGAGTTTTGGGGTGCATTTCATTACACTGCAAAAAAAAGTCTGATACAGCAAAGTGCATTTGAAAATATCCATATGGAGGATTCCGTTTGCCCCATCAATGATTTCTGGAATCCCTAAGGAGGAGTTTGTGCAGCTCGTTCACGCTCAACGCCGGTGCATGAATAAAGTCATCAATAGTCACGTTCATCCTCAACCTCTTCAAGTAAATGTAATACAGATGCTTGCACGGATAATACTTCGAACCCTTCTTTGCTTCCATCAACGAGAAGTCCGTACAGTTGCAAGTCGGCTCCACTCCAATCGTAATTGTGTATACATCGTCGCGTACAGCCGAGCCGGCCGTTGCCATCCGATACACACGCCCAAGGCCGGGTGGGGGTACGTCCACGGAGCTCTGAATAGTGCAAGCCATCCCAAGAGCATTGGCAATCCGAGTCTCATTCAACTTGTTGGGAGGGTGTCGTCTCTTCACTCTTCCGAATCGCATTGTGGGATGTGCAGAATTGTCCAATCCGTCTCTACTGGACCGAGCAGTATGCAATGGCTGGGTCTGAGGAACCGGAAATGCGTGGGCCGGGATGTCTGTGCGTTGCACCATTCGAAATCCTGCTGCAGATAGAGCATCCGCCTCATTCTGAGAGAGGCTGCAACCCGGTGCAACAGGCCAGACGCCTGGAGGCTCCGGCATTCCCTGAATCCCGTACTTGGGCTTGCCAAATACACAGGTCATTATGTCGTGCCTACAGAACCAAAATGTCTGCGTTGTGGCGTGAGCAAATGTGGGAGTCAAAAATCTGCCGCTGAAACAAGGTGCAGGTACAGCACCGTGTGGGTTCCTCCGAATCATCTCACCACAGCGTGCTCTCGTATCCACCCGGATGGCGCAACACTTCCCTCGAAATGCCGGCAATGTCCTCGCAATTCTCCACTGTGACTCCGACACTCTTGTCTCCACAATGGGAATGTTGTATTGCTTTACTACAGATGGCTCGTTATGTTGCCGGGGCACGCGCCCTGTGCTCAAAGGAGATGGCGATCTTGAACGTGCAGGACTTCCGGTGCTCGACGAGACCTCCTCGGACAACATCACCGGACCACGAGGGAGCGTGCGAATATTCTTGTCAGCTCGCCATGAATCCTCTTCTCCGCCAGGTGCCTCGTCAAGTCTTCGTCTCACTGGACGGGTATGAACATCTCCTTCCAAATGTTGGCCTCTTCGCAGCAATGGCGTGTCCCGAAGGCCCTCTCGCAAGGCCGCCGCCCACTTCCGAGGATTCTTCGATCTGGAGGCAGTCCGCATCAGCATTTCCTGCCTGTCCGGCCCCAAGCCCCACTGTTTCCCTTTCAAGAACTCGTTGTACCTGCATTGCTGCATAATTGACCTCACAATGTCCTCCGTTGTGGCAGTGAGGATGTCCACCAGATGCGCCGCAGAGGAGGCACGCCAGGAAGAGTGCACTGATTCGGCCATGTTTGTCGTGGGCATGTCGGTGTCGGAGTCGAGACACATTTCCTGCACAAGCACATGTTGAGGTTACAAGCAAGTTACAAATATGGCCAAGAATAATATCCAACGGGACGCGAATTCGTGCAACTCACCTCCCGCATATAGTCGCCGAACTGGAGGAAACGATAATGCCACCATGCTAGCCAACTGACCATTGCTCCTTCGTCTGATTTCCTTACAGCACCTGACGATGTCCACCAAGCCCGTATGCATGCAAACTGTGTCTCTGCATCATCCAAGGTGGGAGCGCGCTTCCACGCAAGGCACATGGAACGGTGCTCCTCTCTGAAATCTGGCGCCACGAGCCTGGTTGTGTACTGCGAAAGGCTCTGCAGAAAGTGGAACCCACAAGATCTCTCCTTGCCTTCCATGGGAACATTGGGGTCTTGCCCGTACACCCTTCGGATGGCAGCCCAATTTGCTTGTGCGTTGTCCGCCATGAAACCACGAAATTGGGAGGGGGCAATCCCGCCTTGGCCATCTGTTCGTTTATTCCCTGCCAAAGAAGCATCTCCGATTGTGTGTCCTCTCCTTTCATCTCACAAATAGCAATTGTCATTAGCATCCTGCAGTGGGTGTCGTAGACATGTGCACCCATTGTCACCCACTGGTGATTTGTAATTCGCTTGATATGGTCGAACATGACCCAACTGTTTGACAAGTTCCCACTCGTCATCCTGTCGACCAGTTCGACGCCACTGCCAGGTCCACACGTGGACATTTTGAATACGAAACAACGATCTGCCTCAGTCCCTTGTCCTGGAAACCTACTTCCATGAATGTAGTCATATCCACATCGTCGCTTCACCTCCAGAATGGAGTGCATATCCGAGCCACGCCCAATTTTCTGTTTGCATGAGACAATGTGGTTTCGGACATTCGGTGAACATACGTGGGACACCGACTCTAGCAATGCCTCCATTTCCTTCTCGTCGAGAGGAACTCTATCCGAGCCGTCTTCCGACATAATTCTGGCCAATGCCATCTTATGGGCGGCTTGGAGCTGTATCTGTTTGGGTTTGGCACCCGGTCTCAACTTAACCTCCTCCTGAACGAGCTGCTCTGCTTCGTGGGCAGCCTCCCGCGAGTTCCCCCTCGCCAATTTGTGACAATGGGAACCAACGTGTATGCAAGCTCGGGTGAGGTCAGGGAAACGGTGCAACACATAGAACTGCTTGGCATTACAAACAGACATGCAGTGTGGTGGTTCTTTGCAATGCGCACACTTAAATGTGGAGTTCGGAACCTTCTCCTGAGCTCGAAATGGTTGGTGAGCTGTGCCTGTCCAATCGGTCTCGTTCCTGTGACCTCTGGATTTAAAGTGGAAGCAAGTTGGGGAGAAACACCGCAACGCGCCCGCACAAACAACGTAGCGCACCCGCACACCATCAAGCATCTTCATGCTGGTGGTTTTGGTAACGCACCAAGGATGACCGTCATGTTTTCTATCCATATCTGTCAACATTCCGGACGCCCTCGAGTAGTCCGCCCGAGGAGGGAACTCAAAGAAGACATTACCGTCGACGTCGGCGGGAAGGCATGTAACCGATTTAATTGTGAACTTGCTGTAGTCCAGCCCGGCCAGCTCCGACCGGTGTCCCTCCAGGTGAAGCCCTCGCAGAATTTCTAGAATAGATCGAACTGCGGTGCTCGTGCTGGGAATATGACTCCCTCCTCCACTGACGTCCATTGAGGACTTGCCTGATCTCCAGGACGACCTCGGAACTTCCATGACCTCGTCTGAGTCGGACAGGTTGTGAACAACCCGGTTCTCGGTCGTCTTCATGGATGGGTTCGGCTCTGGATTTACTTCGTTGCGGACTTCTCTCTTTGAGGTACCCACTCTCTGATTCGCGGATTGTTTCGTGGAAGGCGCCAGGATAGACGGTGCATTTGGCGGGCAAATGAAGTCCCCAACAGCCCTGTATATGACGCTGTCCGATGGTGGAACTCGCCATTCCCTGCCATCGCCGAAATCATCGTGGAGCACAACAATACTCTCGACAACAAGGCCGTTTGAGTCCTTCCTTTCCTCCTCCAAAAAAACCGACCCCGGTTTCAGGTGGTATCGAACGCACAGATATTTCTCCATCACCCGGCAGGTGTCCCCTCTGCACGGAAATGAAGCTCTATGCTCGTGAGGAGGGCAGTACACTGTAGCGCTCGGGTTTTCCGCCATGGGAGATGTGCACACAAGACTGCCAGGATGGCGTGCGGGGAAGCTCCCTGGTAGAAGGGGGTGCAGCGATGGGAATGAATGCGATGCCGATTTGTCCGAGCGACGAAGCCTGATCCAAATCCAGGGAGCCAACTATCTCAAAAATCCACAGTCAGAGTGTTAATGAACCTTGTCTCCGGAATGCGGCCCCTCGTCTTTGCGCAATAACTGCCAACGGTATGCAGTCAGAAAGTGGGGGGCCGTCCGGATGATGACGGCTGAAGGGGATAAGCCGGCACCGTGCCGTCACATTACTACCCCCGAATGGAAATTCGGCACCCAACATCCAACAGAGGAAGCCCGGATGAAGTCGCCTCGGGCGCAGAGGCCGGAGTGTGTGCGACAGAGAACATCCCCTGGATGGAGATTCGGCGCCGAATTTCCATCCGGTCCCCCAAAGGGAGTCGTGTCGGGGGGTCAGGCCGAAAACTGGACGGCATAAAACATCCCCAGATGGAAAAACGGCGCCGAATTTCCATCCGGGGCGATTCGGATGCAGTCGGGAGGGGGAGTGGCCTGCAGTTGGCTGTCACATTTCAACCCCGGACGGAAATTCGGCAACGAATATCGAACAGGGGACGCCCGGATGAAGTCGCCTGGGGCACAGAGGCCGGCCAGTGTGCGACAGAGAACATCCCCTGGACGGCCATTCGGCGCCGAATTTCCATCCGGGCCCCCCCAAAGGAAGTGTTGTCGGGGGTCAGAGCGAAAACTGGCCGACATAAAAACCTCCACAGATGGGAAAACGGCGCCGAATTTCAATTCGGGGCCGTTCCAATGCAGTCGGGGAGGGGGGAGAGGTCGGAACCTGGCAGTCATATTTCAATCCCCGGGACGGAAATTCGGCACCGAATATCCAACAGAGCGGCGGAGAGGCGGCACCTCTCCGACAGAGACCGTCCCCCGGATGGAGATTCGGCGCCGAATTTCCATCCAGCAGGTAAGTGGAATCTCGGATGGATGGAGATTCGGCGCCAAATTTCCATCCTGCAGGTAATTCGAATCCCGGACGAATGGAAATTCGGCGCCGAATTTCCATCCAGCAGGTAAGTGGAATCTCGGATGGATGGAGATTCGGCGCCGAATTTCCATCCTGCAGGTAATTCGAATCCCGGACGAATGGAAATTCGGCGCCGAATTTCCATCCAGCAGGTAAGTGGAATCTCGGATGGATGGAGATTCGGCGCCGAATTTCCATCCTGCAGGTAATTCGAATCCCGGACGAATGGAAATTCGGCGCCGAATTTCCATCCAGCAGGTAAGTGGAATCTCGGATGGATGGAGATTCGGCGCCGAATTTCCATCCTGCAGGTAATTCGAATCCCGGACGAATGGAAATTCGGCGCCGAATTTCCATCCAGCAGGTAAGTGGAACCTCGGATGGATAGAGATTCGGCGCCGAATTTCCATCCTGCAGGTAATTCGAATCCCTGCTGGATGGAGATTCGGCGCCGGATTTCCATCATGCAGGTAATTCGAATCACGGATGAATGGAAATTCGGCGCCGAATTTCCATCCAGCAGGTAAGTCGAATCCCCAATAAATGGAAATCCGGCGCCGAATTTCCATCCAGCAGGTAAGTCGGATCAGTGCCGTATGGATATTCGGCGCCGGATTTCCACTCGCCATTATTTCTGAGCGAGGAATTACCTTCGTGCAGGTAATTCCCATATAAGAATTACCTTCGTGCAGGTAATTCGCATACAAGAATTACCTTCGTGCAGGTAATTTCCAGATGACAATTACCTTCCTGCAGGTAATTCCAATCGATGTTTATTCCTCGTCCAGAATTACCTGCACAAAGGTAATTTTCATCTGGAAATTACCTGCACGAAGGTAATTCTTGTATGCGAATTACCTGCACGAAGGTAATTCTTATATGGGAATTACCTGCACGAAGGTAATTCCTCGCTCAGAAATAAATGGCGAATGGAAATTCGGCGCCGAATATCCATATGGCACCGATCCGACTTACCTGCTGGATGGAAATTCGGCGCCGAATTTCCATTCATCCACGATTCGAATTACCTGCAGGATGGAAATTCGGCGCCGAATTACCTGCTTCAGGGAAATTTGGCGCACCGCCCTACCTACGCGGATGGAAATTCGGCGCCGGATTTCCATCCGCGCGCATCCGAATTACCTGCTCGAAGGAAATTTGGCGCACCGCCCTCCTGCGCGGATGGAAATTCGGCGCCGGATTTCCATCCGCGCGCATCCGAATTACCTGCTTGAAGGAAATTTGGCGCACCGCCCTACCTGCGCGGATGGAAATTCGGCGCCGGATTTCCATCCGCGCGCATCCGAATTACCTGCTTGAAGGAAATTTGGCGCACCGCCCTACGTGCGCGGATGGAAATTCGGCGCCGGATTTCCATCCGCGCGCATCCGAATTACCTGCTTGAAGGAAATTTGGCGCACCGCCCTACGTGCGCGGATGGAAATTCGGCGCCGGATTTCCATCCGCGCGCATCCGAATTACCTGCTTGAAGGAAATTTGGCGAACCGCCCTACCTGCGCGGATGGAAATCGGCGCCGGATTTCCATCCGCGCGCATCCGAATTACCTGCGTGAGGGAAATTCCGGGACTGTTTTCGTCGATTTTCTTCCGACATGGAGGGCTTCATCCGACATTTAATTGCGCAGTTGGGCAATAAATGTCGACGGCCGTCGGTTATTATTCGGGCTGGCGACGCATGGCTTCCTGGACACGTACCCTAAATCTCATGCTATACTTGGCTTAACATGGTATTCCAGGCATGTACCCCAAAAAAGGAGATCTTTTTGGCTGGGACTTATGCCGCCTGAAGGGCGTGGCTCTCCTGAGAGAGACCTCAGATCCAGACCGCGGCGGAAGTTGAAAGCTCTGTACTACGGACGACGGCCAATCTCTCGCATGGCCAAACTGAAGCTCCAGCAGGAGATTCCAGTGTCTTGCTCACAACCTGCGCCAACTGAAGCCGAGTACTCTCAGGCAAGCCACTTCTGCTTTCGGTTTGTTCGATTTCTTTTTTGCTTTCGCTTCGTTACCTCGCTTTGTTTCTGCATCTTCATCCTGGCTTTGCTTTATGAGTGAACTTTAGATAGTTGACTGAACCTTAGATTGTTTGCAATGCGTGTGCAAATCCGGCAGCTCTGGAGAAGGCTGCTTGTGCATGTCATTCTTAGGCAATGGTTGCATTTGTTTTCATTGTTGTTGCATGGCTCTCCATACTTCCTAAACTTGTTATGTTTTCATTTTTGCTACATGATTGCTGCTATGGTGGTTGCGCTGCTGCTTTTTGCACCACTGTTGGTGTTCACGATTTTTGTCAATCACAGAGTGACGACGAGCCCGGCACGCTGGTGGTATCATCGACAGCTCCAACTCATCGCATGTTTGAATCGCCCAACTTGGGGCGAGAGGGCAAACTTAAATCTTTTGTTGGTGGACGGGAGGACTTGCAACGAGATTACGATAGAGTAGGCATTGGGGAGGTTGGTGCAGGCGGCATGGCAGGTGAAGGGCGTGAGGACATGAGGACAGCAGATCCGGCAATGGAGGTTGTTCATGCACATGCAGTAGGGCCCGCCCACGCAAAGAAAAAGAAGAAAGCTAAGCACATGCAATCCCGGCGAGAGAGCAGTCACGGGCTGCGGAGGGGGAGTGAGCAGTGCGCGCGAGGGTGTCAGTTCGCCTCAATCAAAGGTGGTCGTCCTGGAGGGCTCCCCTGTTGCTAGCCCTAGTAAGAAACAGAAAGCCCGTGAGAGGGCAAAAGAGAGGGCAAAAGAACAGACGAGACAGAATGCTAGCAAGGAGGAAAGACAAAAGGCAGCTGAAGAGGCCAGGGGTGCCCAAATGACAGATGCCAATGTAAGCGAGGGACACACAGAGACGGTGGATCCCTACAAGACACCACAGAGAGGCAGTAGCACACCGGTTAGACCATCGCGGGCAAGTGCAGCCCCCGCAATTACCCATACGGTGGAGAGTGGAGGAGAGGAAAGAACACCTGAAAGAGCACCGATTGTGCAAGTTCGAGGTGAAGCCAGGGAGAGGGCAGTAGAGACGACGAGAGTGCTGGAGGTGGTTTCGCAGGTGGCTGACCCTGTTGAGGAGGACGACATGGATGTTTCTGACCAGGATGACATTCTCCCGGACATCCCCAGGCCCCAAACCCGGAGCATACAGGCTGGATTTGGCGGTCTTGGTGGGCTGCCGGAAAACCCCTCTGCAGCAGACGTCATGTCTGAGGCGGATATGAAGTTGGCCGCTGCCAAGATGTTGGAGGCAACCCACAGCAACATTGGCAGGGTGCTGGGGGGCATGGTGTACCCGGCCAAGCTTCGAATTCCCATTTGCCGCTTGGTGTCATTGCAGGTGGTGAGACCTGCCCTCCCAGGCGATATCGACAAGCTGAAATTCTCTTTCCGGGATGGATATCGAATGGGGTCTGCCGCCTTTTACGTTTCCATTGAGAACGACCACGGAGCTTCCCGTGCCCACACTTCCGATGAGGTGGACAAATGGGGTCCCCATTGGCAAACGCAAAATGAGGAGTTCGAGAGATCGATTGCTAGTGATCCTCTTTTCCAGCACATGTCCGGTAAGATGTTCTACGTGTGGGACGGCAATCATCGCCTCCTGGCATGGATGGAGCACATTGCCCAAGCCCACCCCAACGATCTCGATTGGCATTTCGCCGTCGATTGTGTTGTGCTGAAGGTTGCGGGGCCCAAAGATCGCAGTCTTCTCAAAGCTGCAATGGCCGACATCAACTCGTAAGCTACAACCCCTCTCGCTTTTGGACTTTGAATTTGGAAGTCATTTCATTGCGAATCCTCATATATGATGAAAATTCCCATTTCAGTATTGTTTGATGGAAATGTGGCACTGCAGGGTGACTGAGAATGCCTTCATTGCCACCAACTTGTCCCATATGCTCTTCCGAGTGAAGGATGTCGGGAAGCAGGGGGTGCAAGAGTTTGCCAATTCCCTCAGTGCCGACCTCCTGCGCAAGTCGGAGGCAAAGGCAGACAGAACCTGGTATAGGCTGAGCGTCGACGCCATGGTGGACTACATATTTCGGGTAAAGCTCCTGCAGTTTTGTTGAGCTAATTTGTCTCTCCTCCCCCAATAGAAGAAATTGTGTTGAGCAGGATCTCTAATCTTATGTGCTGCTTTTCGACAGACGAAAATACAGCAGGATTTGGCACATGCGCGGAGGTTCTACATGGAGTCAGAGGAGAAGAATCCAACCCTCCCGGAACTCGAATCGTATGTCAAAGCTGCGGAGGTGAGGGCCCGCATAAAGTACAAGTCGCGGATGGTAAAGTACGTGGCCATAGCTGATCCCGCCCTTGGTGCCGACTTTCTGGTGGAGGTGGGAAAGCACTACTCTCGCGCTCTGAAGCCCACGATGACATTGGAGAAGCTCCATCGTCTAGCCACATCCTGTGTGGATGCAACAGAAAAGGTGATACATTCTTAACCAAATTGTGGTGGCAACAACTCCTTTTTGTGGTGTTTGGCGCTTACGAATATGCTGGGTGGTTGGACAGACCCGGTGGCTCCAAATCTGGAATGGTTCCCAAAGTACCAGGGACATGTGGAGCTTCCCCAAACCGGACAAACTCTCTGACCCCACATTCGACATGTGGATGAACCGCATGACATGGTGGTTTCAGGTACTTCCCCACGCTTCGTTTGGGGCTTGTACTCTAGTAGGGGTGGATTCATTGTATTTTTTGAGGAAAGCGATCTGATGGACAATCTCCACAGGTGACGACGAATGCGCAAGAGCAGCTGGACACACAAGCACATCAGTTCAAGATGGAGATATCTCCTGCAGCAGAGAGCCTACGTGACTATGTGACGAGGTACTTTCTGCTCTACAAAACCAACCTATTCTTTCGGGAGATAGCAGATGCTCGCCGGAGCCACGAGTTCACCGACCAGCCGAACGCGGACAAAGCAGCAATGCGCCTTCTGTACAGGTACATACGCGCTGCCTTTCTTTCAAGTCCTGGCATTTCAGGATGTTAGAGGCCTAAGTGGTGTTAGGGAAAATGGCGCCGAATTTCCAGTCAGGGCTCCGAAAATGGCAAAGTCCCTAGACTGGCTGGCCCGGAACTGGAAATTCGGCGCCATTTTCCAGTTCCAGGCCCTATTGCCGTTCAGGGACTTAGCCATTTTCGGGCTAAGTCCCTAGTGTGGCTGGCCCGGAACTGGAAATTCGGCGCCGTATTCCAGTTCTAGGCCCTATTGCCGTCCAGGGACTTAGCCATTTTCGGGCTAAGTCCCTAGACTGGCTGGCCCTGAAGTGGAAATTCGGCGCCATATTCCAGTTCCAGGCCCTATTGCCGTCCAGGGACTTAGCCATTTTCGGTCTAAGTCCCTAGGGTGGCTGGCCCGGAACTGGAAATTCGGCGCCGTTTTCCAGTTCTAGGCCCTATTGCCGTCCAGGGACTTAGCCATTTTCGGGCTAAGTCCCTAGACTGGCTGGCCCTGAAGTGGAAATTCGGCGCCATATTCCAGTTCCAGGCCCTATTGCCGTCCAGGGACTTAGCCATTTTCGGTCTAAGTCCCTAGGGTGGCTGGCCCGGAACTGGAAATTCGGCGCCGTTTTCCAGTTCTAGGCCCTATTGCCGTCCAGGGACTTAGCCATTTTTGGTCTAAGTCCCTAGGGTGGCTGGCCCGGAAGTGGAAATTCGGCGCCGTTTTCCAGTTCCAGGCCCTATTGCCGTCCAGGGACTTAGCCATTTTCGGGCTAAGTCCCTAGACTGGGTGGCCCTGAAGTGGAAATTCGGCGCCATATTCCAGTTGTAGGCCCTATTGCCGTTCAGGGACTTAGCCATTTTCGGACCTCATTGGGTTTTTCATGAATGCAGGTACTGTAAGTTCTCGCTTTTGGAGAAAGGTCATCTGTCTTTCGAGCCACCATTCTTCCTGGCATGGAGGAACCCTGGGGCTGACTCCATGTACACTGACGATATTGTGAAGGAGTGGCATCTGGAACATTTGCGTGATTGCCCTTGGTATGTGGACCTTCCGCCCGGCTCGCTCGACCCATCCGAGTTTCAATTGAAGCTGGATGCTGAATTCCGACGAAACCGGGCTCCGCTGCCTCCGTTGGGTGCAAAAGAGGCAAAAGCGCTTGCGAACTCCAGGAAAGCGGCAGAGCTTGCTCAGGCAGGAATTCAGGAGAAATTGCATGAGAAGAGTAAAGGTCAAAGGAAAAGGACAAGGAAACATGTGACTGCAGTAACACCCAAAAAGAAGAAAACCATCGGGGCATCGGAGGAGGCGCAGGAGGGGACCCAAGAGAGTGACTCCGACGCCGATTTTGTTCAAGGTCCTGCGACTGCTGTTGCTCCTACCCAGTCACCGGTCGTCCGGGTTCCCAAGTCAGTTCGGAGTGGGACTGGCTCTGCCAAGAAGTTGGCATTTGAGGGCGAGCCTACACGGCGGTATTCGGCGGTGACGTTTACGCACAGGCCAAAGCTAGAACCTCCAACCATCATCCAATGCGTCAATGAGAGCTTCCTTGACGCTCTCGCTGCCAGGGCGAAGAAGGTGGCACACAACAAGTCTCTGGCGGAGCAGAAGGGGAAAGCCAAGAAGAGGGCTGCCGGTACAGAGCCTAAAGACACCCCTGGTTTTGAAGCCATGATGGAATTCTTCACGGCTGTGAGCACGAATTGCAAGAGCACTCGGGGGGGGGTTGAGGTGGAGAGAGCTTGCGACATGATTCTCCTCGACATTCCAGATGGGGAGCTGTTGGAGGGCCTGGATGGTGTGCCCACCTGGAACAGGTTTACTGAGGACTACTGGAAAGCCGGGTTTGGGCTGGCGGGGATGCTTCTGGATGACGGTGGATGTGTGGTTGTCCTTGCCACGAGAGGGAAGACCACAGAGAATGCGGTGGCAAGGTGGACACCGAAAAGTGTCACCCCGGTCCTCCTCAGAAAATGGTTCTGCATCAGTACGCAGGGGTTGCGAACAGAGGGCCAAAGTGTAAGTTATCAATCTATTGCATTCACTTCATATTGTGGTGTATGTTAAGTAGACCCTGGAATTGATCCCTTCTTTGTTGGATGTGCAGACATTGGTGTTTGAGGCATATTGCTTTGTGAAGAGAGGGTCTACGTTCAAATTCCGCAACGACGGTCGTCTTGTTGATGCCGCTGTGGACCCTGTAACCTACGATGTCCTCTACAACTATGTGCCCCACTCTAGTATGCCGAAGGACACAAAGACAGGCAAACCGTGGCGGTACAGCCGGACCCGAAGCCCTGCTTTCATCCAAACCCTCATGGAGACGTGCTCGGATGTCCAAGGGCGGATTCTGGACCTCACATGCGGCACGGGTAAGCCTTCACGTGCTCAGTTTGTCCCCTGGCCCCATTGCAATTGCATGCCGCAAGCTATTAACCGCCCGCTTTGTTCCTCAGGTGCTTCAATGTGGGCAGGGACGTTGTCCGACAGGCATGTGTTCGCCTTCGAGCCAGATACTGCCCTCCACAACTCGGAACTTGCAGCGGCTGAACGTCTGCCGAAAGAGGAAGAGGCATCCTCGGAGGATGAGGAAAAATCCGAGAAGGAGCAGGGGGAGGAAGTTGGGATCGAGGCCGAGGAGCCCCCGGTTTACGAGTGAGTGGTGGCATTGTAAGTTGCCTCCAGATTTTGTGAGGCACCTCCCTCCGCTCTCTTATTTCATTGAAAACCCTTTCTGGTTGTGCTGGTATTGACATTCTTCAAGTGGATTTGTTCTTACTGTAGGATGCCAAGTACTGCCGGAGGGACGTCTACACCGGAGTTCATGGGCAGGAGGAACGTGCCTTTTTTTTCCAGGGGAGATTTCATGCCTAGTCCAGAAAGGGAGTACATCCTGCCTACTTATGCTGCCCGGCTTGCTTCGGTGTCCATTAGGAGGTGTTCCGAACGTAGTCGTGTACAGCAGATTTTAGACGAGGCAAGCCTCAAGAAAATGAAGATGGGAGGAGGCAGCAGCTATTAGAGCCCGTCGGGCTCGTAGATTTGTGTTGGATTCTGCTGAGGAAAGTGGGGGAGAAGACGCAGAAGATTCCCAGGAGGTGAGGTGGACAGTCCCCCAAGGAGAGGACGGGATTTTTGAGAGGCATAGTGGAACTGATGCATCACAGAGCTCGGAGGATGAGGGGGATGAGGGGGATGAGGAAGAAGGTGGGGCAAGTTCCTCGGAGGGTGTAGGAGAGTAGTGCCCATTCCGGCTATGACAGTTAGAACACACTTGTATAGACGTGGCTTGCCACAAAATTTGCAATAAAATGTTGCATTTTAAGTCCACTGGTGCCACATTCCAACTTCACATGACCCTATTTCCGTGCCTCCTAACCCTATTTCCGTGGACTCACAATGGTCTGCTCATGCTTTTTTTTTTTTCGCTCATGTTCATGCCGCTCATGCTCATGCCGCTCATGAAATAGCAGCCCCCCCTGACATTAGACCCATTGTCACCGGAGGAAAGAGACGACGTATACGGCGGTTCCTGAGGGCTTACAGGAATTGCTTTGCCTTCAGTTTGAAGGACTTGGGAGCACTGAAGGGTCAAGAGATCCGTATTGAGTTGGCCTGACACTATAGATACAGTGACATGAAGAGGTCTTTGATTTGGATGAGGACTTAAGATCTCTGGGAGGCAGGTTTGGTGGAGCTCTCTGGTGGAGAGTATGCTTCAGCCACAATGATGCCAACCAAGAAGGATGTCTATGGCAATTGGACGGAGAGACGTATGTGCGGTGATTACCAGCCTGTAAATCGTCAGACCAAGTCCGATAAGTATGCCATGCCAACACCAGAGGAGATCTTTGATGCCATTGGGCATGCTAAGATCTTTAGCACTTGGGATTTACGATCCGGATATCACCAATTGCTAATCAAGGAGGCGGACAAGCAGAAGACGGCATTCTGGGGGATCAATGAGCACGGCAAGGATTGCCTATATCAGTGGCGGTTCTTACCATTTGGCCTTAAGAATGCTCCTGCAGAGTTTCAGAGAGCCATGGATATGATTCTAGCAGGGGTGGACTTTGATCGGTGCTACATAGATGACATCATCATCTTTAGTGTTACGGTGGAGGAGCATGAGAGACACCTTCAGGTGGTATTGGAGCGCTTGAGAGCGCACGGATTGAAGTTGTATCCGGGGAAGTACAAGTTTTTCCACAACCAGATTGAGTATCTGGGTCACATGATATATCCTGGAGGATTGGGGGTACAACAGACTAAGGTAGAGGCCATTGCACAAATTCCACGCCCCACGGATGTGAGCCGAGTTCGAGCTTTCATGGGGTTGACAAACTATTATAGACGGTTTGTCAAGGGATTTAGTGCCATTGCAAAGGCTCTAACCAAGCTGACCAAGGTGGACTAGGAGTGGCAGTGGGAAGATGAGCAGGAATGAGCTTTTCAAGAGCTCAAGGCGAGGTTGACCTCGGCGCCTATCTTGAGACGACCTATCAGGGGGCGTCCCTTTCAGCTATATACGGATTGGAGCATGTTGGGGCTTGGAGCCGTGCTCACACAGGTGGATGATGAGGGAAGAGAGTTCGTAGTGGCTTATGCTAGCCGCTCGAACAACGCTGCAGAGGCTAAGTACAACTCATATGAGGGAGAGTGCTTAGCTGCAGTGTGGGCCGTGACACACTTCAGGTGCTATCTATACGACAATCTTTTCACCCTTGTCACAGATCAGCAGCCACTCAAGTGGTTGATGGAGTCAGACAAGCTTACGGGGAAGCTTGCACAGTGGGCACTCATACTCCAGGAGTATGACTTTCAGGTTGTGCATCGACCGGGTTTGGTCAATTGGGATGCGGATGGATTGAGTCGCAATCCATGCACGAGCTAGCTGGATGACACTGGAGCTCGGTGGCATGGTGAGACGGACGAGGAGATGGTGCGGGGATGGCACGCATCTGCATTTTTGTGTATCTTGGCATCGGGAGGTCAGGTTGGACCTACAACAGGGATGACTGTAGATGGAGTGTCTGAGGACCCTGAGGCTAGTGATGAGCCAGGTGGTGCTAGAGATATACGTGAGGATTCGGCTGTGTTGGACTACCTCCGCGCGGGAGACACGGCAGCCACTGTGACTGCCAAGGAGATGGATCGGATCCTGCAACGAGCCAAGAGGTTCAAGTGGGAGGGGATACACCTACTTCGAGTGTGGGAGGATGGTCGGGTGAGGATTGTGCCTCACCCCACACAGCGTGCACGGTTAGTGCGGCATGCCCATGAGGAGTTGGGGCATTTTGGAGTGCGACGCACTCACAGTTTACTGCAAGGGCAATATTGGTGGCGTGGTATGCATACAGAGGTGCAATAGTTTGTAGCTAGGTGCATGGTGTGTGACAGGGTGCGTGCTTCATTCAACGCCCCTACACCACAGTTGCATCATTTACCAATCATGGGATTGGGCTACAGGTGGAGTCTTGACTTCGCAGGACCGTTGCCACTGACTAAGTGCCACCACAGATATGTATTGGTGATGGTGGAGCACTTCTCCAAGTGGATTGAGTTGGTTCTATTGCCTGACAAGGCTAGTGAGGGGGCTGCGTATGTATTCTTGGATCGTGTGCTTAGCCGATTTGGTGCTCCAGCTGAGGTACTCACGGACCAAGGGAGAGAGTTCTTGGGGGAGTTTCAGGCTTTGTGTGATAAAGCCTTGATAGACCACCGCACCACTTCTCGGGATTATCCTGAGGCCGATGGCTTGGCAGAGAGAGTTGTTCAGACGGTGAAGAGGGGTTTGCGCAAGTATAGCTTGCAGAAGGGACACCTAGGAAATTGGGATCTTCAGGTTCCTTGGTTAGCCATGGGCTACAGGTTCAGCAAACAAACATCACTTGCCTCCTTCTCACCATATTTCCTTCTCTTTGGCCGAGAGCCAGATTTGCCTGCAGCCATTCGGAGGGATACTGCTCAAGTCCTTAACCTTGACGATCCAGACATGTGGGTATGTGCATGTGATCAGCGTGCAGAGTTGTTCAAGAAAGTCATGCCCATGGCTTTTGAGAACCTTGCCATTACATAGCACCGTGATACGTTGAGGTATGCCACTATACGTGGTGGAGGATATCGTCCTGGGGTTTGGAGGTTTAGCCCTGGTGACTATGTTTATTTGCAGCAGACTGCTCCTACGACTCTGGATGTTACTGCAGGGCGTGTTATTCTGAGGGTTTGAGAGGTGTTGCCCTCAGGGGTCCTGATCTTGGAGGGTCAGGATGGCATGACTTGGAAGGACCATGTGCGTAATTGTGCGCCATGTCACCTTCCCAATGTCGATGACAGAGTTGACCCAAACTTGGCAATGGTACCTGCAGGTTTGAGATGCATGCTCTGTGGGTCTGCCAAAGGGGCAGCCACCATGCTGGTGTGTGATCGATGCTCAAGGGGTTGGCATATGGGATGCTTGACACCACCTCTTGAGAAGGTTCCTGACGGAGATTGGTTGTGTCCACACTGCTTGGGATAGTGGCAGTGGACATGACTGGAGGCAGCTAACAAGATATGGGAGGCCAAGCTCATAGGAATCAATACATGAGATCCCAAGCTCAAGTTCACAGGTTGCAAGACGGCGACTAACGATGGGGCAACTCTTGCACCCGGCCTCTTGATCTATCGAGTTTGAGTGTAGTAGGGATAGTGGTGGAGGACTTAGTGAGGCTATGGTCACTATCACATCTTGTGGCTACCTGGACTTAGAAGGACCTAAGCACTAGCTAGGGGGGCGATTGTGTGGACTAGTGATTGCCATAGTGGGCAGCATAGTGGCAGCCTAGTGACTGACTAGTTGTAGCCTAGTGGTTGGACTAGTGGCTGGACTAGTGGTGGACTAGTGATATACTAGTGTGTGGCGTGCACATGTGTTGTGTGGTTTTGGACAACGATGTAGTTGTGTAGCGATATGTATGCGCACGATAACTGTCAAGTTATTTTACCACTAGTGTGAAACTAGCTAGGAAATAGCTAGCTTTTACATATTGACATTTGGGATTGGCCCAAGTGTCAATCCAGAGGTCAAGGCAGATTTAGGCCCTGGAGTAATTATCTTCACGGCAAGCGCGGGAGGCTCATCTTTCTCGAGTTGAGCCTCACCCCGCTCATCACTCAAATACAAGTCAAGCCAAGTGCACCCCATGCCATGGGGAATCCACACTACGGCGACATGAGTTTATGCTTCAGCTTTGTGAGCTCGCATGAGCTTGTGCTTGTATTCTTCATCTTTATCATTGTGTGGACTAGTGACTGCCATAGTGGGCAGCATAGTGGCAGCCTAGTGACTGACTAGTTGTAGCCTAGTGGTTGGACTAGTGGCTGGACTAGTGGTGGACTAGTGATATACTAGTGTGTGGCGTGCACATGTGTTGTGTGGTTTTGGACAGCGATGTAGTTGTGTAGCGATATGTATGCGCACGACAGGCGCCGCACACTGTTTTGGGATCTAACCAACCAAGGGGGGGAAATTCTTGCTTTAAGAAGGTGGATTCTTGCTTGAAGACATCGAATGGATGCGAATGGTTTGTCATTTCATTTCTAGTTTGTCATTTGTGGTTTTCTGGTTTCATGTTTTGATGAACGAATCCCACGGTTATAGGCCCCTCGACTACAGGCGCCATATCTTTCTAGTGACGTGGCGATGGCTGTCCTAGCGCCACGTCAGCCTACCCACACCACGTCGGCAGGCTCATGCCACGTCGGCGTGACCGTACGCTCACGCCACATCAGCTGGTGTGAGCGTAGGCTCACGCCATGTCAGCATTGTGTGAGCGTACGTTCACGCGCGACGCTCACGCCGTTGCGTCGTTGCCTTAGAGTTTCCTCCGTGGAACGAGGCATAGTTTGATAAAGCTGCTCATGAATAGAGAACCAAGCCTGCCAAATAGACTTCCAAGCACCCAAGCCAGGTAAGGCAGAGGAATTGGAGGCCCCCCCTTTGTACAATCCATCTGAAGGATGGGGGCCACAACTCGAAGTTGGCTGGATAGGCTTGTAGGAGATGATGGCGAACCAGGAGGCTCCAATGAGATAGAAAGTACTTAAACACCCTAGGAACCCATTTTGCTAGTAAAGCACGGATTTGGGAAAGAGGGTCTATAATTCCAAGGCCACCATTTCGTTTCTTTGGTGTGAGTTGTTTCCAGCTAACCAACGCACGTCGAGATTGCTCAGAGGAAGAAGCACCCTAGATGAAATTTCGGATCAAAGCCTTGATCTTGTTAACGATGGCAGGTCCAGGAGACCATACCGAGGTAACCAGCATGAAGCCAACAAGACTTGGTTAACAATTAAAATGCTTTACCCGCAATGGAGAGATGAACCGAGCACTAGTATGCAAGCTTTTTCTTCAGGTTGACAATGACTCATTCAGCACGCTGCGAGTCAGTGAGGTCATGGCCAATTAAGTGGCTGACGAGCCTAGTCACACGCGGCCAGGGTGATGGCATACTAGTCTAAGGGGGTCGGGGTAAGTTGCGGTGTAGGTTGGGCTCGATGAACCGCATTGCTACCGGCAAAGCAGGATTGAACGACTCTACTTCACAGGGCAAGTTTGCATTTCTAAGTCCTACGGAACTTCTACTTTCTATCAAGTAACTGCCTTCCAAGTCTTTGTTTATTACTACGTCCTACTGCCTAGGTCCCCAAGCCGCTTATAGCCGGGATATCACCTCATCCCTTCACAAAGCACCTTCTGAACCTAGGGAGGAGAGGAACTCTCCTCCCTCTCCCACTACCCCTTCTTCCCCAAGTGCTTGAGTTCAAGTCACCCTCAGGAAGGGACACATCTTCTTTGTCCCTCCTAAGTTTTTTCTTAACTTCAAGGGATGAGAGTCACCAAGCAATGTCAAACAAATCAGGTGGAAAGTTCAACAAGTTTCCAACTTCACTTCTCAAGTGTTCCTACTCTAAAAAGTTCAACCCAAGGTGGCAATCCGAATTTCTCTATTCCAAAATATCAAGAATTAATTAAAAATACAATATTCCAGAAAAATACCTCCCAAATAGAGGCGCAGGAGGAGTCTCCAGCGATGCAAAAACCACCCCCAAAGGGGCGTGGGAACCCTCTGAGAAGTCAATGGAACCCCGGGGAACACCCGGGATCTGTTCCCCCATTGCGGGAACTGCCGCCTATTCCATGGATGAACGGAATTCGTCCGGTCAGACTCCGCTGCACATTCGTTAGTGATAAAACGGGCCTGTCGCCTTGCCTAAGACATTCCAGGGGTGGGCCCAAGCCTAGTTTCAACCAGTGTTGTGTGGGTATATTGATTTCAATATACCCTTAGGGTATAAGTAAATTATTTTTGTCAAATCATTTATCCTCCGGGTATGGATAAATTGAAATCTCAAAATATTATTTACCCTCCGGGTATGGATAAATTAACTTTTCAGATCTCTATATAACGGATATGTATGCCAAATTATACCCTGAGGGTATGAATAGTTTCCGGGTATGGATAGTTATTTCAATTAATATATAATTTAATGGTTTTAAAGAATAAATGATGTTCTTCAATATGTACAAAACACAGAAAAAACAATCTACGGTAAGAGAGAAAATTGATAAGATATTGCATAATATTTTGGTGTTAACCCTTAAGTTCCAAGCGACCTGAATCGGGTCACTTTGAATTTGCAGTTCCACCTAATTTTTGCAGATCTAATCTGATGGGGCCCACTCCTGAAGCTTTAATGACAAGGGATTTGTCTCAAGTATGATGCAAAAAAACAAATTAAAAAAAAAACAAAAGCTGCGACTTACAAAAAATATCTTAGATCTTTAATTTACGTTTTGGGGCCTGAAAAGGGCTGTTGACCGCTGACATGGCAGGTAAACAAGCCCAAAACAGATTGCACTCCAAAGGGCATTTTTGGCAGAAAATTAGCAATTTTGGAAAAAACACTTCACCTTGTGGTGTGTGAGCATTACATACACACATCCACCGTTGGCTTTTAAAAAATTTGTAGAAAAAAAAGTACTTCATTTGGAGGCACATTTTCTGTTGTCAATTTTGAGATTTCAACCCCCATGTAATTGCATGAATAGCAACCATAGGTGAAAAAATCAGTTGGACCTGCAATTTAGTGGGGTCATGGCCACTCCACTATTGATTTGGAAATGGTGGGAAGCAAAATTGGAGAAAGCTAGGTTTTGATTTGGTCAAACCTATTTCTTTCTCACTTTTTCCTTGGGACCTGATATTTGAGGTCCGGGCCAACGCTATAATCTCACAATTTCCACGGTGGACTTGGCTCATTTTTTGGTATGTCATGCATAAATGAGCTGGGCCCATTGCTATAAGGCTGGAATCTGTGGATGATTTTTGGTAGGTTTCTAGGGGCAATTTACTGCAGCTGGGTACCCAAAATTGGTAAAAAGTCAAAAAAGGGCTTGGGAACTTAAGGGTTAATTTCCAATGCAAGATGGAGGAGGTTTGAGATTAAACAAAAAGCACATCGGTTGGTAGCAGCTGGTAAAGTGCACAGTGTGTGTCGCTCTGGTGGTTCGGGGTTCAAACCCGCTGCCCTGCCCCGTGTGTGGGATTGTTCGTGATGGTAGGTCCGGGCGTTGATCGTGCTGTAGGTCTCATGGCCCATAAATGAAAGGGGGTTAATCTTTCCCCCTCCTCAAGGGCCTGAATTGTGGGCTGTCGCTCCCAGGTTTCCTTGAAAATAATAATAATAAATAAATAAATCCCCCCCTCAAGGACCTAAATTGTGGGCTGTCAGGTTTCCTTTTATATATATATGCGAGATTTGAAGAGGTATTGTTTGGGTTATATGACATTTTAAGAATGATATATATGTAGCATTTGTTTTAGTTGTGATTGGAGCTTTCTTATAGCTCAAGGCTCCCTAACAACCATAAAGGCTACGAAGGCAAATAAAGGCCCTTATATACCCTGATTAGATATGCCCTTCATTTTGACATATACCCTTTAGAAAAGTAGGGTATATTCAGCATCTGTAAATATAAGGATAAGGGTATATCATTAAAATATACCCTGATATAAGGGTATACATCCGGGTACCTAAAGTTGCCACACTAGGGTATATATATATATCAATATACCCTGATATACCCGCCGGGTATATCAGGGTAATTCATATACCCGCCCAACACTGGTTTCAACCCCCCCTAATATTAAAATAACCACCAGCGCTTTTGCCTCGTGGAAAGCGTCGTCTTCTACCCCTGGCTCTGACACGTGGGGTTATTGTAGCCATAAAGTCCGGACAAAGTACTTTTGGTTCACACCTGTCTCTAGCTACTCTTCCCTCTAACTCTCTATTCTAAGGTCTCTTTCAGCTCTTCATGGGCTTATCTGATCGGCCTTCCCAACGGCCCCCTTCTCTCCAAAGCATGCAATTTTCTCACCAATAGATCACCCTAATCAGCCCCTTTTCCTTTTAAAGGGGTCAACAAAGAAAGAAATAGTTGAGGGTCCAGAATACCCCTTTAAACAAATCCCCTCCGCTGTAACCGCGGGTCAAAGGCGCCCCCGCCACATGGCGGGGCGTAGGGCCTCGCGAGCTGGATAATCGCGCGGACCGCTGCGGATAACAGCAGCGACCGCTGGTCCGCGGGACGGGGCTTTACCCAACGGGTAATATCTCGTTTTTTTGGCACGCGGCTGTTTTCGCCCGCGTGCTGGCCACGCAGGCTGTTCCTTTTGTGTTCGTACGACTAGGGTCAGCGCCCCGCCTCCTCAGCGCCGAGGCGTGGGGTCACGGCTGCCTCCCGCGTTTCCTCCGTTGGGTCCCTGGCTCCCGGGCGCACCAGTCAGGGCTTCCCCGTACCACTGGCGGCCCGTGGGCAGCTCCTACACTCAAAAATACCAAGGCCAAAACAAAATACAAACCCTTCCCCCCCTTTCCTTGTCTTCAAGGTCCCTTAATGGGGTAACTAGATAAGGTTATCAGGGCCTTTCTAGGCCTTTCAACAAGTAGTCTAGCTTCTGGTTAGAACTTCTCAGAGCTATAAATCAACTCATTTTCATCAATAAATAAAAATAAACAAGTACCCAATGCTTCTCTCTATTTCCAATGGTGCCAAAGCCTTTTGGCAAATCATGTCATGGGGTTCTCCCACCTCAAATGTAAGCTTAAATCATAGCAAATACAAGCGAACATCACCTCTTCCAGAGGGCTATTTTGGTTAATCTATTTTCAACTTCAAGTCATGGCTTTGTCAAGTTATTTTACCACTAGTGTGAAACTAGCTAGGAAATAGCTAGCTTTTACATATTGACATTTGGGATTGGCCCAAGTGTCAATCCAGGGGTCAAGGCAGATTTAGGCCCTGGAGTGGTTATCTTCACGGCAAGCGCGAGAGGCTCATCTTTCCCGAGTTGAGCCTCACCGCGCCTAGCTATGGCGCCGTAGTGTGGATTCCCCATGGCGTGGGGTGCACTTGGCTTGACTTGTATTTGAGTGATGAGGTTATATATGCATGAGTTTATGCTTCAGCTTTGTGAGCTCGCATGAGCTTGTGCTTGTATTCTTCTTCTTTATCACTCGAGAAAGATCAGCTCAAGTCTGTGAGTGCCAGGTTCGAGTTGTTTTGTAGCACTTGTGTTTTCATGAGAAGCGGTTCAGCCTAGAGTGCAGGGATCCGTGCATGAGCCTATCCAAAGTGGATAGAGTGCAAAGGTGAACAGGTTGCAGGTTTGCAATGGATAGAGAGGCGGGTAGCCTATGTTGAAGAGCGGCGTTGCATAGCTCAACGCTATGGCAACCAAGTTTGGGCTTCTAGTGTGAAGCGGGGGAGATGCTGGTCTCGAGTGGGTGAACTGGTGGTCGTCTTCTTCAGTTGCAGACCAAATTAAGGAGCTGCAGCAATGTGGAGCTGCGAGGGTGTTAGATGTAAGTCACAGTTATCGGGAGCTCCAACTTCAAGCTCATAAGGAGGTATGAGTGAAGAGAGATGGCTGATTTCTCTTGTATGCAAGCCAATGCATTTGTGGCTATGTTGAGTTGGGGGTTTCAATCTGAAACTCCAGCGGTATGAGGGCTCTTGCCATGGCAAGAGCGGGGCTGGAACAGGAGCTAAGAGGTGCGGCAAGGCCATGGAATGTGCACCTAGGGTTTCAGAGCTTGGAAGAAAAGTTCTTGCACCACAAGAGGAATGTCTTGTGGCTGGAAATGTAAGCCTTAGGGTTTCAGGAGCTTGGCAAGGGCTGTGGAGTGCTTAGTCTTGTCTTAGAGAGCATCAAGGAGCCAATGAGCCAAGATAGGGGGCTGATATCTCTTGTGTGAAAAGGTTGCATGTGTGGAGCATGTATTCAGCTCATTGAAGCTTCCATCTTCAAGCTTGGAGGGCAAGCAAGGAAGAGGGAATGGCTAACTTCCCTTATGTGAGGGCAATGCATGTGTGGAGCATGCTATTGTTAGAGGACTGTAGGGGACTTAGACACTTATACGGGATCTGTAGGGTACCCTTAAATTTTGCACAGACTGAGACAAACAGGAACCTTAGGGGTGACAGCAGCGCACTGTAGAAGGGGGTTACATAGCCCACACAGCCGACACAGCAGTCACAGCCCACACAGCCAACACAGCCCGTCACAGTCGTCACAGCCCACACAGCCGTCACAGTCGTCACAGCCCACACAGCCCACACAGCCCGTCACAGTCGTCACAGCAGACACAGCCCACACAGCCAGTCACAGCCCGACACAGCCAAACACAGCCAGTCACCGCTTGACACAGCTGTCACGATAATAGGGAACGAAGAGTAGGACAGGGAACGACTGTGGGGAACAACACCAGTGAAGGGAACATGTTAGTTCACATACGACGGTTAGAGAGGGAAACGGTTAGAACCGCGGATAGGAGGATAAAGGGAAGAACGGGGAATAGGAAGATGATTATTCGGGGAGGACTTCGGAGACAGGCGGGAGCGGAGATCGGAGAGCACGATGAAGGAGAAAAGAGGATTAGTAGAAGCTTGTCATATGCAAAGCTAGAGTGATATTGTAGAGTAGATTAGAGACATAATGGATTCGGCCTGATACCTGATAAATCATAATCTGATACTTATACAATACAATCACACTGTGTAGAGAGATCTGAGTGAAGCTGTGGATTGAATGGAGGAGTTAAGGAAACCGATAAATTGATGAAGCAAACTGATACTTAATTATCAATGGTAAGGTAGCAAAGATGAATGCGGAAAAGGAAACAAATAGGAAACACCCCCATGATACACTAGCTGTAGGTCATGACTGATTGTTCTGCGCGGGCTGAGTACTTAGAGATTTCCAACTCTTCTATCTTGGAGTTTCCGCCTCGGATAGCGAAGGGATGGGTGAGTAAAAGCCGCGCGACATTTGGCGACCATACTGGGGACCTGGGACATGAACAACCAGATGTGACAGGCATCTGGTGGGATCATGGAGGTTGGACCATTAAAGAGTTTGAAGTGAATCAAATTCCCTGTGGAACGAAGGAAGAAAGATTGTCCAAACAATTCTTTCAAAGGTTCTTGGAATTGCCAGACGGATGTAAAGAAAATATTCTTAAACGAGTGCATGATGCTGATCCAGAATGGGGTCTGGAGAAAGGAGTGATAAAGATTTATCAGGTAGCCTGTAGAGGAAGAGCACGTTGGTTACCAACATTAGTTTATGTGATAGCGTTGCTATCCATTAAACGAGTAGAGTTTGAAAGTTGGGAAGAAAGAAAGGTGAATGTTTATACTCATATGCATGAAGAGCTTGTACTGGTAAAGAATTGGATTCCAAAGGATATTTTGTGGATCAAACTCACACCAAGAACAGCTTTTCAGACTTGTTTGCCATATGGTTATATGGTAACGGAGACTTCAAGTATAGCCAAGGGTGCATTGAAGCTTGAAAGAAATCCAGGCATATACGAGAGATATTACAGAAGAGAGTTTTGGTTATTGCCACATTAAAAGAAATGAAAGACATGGGACATGAGTGATGAAAGAGAAGCTAGACGACAAAGATATTCATCAAAAAGAGAAAGCTATCTGAAAGCTAATTATCCATATCTTTGGGAGAGAGGAATAGACATAGGGGAATCATCTGGACCTCTCACACCATCAAGATCAAAAAGTGCATCACCTATACCGGAAGAACTAGAGTTGGATGCCACTCCTTCTGTTTCTTTGCAAGAAAGATTAAAGGAATTGGTACAGGAAGAAGATCAATCACGAGGTGAAAGATCTGAGGTACATCCTTGGATAAAAGACTTGACAGAAATCTTTGATAAGAGTTGGCATGGAACACCAAAAGCAGGAACTCCAGTTTCTGAAGCAGAAGATGAAGAAGGAGATGAGGATGTGGCAGAGCCAACGGAGAGTTCAGACTCTCCAACACCATTACAGTTGAGTTACATGAGTGAAGAAGAAACCCAAGGGCAGAACTTGGAGGATGAAAACAGAGAGAAGAAATTGGAAGAGGAAGAATATGAAGAAGTAGACCCAACAGCTGAGGTTGAGACTACAACCAGGACATCCCAACCCGTTGGACCTGGATCAAGTGGAGCACTTGGATCACAGGCCAACGAAGGTGTCGGCTCAGGGGGATCAGGCGGGCTGCCTGGATCTGGCTCTGAGGGGACAGGGAGTGTGGGAAGTAGTGCAACTGAAGCTGGGAATACTGTGAATATCGTGGGGCCAGAAGCAGGGAGTGCTCAAGGGCCACCACTTGGTGGAAGATCCACCACAAAAACAACAGGTCCAGAAGGACCAGCACCAGCAAGGGTGCCAGCACCTGTCAGTGGGCAGAAGGTAGGGCCACAGATGGCGTTACAACCAACACGGGCAAAACCACCCTTTCCAATATATTCAGGAAAAGGGGATCCCGATGTACACATTAGCCAATTTGAGCACATGTGTATAGTGAACAATGAGAATGGCGATGATGCCAAGATGAGACTGTTTCCTTGTTCACTTATCAAGAAAGCAAGTGAATGGTATGCAAGATTCCCTGATAATCATTTCCTAACCTGGAATGGCTTGAATACAGCATTTCGAAATAGGTTCAGGACAAGTAAAACTGAGGATGAAGTGTATGGAAGTTTACAACAGCTGAAGCAGAAGAAGCATGAAACTGTTGAAGAGTATATGGAGAAGATGGAATTGATGATGAAAAAGCTGGCTGCAGTACCAGCACCCGGTTTACAGAAGACTTGGTTTGTGAGTGGACTAAGACCAGAGTTGCAGAAGAAAGTGGATATGTTACCCCATAATACAGTGGAGGAGGCATTTGAAACTGCAAACAGAATTGAGCAATTGGGAATGCTCAGGAGAGAGAAAAAGGAAGATGAGGACTCTGAAGATGAGTCAGATGAAGAAGAAGAGCAAGAACTAAAAAGAAAGAGTAAGAGAAAGGAAAAGTTGAAGAGGGATAACTATGAGAAAAGATTGGAAGAAATCTTGAAGAAGTATGCCACAGAGGCTGCAACACATTGGAGGAAGGGTGTATGGTGTGCAAAGTGCCAGAATGAAGGCCATACCACTACAGAATGCCACATGAAGGAGAAACACTGTACTATCTGTAAAATGGATAACCATTCTACTGAGAATTGTTACTACAACAGAAGGACAGCTGCAAGAGAACCTAGGCAAGTGAGGGTGCATCAGGTGCAGCCCCAGCCAAGAAGAAGCAATGATCAGGACCACTATGGTAGGTCTGGTGGCTATAACAATGGCATGGAAGGGAGAGGTAATTCAAGAGGGAATTACCAAGGAAATTCCAGAGGCAACTATCAGGGTAATCCAAGGGGGAATTACCAGCCCGGAAATCAGGATTATAGAAATAATCCAAGACCAGACCAAGGGCGAGGACCCAATGGTGAAGAGCTATGTTACTATTGTAATCAGCCAGGACATCGCAAGGCAGCCTGTTCATTCTGGATAAGACACCAGAATGAGATGAGAGCTCCTGTGAATGAGGGCCCAGTGGTGGCAGCTCACATGGTTAGGCCATGTGTTGTACCAGAAGTAAGTACAATGATAGTAACAAGAAGTAAAGCCAAACTAATACCTCCAGTAGAAGAGGAAGAAGATGAGACTGGAAGTGGCAATGATATGCCTGAAGATGAAGAGACTTGGAAGGATGAGAAGGAACTGCACAAGGAAGTGGCAGATACTATAAGGGAAATGCAAAAGAGTACGGATATTCCTGTGGCAGATTCCTCTGATTCGGATGGAGAAAAAGAGGGGAGTGAGGAAGAAAGGAAAAAAGAAGATGCAGACATGCAAAGTAATGAAGAGACTTTGGCTGAAGTAATATGTCAGACCAAAGCAGAAATTACCATTGGACAGCTATTAGCTGTGGCACCTTATTGTAGGCACAGGCTGTATCAGGCAATCAATCGAATTGCCCAAGAGACAGGAAACACAGACCTGAACAGCAAGGTGACCAGTTATAATGTGAAGCCGGAAGGGCGAGAACCAGTCATGGACTTTGATGATTCTATGCCAGTAATCCAATTGAGAATTGGAAGCACAGAACTAACTGATGTACTGATAGATGGTGGTTCTGGAGTAAATATCATGACAGACCAATTAAGGAAGAAGCTTGGTCTAAGTAACATGAAACCAGCCCCATTTACAGTAACAATGGCAGATCAAAGAAGTGTACAGCCATTGGGATTAATAAGAGGAGTTAAGATACAGATACAGAAAATGATCTTTATGATCACAGTAACTGTATTAAAAATGGATGAAGTCATGGAGGCTTACTCCTTATTATTGGGACGTCCGTGGCTGAAACAGGCAAGGGTATTCCATGACTGGAATTCTCAGTTACTAACTGTGCATAATGGGATGCACGAGATACAAATTACCACAAAGAAATCTAGTAGATTACCTGCTACAAGAAGACCTCGAGGAGTCAGAGAGTATGACTGGAAGGGAGGACTGGATGAGGAGCAGGAAGCTACCCTATTTGCTGCACACCCAGAATGGGAGCAGGTTGCAGAGATGCGGCTGGAAAGCCTAAGTTGTTTGAGAGGTATCTGCTGTGGTGTAGTGACAGCAACACCAATTGAAGAGGAAACCAACTGTTACCCACCACATTTCTATGAAGAAAGAGGAGAGATAGAAATCCTAGAAGAACCAGCCACTGTGAGCTTAAAGGATGAAGTGGTGACTGGTTGGACAATCACAGCTGATGAGCAGGTGAGAGAAGTAAATGTGGGAACTCAGGAGGAACCGAGAATGGTGAAAGTAGGAGCTGATTTGGAGCCAGAGTTCTTCGAAGAAGCTAAAAGCTTGTTCATCAAATACAGAGATGTATTTGCTTGGAGCTATGAGGATCTAAAAGGGATACCACCTGAAGTCTGTCAGCATAAAATTGAACTGGAACCAGGGTCAGTACCAATCAAGCAGGCGAGGTATAGAATGAATCCCAACTACGCACAGAAGGTTGGAGAAGAGATAAAGAAGTTGGCTGAGGCTAAGTTTATATACCCAATAGAGTATACAACTTGGTTGTCACCCATTGTTATAGTTCCCAAGAAGAATGGCAAACTAAGAGTATGTGTGAACTATAAGAAGCTGAATGCTTGTACGAAGAAAGATCCTTTCCCTTTGCCATTCACAGAAGCAGTATTAGACACTGTGGCAGGCCATGAGATGTACTCATTCATGGATGGCTTCAGTGGTTATAATCAAGTGCAAGTGGCAGAAGAAGACCAAGGGAAAACAGCTTTCATCACAGACTGGGGGGCTTATGCATACAAAGTCATGCCCTTTGGGCTTTGTAATGCACCAGCGACCTTTCAGAGAGTGATAAGTGAATCTTTTCAAGAGTATCTGGATGATTTCATGCAGGTGTTTTTGGATGATTTCAGTGTGTACAGCTCTAAGAATGAGCACTTGCATAAATTGGAGTTATGCCTGGCCAGATGCAGGATGAGAGGTCTGGGCTTGAACCCAGAGAAGTGTACTTTCTGTGTGAACTCAGGGGTGCTTCTGGGACACATTGTGTGTAAGAAGGGACTCCTTGTGGATCCCAGGAAGACAGAGTCCATTAAAGTCTCTCCACCACCAGTGAATGTTAAGAGTTTAAGGAGATTCCTTGGGCAAACCAGTTATTACAGAAGATTTGTCAAAAGGTATGCACAAATAGCAGCACCATTGAGCAAGCTTCTGAAGAAAGATGCAGTGTTTGCATGGACAGCTGAATGTCAACAGGCGTTTGAGGAACTTACACTGTCAGTAACAACTACACCTGTGCTGATTAACCCTCACTGGCATGTAGTATTTCATGTTCACTGCGATGCATCAGGAGAAGCGTTGGGAGCGGTGTTAGCCCAGAATGTTACAGGGAATATAGATTCACCTGTGTACTATGCTAGCCGGTTGATGAACAGTGCTGAGAGGAACTATAGCACAACGGAAAGAGAAGCATTGGCAATGATCTATGCAGTGAAGAAATTCAGGCATTACCTATTGGGAAGAAAGTTTATGTTTTATGTGGATCACCAGGCTCTGATATATCTGGTGAACAAACCTTTGATAAGTGGAAGGATAGCGAGGTGGTTAATAATCTTGCATGAGTTTGAGTTCGAGGTTATTTACAAGCCTGGCCGTTTGCATCTTGTGGCAGATCATTTGTCACGACTAACAACAGGAGAGGCCGCCACAGGAGTGGACGATCAGTTACCTGATGCGAGTTTATTTGTAATGGAGGTGCAAGGAAGTGCAGATGAATGGTTAGATTGGCAGTGGCCAATCAGATACTACCTTGTTCATGGTCAGTGCCCACCTAGTTATGGTAAGGAGCAGAGGAAGAGAATTGCTATCAGAGCTTTACCTTATACTATGGTAGGAAGCAGAATGTATAAGTTAGGACCTGATGGAGTACTAAAACGATGCTTGTACCACCATGAAGTAAATAAAGTCTTGGAGGAAGTTCATAAAGGAGTGGCTGGAGGTCATTTTGGAGAAGAGACTACCAGTAGAAAGATACTACTCGCAGGATACTGGTGGCCTACTTTGTTCAAAGATGTACATGAGTATTGTCAAATGTGATGAATGTCAGAGGCTAGGACCTTTGCAGAGATCTGGAAGAATGGCCTTGCATCCTACAATGCCTACGGAACCATTTCAGAAATGGGGACTAGACTTTGTTGGACCAATTAATCCACCATCCAAGAATACACAAAACAGGTACATAATTACAGCCACTGATTATACTACAAAGTGGGTGGAAGCTAAAGCTTTGAGGGACAACACAGCCAAGTCCACAGCAAGGTTCCTGTACGAGAACATACTTACACGATTTGGATGTCCCTTAGAATTTATCAGTGATCAAGGAAGTCACTTCATGAATGAGACCATTGAGTTATTGACTAAAGAGTTTATGATTGTGCATAGAAAGAGTACAACATATTACCCACAGGGTAATGGACAGGCAGAGGCTACCAACAAAATACTATGTACTATCTTGGCTAAGATAGTCAATGCAAACAGAACGGATTGGGATACAAAGCTGCTGACAGCTTTATGGTCATACAGGACTTCGTATAAAGTCACCACAAAGTATACACCATTCCAATTAGTTTATGGTATGGAAGCCTTACTTCCAGTGGAATTCCTGTTACCTACCATGAGAACGGAGTGGGGAAAAAGAATGGAATTGCAAGACTCCATCAAGGTCAGGAAACATGAATTATACCATGTGGAAGAAGTACGTGCTGATGCAGCGGATAATATGACCAGAATTCAGATGAAGCGAAAGGAACAGTTTGATGAAGGCAAATTAAAGACTTTTAAGACGGGGGATTTGGTTCTATGGTTGCAGAAGAAAGGAAAGATTCAAGCTTCTAAGCTTAAATCACCATGGAAAGGACCTTATGTCATACAAAAGATGTATGATAACAACACAGCCATGTTACAAACCATTAACAAAGAAATGCTGGGAAGAGTCAATGCAAATAAGTTGAAGGGGTACAGTGGTATCCATGACAAACCCCTGCAGCATGATTTGCATGTTGAACCGCAAGAGCAGTCACGGGCTGCACCAGTGTTACGAACAGAGTATGGAACACTTGTCGCTAGGCCCAGTATATATGACCGGGGTGGGCAAAACAAACGTGACACAGCCTATCACAGCCCATCACGGCGTGATACAGCCTATCACAGCCCATCACGGCATGACACAGCCTATCACAGCCCAGCAAGGCGCAACACAGCCTATCACAGCCCAGCACGGCGTGACACAGCCTATCACAGCCCATCACGGCATGACACAGCCTATCACAGCCCAGCAAGGCGCAACACAGCCTATCACAGCCCAGCACGGCGTGACACAGCCTATCACAGCCCAGCACGGCGTGACACAGCCTATCACAGCCCAGCAAGGCGCAACACAGCCTATCACAGTCCGGCACGGCGTGACACAGCCTATCACAGCCCGTCACGACGTGACACAGCCTATCACAACCTACCGCAGCGTGTCACAGCCTATCACAGCTTACCACAGTGCAACACAGCCTATCACAACGTAACACAGTATGACACAGCCTGTCACAGCTCAACACAGCCTACTAAAGTTACACGATCCATAGAATCAGTGACAAGTGGACACAATAAAACTTCAGGAAAATGGCTGAATAAAGAAGAAACGGAAATTAATTTAAAAATAGACACGTGGAGGTCAGGGTGCGACACACAGCAGAGAATGAAGTGCAAGGACAGGTGTCAAAAAGAAAGAGGACTGGAACGGCCGTCAAAAGGGATGAAAGGCGGGCCCATTAATGAATACGGAAAAAGGGAAACAGAACGAACGGCAAGTACAGAAAAACTGAATTCATGTCGCATGTGTGATCCTAGTGGACTATCCAACAGGGAAAGTCCACTAAAGAAGATAAAAGTTAAAATCCAGTCACAGCTGATACAGCCAATAGAAAACCAGAGAAATGATCAAGAAAATGGAGGGAAATTAAGCGCAAGAGACGGCGTCGTTCTGAGTAACGGGCGTCTCGACAGGACAGGCCATAAATGCTATAACTTGGAAACTATGAAGGAGCTAACAGACTATACGCTCGCAATATTACTTACGCAATGGCGGAGACACGAAACGAAAGAGCAGAGCTTTTCTCTTGAACAATGCTTGCAAGCCCCGCAGGCTTACAAGAGATTACCCATACCTTTCTGCGGCAACCATACGTTTCTGCTTTGTGCACTACAGGCATTCCTGCAGTTGTTACAGCCAAAGCAGTTCTGTGAGTCTAAGATGAAGAGAGTGAGAGGAATGGAGGAAATCAGGGTGAAGAGCACCACAATTCTGCAAAAACAAACGATGGCTACCCCACAGGCGATAAAGATACTGAAGGAGCTGAGATTGGAAGGATTGCAAAGCATGGATTGGACACTACACCATAGACAGTACATGTTACAATTTTTGCAGAACTTTGAGCCAAAGACAGGAACAACAACGGTGAAGGGAGTTGAATTAATGATTACTCCCCTATACCTCCAGCAATTGTTTCAATTGCCAGAAGGTCATGTGTATGTGGAGGAACACAGAGAAAGACTGCAAATAGGGGATTTATTCCAAGAAGGGAGTTTCTTTAAAACTCAGGGTTATGCTTGTACCAAAGCTGTGTACCCAGGGTTAAAAGACATAGGCCAAGTATTGAACGTTCTGATTGCCCTGAAACAGAACCAACAATATTTGAGCAGATCCTTCACAGAGGAAATCCTCAAAGGCTTGAAGGGACAAGAGGTACCATGGGCGGACATAATGTACAACGCACTGGTAGAGGAGATGAAAAGATTACAAGGTACTACCGCAAAATCTCCTATCATAGTGTCTGGCCCAATCATTGCTCAAATAATCCTTAGTTCTGGCATACTTAATGCACAAGAAAGAAGGAAATGGGAGTGTTTGAGCCAGAAACAACTGCAATGGAAGAGCAAGGCTCTTCACACAGTGAGGGTGGACTAGCAGCACAACCCGAGACTAAGAGGCAGAGAAGGGGAAAGACTGTAGTGGCGGATCCACTGGCTTCACGGATTCCGCATGATAATGTTTCCCAAGCTCATGACCAGGGAGGGGCACAGCAGCACAAAAGAATGTTATTACTGGAAGCAGGACCTTCAGAGAGGGAGGAAGAAGTTACTTCTGCATCACAACCAACACAGCCACTTGAACGACTTGTCACAAGGTCACAAGTTATCCATGCAGCTCAACCCGAAATAATAGATTTGGAAAGTGAAGGGATAGATATTCCAACTACAGAACAGATAGTGGCGGAAATAGAGAAAGGGGACCTTCTCTATGAATATTCTGGTCTGGTCAAGCAGACAGAAATCCCAGAGGTGCAACAGTTGCCCAAGAAAAATCCTGAGGTACATATAATGCACACACCTGTGTCGGAGGATACCACAGGCGGAAGGCCATGACACTGTAGCACCGGTCATAAATGAAGTAGTTCAGGAAGAAAATCCGGTGGGACAATGGTCTGAATGGTTAGTGAGACATCATACTGTTGAAGATCGGGAGGAACAGCAGCAACCTCACCATGATGACCCTCAACAGGCAATGCTGATGAATTCCATAGGCAGGACACTTAATTTGTTGGGGACTTATGTCAAAACCCATGTTCCAATTACCCAATTGACAGCCTTGAAAGAAGAACTCAGGAAGGAGTTTGAGGCTCGACTTGCCACTGAGTGTTCAAACAAGGTCGATGAAGAGGTCACTCTCAAGATGAAGCAGGACTTGGCCAATACAGAAATGGCTTTGCAATTGGCCAAGCAACAATTGATTGAGGCAGGCCTTGCGCAAGACCAGTTGCACGAAGCACATAAGCAACAGCTATACCAAATGCAGGTGCAGCATGAAAGCAAGTTGCAAGAACTGAATGCACTACATACGGAGTTGCAGACAGTGCATAACAGGATGGAGATACAATGCGCTACATTTACAACTATGCTTGACCAATCAACAAAAGAAATAAACAGTCAAGCGGAAAAATGTACGAAGGCAGAAGAAGAGAATGTGGAGCACATGAAGCTCATTGTCGATATGAAGAATACAATCTGTCGCAATGAAGATACTTTCAAGCAATACAGGCAGATGGAAGCTGAGAATGAGAAATACATCGTGGAGTTGCAACAAACCATCGTGGCCAATAGAAATGAAATCGCGGTCAGTAACAAGGCTTCGAAAGAAGCCAATAATTACTTGCTGCCTATGCGCAATTGGTTGAGCCACAGGCGAAGCGCATGAAGGCTTTACAACAGCAGTTGGAATTGTATAAGCTAAGAGAGGAGCAAACTCTCAGGGGAACCACAAGCAGCTTGGTGGATAACAGCCTTATGCAGGTCTGGTTAGCACAAGGGCCAGTAGAGGGCAAAAGCCCACGGAAGCTCACCCAAAGCGAGATGAATGAGCTCAGACTGCAGGTGCAGAACATTGCCACAACTACTATAGACATTCCTATAGACAATGTCTATAGTAGGATAGCAGAGTTACAAGAGGATGTAGACGGACTCCAGACTCAAGTGGAAGACCTCACTTCAAACATCGACCAAAGAGTCTATATCCCTCAGGAACAGCTAATGGCTTCTTATTTGCAAGCCAGAACTCTGGCTTTTCAGTCTTCACAGGAGGTGCAGGAGATGCCAATGGTACAGGAACCAGTACCACCACCACCACAACAGGTCAGTGTACCAGTAGCTGAACCTGTGGTTACTACAACCACACCACAGCCACCACAGCCGGAGGTATGGGGCAATGCAGCTTTTAACCCACCTAAAACTCCAGCTGCCAGGGAGTACAGTAGGGCTATGATTATGCCCTTCAACCAAATTCCCATCATGTTGGATTTGGCTTGGAAAGAATTTAGTCCTCCGCAGTCATTCGCACATTACTACCAAATCATGCGTATCTGGCTGCCAGTGGCAACCAGGACTAAAGTTCTTCCAAACAATCGACATATTGAAGATCATCACTTTGCACAATACTGGCACGAGGCAGGTACCATGTTGAGGGAATTGGTTGCTTTCCAGGTTGTACATGGACTCATTTATACCAAGACCAAGGAGATAGCAAGTATTGTCATGGGGTGCGGGCTATACTACGCTGCTTGTTTCCTGATACGTTACCACATAGAGCAACAAAAGATGCAAGCACGCTTTCAAAGTTACTCCAGTGGAGATCATTGGGTATTACCTTCGGTGCCACCTCATATGTACCTATATGACCCAAAACTTATGATACAAAAGGATTCTCAAATTCGTTCATGGTTTCAAGCAGCCTGCAACAATTTGTCAACACAGAAATTCGGACTTGATGACATTTTCTATAAGGGACATATCGCATGGAAATACTTGCACGCGGCACCAGTAATTGGTACCCCACTCATCTGGACAGACAAGGAGCTCAGTGTCTACACCAATTTTGCTGTTCAACGGTTACACCAGGTTGTAAAATGCAAACTTCCAGACATGGTAGGACAGCATTGTATGCCCCAGATGATTCCACAAAAAGTTCGAAAATTAAAACACCTGAGAGGCGATGAGGATTCTGATACAACTGTTTCTTCACAAAATTCTTTTGACATGGGAGAAGACTATGCAATTCAGATGGAAGAGAAGAAACAAAGGGGATCTCCTATGCCGGAAAGATTACCTCGATATCAACCTCCAGAAGGCCTCACTTATCCAGGTAGTGATCAACCATCTCCATCAACCAGAGACAGACCTCGGGCTCGTACACACAGCCCACCACGAAACTCTCAACGTCAACAAGGTGCTCACTCACAAAGGGTTGCTACTCGGAAACAGTAAACCGTGAGGACACGGCTTTTTGAGGGGGGAAGGGGTAATGTTAGAGGACTGTAGGGGACTTAGACACTTATACGGGATCTGTAGGGTACCCTTAAATTTTGCACAGACTGAGACAAACAGGAACCTTAGGGGTGACAGCAGCGCACTGTAGAAGGGGGTTACATAGCCCACACAGCCGACACAGCAGTCACAGCCCACACAGCCAACACAGCCCGTCACAGTCGTCACAGCCCACACAGCCCACACAGCCAACACAGCCCGTCACAGTCGTCACAGCCCACACAGCCGTCACAGTCGTCACAGCCCACACAGCCCACACAGCCCGTCACAGTCGTCACAGCAGACACAGCCCACACAGCCAGTCACAGCCCGACACAGCCAAACACAGCCAGTCACCGCTTGACACAGCTGTCACGATAATAGGGAACGAAGAGTAGGACAGGGAACGACTGTGGGGAACAACACCAGTGAAGGGAACATGTTAGTTCACATACGACGGTTAGAGAGGGAAACGGTTAGAACCGCGGATAGGAGGATAAAGGGAAGAACGGGGAATAGGAAGATGATTATTCGGGGAGGAATTCGGAGACAGGCGGGAGCGGAGATCGGAGAGCACGATGAAGGAGAAAAGAGGATTAGTAGAAGCTTGTCATATGCAAAGCTAGAGTGATATTGTAGAGTAGATTAGAGACATAATGGATTCGGCCTGATACCTGATAAATCATAATCTGATACTTATACAATACAATCACACTGTGTAGAGAGATCTGAGTGAAGCTGTGGATTGAATGGAGGAGTTAAGGAAACCGATAAATTGATGAAGCAAACTGATACTTAATTATCAATGGTAAGGTAGCAAAGATGAATGCGGAAAAGGAAACAAATAGGAAACACCCCCATGATACACTAGCTGTAGGTCATGACTGATTGTTCTGCGCGGGCTGAGTACTTAGAGATTTCCAACTCTTCTATCTTGGAGTTTCCGCCTCGGATAGCGAAGGGATGGGTGAGTAAAAGCCGCGCGACAGCTATCAGCCTGGTGAAGGCTTGCACTTTCAGGTGTGGGAGTGCAAGAAAAGAAGGAAGGGGCTGGGTTCCCTGTAGGGCATGTGGAGCATGCTTTCAGCCTGCTGAAGCTTGTATTTTCAGGTTTGTGGGTGCAAGAAATGAAGTAAATGAGCTGATTCTCTTATGGTGAGAGTGGGGCATGTGTGGAGCATGCCTTCAGCCCATTGAGGCTCTTGTTTTCAAGCCTTAGAGAGCTAGAACGGAAGGTCTAGGGCTGGTTTCCACTTGGAGTGAAAGAAAAGCACTTGTAGGGCCTATGTGAGCCCCATGTCAAGAAGAATTGCCCAGAGGGAGGCAAAGGGCCGGCACATGCACAGCCTGCACAGTTGCAGTGTGGGCATTGTGGCAAGCACGGGCATGGAGAGGCCCAGTGTTATGGTTTGCATCCTGAGTTGCGCCCAGGCCAGTTCCAAGGGAACAATGGTGGCCGGGGGCGAGGTGGAGCAGCCCAGAGAGGACGAGGTGGCCAGCCACGAGGTGCAGGCCAAGGGCAAGCTCAACATGGCCAAGGACGCGGAGGTCAGGGGGTTGACCAAGGCATGGCCAATCGGCTTCAGCAACTAGAGCAGAGGCTCGCTGCCATGGCTACAGCTCAGGTGGTACCGGCTCTAAGGCCGGATGGTCCACCTCCTGCTCTTGAGGGAGGAGATATGGGAGGCATGGGATTCATGTGTGGAGCAGCACTACCACTAGTGCAGGTGGAGTCTGCTGCAGCCGTGACTCGAGGAGCAGCACGAGTTCCTGAGCCACGAGGTGCAGAGGTGGAGTTGGATCCACAGCGTGGGGAGGCAAGCCGTCAGGCTAGGCTTCCTCAGTCATTCACATTGGCGGAGACAGTGTCGACGCCATCCATGGCACCTAGTTCTCGCCCGACTGTTACCGAGGCGGAGGTTACTATGCCATTGGGGAGAGCTACACGGGTAGCACCACTACCTAGTGTTGCCAAGGCTACGGCAGCTAGTGTGCTGCTAGGAGCGGCCACATCTGTGTGCCAGGCTCCATTGTTCTCGGCTACCATGATTGCGATGCCGGGGGTAAGACCAGCTGAGGTGTTCAGGCTGACAGCTACACTCTGTGAGAGTGGGGAGGTTACTTCATCTTCTGCGGAGATAGTGGGAGGTGTAGTGCCGGAGGGATCCTTGGATTTGAGGGTCAAGACTGCCACGGCGGCGCCATGGCAAGCTGCAGCTGCCAAGTTGATGGAGCTGCCAGCTAGGCCAGCCATTGAGCGCGCCATGGTGACACTTGGAGTTGTTATGTTAGACAACCAGGATGACATTTTCTGTTTGAGTGGACCGGCAAGCAAGAGGTACCGGCCACTGCGGGTCTTGTTGGACTCGGGATATTGCAGGCTAGGGCCTCACGGAGGCGGATATGGAGCCTTGTCCTTTCCAGATACAGACGTCTCTGGGAGGATCGGAGCAGGCTCGGGGCATGACACGGTGTGAGTAGGCTATCAGACTACGGCCAGATCACCCTACAGATGGCTCAGTGATGCGAGCCAAGGCCATTGTGACAGACGCGGTCTCATACGATGTCCTGGTTGGTGGGGCAGTGTTGTGCCCCATGGGCTTCACCCTGGATTTTTGGGAGGAGTCAGCTTCCTATAGGCCTGCATGGCAGCCAGGGGAGGGCCGGCGTGTGCAGCTCCCTGTGATGTTCATAGGAGGAGTTGCGGTTGCCCAGCGAGGCAAGATGCCGACACTAGCAGCATTCACAGCGGCAGTGAGTTGGCCTAGAGAGTTGCTTGAGAGCAACGCTCATTCAGAGGATGTGCCACCTCCGGGAGAGCAGGATGACATGTATGGTATGGCGGAGTTGCCTACCATGGTTGCTCAGACTCCATTGTGGGGCACGAGCAAGGATTTGCAGCGGGATGCTGATCGACGGGTGCAACAAGCCTGGGTGGAGGCTTTTGTACCGTCAGGAGAGGAGGAGAGTGCGGGGATTGCACCAGGACCACCTCAATTGTCTCCATTGGACACCACACCTATTGTGTGGCAGTATCCGGATGAAGGCATTTGTCTTCTGGACTTGTTTGGCGGGATCAGCATCGGATTGGCTGCTGTGTTACAGGCAGGTGTACGAGTTCGGCGTTACCTGTATGTGGAGAGGGATGAGACTGCAGGACGCATTTCACTTCGCCATGTTGCTCAGTTGGTGCAGCGGTACCCTGAGTTGTTGTCGGTGTCTGCAATTTGTGGATATCAGCAGGCCTTGCCAGCAGACATTTCGTTGCTGGGGGTGCAGGATTTGGAGCGGGTTGGCTCCATTGATATGGTAGTGGCAGGTTGGCCCTGCCAATGGCATTCATCAGCCGGGCATGGCAATGGATTGCGAGACTCGAGGTCGGGTCTGTTTTGGGAGATGGTGCGGGTTTTGCGCCACTTGCAGCTTCATCAAGTTGTATCTCCAGCATACATCTTGGAGAATGTGCCACTGATGGGCGATTCTCGGGCCAAGGTGATGGCCAGTGTGCATCAAGTCCGGTCATGGCTTGGGTCAGCAGTGTTGCTAGATGCAGCTACAGTGGGGTACGGGCTCATCGTCCACGGCTATGGTGGACTTACTTGATGCCACTCGCACTGCTCAAGCGTGCATTTGATGGGGTGCAACGGCCAGCACATCTCACAGTGGATAGCATTTTGGACACAGGGAGGCAGTCTCAGCGTGTGAGACACGAAGACCATTTGCCTTTGGCAGTGGTCAACAAGGTGGGTCAACCACGAGCAGCATTACCTACACTGCTCAGCTTCCCAGGATTGCATGCTTTCCAGGATAGTGGACCTGGCCTCCTGTGGGATGCTCAGTTGCAGCAGTTAGTGGAGCCTAATGTTGACGAGCGTGAGCGGGCAATGGGTTTTACCACTAGTACCACGACGGTGTCGTCTCTTTCTGAGGCATCACGTCGTCAAGTGTTGGGGCAAGCAATGGATCTCAATTGCTTGACCTGGATTATCAGTTTGGCTCTGGCTGAGCAACGCAGAGTGCGGAGTACACTTCCCTCGATGGTCTCTCTGCCTACCGAGACGGTACATGAAGTGAGTGGGGGCGAGCATGTGAGGACCACGGGGTGCATGCATCCATGGCACACGTGGGAGGTGCTCGAGGTTCAGAGGGAGTTGGCAGCCAAGGCGGCTGTGATGGATGAGGTTGGGGATTCTTCCCGGGTTGAGGAGGTCCTCAAGGATGAGATGATGGGGCAGGATGAGGCCTTGTCATTGACTGAGCAGGCAAGGAGTACTACTCAAGAGGTTGCAACATAGCAACCACTGGACGCGTCCTCTACCTCTAAACCCACTGGACTTAAGGTTGCAGTTACGGAGGACAATTGGGAGCCTGACATTGGACCCATTGTCACCGGAGGAGAGAGACGACGTATACAGCGGTTCCTGAGGGCTTACATGAATTGCTTTGCCTTCAGTTTGAAGGACTTGGGAGCACTGAAGGGTCAAGAGATCCGTATTGAGTTGGCCACTGACACGCCAATCTTTCGGAGACCCTATAGATACAGTGACATGGAGAGGTCTTTGATTCAGATGAGGACTCAAGATCTCTGGGAGGTAGGTTTGGTGGAGCTCTCTGGTGGAGAGTATGCTTCAGCCACAGTGATGCCAGCCAAGAAGGATGTCTATGGCAATTGGACGGAGAGACGTATGTGCGGTGATTACCGGCCTGTAAATCGTCAGACCAAGTCCGATAAGTATGCCATGCCGACACCAGAGGAGATCTTTGATGCCATCGGGCATGCTAAGGCCTTTAGCACTTTGGATTTACGATCCGGATATCACCAGTTGCCAATCAAGGAGGCGGACAAGCAGAAGACGACATTCTGGGGGATCAATGAGCACGGCAAGGATTGCCTATATCAGTGGCGGTTCTTACCATTTGGGCTTAAGAATGCTCCTGCAGAGTTTCAGAGAGTCATGGATAGGATTATAGCAGGGGTGGACTTTGCTCGGTGCTACATAGATGACATCATCATCTTTAATGTTACGATGGAGGAGCATGAGAGACACCTTCAGGTGGTATTGGAGCGCTTGAGAGCGCACGGATTGAAGTTGCATCCGGGGAAGTGCAAGTTTTTCCACAACCAGATTCAGTATCTGGGTCACATGATATATCCTGGAGGATTGGGGGTACAACAGACTAAGATAGAGGCCATTGCACAAATTCCACGCCCCACAGATGTGAGCCGAGTTTGAGCTTTCATGGGGTTGACAAACTATTATAGACGGTTTGTCAAGGGATTTAGTACCATTGCAACGGCTCTAACCAAGCTGACCAAGGTGGACCAGGAGTGGCAGTGACAAGATAAGCAGGAACGGGCTTTTCAAGAGCTCAAGGTGAGGTTGACCTCGGCGCCTATCCTGAGACGACCTATCAGGGGGCGTCCCTTTCAGCTGCATACGGATTGGAGCATGCTGGGGCTTGGAGCCGTGCTCACACAGGTGGATGATGAGGGAAGAGAGTTCGTAGTGGCTTATGCTAGCCGCTCGAACAACGCTGCAGAGGCTAAGTACAGCTCATATGAGGGAGAGTGCTTAGCTGCAGTGTGGGCCGTGGCACACTTCAGGTGCTATCTATACGACAATCTTTTCACCCTTGTCACGGATCACCAACCACTCAAGTGGTTGATGGAGTCAGACAAGCTTACGGGGAAGCTTGCACGGTGGGCACTCATACTCCAGAAGTATGACTTTCAGGTTGTGCATCGACCGGGTTTGGTCAATCGGGATGCGGATGGATTGAGTCGTAATCCATGCACGAGCCAACATGATGACACTGGAGTTCAGTGGCATGGTGAGACGGACGAGGAGATGGTGTCGGGATGGCACGCATCTGCATTTTTGTGTATCTTGGCATCGGGAGGTCAGGTTGGACCTACTACAGGGATGACTGTAGACGGAGTGTCTGAGGACCCTGAGGCTAGTGATGAGCCAGGTGGTGCCAGAGATATACATGAGGATTCGGCTGTGTTGGACTACCTCCGCACGGGAGACACGGCAGCCACTGTTACTGCCAGGGAGAGGGATCGGATCCTGCAACGAGCCAAGAGGTTCAAGTGGGAGGGGATAGACCTACTTCGAGTGTGGGAGGATGGTCGGGTGAGGATTGTGCCTCACCCCACTCAGTTTTGCTCTTAGCAAAGCTGACTTGGGTTATTGCAGTGAGGTGGAACATACAATTGATACACAAGGTTTTCCCCCTTGCAGAAGTCGTCCCAGCCGCCTATTAGAGTGGGAGGAAAACGAGGTACAAAGACAGATTGAGACTTTGATCTCACAAGGTAAGATGCAGGAAAGTAGTTCAGAATGGTCATGTCCAGTCACCCTTCCACCAAAAAAGGATGGATCCAAGCGTTTTTGTGGTGATTTCAGGCCGGTGAACCGCTTGACTAGGAGGGACTCTTACCCTATGCCATTAATTCAGGATGTTTTGAACCAGTTGGGGAAAGCCAAGTGGTTCTCTGCTCTGGATTTACAATCTGGTTTTTGGCAGATTAAGATGGACGACCGAGATATAAGCAAAACAGCAGTAATCACCAAGAAGGGATTGTATGAATGGCTGGTCATGCCATTTGGGCTAAAAAATGCCACTGCTACTTTCCAAAGAACAATGAATAGGGTGCTTAAGGAAGAAATTAAAGATTGCGCCAAGGTCTTTGTAGATGACGTCAATATCCATAGCAAGGACTGGGCAGATCACGTGGGGCACATAAAGAGAGTACTGATGAAGGTTAGAAGGGCCAATCTTAGGCTCAATCCGGACAAGTGTTATTTTGCCAATTTGCAGTTGGTATTCCTTGGGCATGTGATCTCTGAAGAAGGAACCTGGCCTGATCCAGATAAGATAGCTGCAATTGAAAGGTTTCCCTTGCCCAAAATTCACACTGCTCTCAAAAGTTATTTGGGGATGACAGGGTATTATAGGCCCTATGTCAAGGGGTATGCTGGAGTGGCAGTACCTTTGTTCACTCTAACCAAGAAGGATGTGAAGTTTATCTGGAGTGCAGAGGCACAAAACGCCTTTTCTGCCCTACAAGTGAAGCTGGTGACTGCTCCCATTCTGGCCAGGCCAGATTTTTCAAGGCCTTTCGTCCTGGATGTTGACTGGTCCATCAAAGGAGTGGGGGCAGTCTTGTCACAAAAGGAGTATAAAAAGGAGAGGGTCATTGCATACGCTAGTAAGGTACTATCTGATGCTCAGCGAAAATATCACCCTATGGAAGGTGAATGCTATGCCTTGGTGTGGGGAGTATTACACTTTAGGCAGTACCTGTATGGAACCCCTTTTGTAATCAGGACTGATCACAAACCACTGGAGTGGTTGGCAACGGTAAATGACTCATATGGACGCAGGGGTAGATGGATCATGATGTTACAAGATTTTGAGTTTAAAATTGTTCATAGGGCGGGTGTTAGGCATGCTAATGTAGATGCGCTAAGCAGGTATCCAGTGGGACCAGCTGAGGAAACCGAGGAAATCGAGGTATACTCTACTTCTCTATACAGTCAGAAAAGGGAAGGGAGAAAGAGGGATGGAGCCTATCTTCTTAGACTAGAGTGGGATAGGGGTGCCATCAATGCTTCTCTATTTCAATTTAAAGAGGGTAAGAAGGAGTTGAGAGAAGAAGCTCATAGGCAAGTAGGGTATAGCAGTGAAAAGGGGGAGATGATTTGCAAGAGAGAGGAGTACTATGCATGTGTATGGGGTCTTTGGTATTTCAAGAAGACACTGTTGGGATGTCATTTTTCTTTAGAAACAGATCTGGATCCATATTGGTGGCTATACTCAGAACACCACATAGGCATAGACTTGCTTGGTGACTTTTCATTTGAGTTCGTTCCTGGAATAGATAGATCTTCCACAGGTGGGATGTTGACCAAGGCTCATGGTATATTGAAAGGAGAACTAAAACCAGGTGTAATGCCAGATAGGGAAGGAAAGAAGGTGACTTTTGCTGCACGGACTTTTGCCACCAAGACCCAAGGAGAGGGCATTGATCAATCAACCCCTGTCAATCTGGTAAGGGAAGGTATTTGGAAAGATGTGGGTGCAGGAAGGAAGGAGGTTCCTGCAATCAGCAACAAAGAAGGGGCAGATCTGATGTCCTCTTGTCCCACCATCCATGTGATTACCCGAGGATCTCATGCTCGTGATCAGGAGCTAAGCAAGGTACAGCCAGCCTGTGAACTTGTGGAAGAACGATCAAACAATGAAAAGGGAAGCTCACTAGAAACACCATTCCTTCAACACTCTATATACACAGAGACAACAGGAAGAATTTGGGTGACCTCCTCATCAGAATGCCCAGCTGAAGGACACATGGGGGGTGAGTGTTCCACCAAGACATTTTATTCTTCAAACAGTAATGGATCACGTTGTTCAGGGCAAGAAACTTCTTCTTGCAACAAGGATGTTAAAGGGGACTGGGTGCCATGGAGCACACCCACCAAAGCTACTCAGATGTCACTATTACGTGCAGCATTCCAGTTGTGGATCTGTTTTTCAGAGTTGCAACATTTTTCCGCAGCTTAGCCTTTATCTCTGATAGGAGCTGGATTTTCTGCTGCATCATCAGTGTGACCTCTACAACAGATCCCTCAAAATTTACTGCTGCTGTAAGAAAGTGCAACCTGTTATCGATCCCCAAGTCTTGGAATCCTACCAGTCAGCACTTGAAAAGGTGAGAATCATGTTGAAGCATGAACACCCATTCTGTAACCAAACAAGGCTTTGTATAGGTTATGATCCCACTCAGTGTCGTTTCCAACTCCCAAGGTGGTGATGCTCTGCTTGAGGGACTTAATCACCCTTTCCACCATTCCGTTACACTGAGGCCAGTAGGGAGCGCTATGCTCTCTTTTTATACCATATTCGAGGCATGCATCTTCAAACTCACCTCCCCACTCCGTGCCATTGTCAGTGAGCAATGTGTGGGGGCAGCTATACCTATTAATGACTTCTTCCACTAGAAAGCGGGCAGTAAGTGCTGTTGTATGATCTGCCACTGGTGTAGCCTCTATCCATTTTGAGAAGTGATCTATTGCAACCAGAAAGTATTGATTGCCCCTGCTGGTTATGGGTAATGGCCCTGCTGATTATGAAAGGAGACATCAAGCAGGGCGCAACTACTGCAAGTTGATAGAGAACAGCAAGGTGATGATGTTGAGGCCTGGAAAGAGGTCTTCCATGACATCTCCATGGGAGGGACCCTATGACTTTTTGGGGTACAAAGATGCGGGAAACACCACAAGGACAGGGGAAGCTGCACGCAGATGCAGGCTAAGAGATGGGGCAAACAAGGAATGGGTAAGAAGTAGGCGGGATTTGAAACCATTCATACCACCAGTGGGTGGTCAGCCAGTGAAGGTGGTCAGTGAGGACCCTGACACTTAAAAAGGGAGACACACTACATATGTAGTGTGAATGCAGGGGAGTGACATTACATTTTGTCTTACCGTTAAGACCCTGCATCACTACAACGGGAGTGCCCGTTGTACAACTGCAGGAGGGATATATCCCTGCATACAGGTAATTTCATGGGCATACTGTGCTTATGCTTTGCCAGGATAAAAATGGCTAAGTCATGACCATGCGTATTTTCATCCGTAGGATGAACGTTTTCATCCGTAGGATGCACGTTTTCATCCCAGGTGTTTAACCTAGAAACGCGGGTTGAGGAAAACGAAGAGCATATCTACCATGCAATGCAATGCACAACTCAGCCAGGCATCCAGTGCACCCAGCCTTGAAATCATCCTCGGTCACACAAGGCATAACCATCCCATTCACTCTCTCTCTCTCTCTCTCTCTCTCTCTCTCTCTCTCTCTCTCTCTCTCTCTCTCGTCAATGACCAGCCCTTCACACTACCTTTTTCCAAAAGAAGCCATTGCCCAAACAGCTCTCAGCCTTTCTATAGGTTTCAACCAAATACCCCAACAACCCTCTTTTCCCTTCAACTATGAACCTCAGTTGTTCATACCCTGAGACCATGCTGGAAACTAGTTCCAAAAGAAAAACAAATCAGTGTCGGTGTTGCCTCCCCTTCCACATTATCCTTTCTCTGTTTTCAACAGTTCTAACTAACCCTCACTGGTGTTTTCAATCAGCCAAGCTAGGCCTACATTGGTTCCAGTGTATCAATACCCAGGGCAGCATTGTGTGCAGGTTCATAACACTGAAACAAAGAACAAGAATGAAGATAAACAGTGACCATTCTGATTCAGTGACAAGCAGTCTCTCCACCACTCATTTCTCCTACTGACACTATAACATCAGGTGCATCCATCCTTTCCCTATCCTGGTTTGAAGCTTCAGAGTCTCCATTCCATTTCCAAAACCTTTCCTCCATCACATATGTCTACCTCCTTCTCCTCTACATAGAGCCAGTCCTAAATCCACACCAAAATGATTTCTAAGTCACCACTCCCCCAAAACCGAAGCCCACAGTCTACGAACTTATCTGTTTTATCCTCCAGCGAAGCGGTGGATCTGCCTGCCAAGATGGCACCTCACCATCGCCTGTCAGCAGCCACTTCAACCTATTCTCCTTATCTTGATTCCAGTATTTATCATGCCATGATGGCTCCTCTTCATCCTATGGAACATCCTGTGGCTTGCCAACTAAATACTCTATCCTTCTATGCGTGCAATTCTTCCCTAAGAATTGATATGGTCCTATAGTAAGATGACACAAAAGCAGCTATAAGCTTTGATTACAGATAACCTGAGTTGCCATCCAGCCAGCACTTCACATGCCTCATCCCCTCCATTGATTGTGCCCACAACTCACTTCCTTGTGCTTCCGGCAGCTGGCCGTTTTCCTTGCTTGCTCATTTGCCCATAACTGTTTTCTTCAAGGCAATGGCGACAGCGGTGGTGCACCGCTCTTCTTACATGCTCCTACTCCAGGAATTGATCATCACTACGAGAGAAGCGGCACCGCTTTCCCTTACACAGAATACCAAGCAGAAGCACTTAATGCCGCCCTCAAAACCAAGCAGAGTCCCATGGCGTAGGTACAACCTCCCACAAACAGACGGCCCTGACAACCCCACTGCTCGCAGCAGCTGCTAAGAGTTGCTCGTCAGTAAAAGGGGTTGATGGGGGATGGCCAATTTGGGGAAATAAGATGAAGAAAACATGAACCCTGAAAGAGACCAGTGGCCCTGTAGTTCATGGCAGATCTGAGCTGCCTCCCTCTAAATATGTGTCACCATTACAAAAGGGGGCTTTCGACGTGTCATTGCTCAAGGGAGCTTCACATTAAGGGTCGTGTTCAGCGCTGTCATAGGGCTGGTTGCATCACAGAAAAGATCATGGCAGCACTGTTGGCGCTGTGATCATAGGGCAAGGATGTTGTATAAAAATAGAACCAAGACCAAGAACAATTCAAAACTCCCCATCCATGTCTTCTCTTCCGCTGCGGCGTGGATGAGGATTGCATGAACTCTGATCACGAACGAACTAAGGGAAATCCACAGCCATGTGAAGATGGTTGGATCACTAGAACGTTCCTTCCTTTTGCTTTGCCTTCAACTGAGGAGGAGTACAGATTAGAATCACCCAGAAGGGGATTCACGCCCCTTCTTTTCACACTACAGTCATACAGGACTTCATATAAAGTCATCACTAAGTATACACCATTCCAATTAGTTTATGGTATGGAAGCTTTACTTCTCGTGGAATTCTTGTTACCTACCATGAGAACTGAATGGGGAAGTAGAATGGAATTGGAAGATTCAATTAAGGTCAGGAAACATGAATTATACCATGTGGAAGAAGTACGTGCTGATGCAGCTGATAACATGACCAGAATTCAGATGAAGAGGAAGGATCAGTTTGATGAAGGTAAATTAAAGACTTTTAAGACGGGAGATTTGGTACTGTGGTTGCAGAAGAAGGGGAAGATTAAAGGTTCTCAGCTTAAATCACCATGGACATGACCTTATGTCATACAGAAGATGTATGATAATAACACCGCCATGTTACAAACCATTAACAAAGAAATGCTGGGGAGAGTCAATGCCAATAAGTTGAAAGGATACAGTGGTATCCATAACAAACCATTGCAGCACGATTTGCATGTTGAAACGCAAAAACAGTTACGGGCTGCGTCAGTGATACCAACAGAGTATGGAGCACTTGTTGCTAAGCCGAGCGTGTATGACCAGGGCGGGAAGAACAGGTGTTCGCATAGATATCACAGCCCATCACTGTGCCACACAGCCTATCACAACCCATCATTGTGCCACACAACCTATCACAGACCAACACCACGTGACACAGCCTATCACAGCCCATCACAGCGTGACACAGTCTATCACAGCCCATCACAGTGTCACACAGCCTATCATAGTTCACCACAGTTAGACACAGCCTGTCACAGCCTAACATAGCCCATGCAGGTTACACAGTCCATTGGGTCAGTGACAGGTGGATGCGGGTTAACGTCAGAAAAGTGGCCGTCAAGTGAAGAAGAAGTTTGGAAGTCAAACTCGGAGAATATGCCACGCGGAGAGGGGAAGTCGGGGGCATGTCTAAAAACGGACACGTGGCCACTAAGGCAAAGCACACCGCACTGCATAAATTGCAAGAGTGGGTCTCATCATGCAAGAGGACAAATCGGGCCGTCAAAATACCTACCCGGTACATCAGCTAAGACTATTTGTGGGCCCATTAATGCATTCAGAGCAAGGGTAACGGAACCCTTTCCGAGTACAGAAAAGAGGGACCTATGCCACATGTGCTGTCCTACTGGACATTCCAAGTGGGAATGTCCACGGAGGGGGTAGAATTAAGAAGCTACCTAAGTAGGCAACAGCCAATCAGGAGTGAGAAATACATGCAGGTGGTTCCCTCCAAAAAACAAGAAAAAGAAATATGAAGTGTTATGAGAGTCGGGGTGGCTCCGAATAGCCAGTGTCTCGATGGGAGGGGCAATCAAAGCACTAGCTTTGTAGCTATGGCGGATGTAACGGATTACACACTCGCTTTACTTCTCACGCAGTGGCGCAAGGACGGACGAATTGAGAGTACATTTTCTCTCACTCGATCTTGCAAGCCCCACAGGCTTACACGCACTTACCTGTTCCATTCTGTGCCAACCATACCTTTATGCTCTGTGCCCTGCAAGCTTTCCTTCAGATGTTTCAAACAAGGCCTTTTTGTTTGTCTAGAATGAAGAGAGTGAGGGGAATGGAGGATATCAAGGTGAAGAGCACCACGATACTGCAGAAGCAAACAATTGCTACACCGCAGACAGTGCAGCTACTGAGGGAGTTGCAATTGGAGGGGATGCTACGCAAAGACTGGTCCTTGCATCATCGGCAGTATATGATTCAATTTCTTCAAAACTTTGAGCCTCGGACGGGAGTTACCCAGGTGAGGGGAGTAGATATAGAAATTACTCCCCAGTACTTGCAGCAATTGTTTGATTTGCCATCAGGACATGTGGAGGTGGATGAGCACAGGGCAAGATTGCAGATAGGGAATTTGTTCTAAGAAGGGAGTTTCTTTAAGACTCAAGGTTACGCTTGCACCAAAGCTGAGTACCCAGGCTCAGAGAAGTTGGCCAAATATTGAACATCATGTTTGCCATGAAATAGAACCAACAATATTTGAGCAGGTCATTCACAGAGGAGATCCTGAAAGCTTTGAGGGGAGAGGATATAGCTTGGGCGGAGTTAATGTACAATGGTCTGGTGGACAAGATGAAGAGGTTACAGGGCACTGCTGTTAAGTCTCCGAACATTGTGTCTAGTCCAGTCATTGCCCAAATCATTCTTGACTCTTGCATACTTGATACTCGGGAACGTAAGGAGATGGGAGTGTTTGAGGCAGTAACCACTGCAATTGAAGAACAGGGCTATTCACATAGTGAGGGTGGACTGGCAGGGCAACACCATTCTAAGAGACAAAAGCGGGGTATGACTGTAGTGGCGGATCCACTGGCTTCACGGAGACCGCAAGATGATGTTTCCCAAGCTCTTGTGCAGGATGGGGCACAGCAGCACAGAGGGCTGTTATTATTGGAAGCACGGCCTTCGGAGAGGGAAGAAGAAGTCACTTTGGTACCACAGCCATCACAGCCAGTTGACTCAGTTGTCTCAGAGGTTCCACAGTTAGAACATACTGTGACTCCATCCCCAATTGCTCTGGACGGAGAAAGGTTGGACATTCCCACTACAGAGCAAGTCGTGGCCGAAATTGAGAAGGGTGACCTTCTCTATGAAAACTCTGGCTTGGTAAGGGAATCAGTGGTTCCAGAGGTGCAGAGTTTATCAAGGGAAAACCGTGCTGTGCATGTAATACCCACACCTGTGACAGAGGTACCAGGGGTAGAATATAAGGACACTGCAGCACCTGTGGAGGATGCGGTGGTTCAGGAGGAGGATCTGGTGGGGCAATGGCCTCTGGATTTAAAGTGGAAGCAAGTTGGGGAGAAACACCGCAACGCGCCCGCACAAACAACGTAGCGCACCCACACACCATCGAGCATCTTCATGCTGGTGGTTTTGGTAACGCACCAAGGATGACCGTCATGTTTTCTATCCATATCTGTCAACATTCCGGACGCCCTCGAGTAGTCCGCCCGAGGAGGGAACTCAAAGAAGATATTACCGTCGACGTCGGCGGGAAGGCATGTAACCGATTTAATTGCAAACTTGCTGTAGTCCAGCCCGGCCAGCTCCGACCGGTGTCCCTCCAGGTGAAGCCCTTGCAGAAGTTCAAGAATAGATCGAACTGCGGTGCTTGTGCTGGGAATATGACTCCCTCCTCCACTGACGTCCATTGAGGACTTGCCTGATCTCCAGGACGACCTCGGAACTTCCATGACCTCGTCTGAGTCGGACAGGTTGTGAAACAACCCGGTTCTCGCTCATCTTCATGGATGGGTTCGGCTCTGGATTTACTTCGTTGCGGACTTCTCTCTTTGAGGTAGCCACTCTCTGATTCGCGGATTGTTTCGTGGAAGGCGCCAGGATAGAAGGTGCATTTGGCGGGCAAATGAAGTCCCCAATAGCCCTGTATATGACGCTGTCCGATGGTGGAACTCGCCATTCCCTGCCATCGCCGAAATCATCGTGGAGCACAACAATACTCTCGACAACAAGGCCGTTTGAGTCCTTCCTTTCCTCCTCCAAAAAAACCGATCCCGGTTTCAGGTGGTATCGAACGCACAGATATTCTCCATCACCCGGCAGATGTCCCCTCTGCACGGAAATGAAGCTCTATGCTCGTGAGGAGGGCAGTACACTGTAGCGCTCGGGTTTTCCGCCATGGGAGATGTGCACACAAGACTGCCAAGATGGCGTGCGGGCAAGCTCCCTGGTAGAAGGGGATGCAGCGATGGGAAGGAATGCGGTGCCGATTTGTCCGAGCGACGAAGCCTGATCCAAATCAAAAATCCACAGTCAGAGTGTTAATGAACCTTGTCTCCGGAATGCGGCCCCTGGTCTTTGCGCAATATTTGCCAACGGTATGCAGTCAGAAAGTGGGGGGCCGTCCGGATGATGTCGGCTGAAGGGGAGAAGCCGGCACGTGCCGTCACATTACTACCCCCGAATGGAAATTCGGCACCCAATATCCAAAAGGGGCCGCACGGATGAAGTCGTCTGGGGCAGAGATGCCCGCACCTGTCCGACAGAGAACATCCCCCGGATGGAAATTCAGCGCCGAATTTCCATTCGGATCCCCCCAAAGGAAGTCCTATCGGGGGGTCACGCCGAAAACTGGCCGACATAAAAACCTCCGCGGATGGACAAACGGCGCCGAATTTCCATCCGAGGCCTTTCGGATGCAGTCGGCTCGGGGGAAAGGTTGCCATCTGGCCCTCACATTACAACCCCCGGACGGAAATTCGGCACCGAATATACAACAGGGGAAGCCCGGATGAAGTCGCCTCGGGCGCAGAGGCCGGCGCGTGTGCGACAGAGAATATCCCCTGGATGGAGATTCGGCGCCGAATTTACATCCGGGCCCCGCCAAAGGAAGTCGTATCGGGGGGTCAGGCCGAAAACTGGCCGCAATAAAAACATCCCCAGATGGAAAAACGGCGCCAAATTTCCATCCGGGGCGGTTCGGATGCAGTCGGGGAGGGGGGAGAGGCCGGCACTTGGCCGTCACATTTCAACCCCCGGACGGAAATTCGGCACCGAATATCCAACAGGGGACGCTCGGATGAAGTCGCCTCGGGCGTAAAGGCCGGCACGTGTTCGACAGAGAGCATCCCTTTGATGGAGATTCGGCGCCGAATTTCCATCCGGGCCCCCCCAAAGGAAGTCGTGTCAGGGGGTCAGGCCAAAAACTGGCCGACATAAAAACCTCCCCAGATGAAAAAACGGAGCCGAATTTTCATCCGGGGCGGTTCGGATGCAGTCGGGGAGGGGGGAGAGGCCGGCACCTGGCCGTCACATTTCAACCCCCGGACGGAAATTCGGCACCGAATATCCAACAGGGGACGCCCGGATGAAGTCGCCTCGGGCGTAGAGGCCGGCACGTGTTCGACAGAGAGCATCCCCTGGATGGAGATTCGGCGCCGAATGTCCATCCGGGCCCCCCAAAGGAAGTCGTGTCGGGGGTCAGGCCGAAAACTGGCCGACATAAAAACCTCCCCAGATGGAAAAACGGCGCCGAATTTCCATCCGGGGCCGTTCCAATGCAGTCGGGGAGGGGGGAGAGGCCGGCACCTGGCCGTCACATTTCAACCCCCGGACGGAAATTCGGCACCGAATATCCAACAGGGGACGCCCGGATGAAGTCGCCTCAGGCGTAGAGGCCGGCACGTGTTCGACAGAGAGCATCCCCTGGATGGAGATTCGGCGCCGAATTTCCATCCGGGCCCCCCCAAAGGAAGTCCTATTGGGGGTCAGGCCGAAAACTGGCCGACATAAAAACCTCCCCAGATGAAAAAACGGCGCCAAATTTCCATCCGGGGCGGTTCGGATGCAGTCGGGGAGGGGGGAGAGGCCGGCACTTGGCCCTCACATTTCAACCCCCGGACGGAAATTCGGCACCGAATATCCAACAGGGGACGCCAGGATTAAGTCGCCTCGGGCGTAGAGGCCGGCACGTGTTCGACAGAGAGCATCCCCTTGATGGAGATTCGGCGCCGAATTTCCATCCGGGCCCCCCCAAAGGAAGTCGTGTCAGGGGGTTAGGCCAAAAACTGGCCGACATAAAAACCTCCCCAGATGAAAAAACGGAGCCGAATTTTCATCCGGGGCGGTTCGGATGCAGTCGGGGAGGGGGGAGAGGCCGGCACCTGGCCGTCACATTTCAACCCCCGGACGGAAATTCGGCACCGAATATCCAACAGGGGTTGCCCGGATGAAGTCGCCTCAGGCGTAGAGGCCGGCACGTGTTCGACAGAGAGCATCCCCTGGATTCCCCTGGATGGAGATTCGGCGCCGAATTTCCATCCGGGCTCCCCCAGAGGAAGTCATGTCAGGGGGTCAGGCCGAGAACTGGCCGACATAAAAACCTCCCCAGATGGAAAAACGGCGCCGAATTTCCATCCGGGGCCGTTCCAATGCAGTCGGGGAGGGGGGAGAGGCCGGCACCTGGCCGTCACATTTCAACCCCCAGACGGAAATTCGGCACCGAATATCCAACAGGGGACGCCCGGATGAAGTCGCCTCAGGCGTAGAAGTCGGCACGTGTTCGACAGAGAGTATCCCCTGGATGGAGATTCGGCGCCGAATTTCCATCCGGGGCGGTTCGGATGCAGTCGGGGAGGGGGGAGAGGCCGGCACCTGGCCGTCACATTTCAACCCCCGGACGGAAATTCGGCACCGAATATCCAACAGGGGACGCCCGGATGAAGTCGCCTCGGGCGTAGAGGCCGGCACGTGTTCGACAGAGAGCATCCCCTTGATGGAGATTCGGCGCCGAATTTCCATCCGGGCCCCCCCAAAGGAAGTCGTGTCAGGGGGTCAGGCCAAAAACTGGCCGACATAAAAACCTCCCCAGATGAAAAAACGGAGCCGAATTTTCATCCGGGGCGGTTCGGATGCAGTCGGGGAGGGGGGAGAGGCCGGCACCTGGCCGTCACATTTCAACCCCCGGACGGAAATTCGGCACCGAATATCCAACAGGGGTTGCCCGGATGAAGTCGCCTCAGGCGTAGAGGCCGGCATGTGTTCGACAGAGAGCATCCCCTGGATGGAGATTCGGCGCCGAATTTCCATCCGGGCTCCCCCAAAGGAAGTCGTGTCGGGGGGTCAGGCCAAAAACTGGACGACATAAAAACCTCCCCCGATGGAAAAACAACGCCGAATTTCCATCCGGGGCCGTTCCAATGCAGTCGGGGAGGGGGGAGAGGCCGGCACCTGGCCGTCATATTTCAAACCCCGGACGGAAATTCGGCACCGAATATCCAACAGAGCGGCGGAGAGGCCGGCACCTCTCCGACAGAGACCATCCCCTGGATGGAAATTCGGCGCCAAATTTCCATCGGGGCCCCCTTAAAGGAAGTCGCAGAAACCTTCCAGAATGGAAAAACGGCGCCGAATTTCCGTCCGAGGCTGTTCCGATTTGCCTCCAGCAGTGAAGGATTCCAAGAAAAATCCGAAAAATCAATCGGACATGCTCCGAATTACCTGCGTGAGGGAAATTTGGCGCACCGCCCTACCGAATTTGCAGCGCCGACTTACCTGGAGGATGGAAATCCGGCGCCGGATTTCCATCCATCCGCGCTCCGAATTACCTGCATGATGGAAATTTTGCGCGCCGACCTACCTGGCGGATGGAAATCCGGCGCCGGATTTCCATCCATCCGCTCTTCGAATTACCTGCATGGCGGAAATTTTGCGCGCCGACTTACCTGGCGGATGGAAATCCGTCGCCGGATTTCCATCCATCCGCTCTTCAAATTACCTGCATGACTGGAAAAATGGCGCCGAATTTCCGATTTTGGTGCCAGTCAGATCTAGGACTTAGCCATTTTCGGCCCCGAACTGAAAAAATAGCGGCCCCAAAAAAAAAAAAAAAAAAAAAAAAAACACCATTTTTCTTGTTCGGGGCCGAAAACGGCTAAGTCCTTTATCTGACTGGCACCCAAAATCGGAAATTCGGCGCCGTTTTTCCAGTTCTGGGCCCAGTCACATCTGGGACTTAGCCATTTTCGGCCCCGAACTGGAAAAATGGCGCCGAAAAAAAAAAAAAAAAAAAAAAAAAAACGCCATTTTTCTTGTTTGGGGCCGAAAACGGCTAAGTCCCAGATCTGACTGGCACCCAAAATCGGAAATTCGGCGCCATTTTTAGGGTTTAGGGTGCAGGATGGAAATTCGGCGCCGGATCTCCATCCATCCGCTCTCCAACCAACCTTGCGGATGGAAATTCGGCGCCGGATCTCCATCCATCCGCTCTCCAACCAACCTTGCGGATGGAAATCCGGCGCCCGATTTCCATCCATCCGCTTCGGAATTACCTGCGTGAGGGAAATTTCGAGCGCCGCCCTACTTGCGCGGATGGAAATCCGGCGTCGGATTTCCATCCATCCGCTTCCGAATTACCTGCGTGAGGGAAATTTGGCGCGTCGCCCTACCTGCGCGGATGGAAATCCGGCGCCGGATTTCCATCCATCCGCTTCCGAATTACCTGCGTGAGGGAAATTTGGCGCGCCGCCCTACCGAATTTGCAGCGCCGACTTACCTGGAGGATGGAAATCCGGCGCCGGATTTCCATCCATCCGCGCTCCGAATTACCTGCATGAGGGAAATTTTGCGCGCCGACCTACCTGGCGGATGGAAATCCGGCGCCGGATTTCCATCCATCCGCTCTTCGAATTACCTGCATGACGGAAATTTTGCGCGCCGACTTACCTGGCGATTCATCCGCTCTTCGAATTACCTGCATGACTGGAAAAATGGCGCCGAATTTCCGATTTTGGTGCCAGTCAGATCTGGGACTTAGCCATTTTCGGCCCCGAACTGGAAAAGTGGCGCCGAAAAAGAAATGGAAAAAAAAGAAAAAAAAAAACGCCATTTTTTTCAGTTTGGGGCCGAAAATGGCTAAGTCCCAGATCTGACTGGCACCCAAAATCGGAAATTCGGCGCCATTTTTCCAGTTCCGGGCCCAGTCAGTTCCGGGCCCAGTCAGATCTGGGACTTAGCCATTTTCGGCCCCGAACTGGAAAAATGGCGCCGAAAAAAAAAAAAAAAAAAAAAAAACGTCACTTTTCTAGTTTTGGGCCGAAAACGGCTAAGTCCCAGATCTGACTGGCACCCAAAATCGGAAATTGGGCGCCGTTTTTCCAGTTCCGGGCCAAGTCGGATCTGGGACTTAGCCATTTTCAGCCCCAAAATGGAAAAATGGCGCCATTTTTCCAGTTCAGGGCCCCGAAAATGGCTAAGTCCGTAGGGTGGCTGGAACCGCAACCGGAAATTCGGTGCCATTTTTCTAGTTCCGCGCCCAGTCAGTTCTGGGACCTAGCCATTTTCGGGCCCAACCTAGGAAAATGGTGGCGAAAATGGTTTACGAGTGAGTGGTCGCATTGTATGTTGCCTCCTGATTTTGTGAGACACCTCCCCTCGCTCTTTTATTTCATTGAAAGACCGTTTCTGCTTCTGCTGGTATTGACATTCTTCAAGTGGATTTGTTCTTACTGTGGGAGGGACGTCTACACCGCAGTTCATGGGCAGGAGGAACGTGCATTTTTTTGCCAGGGGGGATTTCATGCCTAGTCTAGAAAGGGACTACATCCTTCCTACTTATGTTGCCCGGCTTGCTTCGGTGTCCATTAGGAGGTGTTCCAAACCTAGTCGTGTACAGCAGATTTTAGACGAGGCAAGCCTCAAGAAAATGAAGATGAAGGAGGAGGCAGCAGCTATTAGAGCCCGTCAGGCTCGTAGATTTGTCTTGGATTCACCTGAGGAAAGTGGGGGAGAAGATGCAGAAGATTCCCAGGAGGTGAGGTGGACAGTCCCCCAAGAGGACGGGATTTTTGAGAGGCATAGTGGAACTGATGCATCACAGAGCTCGGAGGATGAGGGGGATGAGGGGGATGAGGAAGAAGGTGGGGCAAGTTCCTCGGAGGGTGTAGGAGAGTAATGCCCATTCCGGCTATGACAGTTAGAATACACTTGTATAGACGTGGCTTGCCACAAAATTTGCAATAAAATGTTGCATTTCAAGTCCACTTGTGTCACATTCCAACTTCACATGACCCTATTTCCGTGCCTCCTAACCCTATTTCCGTGGACTCACAATGGTCTGCTCATGCTTTTTTTTTTTCCGCTCATGCTCATGCCGCTCATGAAATAGCAGCCCCCCTTGTCAGTGGGCAGGGGGTAGGGCCACAGATGGCGTAACAACCAACACGGGCAAAACCACCTTTTCCAATATATTTAGGAAAAGGGGATCCTGATGTACACATTAGTCAATTTGAGCACATGTGTATTGTGAACAATGAGAATGGCGATGATGCCAAGATGAGACTGTTTCCTTGTTCACTTATAAAGAAAGCAAGTGAATGATATGCAAGATTCCCTGATAATCATTTCCTAACCTGGAATGGCTTGAATACAGCACTCCGAAATAGGTTCAGGACAAGTAAAACCGAGGATGAAGTGTATGGAAGTTTACAACAATTAAAGCAAAAGAAGCATGAAACTGTTGAGGAGTATATGGAAAAGATGGAATTGATGATGAAAAAGATGGCTGCTGTACCAGCACCAGGTTTACAGAAGACTTGGTTTGTGAGTGGACTAAGACTAGAGTTGCAAAAGAAAGTGGATATGTTACCCCATAATACAGTGGAGGAGGCATTTGAAACAGCGAACAAAATTGAGCAATTGGGAATGCTCAGGAGAGAAAAAAGGGATGATGAGGACTCTGAGGATGAGTCAGATGAGGAAGAAGAGCAAGAGCTTAAGAGGAAGAGTAAGAGGAAGGAAAAGTTGAAGAGGGATAACTATGAGAAAAGATTAGAAGAAATCTTGAAGAAGTATGCCACAGAGGCTGCAACACATTGGAGGAAGGGTGTTTGGTGTGCAAAATGCCAGAATGAAGGCCATACCACCACTGAATGCCACATGAAGGAGAAACACTGTACTATCTGTAAAATGGATAACGATTCTACTGAGAATTGTTACTACAACAGAAGGACAGCAGCTAGAGAACCTAGGCAAGTAAGGGTGCATCAAGTGCAGCCCCAGCCAAGAAGAAACAGTGATCAGGACCACTATGGTAGGCCTGGTGGATATAACAATGACATGGAAGGGAGAGGTAATCCAAGAGGGAATTACCAAGGAAATTCCATAGGCAACTATCAGGGTAATCCAAGGGGGAATTACCAGCCAGGGAATCAGGATTACAGAAACAATCCCAGAACAGACCAAGGGCGAGGACCTAATGGGGAAGAACTGTGTTACTATTGTAATCAGGCAGGACATCGCAAGGCAGCCCGTCCATTCTGGATCAGACACCAGAATGAGATGAGAGCTCCTGTGAATGAGGGGCCAGTGGTGGCAGCTCACATGGTTAGGCCATGTGTTGTACCAGAAGCAAAGCCAAAATAATACCTCCAGTAGATGAGGAAGGTGATGATAATGGAGATGGCAGTGATGTGCCTGAAGATGATGAGGCTTGGAGAGATGAGAAGGAACTGCACAAGGAAGTGGCAGATACCATAAGAGAAATGCAGAAGAGTACTGATATTCCTATGGCAGATTCCTCTGATTTTGAATGAGAAGAGGAAATGAGTGAGGATGAAGGGAAGAAAGAAGCTGCAAAAATGCAGAGTAATGAAGGGACTTTGGTTGAAGTAATATGCCAGTCCAAAGCGGAGATTACCATTGGACAGCTATTGGCTGTGGCACCTTATTATAGACACAGGCTGTATCAAGCAATCAATCGGATTGCCCATGTGATAGGAACACAGACCTGAACAGCAAGGTGACCAGTTATAATGTGAAGCCGGAAGGGCAAGAAACAGTCATGGACTTTGATGATTCTATGCCAGTAATCCAATTGAGAATTGGAAGCACAGAACTAACTGATGTACTGATAGATGGAGGCTCTGGAGTGAATATCATAACAGACCAATTAAGGCAGAAGCTTGGTCTAAGTAACATGAAACCAACTCCATTTACAGTAACAATGGCAGATCAAAGAAGTGTTCAGCCATTGGGATTGATAAGAGGAGTTAAGATACAGATTCAAAAGATGATCTTTAAGATCACAGTAACTGTGTTGAAAATGGATGAAGTCATGCAAGCTTACTCCTTATTGCTGGGTCGACCGTGGCTGAAACAGGCCAGGGTATTCCATGACTGGAATTCCCAATTACTAACTGTGCATGATGGGATACACAAGATACAAATCACCACTAAGAAATCTAGTAGATTACCTGCTGCGAGAAGACCTCGAGGGGTCAGGGAGTATGACTGGAGGGGAGGACTTGATGAGGAGCAGGAAGCTACCCTGTTCGCTGCACACCCAGAGTGGGAGCAAGTTGCAGAGATGCAACTGGAAGGCCTAAGTTGTTTAAAAGGTATCTGCTGTGGTGTAGTGACAGCAACACCAATTGAGGGTGAAACAAGCAGTTACCCACCACATTTCTATGAAGAAAGAGAGAGAGAAATGGAAATCCTAGAGGAACCAGCCACTGTGAGTTTACAGGATGAAGTGGTGACTGGTTGGACAATCACAGCTGATGAGCAGGTGAGAGAAGTGAATGTGGGAACTGAAGGGGAATCGAGGATGGTGAAGGTAGGGGCTGATTTGGAGCCAGAATTCTTTGAGGAAGCTAAGAGTCTGTTCATCAAATACAGAGATGTATTTGATTGGAGCTACGAGGATCTGAAAGGGATACCACCTAAGATCTGTCAGCATAAGATTGAACTGGAACCAGGGTCAGTACCAATCAAACATGCAAGGTATAGAATGAATCCCAACTATGCACAGAAGGTTGGAGAAGAGATCAAGAAGTTGGCTGAGGCTAAGTTTATATACCCGATAGAGTATACAACTTGGTTGTCACCCATTGTGATAGTTCCCAAGAAGAATGGTAAACTGAGAGTTTGTGTGAACTATAAGATGTCGTGCGCATACGTATCACTACACAACTACATCGATGTCCAAACTACACCACACATATATGGACAATAAAGTAGTCTGCCACAAGATTGAAAGAACTAACCTCACATGTCTGATAACAAAGAAACACAAAACACAACACAATCACTCATTAAAACTAAGAGTCGAGCCAGGGGCACCCCAAGCTATGGGGACTCCACCCCACAACGTCCTATTCTCCCTTCATAAACACACTCAGATTCTAAGCAATGAAGGAGCTTGGTTGTGCAGGCTCAACTCGAGAGAGATGAGCCGCATGACTGACGCTCTCGTGAAGATAAGATGGTTCAGGTGTCAAGCTAAACTTGACACCTGACTTAACACTTGAACTAAATCCAAGTGTTAAATACAAATAACTAGCTTTATTCTAGTTAGTTTCACACTGTGTTTATTTAATTTGACAGCTGTCGTGGGCATACGTATCGCTACACAACTACATCGCTGTCCAAACTACACCACACATATATGGACAATAAAGTAGTCTGCCACAATCGCCCCCCTAGCTGGAGGATAGGTCCCTCTAACTCTAGATAGCTACACCTTCTGTTTTTTCACCATCGCTAGTGCGTCAGGGTGGTGGGGCCAGGCTTGCCTACCCAGCCTCCAGCCCTATGTAGGTGATAGTGTGGTTTCAGTTGAGGTTTCCCAACATAAACCTGCCTGCATTTCGGAATAATCTACTTCTCAAATTCAAGGCATAATTGAGTATGTTGAGAAGCTCCCGCCCAAACTTATGAGCACCGATTTATTGTGCATTCCATAGCTGATCAAGACACATCTAGTTGTGATATTCTTTGTAGAAGCCATAAGCATGGTTGTCGATTAGGAGACGGCATGCAGTGTGCGGGTATGTAGGAGAGCAGGTCGACACTCCCCTTGTCGACACTTCCTTCGGAATCTCTGAAAGATCTCTTCCTCCCTCCCTGCTTGCGTTCATATCAGTGCAGATGAATCCCCTGTGGCCATCCTGCAGGATCTTCTCTGCAGCATGCAAGCTGCATCGGTTGCCCATATTTTTCCTGTTCCATTGCCAACCAAAAAGAAATAGAGAGGAATATGTGGAAATTTCAAGAACAACAAGCTCCACACCCGCGCGGTAGAGTCTGAATGCTGCTTTGTACCCAGTTGAGCTGCCAGTCTCGCATTCACTTTCCCCACCAAGGCAGCTGCATGAATACTATGAATACCATCACAGCTCCCATCTTCCACTCGCTTCCACCACAGGACGACTGGAAGGCGGCCCCCAACTGACGCCAACGATGGACGGTGACTTCGTGGAACGACGGCAGAAGAGGAGCGACGGCAGGCAACAATTCTCAACCATCTTAGCAGCTGGAGATACGATTGAGTCCAGAAAACATCTGCATGCTGGCTTGAATCACGAGCCCCTTCAACAACAATTTCCACATCATACAGGAAGATTGCACCCCCTTATCAGTGTCCACCATTGCGACTGAGGATGTGAGACGAACTCGAGCCAGAGCCGTTCTATGCTCATTGCTTGAGCTATGTGCAAGAAGATGAGAACCGTGCCACCTCTCTGCGGGCAATCTCATTGCGAAGTTGCAGCCCTCACCTCTCTTCTGGCAACCTTTCGTCTCCACCATCCAAAACCAAGAGGCAGGAGCCCTCCTCTCATTGCTATGCTTCTCATGACCATCTATATACCCAGGAACGAGACCGATTGGACAGGCACAGCTCATCAACCATTTCGAGCTCATGAGAAGGTTCCGAACTCCACATTTAAGAGTGCGCATTGCAAAGAACCACCACACTGCATGTCTGTTTGTAATGCCAAGCAGTTCTATGTGTTGCACCGTTTCCCTGACCTCACCCGAGCTTGCATACACGTTGGTTCCCATTGTCACAAATTGGCGAGGGGGAACTCGCGGGAGGCTGCCCACGAGGCAGAGCAGCTCGTTCAGGAGGAGGTTAAGTTGAGACCGGGTGCCAAACCCAAACAGATACAGCTCCAAGCCGCCCATAAGATGGCATTGGCCAGAATTATGTCGGAAGACGGCTCCGATAGAGTTCCTCTCGATGAGAAGGAAATGGAGGCATTGCTGGAGTCGGTGTCCCACGTATGTTCACCGAATGTCCGAAACCACATTGTCTCATGCAAACAGAAAATTGGGCGTGGCTCGGATATGCACTCCATTCTGAGGTGAAGCGACGATGTGGATATGACTACATTCATGGAAGTAGGTTTCCATGACAAGGGACTGAGGCAGATCGTTGTTTCGTATTCAAAATGTCCACGTGTGGACCTGGCAGCGGCGTCGAACTGGTCGACAGGATGACGAGTGGGGACTTGTCAAACAGTTGGGTCATGTTCGACCATATCAAGCGAATTACAAATCACCAATGGGTGCACATGTCTACGACACCCACTGCAGGATGCTAATGACAATTGCTATTTGTGAGATGAAAGGAGAGGATACACAATCGGAGATGCTTCTTTGGCAGGGAATAAACGAACAGATGGCCAAGGCGGGATTTCCCCCTCCCAATTTCCGTGGTTTCATGGCGGACAACGCACAAGCAAATTGGGCTGCCATCCGAAGGGTGTACGGGCAAGACCCCAATGTTCCCATGGAAGGCAAGGAGAGATCTTGTGGGTTCCATTTTCTGCAGAGCCTTTCGCAGTACACAACCAGGCTCGTGGCGCCAGATTTCAGAGAGGAGCACCGTTTCTCTTTTTTGGGCCGAAAACTGGCTAAGTCCCAACATGCACTGGTACCGTGTCTGGAAAAATGGCGCCGAATTTCTTTTTTTTGGGCAGAAAACTGGCTAAGTCCCAACATGCACTGGTATAATGTCTGGAAAAATGGAGCCAAATTTCCCTATTTTGCGCCGAAAACTGGCTAAGTCCGAACATGCACTAGAAAAATGGCGCTGAATTACCTGTCATGAGGGGACCTATAGCCGCGGAATTCGGCACCATTTTTCGCCAGAGAGACCTATTACCGTGAAATACGTCGCCGTTTTTTCAGGTTACGGAGCCTATTACCGCGAAATTCGGCGCCATATTTGCAGATGTCGCTGGGAATTGGCATGAGCGGAAGACGAAATATCATGAGCACAACTGTCAAAACTACAATTTTCCCTTCAAGGGGCCGAATAATATATTTGTTTTTCCTGACACATTGCATTAAATTATTGTTTTTTTATTGTTTTTTATTTTTGAAATTTGTACTTCTGCTCATGAAAACCGATTGTCTTACTACTCTGCTCATGCCGCTCATGCCGCTCATGCCGCTCATGCTCATGAAATAGCTAACCTCACTGACAAGTGCTGGCCCCCTTGCTGGTGCTGGTCCTTGAGGACCTGTGGTAGTTGTGGTGTCGCGGCCCTTTGCCTTGAGGGCAGGGGGTCGGGACACCTGAGGGGCTGCCCCTATGGTGGGGGCAGCGGCAGCGATAGGTATGGGGGGGCTGAAGCACCCTTGAGTGCCCAAGGCACTCAAGGAGGCGGAGGCGCTCACTAGGTGGAGCCCCGCACACCGGGTTGCGGTGGGGGTGGCTCCACAAGGGGTGGTGGTAGCTTAGCGGGACTTAGTGGGGGTGGCATAGGACTCACCATGGGGGCGGAGACCTCGTGGTGGGAGTCGTGGGGAGTCTTGGGACTCATCACGGTCCAGAGGGGCCGTGGTGAGTGGGCCAAGACTCACCGCGACTCATCACCGGGAGTCAGGGTTTTCGTGGTGGTTCGCCATAAAATGGCATGGCTGGTTGTGAAACCCCCGCGGACAGCTACAGAAGTATATATAAGGGGAGTAGTGACCCCGAGAACGGTGCAAGCCCGTTGGTGACCAAAAACCAGTGAGTAAGCGAGCGAGCCGGAAAGCGACCAAAGAGTGGGGAGTTGTTCCGGACTGCCATCTACCAAAGGGAATTCTCCTAGGCCCAAATAGGTGGAGGGTTTAGTGGGAAGCGAAGGGGGGACCGTTATGTCCCGGTGAGCAGCCCAAGCTCCAAGTTGGCCCGGGCGGCCAGGTTGGGAGTCAGGCGCGCGCATCGGAGCGAGTAACTATGACTTGAAGGGGAGCTTACCGAAGTGAGGTGCGCAACACTTGGTATCAGAGCTTAGAGTTCAGTACGCGATCGTCCTTGGGATTGGCCTCATCATGGGGTCGGGCAAGCCAAAGCGAAAGCGGAACGGCCCAAAAGATGATGATCCTGGTGAGCCCGATGGGGGCGACGTGTCACCGAAGCGGCCGTTTGAGGAAGCGACGCAGGTTTCTGAAAGCGAGGCCGCTCAAGAGCGGGAGGAATCCGAGGAGTCGGAGCCCGAGGAATCCGTGAGAGCTCCGACCGACCAACAGATGCCTCCCATGCCGGCAGCCTTTTGGGAAGGGTTGTTGGCGCAGTTTGGCGGGACGTTGAAAGACGTGTTGAAGGCGGCTAATGCCACTTCCACTAAGGCAAAGTTTAAAGTGAAGCCTAAGGAACCCGACACCTTCGAGGGCGTCCGAAATCGGAAGGCACTCAACACCTGGCTCCTGGAGCTAGAGCAGTACTTCCGGGCGGCCAAGTTGAGTGACGAGGATCGGGTGGAAGTGGCTCCCACCTATTTGAGGGGCTATGCTCAACAATGGTGGCAGAAACGCCTTCACGACCGAGGCCCAAGCCCGGAAACCTTGAACTAGAATGGGTTCAAGGAATTGATGAAGAGACAGTTTGTGCCCCTCAATGCGTCCTGGCTTGCCCGGGACAAGATGAGGAATTTGAAGCAAACAGATGACATTCGGGGATATGTCCAGGCTTTCAATGTGCTGTTGCTCGAAGTCGCGGATATGGCGGAACCAGAAATGGTCTTCAACTTTGTGGCGGGGTTGGCCCCATGGGCCAGGCGGAAGTTGGAGGAGAAGCCACCTAAGACTTTGAACGAGGCAATTGAGAGGGCTGAATGTTTCTCAGATGTCCCTAGGGGTGAAAGACAAGGCCGTACGGAGCTGAACCACAAGAAGACCCGGCGGGAAGGTGACTCCTTCCGACCGGAAAAGAAGTGGGATAGGCCACGCGGCGACAACAGCATGTGGAAATCGAAGGGAGGGCCATCACAAGTCAAGGCGGCACCCGGTGCTTCAAAAGGAAAAGCGGGTGGAGCGGCCTATGGCGGACAGAAGGCAACCTTTGATGGAGTGCGTTTCAATTGTGGGGAGCCCGGGCACATGGCCAAGAAGTGCACGAAGCCGCGACAATTGAACATGACTCGGGCGACCACAGAACTGTCGGAAGATACCATCAGTCGCTTGGTGGAAGCGGTGGTCGCCAGGACTTGCAAGGTAGGCAAATATTCTTGTGAGTTGTATCAGGAAACTGGCGCATTACGTAAAGGGAGTCACTTATTGTTCGTGGATGGGATAATATCCGGAACTAACGTGTCATTGTTAGTGGACACAGGAGCGTCGCACTCCTTCATGACACCGGCAACGGCACAAAAGCTGGGACTCCCGACAACTGACGTAGGGGCCTCTATTGAGGTGCGTTCTGCCAAAGGAGAACCACAATTGGCGACGAGGTTGACGTTCGATGTTCCTCTTCAACTGGGGAGTTGGGAGGGACGTGAGAACTTCACCGTTTGCGAGATCGATGGAGTGGATCTCATTTTGGGGATGACCTTTTTGAGCAAATCCGGAGCGGTCATAGATGGCCGCAAGAGGGTAGTCACGCTGCCATGTTGGAATGGTGGCGAGGTCTTACGAGTTTCGGAAACGCCCAAACCCGTGGGAGGGCGAATAAACCTTCTATCAGCAAGGGAGTGGGCCGTAGAGGAGGCACACGAGCCCCAGTTTTTGCTCTACATTAGAGAAGTGAAGGGAGAAGGCGATGGAGAGCCGAGCCCAGATTGGATCAAGGGGATTTTGGAGAAATACCATGATGTGATGCCGGAGGATTTGCCAAGCGGCTTGCCACCGCGAAGAGGAGTTGACCACAAGATTGAGGTGATACCGGGATTGGAACCGCCTACCAAGGCGCCCTACCGGTTGAGCCACAGAGAGTTGGTCGAGCTGAAGACTCAGCTCAAAGATCTAATGTCAAAGGGGTACATCCGGCCGAGTAAGTCACCTTACGGAGCCCCGGTGCTATTTGCAGATAAAAAGGATGGGACGCTGCGGATGTGTGTCGACTACAGGGCTCTGAATAAGGTGACTATCAAAAACCGGTACCCTTTGCCAAGGATCGACGACCTTTTCGATCGGTTGGCAGGAGCGAAGTATTTCAGCCGGATCGATCTGCGCTCCGGCTATCATCAAATTCGAGTGGCGGAAGGAGATGAGGAGAAGACCACGTGCAGGACAAGGTATGGTTCATACGAGTTTTTGGTGATGTCTTTTGGGCTCACCAATGCACCCGCGACCTTTAGCACGCTAATGAACAGCCTTTTTCAGGAGTGGTTGGATGACTTTGTGATCGTGTACATCGACGACATCTTGGTGTACTCGAAAACAAAGGAGGAGCACTTGGAGCACCTCAAAAGGGTATTCCAAAAATTGCGGGAAGGGAAGCTGTACGCCAAAGCTTCAAAGTGCGAATTCGGGGTCACGAAAGTGGAGTTCTTGGGGCATGTGATTACACAGGATGGGATCAAAATGGATGACAGAAAGGTGAGGGCGATCTTGGACTGGGAGCCTCCGACTTCGGTCCCGGGAGTGCGATCCTTCCTAGGACTCGCCTCCTATTACCGGAAGTATGTGAGAAATTTTGCCAAGATCGCGGGGCCGCTGTCCGACCTTCTGTGTAAATCCAAAGTCTGGGCATGGAACACTTTTTGTGGCCAAGCTTTTGCTGAATTGAAGCAGCGGATGGCGGAAGCTCCAGTCTTGAAAATCCCCGAGTTCGATCGTCCGTTTGAGATTCATACAGATGCATCGGACTTCGCGATTGGGGGTGTACTTATGCAAGATGGACGTCCAGTGGCTTACGAAAGTAAGAAACTGAATGAAGTGGAGCGACGGTGGCCGACGCACGAAAAAGAGATAAAGGCGGTGGTGCATTGCCTTGAGCTCTGGCGCCACTATGTTGGTTCCAACCCAGTGAAGGTGTTCACGGACAATGTCACGGTGAAGTATTTTGCCACGCAGCCCAAGTTGTCCCCAAAACAACTTAGGTGGCAAGATACTTTGGCAGTGTTCGACGTGGATATCTAGTACAAACCGGGACGAGACAACGTGGTAGCCGATGCTTTAAGAAGAAAGCAGCAGCTCTTGTTGGTGCACAGGGGCGAGACGGCGCTCCAAAGGAAGATCCGGAAGGCTTGCCGGAAGGATGAGCTTGCGAAGTCCGTGATGCATGACTTGAGGATGGGGGTTAAATCGCAGTTCCACTTGCAAAATGGACTGCTCCGGTATAAGCAAAAGCGTCTCTACGTGCCGAAGGGAGGGATCAGGGATAGTCTCTTGAGAGAATGCCATGATAGCCCGCTTGTGGGCCACGGCGGAGCCAAGCGCACTGCGGCACTCTTGAAGAAAGAGTATTTCTGGCCCAAACTGAGGGAGGAGGCAGAGGAGTATGTCAAGACATGCACCACATGCCAACAAAACCGGAGCGAGTACAAAAAGCAAGCGGGGCTGTTACAACCCTTGCCAATTCCAGAGGGGACTTGGGAAAGCGTCTCGATGGATTTCATGACTGCTATGCCGCTGTCAAAAGGATTCGATGCAATCATGGTGGTGGTGGATAGGTTCAGTAAAATGGGCCATTTCATCCCCACCAAGGAGACGACAACGGCGTAGGAGACAGGGCGACTTTACTTCGCCCACGTCTTAAAGCATCATGGAGTCCCGAAGGATATTGTCTCGGACCGCGATCCAAAGTTTACGAGTAAATTTTGGAGGGCACTTTGGAAGAAGATGGGGACGAGGCTGAAGATGAGCACCGCCTTCCGACCTACGACTGCCGGCAAACAGCAAGGTGCACCCAGTATTCCATGTCTCCCTTTTGAAGCCTTACTTCAAAGATGAAATGCGTCCGAATCGGCATCAAGTGTTGCGTCCGCCACCTATGCTGTTGGATCATGAAAATGAACCTGAGTACGAGGTGGAGGCAATACTTAAGTCGAGGAGGTTCAAGAACGGAGAAATGGAGTATCTTGTCAAATGGAAGGGCTATCATCATGTGGAGGCATCTTGGGTGCGTGCCTCAGAAATGGGAAAGGCATCCGAGGCGGTTGCAGCTTTCGAAGGGCAACCTCAAAAGCGGAAGAAACGTTGATGGGGACATCAACCTTGGAGCGTGGGGGAGGAAATGCATGCTTAGCCCGGCTTAGCTAGCTTAGGAATCCGATTACAAAAACTTGTATTGTACAAAAATTTGTTATAAAGGAAATGGGTTCCAAATGTTGTGCGTCCTATTTTGTTTGGAATGGTGATGCATGGTATGGTTGGCTAGTGTGTAGAATGCATGCTAGCTTATAAAAGTGGGAGAGGTAAATTGGGTTAATCGTGTGTTTGCGTAGTGCCGAAATCAGGTGACCCCCATCCAAGGGGCAAGGAAACTTGCGACTTCTTTGGGAGTTCACATGCTAGTGCGCACCTGGCGCGTGCGCGTACTATAATTGCGCTACCGAGGGGGTTGCCTTGTAGTGCGGGCTAACGCGGAAGCTACGTGCTTCCGTTCACGTACTATAATCGTGTAGCCTCGGGACGAAGTCGTAGTGCGGCTTCGGCGTGTTCCCGTACCTCAGGCCAGCATTCCAAGGCGGACCCAATTGTAGTGATTGGGGCGCACGGTTGGTTCAAGGTTATTTTCCTAGTCAAAGAGGGTTCCAGGGAACCCTTGCTCAAGGTGATGCCAAAAGCGGCATCATGAGCGATCGCAAGCAATGTTGTTGCAGTAAGGCGATTCGATCCTCGGGGAGGATCGTTCCTTGGCCTTGAAGTAGGCCAAGAAGAGTGCACTGGGAGGAGCTGGAGAGGCTCCACCCTTGGCCGGGACTTGGAGGAAGTCGGCCGAACTAGCTAGTGGAGAGTAGAGTCAAGTGTGGGGTTTGGTTCTTTGCCATGGGATGCCATGGTACGGAAACAAACTCCTTGATGTGGGACGCCATGGAACTTCCACCAAGTGCTGGCCCCTGAGCACTCCCTGCTACTGGCCCCACTATATTCAGAGTATTCCTAGCTCCAGTTACACTACTTCCCACACTCCCTGTCCCCCCAGAGCCAGATCCAGGCTGCCCGCCTGATCCCCCTGAGCCGACACCTTCGTTGGCCTGTGATCCAAGTGCTCCACTCGATCCAGGTCCAACGGGTTGGGATGTCCTGGTTGTAGTCTCAACCTCAGCTGTTGGGTCTACTTCTTCATACTCTTCCTCTTCCAATTTCTTCTCTCTGTTTTCATCTTCCAAGTTCTGCCCTTGGGTTTCTTCTTCTTCACTCATGTAACTCAATTGCAATGGCGTTGGAGAGTCTGAACTATCTGTTGGCTCTGCCACATCCTCTCCTCCTTCTTCATCTTGTGTTTCAGAAACTGGAATTCCTGCTTTTGGTGTTCCATGCCAACTCTTATCAAAGATTTATGTCAAATCTTTTATCCAGGGATGTACCTCAGATCTTTCACCTCGTGGTTGATCTTCTTCCTGTACCAATTCCCTTAATCTTTCTTGCAAAGAAAAAAAAGGAGTGGCATCCAACTCTAATTCTTCCGGTATGGGTGATGTACTCTTTGATCTTAATGGTGTGAGAGGTCCAGATGATTCCCCTATATCTATTCCTCTCTCCCAAAGATATGGATAATTAGCTTTTAGATAACTTTATCTTTTTGCTGAATATCTCTGGAGTCTAGCTTCTCTTTCATCACTCATGTCCCATGTCTTTCATTTCTTTAATGTGGCAATAACCAAAACTCTCTTCTGTAGTATCTCTCGTATATGCCTGGGTTTTTCAAGCTTCCATGCACCTTGGCTATACTAGAAGTCTTCGTTACCATATAACCATATGGCAAACAAGTCTGAAAAGCTGTTCTTGGTGTGAGTTTGATCCACAGAATATCCTTTGGAATCCAATTCTTTACCAGTACAAGCTCCTCATTGTTAGAGGGCTGCTTGGGGCTTAGACGCTTTTACGGGTTCTGTGGGGTACCCTTAATTTTTGCGCAGACTCAGACCAACAGGAGCCTTAGGGGTGGCAGCAGCAGGCTTCCACACAGCTTCACACAGCCAGTCACAGCCCGCCACAGTTTCGCACAGCTTCACACAGCTTGTCAGAGCCAGTCACAGCTGCCACAGCTTCGCAAAGCCTGTCACAGCCAGTCACAGCCGCCACAGCTTTGCACAGCCCGACACAGCCCGACACAGCCTGACACAGCCAGTCACAGCCCGACACAGCTTTACACAACCAGTCACAGCTCGGCACAGCTTGACACACCCTGTCACAGTACATGGGAACAGTTATCATTGACAGGGAACGACTGTGTGGGAACGACATCTGCAGAGGGATCGTGTTACTTCAGGGGTGACAGTTAGTTAGTTAGGTGGTTAGAACAGCTTGCGGGTAGATTAGGCAGAGCGGCAACAGGAAGGGGAGCACTTCACGGGGGAGCGCTTCTGGTGAAGTGAGGAGAGGAGATCAGGCGGAGAGCAAGAACAAGAGCACGGAGAAGGAGGAGAGATGAACAGTAGATGCTTGTTACATGCAAAGCTGTAGTGAAACTGTAGGGCAGATTAGAGTCACCATGGCATTGGTCTGATATCTGATAAATCATAATCTGATACTTATTCGATACAATCACACTGTGTAGAGAGACATGAGTGAAGCTGTGGAATGAATGCATGATTAACTGGAACTTAGTAGATACTGAAGCAATATGATGCTTCAGTATACATGGTAAGGTAAATTGAAAACATGAAGGCGAGAAGGAATACAAATAGGAAGCACAACCATGATTCACTAGCTGCAGGTCATGACTGATTGTTCTGAGCGGGCTGAGTGCTTAGAGATATCCAACTCTTCTATCTTGGAGTTTCCACCTTGGATAGCGAAGAGATGGGTGAGTAAAAGCCGCTCGACATTTGGGGACCATACTGGGGAACTGGGTCATGAACAACCAGATGTGACGAGCATCTGGTGGGATCATGGTGGTTGGAGAATTAAAGAATTTGATGTGAATCAAATTCCTTGTGAAACTGAGAAGGAAAGATTGTCCAAACAATTCTTTCAGAGGTTCTTGGAATTGCCAGACGGTTGTAAAGAAAACATTCTTAAGAGAGTGCATGATGCTGACCCTGAGTGGGGTCTGGAGAAAGGAGTGATAAAGATTTATCACGTGCCTGTAGAGGAAGAGCACGTTGGTTACCAACACTGGTTTATGTGATAGCATTGCTATCCATTAAGCGAGTAGAGTTTGAAGGCTGGGAGGAAATGAAGGTGAATGTTTATACTCATATGCATGAGGAGCTTGTTCTGGTAAAGAATTGGATTCCAAAGGATATTCTGTGGATCAAACTCACACCAAGAACAGCTTTTCAGACTTGTTTGTCATATGGTTATATGGTAACGGAGACTTCTAGTATAGCCAAGGGTGCATTGAAGCTTGAAAGAAACCCAAGCATATACGAGAGATACTACAGAAGAGAGTTTTGGTTATTGCCGCATTAAAGAAATGAAAGACATGGGACATGAGTGATGAAAGAGAAGCTAGACTCCAGAGATATTCAGCAAAAAGAGAAAGTTATCTGAAAGCTAATTATCCATATCTTTGGGAGAGAGAATAGACATAGGGGAATCATCTGGACCTCTCACACCATTAAGATCAGAGAGTACATCACCCCTACCGGAAGAATTAGAGTTGGATGCCACTCCTTCTTTTTCTTTGCAAGAAAGATTAAGGGAATTGGTACAGGAAGAAGATCAACCACGAGGTGAAAGATCTGAGGTACATCCTTGGATAAAAGCTTTGACAGAAATCTTTGATAAGAGTTGGCATGGAACACCAAAAGCAGGAACTCCAGTTTCTGAGACGGAAGACAAAGAAGGAGGAGAGGATGTGGCAGAGCCAATGGAGAGTTCAGACTCTCCAACACCATTGCAGTTGAGTTACATGAGTGAAGAAGAAACACAAGGGCAGAACTTGGAGGATGAAAACATAGAGAAGAAATTGGAAGAGGAAGAGTATGAAGAAGTAGACCCAACAGCTGAGGTTGAGACTACAACCAGGACATCCCAACCCGTTGGACCTGGATCAAGTGGAGCACTTGGATCACAGGCCAACGACGGTGTTGGCTCAGGGGGATCAGGCGGGCTGCCTGGATCTGGCTCTGGGGGGACAGGGAGTGTGGGAAGTAGTGCAACTGGAGCAGGAATACTGTGAATATAGTGGGGCAATAGCAGGGAGTGCTCAGGGCCACCACTTGGTGGAAGTTCCACCACAACTACAACAGGTCCTCAAGGACCAGCACCAGCAAGGGGGCCAGCACCTGTAAGTGGGCAGGGGGTAGGGCCACAGATGGCGTTACAACCAACACGGGCAAAACCACCTTTTCCAATATATTTAGGAAAAGGGGATCCTGATGTACACATTAGCCAATTTGAGCACATGTGTATTGTGAACAATGAGAATGGCGATGATGCCAAGATGAGACTGTTTCCTTGTTCACTTATAAAGAAAGCAAGTGAATGGTATGCAAGATTCCCTAATATCATTTCCTAACCTGGAATGGCTTGAATACAACATTCCGAAATAGGTTCAGGACAAGTAAAACTGAGGATGAAGTGTATGGAAGTTTACAACAGTTAAAGCAAAAGAAGCATGAAACTGTTGAGGAGTATATGGAAAAGATGGAATTGATGATGAAAAAATTGGCTGCTGTACCAGCACCAGGTATACAGAAGACTTGGTTTGTCAGTGGACTAAGACCAAAGATGCAAAAGAAAGTGGATATGTTACCCCATAATACGATGGAGGAGGCATTTGAAACAGCGAACAGAATTGAGCAATTGGGAATGCTCAGGAGAGAAAAAAGGGATGATGAGGACTCTGAGGATGAGTCAGATGAGGAAGAAAAGCAAGAGCTGAAAAGGAAGAGTAAGAGGAAGGAAAAGTTGAAGAGGGATAACTATGAGAAAAGATTAGAAGAAATCTTGAAGAAGTATGCCACAGAGGCTGCAACACATTGGAGAAAGGGTGTTTGGTGTGCAAAGTGCCAGAATGAAGGCCATACCACCACTGAATGCCACATGAAGGAGAAACACTGTACTATCTGTAAAATGGATAACCATTCTATTGAGAATTGTTACTACAACAGAAGGACAGCAGCTAGAGAACCTAGGCAAGTAAGGGTGCATCAAGTGCAGCCCCAGCCAAGAAGAAACAGTGATCAGGACCACTATGGTAGGCCTGGTGGTTATAACAATGGTATGGAAGGGAGAGGTAATCCAAGAGGGAATTACCAAGGAAATTCCAGAAGCAACTATCAGGGTAATCCAAGGGGAATTACCAGCCAGGGAATCAGGATTACAGAAATAATCCTAGAGCAGACCAAGGGCGAGGACCCAATGGTGAAGAACTGTGTTACTATTGTAATCAGGCAGGACATCGCAAGGCAGCATGTACATTCTGGATTAGACACCAGAATGAGATGGGAGCTCCTGTGAATGAGGGCCCAGTGGTGGCAGCTCACATGGTTAGGCCATGTGTTGTACCAGAAGTGAGTACGATGATAGTAACCAGAAGCAAAGCTAAATTAATACCTCCAGTAGATGAGGAAGAAGATGATAATGAAGATGGCAGTGATGTGCCTGAAGATGATGAGGCTTGGAGAGATGAGAAGGAACTGCACAAGGAAGTGACAGATACCATAAGGGAAATGCAGAAGAGTACTGATATTCCTATGGCAGATTCCTCTGATTCTGAAAGAGAAGAGGAAGTGAGTGAGGATGAAGGGAAGAAAGAAGTTGCAGAAATGCAAAGTAATGAAGGAACTTTGGCTGAAGTAATATGCCAATCCAAAGCGGAGATTACCATTGGACAGCTATTGGCTGTGGCACCTTATTGAAGACACAGGCTGTATCAAGCAATCAATCGGATTGCCCATGTGACAGGGAACACAGACCTGAACAGCAAGGTGACCAGTTATAATGTGAAGCCGGAAGGGCGAGAAATAGTCATGGACTTTGATGATTCTATGCCAGTAATCCAATTGAGAATTGGAAGCATAGAACTAACTGATGTACTAATAGATGGAGGCTCTGGAGTGAATATCATGACAGACCAATTAAGGCAGAATCTTGGTCTAAGTAATATGAAACCAGCCCCATTTACAGTAACAATGGCAGATCAAAGAAGTGTATAGCCTTTGGGATTGATAAGAGGAGTTAAGATACAGATTCAAAAGATGATCTTTATGATCACAGTAACTGTGTTGAAAATGGATGAAGTCATGCAAGCTTACTCCTTATTGTTGGGTCGACCGTGGCTGAAACAGGCCAGGGTATTCCATGACTGGAATTCCCAGTTACTAACTATGCATGATGGGATGCACAAGATACAAATCACCACTAAGAAATCTAGTAGATTACCTGCTGCGAGAAGACCTCGAGGGGTCAGGGAGTATGACTGGAGGGGAGGACTTGATGAGGAGCAGGAAGCTACCCTGTTCGCTGCACACCCAGAGTAGGAGCAGGTTGCAGGGATCCAACTGGAAGGCCTAAGTTGTTTAAAAGGTATTTGTTGTGGTGTAGTGACAGCAACACCCATGGAGGGTGAAACAAGCAGTTACCCACCACATTTCTATGAAGAAAGAGAGGGAGAAATGGAAATCCTAGAGGAACCAGCCACTGTGAGTTTACAGGATGAAGTGGTGACTGGTTGGACAATCACAGCTGATGAGCAGGCGAGAGAAGTGAATGTGGGAACTGAAGAGGAACCGAGGATGGTGAAGGTAGGGGTGATTTGGAGCCAGAATTCTTTGAGGCAGCTAAGAGTTTGTTCATCAAATACAGAGATGTATTTGCTTGGAGCTACGAGGATCTAAAAGGGATACCACCTTAGATCTGTCAGCATAAGATTGAACTGGAACCAGGGTCAGTACCAATCAAACAGGCAAGGTACAGAATGAATCCCAACTATGCATAGAAGGTTGGAGAAGAGATCAAGAAGTTGGCTGAGGCTAAGTTTATATACCCGATAGAGTATACAACTTGGTTGTCACCCATTGTGATAGTTCCCAAGAAGAATGGTAAACTGAGAGTTTGTGTGAACTATAAGAAGTTGAATGCTTGCACGAAGAAAGATCATTTCCCCTTGCCATTCACAGAAGCGGTATTGGACACTGTGGCAGGCCATGAGATGTACTCATTCATGGATGGCTTCAGTGGTTATAATCAAGTGCAAGTGGCAGAAGAAGACTAGGGAAAGACAGCTTTCATCACAAACTGGGGTGTTTATGCATACAAAGTCATGCCTTTTGGACTTTGTAATGCACCAACAACCTTTCAGAGAGTGATAAGTGAATATTTTCATGAATATCTGGATGATTTCATGCAGGTGTTCTTGGATGATTTCAGTGTGTACAGCTCTAAGAATGAGCACTTGCATAAATTGGAGTTATGTTTGGCCAGATGCAGGATGAAAGGTCTGGGCCTGAATCCAGAGAAGTGTACTTTTTGTGTGAACTCAGGGGTGCTTTTGGGACACATTGTGTGTAAGAGGAGACTTCTTATGGATCCCAAAAAGACAGAGGCCATTAAAGCCTCTCCACCACCAGTAAATGTTAAGAGTCTAAGGAGATTCATTGGACAAACCAGTTATTACAAAAGATCTGTCAGACGGTATGCACAGATAACAGCACCATTGAGCAAGCTTTTGAAGAAAGATGCAGTGTTTGCAAGGACAGCTGAATGTCAACAGGCTTTTGATGAACTTACATTGTCAGTAACAACTACACCTGTGCTGATTAACCCTCACTGGCATGTAGTATTTCATGTTCACTGTGATGCCTCAGGAGAAGCGTTGGGAGCAGTGTTAGCCCAGAATGTTACAGGAAATATAGATTCACCTGTGTACTATGCTAGCAGGTTGATGAACAGTGCTGAAAGAAACTATAGCACAACTGAAAGAGAAGCACTGGCAATGATTTATGCAGTCAAGAAATTCAGGCATTACCTATTGGGAAGAAAGTTTATGTTTATGTGGATCACCAGGCTCTGATATATCTGGTGAACAAACCTTTGATAAGTGGAAGGATAGCAAGGTGGTTAATAATCTTGCACGAGTTTGAGTTCAAAGTTGTTTACAAGCCTGGCCGTTTGCATCTTGTGGCAGATCACTTGTCACGCCTATCAACAGGAGAGCCCGCCACAGGAGTGGACGACCAATTACCTGATGCGAGTTTATTTGCGGTGGAGGTGGAGGGAAGTACAGATGACTGGTTAGATTGGCAGTGGCCAATCAGATACTACCTTACTCATGGTCAGTGCCCACCTAGTTATGGAAAGGAGCAGAGGAAGAGAATCGCTATCAAGGCTTTACCTTATACTATGGTAGGGGGCAGAATGTATAAGCTAGGACCTGATGGAGTACTTAAACGATGCTTGTACCACCATGAAGTAAATAAAGTTTTGGAGGAAGTTCATAAAGGAGTGGCTGGAAGTCATTTTGGAGAAGAGACTACCAGTAGGAAGATACTACTCGCAGGTTACTGGTGGCCTACTTTGTTCAAAGATGTACACAAGTATTGTCAGAGTTGTGATGAGTGTCAGAGGCTAGGACCATTGCAGAGATCTGGGAAGGTGGCTTTGCATCCTACGATGCCTACTGAACCATTTCAGAAATGGGGACTAGACTTTGTTGGACCAATTAACCCACCGGCCAAGAATACACAGAACAAGTACATAATTACAGCCACTGATTATACTACGAAGTGGGTGGAAGCTAAAGCTCTGAGGGACAACACAGCCAAGTCCACATCAAGGTTCATGTATGAGAACATACTTACACGATTTGGCTGTCCCTTGGAATTTATCAGTGATCAGGGAAGTCACTTCATTAAGCCTCTCCACCACCAACAAATGTTAAGAATCTAAGGAGATTATTTGGGCAAACCAGTTATTACAGAAGATTTGTCAAAAGGTATGCACAAATAGCAGCACCATTGAGCAAGCTTCTGAAGAAAGATGCAGTGTTTGCATGGACAGCTGAATGTCAACAGGCTTTTGAGGAACTTACATTGTCAGTAACAACTACACCTGTGCTGATTAACCCTCACTGGCATGTAGTATTTCATGTTCATTGTGATGCCTCAAAAGAAGCGTTGGGAGCGGTGTTAGCCCAGAATGTTACAGGAAATATAGATTCACCTGTGTACTATGCTAGCAGGTTGATGAACAGTGCTGAAAGGAACTATAGCACAACTGAAAGAGAAGCACTGGCAATGATTTATGCAGTCAAGAAATTCAGGCATTACCTATTGGGAAGAAAGTTTATGTTTTATGTGGATCACCAGGCTCTGATATATCTGGTGAACAAACCTTTGATAAGTGGAAGGATAGCAAGGTGGTTAATAATCTTGCATGAGTTTGAGTTCGAAGTTGTTTACAAGCCTTGTCGTTTGCATCTTGTGGCAGATCATTTGTCACGACTAACAACAGGAGAGCCCGCCACAGGAGTAGACGATCAGTTACCTGATGCGAGTTTATTTGTAATGGAGGTGCAAGGAAGTGCAGATGAATGGTTAGATTGGCAGTGGCCAATCAGATACTACCTTACTCATGGTCAATGCCCACCTAGTTATAGTAAGGAGCAGAGGAAGAGAATCGCTATCAAGGCTTTACCTTATACTATGGTAGGAAGCAGAATGTATAAGCTAGGACCTGATGGAGTACTTAAACGATGCTTGTACCACCATGAAGTAAATAAAGTTTTGGAGGAAGTTCATAAAGGAGTGGCTGGAGGTCATTTTGGAGAAGAGACTACCAGTAGGAAGATACTACTCGCAGGTTACTGGTGGCCTACTTTGTTCAAAGATGTACACAAGTATTGTCAGAGTTGTGATGAATGTCAGAGGCTAGGACCTTTGCAGAGATCTGGAAAGATGGCCTTGCATCCTACAATGCCTACAGAACCATTTCAGAAATGGGGACTAGACTTTGTTGGACCAATTAACCCACCAGTCAAGAATACACGGAACAGGTACATAATTACAGCCACTGATTATACTACGAAGTGGGTGGAAGCTAAAGCTTTGAGGGACAACACAGCCAAGTCCACAGCAAGGTTCCTGTATGAGAACATACTTACACGATTTGGCTGTCCCTTGGAATTTATCAGTGATCAGGGAAGTCACTTCATTAATGAGACCATTGAATTATTGACTAAAGAGTTCATGATTGTGCATAGGAAAAGTACAACATATTACCCACAGGGTAATGGTCAGGCAGAGGCTACCAACAAAATACTATGTACTATCTTGGCTAAGATAGTCAATGCAAACAGATGGGATTGGGATACAAAGCTGCTGACAGCTTTGTGGTCATACAGGACTTCATATAAAGTCACCACTAAGTATACACCATTCCAATTAGTTTATGGTATGGAAGCTTTACTTCCAGTGGAATTCCTGTTACCTACCATGAGAACGGAATGGGGAAAGAGAATGGAATTGCAAGATTCAATTAAGGTCAGGAAACATGAATATACCATGTAGAAGAAGTACGTGCTGATGCAGCTGATAACATGACCAGAATTCAGATGAAGAGAAAGGAACAGTTTGATGAAGGCAAGATAAAGACTTTTAAGACGGGAGATTTGGTTCTCTAGTTGCAGAAGAAGGGAAAGATTAAAGCTTCTAAGCTTAAATCACCATGGAAAGGACCTTACGTCATACAAAAAATGTATGATAACAACACCGCCATGTTACAAACCATTAACAAAGAGATGCTGGGAAGAGTCAATGCCAATAAGTTGAAGGGGTACAGTGGTATCCATGACAAACCATTGCAGCATGATTTGCATGTTGAAACGCAAAAGCAGTCACGGGCTGCGCCAGTGATACCAACGGAGTATGAAGCACGTGTCGCTAAGCCGAGCATATATGACCAGGGCGGGCAGAACAAGAGCGACACAGCCTATCACAGCCCATCACGGCGTGACATAGCCTATCACAGCCCAGCACGGCGCGACACAACCTATCACAGCCCAGCAAGGCGCAACACAGCCTATCACAGCCCATCACAACGTGACACAGCCTATCACAGCCCAGCAAAGCGCGACACAGCATATCACAGCCCAGCACGGCGCAATACAGCCTATCACAACCTACCACAGCGTGTCACAGCCTATCACAGCTTACCACAATGCAACACAGCGTATCACGGCGTACCACAGTATGACACAGCCTGTCACAGCTCAACAAGAAGTTTATGTTCTATGTGGATCACCAGGCTCTGATATACCTGGTAAACAAACCTCTGATAAGCGGAAGAATAACAAGATGGTTGATAATCTTGCACAAGTTTGAGTTTGAGGTTGTTTACAAGCCTGGGAGGTTGCATCTTGTGGCGGATCACTTGTCACGGTTATCAACAGGAGAACCAGCCACGGGAGTAGATGATCAATTACCAGATGCGAGTCTATTTGCAATGGAGGTGCAGGGAAGTGCAGATGACTGGTTAGATTGGTAGTGGCCAATCAGATACTACCTTGCTCATGGTCAGTGCCCACCAAGTTATGGAAAGCAGCAGAGAAAGAGAATTGCTATCAAGGCTCTACCTTACACTATGGTAGGGAGCAGAATGTATAAGCTAGGACCAGATGGAGTGCTAAAGCGATGCTTATACCACCATGAAGTTAATAAAGTTTTGGAGGAAGTTCATAAAGGAGTGGCAGGAGGTCGTTTTGGAAAAGAGACTACCAGTAGGAAGATACTACATGCAGGTTACTGGTGGCCTACTTTGTTCAAAGATGTACACAAGTTTTGTCAGAGTTGTGATGAATGTCAGAGGCTAGGACCTTTGCAGAGATCTGGGAAGATGGCTTTGCATCCTACAATGCCTACGGAACCATTTCAGAAATGGGACACGATTTGGCTGTCCCTTGGAATTTATCAGTGATCAGGGAAGTCACTTCATTAATGAGACTATAGAACTTTTAACTAAGGAGTTCATGATTGTGCATAAGAAGAGCACAACCTATTATCCACAAGGTAATGGGCAGGCAGAGGCTACCAACAAAATACTATGTATTATCTTGGCTAAGATAGTCAATGCAAACAGAACGGATTGGGATACAAAGCTGCTGACAGCTTTGTGGTCATACATGACTTCATATAAAGTCACCACTAAGTATACACCATTCCAATTAGTTTATGGTATGGAAGCTTTACTTCAAGTGGAATTCTTGTTACCTACCATGAGAACGGAATGGGGAAAGAGAATGGAATTGCAAGATTCAATTAAGGTCAGGAAACATGAATTATACCATGTGGAAGAAGTACGTGCTGATGCAGCTGATAACATGACCAGAATTCAGATGAAGAGAAAGGAACAGTTTGATGAAGGTAAGTTAAAGACTTTTAAGACGGGAGATTTGGTTCTCTGGTTGCAAAAGAAGGGAAAGATTAAAGCTTGTAAGCTTAAATCACCATGGAAAGGACCTTATGTCATACAGAAGATGTATGATAACAACACCGCCATGTTACAAACCATTAACAAAGAGATGCTGGGGAGAGTTAATGCCAATAAGTTGAAAGGGTACAGTGGTATCCATGACAAACCATTGCAGCATGATTTACATGTCGAAACGCAGAAGCAGTCACGGGCTGCGCCAGTGATACCAACGGAGTATGGAGCACTTGTCGCTAGGCCGAGCATATATGACCAGGGCGGGCCGAACAAACGCGACACAGCCTATCACAGCCCAGCACGGAGCGACACAATATATCACAGCCCAGCACGGCGCGACACAGCCTATCACAGCCCATCACAGTGTGGCACAGCCTATCACAGCCCAACACAACGCGACACAGCCTATCACGGCCCAACACGGCGCGACACAGCCTATCACAGCCCAACACGGTGCGACACAGCCTATCACAGCCCATCACGGCGCGACACAGCCTATCACAACCCACCACAGCGTGTCACAACCTATCACAGCTTACCACAGTGCCACACAGCCTATCACAGCGTACCACAGTGTGACACAGCCTGTCACAGCTCAACACAGCCTACTAGGGTTACACAATCCATAAGATCAGTGATAGGTGGACGTGGGTTAACATCCGGACAGTGGCCAGCGGAAAAGTGGCCAAGGACACGTGTAGAAATGGACACGTGGACGCCAGGGTGAGACACACAGCCGGACATGGATTGCAAGGGTGACTGTCATCAAGGAAAAAGACAAAATTGGCTGTCAAAGTACCTACCCGGCACATTAACTTATTATGGGCCCATTAATGCATACGGGGAAAGGGTAACGGAACCCTTAAAAAGGAGGTTTGCTATTTCATGAGCATGAGCGGCATGAGCGGAGTAGTAAGACAATCAATTTTCATGAGCAGAAGTACAAATTTCGAAAATAAAAAACAATAAAAAACAATAATTTAATGCAATGTGTCAGGAAAAACAAATATATTATTCGGCCCCTTGAAGGGAAACTTGCAGTTTTGACAGTTGTGCTCATGATATTTCGTCTTCCGCTCATGCCAATTCCCAGCGACATGTGCAAATATGGCGCCGAATTTCGCGGTAATAGGGTCCGTAACCTGAAAAAACGGCGACGTATTTCGCGGTAATAGGTCTCTCTGGCGAAAAATGGTGCCGAATTCCGTGGCTATAGGTCCCCTCATGACAGGTAATTCGGCGCCATTTTTCCAGTGCATGTTCGGACTTTGCCAGTTTTCGGCGCAAAATAGGGAAATTCGGCGCCATTTTTCCAGACATTGTACCAGTGCATGTTGGGACTTAGCCAGTTTTCGGCCCAAAAAAGAGAAATTCGGCGCCATTTTTCCAGGCACGGTACCAGTGCATGTTGGGACTTAGCCAGTTTTCGGCCCAAAAAAGAGAAATTCGGCGCCATTTTCCCAGACACAGGTACCAGTGCATGTTGGGACTTAGCCAGTTTTCGGCCCCAAAAAGAGAAATTCGGCGCCATTTTTCCAGAAATGGCCCCACAACTGCTTCTGTTGGATCTCAGTTTGAATGGAATATTGCCTCATTCCAGGAGTTTTGGGGTGCATTTCATTACACTGCAAAAAAAAGTCTGATACAGCAAAATGCAATTGAAAATATCCATATGGAGGATTCCCTTTGCCCCATCAATGATTTCTGGAATCCCTAAGGAGGAGTTTGTGCAGCTCGTTCACGCTCAACGCCGGTGCATGAATAAAGTCATCAATAGTCACGTTCATCCTCAACCTCTTCAGGTAAATGTAATACAGATGCTTGCACGGATAATACTTGGAACCCTTCTTTGCTTCCATCAACGAGAAGTCCGTACAATTGCAAGTCGGCTCCACTCCAATCGTAATTGTGTATACATCGTCGCGTACAGCCGAGCTGGCCGTTGCCATCCGATACACACGCCCAAGGCCGGGTGGGGGTACGTCCACGGAGCTCTGAATAGTGCAAGCCATCCCAAGAGCATTGGCAATCCGAGTCTCATTCAACTTGTTGGGAGAGTGTCGTCTCTTCACTCTTCCGAATCGCATTGTGGGATGTGCAGAATTGTCCAATCCGTCTCTACTGGACCGAGCAGTCTGCAATGGCTGGGTCTGAGGAACTGGAAATGCGTGGGCCGGGATGTCTGTGCGTTGCACCATTCGAAATCCTGCTGCAGATAGAGCATCCGCCTCATTCTGAGAGAGGCTGCAACCCGGTGCAACAGGCCAGACGCCCGGAGGCTCCGGCATTCCCTGAATCCCGTACTTGGGCTTGCCAAATACACAGGTCATTATGTCGTGCCTACAGAACCAAAATGTCTGCGTTGTGGCGTGAGCAAATGTGGGAGTCAAAAATCTGCCGCTGAAACAAGGTGCAGGTATAGCACCGTGTGGGTTCCTCCGAATCATCTCACCACAGCGTGCTCTCGTATCCACCCGGATGGCGCAGCACTTCCCTCGAAATGTCGGCAATGTCCTCGCAATTCTCCACTGTGACTCTGACACTCTTGTCTCCACAATGGGAATGTTGTACTGCTTTACTACAGATGGCTCGTTATGTTGCCGGGGCACGCGCCTTGTGCTCGAAGGAGATGGCGATCTTGAACGTGCAGGACTTGTGGTGCTCGACGAGACCTCCTCGGGCAACATCACCGGACCACGAGGGAGCGTGCGAATATTCTTGTCAGCTCGCCATGAATCCTCTTCTCCGCCAGGTGCCTCATCAAGTCTTCGTCTCACTGGACGGGTATGAACATCTCCTTTCAAATGTTGGCCTCTTCGCAGCAATGGCGTGTCCCGAAGGCCCTCTCGCAAGGCCGCCGCCCACTTCCGAGGATTCTTCGATCTAGAGGCAGTCCGCATCAGCATTTCCTGCCTGTCCGGCCCCAAGCCCCACTGTTTCTCTTTCAAGAACTCGTTGTACCTGCATTGCTGCATAATTGACCTCACAATGTCCTCCGTTGTGGCAGTGAGGATGTCCACCAGATGCGCCGCAGAGGAGGCACGCCAGGAAGAGTGCACTGATTCGGCCATGTTTGTCGTGGGCATGTCGGTGTTGGAGTCGAGACACATTTCCTGCACAAGCACATGTTGAGGTTACAAGCAAGTTACAAATATGGCCAAGAATAATATTCAACGGGACGCGAATTCGTGCAACTCACCTCCCGTATATAGTCGCCGAACTGGAGGAAACGATAATGCCACCATGCTAGCCAACTGACCATTGCTCCTCGTCTGATTTCCTTACAGCACCTGACGATGTCCACCAAGCCCGTATGCATGCAAACTGTGTCTCTGCATCATCCAAGGTGGGAGCGCGCTTCCACGCAAGGCACATGGAACGGTGCTCCTCTCTGAAATCTGGCGCCACGAGCCTGGTTGTGTACTGCGAAAGGCTCTGCAGAAAATGGAACCCACAAGATCTCTCCTTGCCTTCCATGGGAACATTGGGGTCTTGCCCGTACACCCTTCGGATGGCAGCCCAATTTGCTTGTGCGTTGTCCGCCATGAAACCACGGAAATTGGGAGGGGGCAATCCCGCCTTGGCCATCTGTTCGTTTATTCCCTGCCAAAGAAGCATCTCCGATTGTGTGTCCTCTCCTTTCATCTCACAAATAGCAATTGTCATTAGCATCCTGCAGTGGGTGTCGTAGACATGTGCACCCATTGTCACCCACTGATGATTTGTAATTCGCTTGATATGGTCGAACATGACCCAACTGTTTGACAAGTTCCCACTCGTCATCCTGTCGACCAGTTCGACGCTGCTGCCAGGTCCACACGTGGACATTTTGAATACGAAACAACGATCTGCCTCAGTCCCTTGTCCTGGAAACCTACTTCCATGAATGTAGTCATATCCACATCGTCGCTTCACCTCCAGAATAGAGTGCATATCCGAGCCACGCCCAATTTTCTGTTTGCATGAGACAATGTGGTTTCGGACATTCGGTGAACATACGTGGGACACCGACTCCAACAATGCCTCCATTTCCTTCTCGTCGAGAGGAACTCTATCGGAGCCGTCTTCCGACATAATTCTGGCCAATGCCATCTTATGGGCGGCTTGGAGCTGTATCTGTTTGGGTTTGGCACCCGGTCTCAACTTAACCTCGTCCTGAACGAGCTGCTCTGCTTCGTGGGCAGCCTCCCGCGAGTTCCCCTTGCCAATTTGTGACAATGGGAACCAACGTGTATGCAAGCTCGGGTGAGGTCAGGGAAACGGTGCAACACATAGATCTGCTTGGCATTACAAACAGACATGCAGTGTGGTGGTTCTTTGCAATGCGCACACTTAAATGTGGAGTTCGGAACCTTCTCCTGAGCTCGAAATGGTTGATGAGCTGTGCCTGTCCAATCGGTCTCGTTCCTGTGACCTCTGGATTTAAAGTGGAAGCAAGTTGGGGAGAAACACCGCAACGCGCCCGCACAAACAACGTAGCGCACTCGCACACCATCGAGCATCTTCATGCTGGTGGTTTTGGTAACGCACCAAGGATGACCGTCATGTTTTCTATCCATATCTGTCAACATTCCGGACGCCCTCGAGTAGTCCGCCCGAGGAGGGAACTCAAAGAAGATATTACCGTCGACGTCGGCGGGAAGGCATGTAACCGATTTAATTGCGAACTTGCTGTAGTCCAGCCTGGCCAGCTCCGACCGGTGTCCCTCCAGGTGAAGCCCTCGCAGAATTTCAAGAATAGATCGAACTGCGGTGCTCGTGCTGGGAATATGACTCCCTCCTCCACTGGCATCCATTGAGGACTTGCCTGATCTCCAGGACGACCTCGGAACTTCCATGACCTCGTCTGAGTCGGACAGGTTGTGAACAACCCGGTTCTCGCTCGTCTTCATGGATGGGTTCGGCTCTGGATTTACTTCGTTGCGGACTTCTCTCTTTGAGGTAGCCACTCTCTGATTCGCGGATTGTTTCGTGGAAGGCGCCAGGATAGAAGGTGCATTTGGCGGGCAAATGAAGTCCCCAACAGCCCTGTATATGACGCTGTCCGATGGTGGACCTCGCCATTCCCTGCCATCGCCGAAATCATCGTGGAGCACAACAATACTCTCGACAACAAGGCCGTTAGAGTCCTTCCTTTCTCCTCCAAAAAAACCGACCCGGTTTCAGGTGGTATCGAACGCACAGATATTTCTCCATCACCCGGCAGATGTCCCCTCTGCACGGAAATGAAGCTCTATGCTCGTGAGGAGGGCAGTACACTGTAGCGCTCGGGTTTTCCGCCATGGGAGATGTGCACACAAGACTACCAGGATGGCGTGTGGGGAAGCTCCCTGGTAGAAGGGGGATGCAGCGATGGGAATGAATGCGATGCCGATTTGTCCGAGCGACGAAGCCTGATCCAAATCCAGGGAGCCAACTATCTCAAAAATCCACAGTCAGAGTGTTAATGAACCTTGTCTCCGGAATGCGGCCCCTGGTCTTTGCGCAATAACTGCCAACGGTATGCAGTCAGAAAGTGGGGGCCGTCCGGATGATGACGGCTGAAGTGGAGAAGCCGGCACCGTGCCGTCACATTACTACCCCCAAATGGAAATTCGGCACCCAATATCCAACAGGGGAAGCCCGGATGAAGTTGCCTCGGGCGCAGAGGCCGGTGCGTGTGCGACAGAGAACATCCCCTGGATAGAGATTCGGCGCCGAATTTCCATCCGGGCCCCCCCAAAGGAAGTCGTGTCGGGGGGGTCAGGCCGAAAACTGGCCGGCATAAAAACATCCCTAGATGGAAAAACGACGCCGAATTTCCATCCGAGGCGGTTCGGATGCAGTCGGGGAGGGGGGAGAGGTCGGTACTTGGCCGTCGCATTTCAACCCCCGGACGGAAATTCGGCACCGAATATCGAACAGGGGACGCCCGGATGAAGTCGCCTCGGGGCGTAGAGGTTGGCACGTGTTCGACAGAGAGCATCCCCTGGATGGACATTCGGCGCCGAATTTCCATCCGGGCCACCCCAAAGGAAGTCGTGTCGGGGGGTCAGGCCGAAAACTGGCCGGCATAAAAACATCCCCAGATGGAAAAACGGCGCCGAATTTGCATCCGGGGCGGTTCGGATGCAGTCGGGGAGGGGGGGAGAGGCTGGCACTTGGCCGTCACATTTCAACGCCCGGACGGAAATTCGGCACTGAATATCCAACAGGGGACGCCCGGATGAAGTCGCCTCGGGCGTAGAGGCCGGCACGTGTTCGACAGAGAGCATCCCCTGGATGGACATTTGGCGCCGAATTTCCATCCGGGCCACCCCAAAGGAAGTCGTGTCGGGGGTCAGACCGAAAACTGGCCGACATAAAAACCTCCCCAGATGGAAAAACGGCGCCGAATTTCAATCTGGGGCCGTTCCAATGCAGTCGGGGAGGGGGGAGAGGTCGGCACCTGGGCGTCATATTTCAACCCCCGGACGGAAATTCGGCACCGAATATCCAACAGAGCGGCGGAGAGGCCAGCACCTCTCCGACAGAGACCATCCCCCGGATGGAAATTCGGCGCCGAATTTCCATCCAGCAGGTAAGTGGAATCCCGGATGGATGGAGATCCGGCGCCGAATTTCCATCCTGCAGGTAATTCGAATCCCGGATGGATGGAAATCCGGCGCCGAATTAATCCAGCAGGTAAGTGGAATCCCGGATGGATGGAGATCCGGCGCCGAATTTCCATCCAGCAGGTAAGTCGGATCGCTGCCGTATGGATATTCGGCGCCGAATTTCCATTCGCCAGGTATTTCATCGCTCAGAATTACCTTCCTGCAGGTAATTCTGATCGATGAATTACCTTCGTGCAGGTAATTCTTATCGATGAATAACCTTCCTGCAGGTAATTCCGAGCATAGGAAGGTAATTCTGAGCAATGAAATACCTGGCGAATGGAAATTCGGCGCCGGATATCCATACGCCAGCGATCCGACTTACCTGCTGGATGGGAATTCGGCGCCGGATCTCCATCCATCCGGGACTCTACTTACCTGCTGGATGGAAATTCGGCGCCGGATCTCCATCCATCCGCTCTCCGCCCAACCTTGCGGATGGAAATCCGGCCCCGGATTTCCATCATCCGCCTCCGAATTACCTACTTGAGGGAAATTTCGCGTGCCGCCCTACCTGCGCGGATGGAAATCCGGCGCCGGATTTCCATCCATCCGCTTCTGAATTACTTGCGTGAGGGAAATTTGGCGCGCCGCCCTACCTGCGTGGATGGAAATCCGGCGCCGGATTTCCATCCATCCGCTTCTGAATTACCTGCTTGAGGGAAATTTCGCGCGCCGCCCTACCTTGCTGGATGGAAATTCGGCGCCGGAATTACCTCTACGTTGGAAATTCCGGGTCTCTTTCCGTCGATTTTCATCCGACATGGAGGGCTTCATCCGACATTTAATTGCGCAGTTGGGCAATAAATGTCCACCGCCGTCGGTTTTCATTCGGGCTGGCGACACATGGCTTCCTGGATACGTACCCTAAATCTCATGCTAATCTTGGCTTAACATGCTATTCGAGGCATGAACCCCAAAAACGGAGATCTTTTTGGCTGGGACTTATGCCGCCTGAAGGGCGTGGCTCTCCTGAGAGAGACCTCACATCCAGACCGCGGCGGAAGTTGAAAGCTCTGTACTACGGACGACGGCCAATCTCTCGCATGGCCAAACTGAAGCTCCAGCAGGAGATTCCAGTGTCTTGCTCACAACCCGCGCCAACTGAAGCCGAGTACTCTCAGGCAAGCCACTTCTGCTTTCGCTTTGTTCGATTTCTTTTTTGCTTTCGCTTTGTTGCCTCGCTTTGTTTTTGCATCTTCATCCTGGCTTCGCTGGATGAGTGAACTTTAGATAGTTGAGTGAACCTTACATTGTTTGCAATGCGTGTGCAAATCCGGCAGCTGTGGAGAAGGCTGCTTGTGCATGTCATTCTCAGGCAATTGTTGCATTTGTTTTCATTGTTGTTGCATGGCTCTCCATACTTCCTAAACTTGTTATGTTTTCATTTTTGTTACACGATTCTTGCTATGGTGGTTGCGCTGCTCGTTGCGATGCTGGTTTTTGCACTGATGTTGGTTTTCACGATTTTTGGGAATCACAGAGTGACGACGAGCCCGGCACGCTGGTGGTATCATCGACAGCTCCAACTCATCGCATGTTTGAATCGCCCAACTTGGGGCGAGAGGGCAAACTTCAACCTTTTGTTGGTGGACGGGAGGACTTGCAACGACAGTACGACAGAATAGGCATTGAGGAGGTTGGTGCAGGCAGCATGGCAGGTGAAGGGCGTGAGGACATGAGGACAGCAGATCCGGCAATGGAGGTTGTTCATGCACATGCAGTAGGGCCCGCCCACGCAAAGAAAAAGAAGAAAGCTAAGCAGACGTCATGTCTGAGGCGGATATGAAGTTGGCCGCTGCCAAGATGTTGGAGGCAACCCACAGCAACATTGGCAGGGTGCTGGGGGGCATGGTGTACCCGGCCAAGCTTCGAATTCCCCTTTGCCGCTTGGTGTCATTGCAGGTGGTGAGACCTGCCCTCCCAAGCGATATCGACAAGCTGAAATTCTCTTTCCGGGATGGATATCGAATGGGGTCTGCCGCGTTTTACGTTTCCATTGAGAACGACCACGGAGCTTCCCGTGCCCACACTTCCGATGAGGTGGACAAATGGGGTCCCCATTGGCAAACGGGAAATGAGGAGTTCGAGAGATCGATTGCTAGTGATCCTCTTTTCCAGCACTTGTCCGGTAAGATGTTCTACGTGTGGGACGGCAATCATCGCCTCCTTGCATGGATGGAGCACATTGCCCAAGCCCACCCCAACGACCTCGATTGGCATTTCGCCGTGGATTGTGTTGTGCTGAAGGTTGCGGGGCCCAAAGATCGCAGTCTTCTCAAAGCTGCAATGGCCGACATCAACTCGTAAGCTACAACCCCTCTCGGTTTTGGACTTTGAATTTGGAAGTCATTTCATTGCGAATCCTCATATATGATGAAAATTCCCATTTCAGTATTGTTTGATGGAAATGTGGCCGGTGTCGGAGTCGAGACACATTTCCTGCACAAGCACATGTTGAGGTTACAAGCAAGTTACAAATATGGCCAAGAATAATATTCAACGGGACGCGAATTCGTGCAACTCACCTCCCGTATATAGTCGCCGAACTGGAGGAAACGATAATGCCACCATGCTAGCCAACTGACCATTGCTCCCTCGTGTGATTTCCTTACAGCACCTGACGATGTCCACCAAGCCCGTATGCATGCAAATTGTGTCTCTGCATCATCCAAGGTGGGAGCGCGCTTCCACACAAGGCACATGGAACGGTGCTCCTCTCTGAAATCTGGCGCCACGAGCCTGGTTGTGTACTGCGAAAGGCTCTGCAGAAAATGGAACCCACAAGATCTCTCCTTGCCTTCCATGGGAACATTGGGGTCTTGCCCGTACACCCTTCGGATGGCAGCCCAATTTGCTTGTGCGTTGTCCGCCATGAAACCACGGAAATTGGGAGGGGGCAATCCCGCCTTGGCCATCTGTTCGTTTATTCCCTGCCAAAGAAGCATCTCCGATTGTGTGTCCTCTCCTTTCATCTCACAAATAGCAATTGTCATTAGCATCCTGCAGTGGGTGTCGTAGACATGTGCACCCATTGTCACCCACTGATGATTTGTAATTCGCTTGATATGGTCGAACATGACCCAACTGTTTGACAAGTTCCCACTCGTCATCCTGTCGACCAGTTCGACGCTGCTGCCAGGTCCACACGTGGACATTTTGAATACGAAACAACGATCTGCCTCAGTCCCTTGTCCTGGAAACCTACTTCCATGAATGTAGTCATATCCACATCGTCGCTTCACCTCCAGAATAGAGTGCATATCCGAGCCACGCCCAATTTTCTGTTTGCATGAGACAATGTGGTTTCGGACATTCGGTGAACATACGTGGGACACCGACTCCAGCAATGCCTCCATTTCCTTCTCGTCGAGAGGAACTCTATCGGAGCCGTCTTCCGACATAATTCTGGCCAATGCCATCTTATGGGCGGCTTGGAGCTGTATCTGTTTGGGTTTGGCACCCGGTCTCAACTTAACCTCGTCCTGAACGAGCTGCTCTGCTTCGTGGGCAGCCTCCCGCGAGTTCCCCTCGCCAATTTGTGACAATGGGAACCAACGTGTATGCAAGCTCGGGTGAGGTCAGGGAAACGGTGCAACACATAGATCTGCTTGGCATTACAAACAGACATGCAGTGTGGTGGTTCTTTGCAATGCGCACACTTAAATGTGGAGTTCGGAACCTTCTCCTGAGCTCGAAATGGTTGATGAGCTGTGCCTGTCCAATCGGTCTCGTTCCTGTGACCTCTGGATTTAAAGTGGAAGCAAGTTGGGGAGAAACACCGCAACGCGCCCGCACAAACAACGTAGCGCACTCGCACACCATCGAGCATCTTCATGCTGGTGGTTTTGGTAACGCACCAAGGATGACCGTCATGTTTTCTATCCATATCTGTCAACATTCCGGACGCCCTCGAGTAGTCCGCCCGAGGAGGGAACTCAAAGAAGATATTACCGTCGACGTCGGCGGGAAGGCATGTAACCGATTTAATTGCGAACTTGCTGTAGTCCAATCCGACCAGCTCCGACGGGTGTCCCTCCAGGTGAAGCCCTCGCAGAATTTCAAGAATAGATCGAACTGCGGTGCTCGTGCTGGGAATATGACTCCCTCCTCCACTGACGTCCATTGAGGACTTGCCTGATCTCCAGGACGACCTCGGAACTTCCATGACCTCGTCTGAGTCGGACAGGTTGTGAACAACCCGGTTCTCGCTCGTCTTCATGGATGGGTTCGGCTCTGGATTTACTTCGTTGCGGACTTCTCTCTTTGAGGTAGCCACTCTCTGATTCGCGGATTGTTTCGTGGAAGGCGCCAGGATAGAAGGTGCATTTGGCGGGCAAATGAAGTCCCCAACAGCCCTGTGATATTCGGTGCCGAATTTCCGTCCGGGGGTTGAAATGCTACGGCCAAGTGCCGGCCTCTCCCCCCTCCCCGAGTGCATCCGAACCGCCCCGGATGGAAATTCGGCGCCGTTTTTCCATCTGGGGATGTTTTTATGCCGGCCAGTTTTCGGCTTGACCGCCCGACACGACTTCTTTTGGGGGGGCCCGGATGGAAATTCGGCGCCGAATCTCCATCCAGGGGATGTTCTCTGTCGCACACGCGCCGGCCTCTACGCCCGAGGCAACTTCATCCGGGCTTCCCCTGTTAGATATGGGGTGCCGAATTTCCATTTGGGGGTAGTAATGTGACGGCACGGTGCCGGCTTCTCCCCTTCAGCCGTCATCATCCGGATGGCCCCCCACTTTCTGACTGCATACCGTTGGCAGTTATTGCGCAAAGACCAGGGGCCGCATTCCGGAGACAAGGTTCATTAACACTTTGACTGTGGATTTTTGAGATAGTTGGCTCCCTGGATTTACCAGGGGACGCCCGGATGAAGTCGCCTCGGGCGTAGAGGTTGGCACGTGTTCGACAGAGAGCATCCCCTGGATGGACATTCGGCGCCGAATTTCCATCTGGGCCCTCCCAAAGGCTCGATGAAGGTAAGAAGGTAATTCCTCGCTCAGAATTACCTGCACGAAGGTAATCCATCGATCAGAATTACCTGCAGGAAGGTAATTCTGAGCGATGAAATATCTGGTGAATGGAAATTCGGCGCCGAATATCCATACGCCAGCGATCCGACTTACCTGCTGGATGGAAATTCGGCGCCGGATTTCCATCCATCGGGTTTTTGAATTACCTGCAGGATGGAAACTCGGCGCCGGATTTCCATCCATCCGGGATTCCACTTACCTGCTGGATGGAAATTTCCCACGACAAACATGGCCGAATCAGTGCACTCTTTCGGCGTGCCTCCTCTGCAGCGCATCTGGTGGACATCCTCACTGCCACAACGGAGGACATTGTGAGGTCAATTATGCAGCAATGCAGGTACAACGAGTTCTTGAAAGAGAAACAGTGGGGCTTGGGGCCGGACAGGCAGGAAATGCTGATGCGGACTGCCTCTAGATCGAAGAATCCTCGGAAGTGGGGCGGCGGCCTTGCGAGAGGGCCTTCGGGACACGCCATTGTTGCGAAGAGGCCAACATCTGGAAGGAGATGTTCATACCCGTCCAGTGAGACGAAGACTTGACGAGGCACCTGACGGAGAAGAGGATTCATGGCGAGCTGACAAGAATATTCGCACGCTCCCTCATGGTCCGGTGATGTTGCCCGAGGAGGTCTCGTCGAGCACCGCAAGTCCTGCACGTTCAAGATCGCCATCTCCTTTGAGCACAGGGCGCGTGCCCCGGCAACATAACGAGCCATCTGTAGTAAAGCAGTACAACATTCCCATTGTGGAGACAAGAGTGTCGGAGTCACAGTGGAGAATTCGAGGACATTGCCGGGCATTTCGAGGGAAGTGCTGCGCCATCCGGTGGATACGAGAGCACGCTGTGGTGGTGAGATGATTCAGAGGAACCCACACGGTGCTGTACCTGCACCTTGTTTCAGCGGCAGATTTTGACTCCCACATTTGCTCACGCCACAACGCAGACATTTTGGTTCTGTAGGCACGATATAATGACCTGTGTATTTGGCAAGCCCAAGCACAGGATTCAGAGAATGTCGGAGCCTCCGGGCGTCTGGCCTGTTGCACCGGGTTGCAAGCCTCTCTCAGAATGAGGCGGATGCTCTATCTGCAGCAGGATTTCGAATGGGTGCAACGCATAGACATCCCGGCCCACGCATTTCCGGTTCCTCAGACCCAGCCATTGCAGACTGCTCGGTCCAGTAGAGATGGATTGGACAATTCTGCACATCCCACAATGCGATTCGGAAGAGTGAAGAGATGACACCCTCCAACAAGTTGAATGAGACTCGGATTGCCAATGCTCTTGGGATGGCTTGCACTATTCAGAGCTCCGTGGACGTACCCCCACCCGGCCTTGGGCGTGTGTATCGGATGGCAACGGCCGGCTCGGCTGTACGCGACGATGTATACACAATTACGATTGGAGTGGAGCCGACTTGCAATTGTACGGATTCTCGTTGATGGAAGCAAAGAAGGGTTCCAAGTATTATCCGTGCAAGCATCTGTATTACATTTACCTGAAGAGGTTGAGGATGAACGTGACTATTGATGACTTTATTCATGCACCGGCGTTGAGCGTGAACGAGCTGCACAAACTCCTCCTTAGGGATTCCCAAATCATGATGGGGCAAAGGGAATCCTCCATATGGATATTTTCAATTGCATTTTGCTGTATCAGACTTTTTTTGGCAGTGTTTGTAATGAAATGCACCCCAAAACTCCTGGAATGAGGCAATATTCCATTCAAACTGAGATCCAACAGAAGCAGTTGTGGGGCCATTTCTGGAAAAATGGCGCCGAATTTCTCTTTTTGGGGCCGAAAACTGGCTAAGTCCCAACATGCACTGGTACCGTGTCTGGAAAAATGGCGCCGAATTTCTCTTTTTGGGGCGAAAACTGGCTAAGTCCCAACATGCACTGGTACAGTGTCTGGAAAAATGGCGCCGAATTTCCCTATTTTGCGCCGAAAACTGGCTAAGTCCGAACATGCACTGGAAAAATGGCGCCGAATTACCTGTCATGAGGGGACCTATAGCCGCGGAATTCGGCACCATTTTTCACCAGAGAGACCTATTACCGCGAAATACGTCGCCGTTTTTTCAGGTTACGGACCCTATTACCGCGAAATTCGGCGCCATATTTGCACATGTCGGGGGAATTGGCATGAGCGGAAGACGAAATATCATGAGCACAACTGTCAAAACTGCAAGTTTCCCTTCAAGGGGCCGAATAATATATTTGTTTTTCCTGACACATTGCATTAATTATTGTTTTTTATTGTTTTTATTTTCGAAATTTGTACTTCTGCTCATGAAAACCGATTGTCTTACTACTCTGCTCATGCCGCTCATGCCGCTCATGCTCATGAAATAGCAAACCTCCCTCAAAGCTGCCAATTGGGTAGTTGGAACATGGGAATTGACATAAGTGACCAATAAATGTCCTGCTTATGGAACTCATAAGCATGGCCTGTTGAGGGTCATCATAGTGATCTTGCTGCTGTTCTCCCTGATCCTCAACAATGTGATGTCTCACTAACCATTCAGGCCATTGCCCCACCAGATTTTCTTCCCGAACCACTTCATCCGTCACAGGTGCTGCAGTGTCTTGACATTCTACCTGTGGTACCTCCGTCACAGGTGTGTGTATTATATGCACCGCAGGGTTTCCTCTGGACAACCGCTGCACCTCCGGAATCACTGTTTTCCTGACCAGACCAGAATTTTCATAGAGAAGGTCCCCCTTCTCAATTTCTGCCACCACCTGTTTTGTAGTGGGGATATCTAACCCTTCTTTCTCCAAATCAATTATTTCTGGTGGAACTGTATGGACAACTTGTGGTAACTCTGTGACAAGCCGATCATCTGGCTGTGATGGCTGTGATACTGAAGTAACTTCCTCTTCCCTCTCTGAAGGTCCTGCTTCCAATAATAGCAGTTCTCTGTGCTGCTGTGCCCCTTTCTGCACAAGAGCTTGGGAAACATTATCATGCAGTTTTCGTGAAGCCAGTGGATCCGCCACTACAGTCTATCCCCGCCTCTGTCTCTTAGACTGGGGTTGCCCTGCCAGTCCACCCTCACTGTGTGAAGAGCCTTGCTCTTCCATTGCAGTGGTTTCGGTCTCAAACACTCCCATCTCCTTTCTTTCCCGAGCATCAAGTATGCAAGGATCAAGAATTATTTGAGCAATGATTGGGCCAGACACTATGATATGAGACTTTGCGACAGTGCCCTGTAATCTTTTCATCTCCTCTACCAGTGCGTTGTACATTATGTCCGCCCATGCTACCTCTTCTCTTCTCAGGGCTTTGAGTATTTCCTCTGTGAAGGATCTGCTCAAATACTGTTGGTTCTGTTTCATGGCAAACAGAACGTTCAATACTTGGCCTACCTCCCTTAGCCCTGGGTAGACGGCCTTGGTACAAGCATAACCCTGAGTTTTAAAGAAACTCCCTTCTTGGAATAAGTCCCCTATTTGCAGTCTTGCCCTGTGCTCCTCCACATGCACCTGACCTGATGGCAATTCAAACAATTGCTGTAGGTATAGGGGAGTAATTTCTAATTCAACTCCCTTCACCGTTGTTGCTTCTGTCCTAGGCTCAAAGTTCTGCAAGAATTGTAACATGTACTGCCTATGGTGCAATGTCCAATCTTTGCTTTGCAATCCTTCTAATCGCAGCTCCTTCAGTAACTGAACCGCTTGTGGAGTAGCAATCGTTTGTTTCTGCAGGATTGTGGTGCTCTTCACCCTGATTTCTTCCATTCCTCTCACTCTCTTCATTCTAGACGCACAGAAAGGTTTTGGCTGTAACAATTGAAGAAATGCGTGCAGGGCACAAAGCATAAACGTATGGTTGCCACAAAATGCTATGGGTAATTTCTTGTAAGCCTGCGGGGCTTGCAAACATCGATTAAGAGAAAAGATACTCTCTGTTCTTCTATCCCCGTGCCACTGCGTAAGTAGTATCGCGAGCGTATAGTCTGTTAGTTCCTCCATAGCTTCAAAGCTATAGCATTGATGGTCTGTCCCGTCGAGACGCCCGTTACTTGGAACGACGCCGACTCTTGCGCTTAAAATCCCTCCATTTTCTTGATTTCGTTTCTTGGAAATTACCCTTTGCAGATAATTCTGGCTGGTGATTGGCTGTTGGCTGTGTGATTTGTTTTGTAATTTAATTTCCTTCCATGGATTTTCCACTCTGGATTGTCCACTAGGATAGCACATGTGACATGGATTTCGCTTTTCGGTGCTTTTTAAGGGGGCTGCTATTTCATGAGCGGCATGAGCATGAGCGGAAAAAAAAAAAGCATGAGCAGACCATTGTGAGTCCACGGAAATAGGGTTAGGAGGCACGGAAATAAGGTCATGTGAAGTTGGAATGTGGCACCAGTGGACTTGAAATGCAACATTTTATTGCAAATTTTGTGGCAAGCCACGTCTATACAAGTGTGTTCTAACTGTCATAGCCGGAATGGGCACTACTCTCCTACACCCTCCGAGGAACTTGCCCCACCTTCTTCCTCATCCCCCTCATCCCCCTCATCCTCCGAGCTCTGTGATGCATTAGTTCCACTATGCCTCTCAAAAATCCCGTCCTCTCCTTGGGGGACTGTCCACCTCACCTCCTGGGAATCTTCTGCGTCTTCTCCCCCACTTTCCTCAGCAGAATCCAAGACAAATCTACGAGCCCGACGGGCTCTAATAGCTGCTGCCTCCTCCCTCATCTTCATTTTCTTGAGGCTTGCCTCGTCTAAAATCTGCTGTACACGACTACGTTCGGAACACCTCCTAATGGACACCGAAGCAAGCCGAGCAGCATAAGTAGGAAGGATGTACTCCCTTTCTGGACTAGGCATGAAATCCCCCCTGGCAAAAAAAGGCACGTTCCTCGTGCCCATGAACTGCGGTGTAGACGTCCCTCCGGCAGTACTTGGCATCCTACAGTAAGAACAAATCCACTTCAAGAATGTCAATACCAGCACAACCAGAAAGGGTTTTCAATGAAATAAGAGAGCGGAGGGAGGTGCCTCACGAAATCTGGAGGCAACTTACAATGCCACCACTCACTCGTAAACCGGGGGCTCCTCGGCCTCGATCCCAACTTCCTCCCCCTGCTCTTTCTCGGATTTTTCCTCATCCTCCGAGGATGCCTCTTCCTCTTTCGGCAGACGTTCAGCCGCTGCAAGTTCCGAGTTGTGGAGGGCAGTATCTGGCTCGAAGGCGAACACATGTCTGTCGGACAACGTCCCTGCCCACATTGAAGCACCTGAGGAACAAATCGGGCGGTTAATAGCTTGCGGCATGCAATTGCAATCGGGCCAGGGGACAAACTGAGCACGTGAAGGCTTACCCGTGCCGCATGTGAGGTCCAGAATCCGCCCTTGGATATCCGAGCACGTCTCCATGAGGGTTTGGATGAAAGCAGGGCTCCGGGTCCGGCTGTACCGCCACGGTTTGCCTGTCTTTGTGTCCTTCGGCATACTGGAGTGGGGCACATAGTTGTAGAGGACATCGTAGGTTACAGGGTCCACAGCGGCATCAACAAGACGACCGTCATTGCGGAATTTGAACGTAGACCCTCTCTTCACAAAGCAATATGCCTCAAACATCAATGTCTACACATCCAACAAAGAAGGGATCAACTCTAGGGTCTACTTAACATACACCACAATATGAAGTGAATACAATAGACTGATAACTTACACTTTGGCCCTCTGTTCGCAACCCCTGTGTACTGATGCAGAACCATTTTCTGAGGAGGACCGGGGTGAACTTTTCGGTGTCCACCTTGCCACCGCATTCTCTGTGGTCTTCCCTTTCGTGGCAAGGACAACCACACATCCACCGTCATCCAGAAGCATCCCCGCCAGCCCAAACCCGGCTTTCCAGTAGTCCTCAGTAAACCTGTTCCAGGTGGGCACACCATCCAGGCCCTCCAGCAGCTCCCCATCTGGAATGTCGAGAAGAATCATGTCGCAAGCTCTCTCCACCTCAACCCCCCCCCGAGTGCTCTTGCAATTCGTGCTCACAGCCGTGAAGAATTCCATCATGGCTTCAAAACCAGGGGTGTCTTTAGGCTCTGTACCGCCAGCCCTCTTCTTGGCTTTCCCCTTCTGCTCCGCCAGAGACTTGCTGTGTGCCACCTTCTTTGCCCTGGCAGCGAGAGCGTCAAGGAAGCTCTCATTGACGCATTGGATGATGGTTGGAGGTTCTAGCTTTGGCCTGTGCATAAACGTCACCGCCGAATACCGCCGTGTAGGCTCGGCCTCAAATGCCAACTTCTTGGCAGAGCCAGTCCCACTCCGAACTGACTTGGGAACCCGGACGACCGGTGACTGGGTAGGAGCAACAGCAGTCGCAGGACCTTGAACAAAGTCGTCGTCCGAGTCACTCTCTTGGGTCCCCTCCTGCGCCTCCTCCGTTGCCCCGATGGTTTTCTTCTTTTTGGGTGTTACTGCCTTCACCTGTTTCCTTGTACTTTTCCTTTGGCCTTTACTCTTCTCATGCAATTTCTCCTGAATTCCTGCCTGAGCAAGCTCTGCCGCTTTCCTGGAGTTCGCAAGCGCTTTTGCCTCTTTTGCACCCAACGGAGGCAGCGGAGCCCGGTTTCGTCGGAATTCAGCATCCAGCTTCAATTGAAACTCGTATGGGTCGAGCGAGCCGGGCGGAAGGTCCACATACCAAGGGCAATCACGCAAATGTTCCAGATGCCACTCCTTCACAATATCGTCAGTGTACATGGAGTCAGCCCCAGGGTTCCTCCATGCCAGGAAGAATGGTGGCTCGAAAGACAGATGACCTTTCTCCAAAAAGGAGAACTTGCAGTACCTGCATTCATGAAAAACACAATGAGGTCCCTGAAATGCATATTCGGCACCATTTTCCCAGGTTGGGGCGGATGTGAGTGGGCCTAGAAATGGAAAAATGGCGCCGAGTTTCGGTTTTCGGTGACTGCCACCCTAGGGACTTAGCCATCTTGAGAGCCCTGAACTGGAAATTCGGCGCCATTTTTCCCGGTTTGGCCCAAAGATGGCTAAGTCCCAAAACGGCAATAGGGCCTAGAACTGGAAAAATGGCGCCGAATTTCCAGTTCAGGGCCAGCCACCCTAGGGACTTAGCCCGAAAATGGCTAAGTCCCTGAACGGCAATAGGGCCTAGAACTGGAAAATGGCGCCGAATTTCCAGTTCGGGCCAGCCACCCTAGGGATCTAGCCCGAAAATGGCTAAGTCCCTGAACGGCAATAGGGCCTACAACTGGAAAATGGCGCCGAATTTCCACTTCGGGGCCAGCCACCCTAGGGACTTACCCCGAAAATGGCTAAGTCCCTAAACGGCAATAGGGCCTGGAACTGGAAAATGACGCCGAATTTCCAGTTCAGGGCCAGCCAGTCTAGTGACTTAGCCCGAAAATGGCTAAGTCCCTGAACGGCAATAGGGCCTACAACTGGAAAATGGCGCCGAATTTCCACTTCGGGGCCAGCCACCCTAGGGACTTAGCCCGAAAATGGCCAAGTCCCTGAACGGCAATAGGGCCTAGAACTGGAAAATGGCGCCGAATTTCCAGTTCAGGGCCAGCCAGTCTAGGGACTTAGCCATTTTCGGAGCCCTGACTGGAAATTCGGCGCCATTTTCCCTAATACCACATGAGGCTTCTAACATCCTGAAATGCAAGGACTTCAAAGAAAGGCAGCGCGTATGTACCTGTACAGAAGGCGCATTGCTGCTTTGTCCGCGTTCGGCTGGTCGGTGAACTCGTGGCTCCGGCGAGCATCTGCTATCTCCCGAAAGAATAGGTTGGTTTTGTAGAGCAGAAAGTACCTCGTCACATAGTCACGTAGGCTCTCTGCTGCAGGAGATATCTCTATCTTGAACTGATGTGCTTGTGTGTCCAGCTGCTCTTGCGCATTCGTCGTCACCTGTGGAGATTCTCCATCAGATCGCTTTCCTTCAAAAATACAATGAATCCTCCCCCTACTAGAGTAGAAGCCCCAAACGAAGCGTGGGGAAGTACCTGAAACCACCATGTCATGTGGTTCATCCACATGTTGTGAAAATCGTTTCTTTCCCAAGTCCCTACTTTCTAATCACCGCCCCAACATCTACTAATCAGCTAAGCCTAATTCCCCTGGTCGTGCCTGTTGACTAAGCACTAAGTTATGGATATGTGGCCCTGATCCACGTCTTGATAAGATCTTACGAGCCCAAAACTTAATTGCATGGTTTCGCATAGTCATGCGCCTTAGTGTCACAAGACGGCGTCCCCTCGTCCGTTGATCAATATTAGATCAATTTTTGTCACAGACCCACCCTGTCACATACTCACACTGTCATTCATCCATGTGATGATCTGGCAGAATGCATTAGAATGAGAGTCATGAAGTCATATGTGCGTCTAGCAATATGCACACGTCATTCCAATATAGCCATGACCGTAACTGGTAGTCATATCCGCCATGCCAATATTTGTGGTCAAACATGTTTGACCTGTGTCGCGCGAAGTCCGGAGTCGTACAGTCGCATATACGACTTCCCCATATGTGCGTGCGTTACTGAAAGGCATTTACGACTGCATTTATGACTGCAAATGGCATTTCTGCCACAAATCTGCCATGACTGCACACCCATGGCAGTCATGAAAGCCGCAATCTGTTGTAGTGTGTAGCCGAGGTTGTCCATTATGGATTTATGTAGAGAGACCATGTACTCATGGTAAGCAAGTTGCTGGTTGGTGACCGATTCAGACAGTTTGTGCTCCATGTCGTTGATGTCGCTTCGTAGATCGGTTCTGATAGATATGGTGTGAGCTTCGAGCTTCTGGTCGATTTCCTTCATCCACTTTGCGCGGCCCTCCGAATGCTTGGGAGCGGGTTGGATAGAGATCGACTCAACAGTGTCAAACAAAGCCTGGTTAATGTTAGAGACCTTCGGTTTGTCGAGCAGCTCCTGATCCGGTGGTGAGATTCCATTGATACTGTTGTGGTGAGGGGTAACCGTGATGAACCTTCCGTGGAGTCCAAAGTCAGGCTTGCTGCACCACTTAGTATAGATTGTAGGGTTCTTGCAGGTAATATGGAGCATGCCCAAATGCTTGGTGGTCTCCGAAAAGGCAACGTTGCAGAAATGAGTGTGGGTGATATTCCCAGGGCCGAAAAGATTGTGGAGCTCGGTAAGAATGGCTTGCTGCGGATGCAGCATACTTAGATTTTTAGTGGTGGGCGCATTGCGCTTGGCGATGGTATCTGCGTTAGCTCAACGGGTTCCCGCTTTGCCTTGCTTTTTTATCCTGAATGCGTGGTTTGATGAGCACGTTTTCAATGCGAATCCCTAGCTCCATAATTCGGGTCCTAGTGTCCTCCGTGGCCAGATTGATGAAGCCAAAAGATGATTCGGGGTTGGGCTTGGTCACGTGGAAAATCTCAAAATTGTCGCCATGGTCAAAGGTCTCAGTTATAAAATGCATAGCCAACTGGGATCCCACTGTGCCTTGTAGAGTATCGTCAGTAAAGTACAGCGACAGCCTGTCGGAAGATGCAGTAAGATCGAACGCCTTCTCTACTTTCCCTTGTAATTTGACTCCAGGCTCTATTTCCAAAACAAAGGCTCTGTCGCCTCGGAGTAGGGCCAGACCATCGGTCTCAGGGTGCAACAGTTCAACCTTTAGGAGCCCAGACCATATCTATGTAGCGGGCTTAGAATAGATAGAGATAGGGGAGTAGAGGACATTACCTACTACTTAGTTTTATGTCCATGTCCAAGCTGAATCGTTGAGTGGCCCGGGTGAGAACGAGTGATCGTGGAAGCTCGACCTCTGCGTCAAATCGTATCTTCACGTGGTAGGGGTGGGCTGGGAGCTCCGTGGAAGGATTGACAATGGTGCCGCTTGGCAATTGCGTGGGGTGCAAAAACTGACCACTGACCACTCTAGCCATCGGGGCGGGTAGTAGGGTAGAGTCTCTGCGGGACCCGTGGGAAAGATTTCCTGCAGTGTAGCAACTCCTTACATTCTCTGGGTGGGATGCCAAGCAGCAGGAGCTCTTCCATAGTGCGGTGCTCAGTAATAATAGGCCTGTTGTTTTCATAGGCGTAGAGCTCTATGTTCCGGAAACCGTACCAGAGGTGGAGGGCGGTCTTCTCGCTGCTAATTTCTTGGCGCTGTAGCTCGTGGGTGTCTTGCAGGTGATTGCACGATTTCTTGGATTCAGATGGGGCAGGATCGTCGGTACTGTTGGCCTCACTGGAGGCTCTCTTGGCCCTGTGGTTGGAAGAGCCAGGGCCATTGCTGAGTTGGTCTTGATTGTGAGGCGGGGGTGTCGTGACAGCAGAGTCCGTCATCTTCTGGTCGTCGTCTTGGGTTGGGAGCACACTCGTTGAGGGCACCTGCGAATTGGGAAGATTGGGTGCAGGGGGGTCGATAATGCTGCAGATTTGCTAGCTTTGTTTTTGGGTCGGGATTTGAGGGGAGTAGCAGACAGTGGGAGGGAAGACATGAGTGAGAATGGGGGAGGGAATAAAGGGGGGGGTCACACAGTGGGATGGAACTAGTAAAGAGAGAGGGGGGACCGTCAGCGCACGTAGAGTATGTTATGCAGAGAGATTGTAGATGGGGGGGGGGGGGTTATGGGTGTGGGAACATTGGTGGGCATATGGGTGCGGTGGGTCAGGTGAAATCGTGTAGGATGCTGTCAGAGCATAGCCCTGAGCATAACTAAATAGGTCAGAGTGTATTAATTTAGCTCGATAAGGACTTGTGGTCCTGGAAAGTGAGAATGCAGGGGTGGGAATTGTGGTAGATTGGAGCGCCGAGGAGGGAAATGGTGTATCTGGGCCCTCTGCTAGTGGGCACCGATAAGGGATGAACGATTGGTGGGGTTGGGATAGAGAATTTAGGGTGATCTGGTGAGGGTGATGAAAATGTAATGCGTTGCAGTTGGGAAGGTGGAAGAGTGGAGTAGGGGGTCGGGTATAGGACATAAATAGTAATTTGGCATGGTGACATTTGAAATGGACATGGTAGAGCTGTGATTGAGTAATGCTTTTGAGCCTGTGGAAAAAGACCAAAGTAGTGTTACAAAAAATAGGGGGAGAATTAGGAGTGGGGAGTGAAAGAGCAGGAACAAAGTCTTGAGAGCCTGAACAATTAAGAACTATTACAGGATAATGGGTTGCCAGTAGAGTGTCTAATTGTGGATTCATTGACATAGAAACTGTACGTTGATTGAGGGTAACTAATTTAGGGCCTGTGTATAGGATGTTGAGCAGCAGCTTGGCGGGGTGGTTGAATACAGATGCGAAGTCATAGTTGACATAGTGTGCCAGCAAACAGTGGAGAAGCTGCAGAGATGTAGCTGGGCAGACCACTTGAGCAGATAGCTGGGGTAGGCATCAAGCAGGGACAGTAGAGTTAGTCCGAGTGGGGATTGTAACCGGCGCAGGAAGAGAGACATAATAAAAGTGAGACGAGAAAATTGTGGTGGGAGGGATGTATTCTGAGCGCAATGAGATCATATGGGGGATTATAGAGTAAGCGTGTGGGATGAGGTAGTGGTATACTGAGCAGCAGGGGGGGAGAGAGTTAGCACGAGTGGAGATAGCAGATGACAAACAGATAATTGAGGACTGGGGGGAGGAGGGAGGCCGTAATCAGAGTGAAGTAATGCATGGGCAACAGTAATAGGATGTACCATGATGAACCAGAGATCAGGGAACGGACATATCAGTGTGTCAAGGTAGTCTTGGGGGTCGGCCTAGGGAGCCCAGCAGATGCGCCAGCAAGATGATCTGATATGGAGAGTGCTGTATTGGTCTTGCTGCCTGCAGGATATCAACAGGCCAAGGTCAGGCCAAGGGTGGGGAAGGGGCAGAGCTCACAGCTCCCTCTTGGCAGTACCACGCCGACAACTTGGGAGGTGGACGACGGTCTCCAGGCCTTTGAAGATGTTCCGTTTCGTAGGTAGAGCTCCTGCGGGGTCGACAGCTCCAAGCAAGACACACTCGGGCCGCTGAGATTTAGATGCTCATTATCAGGGAGGTAGCCAGGGAGATACAAACAAGTGCTGAGAGGATAGTGACGGAGGCCCGATGTAGATTCAGCTGAGTGACTGGGACCGTGTAGACGCTCCTCTATGCAGACTTGATATTGTAGAACCGGTAGTGAGCGTGCATGTGCTGATATGGCTGGACTGTGTAAGCCTTGTATAGAGCTCTGGAGGAGACTCGTCTCTGCATTTGAGAACAGTGCATCTGCTGTTTGATAACATGATCATGAAGAGATAAATGTTGTAAAGGTCTCTGAGAGTGAGAGAAAAACCAGTTGACGACGGTTGAGGGAGTATGGGTAACGGTGGGCAGCGTAGCACGCAGTTGATGTGGAGGCTAACGTGTTGAATGATGAGACCTTCGTCTTGCGAAATTGCAAGACACGACATCAGCTATGGCTGGAGCTTTGCAACTTGCTCACAAAGCATGCAAACAAGGTCTCTGGGTTGCAGGTGGATCACATTATCCGGGTGGGATTGGGAAGTTCACTGATGAGTTAAGCCGCCTGTGGACATCGCTTGCTGATGACTACATCAGGCGATCGCACTTCGAAAAAACGAGAGATGTTTATGAGGAGGGTATGATGCAAGTCTTTACCGTTACAGATTTTAGTAGGATATTTGATGCCTAGACTCAGTTTGAGGAGAGTATGCTGGCTGTTAACATGGAGGACCTGAATGAGGAAGAAACTGAGGATGTGAAGAGCAGTTAAAGCAGCCTACAAAAGGAAAATTATCCACACTATTCAAATATACGCATATCAATGGACAATATGTTCCATATGGTTGAAGTTGGCACAGAAAATCTTTGTATCTGGATACTAAAAAAAATGACGTCACAAAGTAGTGGATCTCAAGAGACCATGCATAATAAGGATATCTGAGGGCTCACTATGGGAACTAAGGACAAGGGTTGCGAACTAACATTGCCTTACCACATTTAAGGTGAGCATTGGGTGATTTATCTCCTCCTAGTCATCCCCAATCTTCAGACGGCGCATCCAAAGCGTCCTTCATTCATCCATGGTGGAGCATGCGTGGCATGATATCAGTGGTTGGAAATCTGCATGCACTTCCCCAAATTGCATATTAGTAAATAATTTAGTATGTCTTTTCAATTCATCTTTTGTTGAAAATAAACCAACACATAACTAATCATAATGTGGGCTAAGTATCAACTAATCACCCAAAGCCGTGCGGCTGCCCTTCTCTGCTTCTTGTCCAGAGATCTCTGAGAATATCGGCATAGGGCGAATCAAAGTGCCTTGAAGGAAACCAGAGGCAGAGTTAGAAGGCATTTGCAGTTGTGGAGTTTTGTAACATCAGAGGAAGAGAGATGGCGGGAGCCGCAAGCACGGCTGTCAGCAGGTGTGCCATGTTTCGGCAACAACAAGGGGGCCTGAGTGTGTGGCCAGTTGTAGAGTCCAAGACCTCGTTTGCATGTCTCTCCACTTGCAGAACAATGACGGGCACTGCATTGAGGTGCAGATTTCCGCACAAGGTCCAAATAGGCTTCAGGTCCCCTGTGCCTGCGCACGCCATAGCTGCCGAGCAAGATGTGGTATCTGCAGAGCCTTCGACTGCTCGTTCAGAACAGGTTTGTTTCCTCTTTTAGATGTTTCTGCTCTGTGCGTGCGGGCTTGTGTATTGCCACAGCTCGAGTTTTGGTCGCATTCGACACCTTCTGGAGCATCTGAAGGGTATACCGTGGACTACTTGCACCTTCTGTCTCTTTTTAAATAGGTCTCCCACTCTTTCTTTTCACCTTTTCTGTCGACTTTCCTCCGGCTGAATTCCAAACAGACCGTGAAGCAAATTCATTTTCACGAAGAAATGAGCGAGTGCTTTATCCTCTCCACAGTCCTCCGTCTATCGCCTCCGGTCATTGCCTATATCTATGCCACCATCACTGCATGGTCGTTGATTACCCCGCCGTATCTGTGTGACATTGCTCTACATCCTTTGCAGGTTTCAACACTCGACCAATATCAGGTCACTTTTTTTGCCCGCTCTTATCAGCCCGCTCTTATCAAACTTCGTTCATGTATTTTTGTTAGTTTGAGTGGTGAGATCAATGAAATTATCCTCGCAATGCACTCCCGTTAATGTAGGGTTCATGTTAACCCGAGGTTAGTACTTTCCTTATTGCAAAGTGTCGAGATTTAGGTTCAGATGCAGGCAACTACCATGTCCTGCTCAGAGGGGATGTACCAGGATACATTGATTATACAAATATTTGTCATGGGCTAAAGTAACGAAATTGCCATGTACATTACTGTGAAGGGGAGGGAGGCTAAGGACTTGCATGTAGACATGTTGTCCTCCAGGGCTGGGGCACTGAATGCTGAGACAAACACTCCTAGGGAATTGTCTTTGTGGGTTCGATTGGGACCTGAATGCAGCCATTCCGGTTTGAATGGCTCTACCTCTTAGCAGCATGCTATGTCTCCAGTAGATGTGAGCCACATGGTCTGCAAGTCAATCACTTGAAATGTGCGAACATACTTTCAAATCAGTTCGGATGATTGATGAAGCACTCCTGGCTTCTGGGCACCAATGGCTGAGTGTATTGTCTGTCGGTTCTCTTGTGGGGTTGCCACAGAAAACAAAATATTACTTCCTGATTGCCAATGCCAAGTTCATGCTGGACGAAGAGGAGCACTTTCAAGAGCTAATGCAGGAGCGCGGACGCAACTATGGGGAGCGTAACAAGGCCAGGGACTTTTGGCTGGTGATTGAACCTCAATTCCTGGACAATTTCCCAAAACTTGCTGACCGCCTCAACCGACCAGCCGTGGCCCTTGTCTCAACTGATCCTGTCTGGATCACGTAGGTGCCATCTCCCAGAGCTTTGTGTGCCCTTTGTGTACTGCTTGGGTCTCTGTTTTGTCTTTGCTTTACTCTTCCATCAACAGTCTCTTTCTTGTGTTGCACCCTTCTCCACTGCATGTCCCGGAGATTTCTAGGAGATTTCTAGAACCTAGTTTGTGGTGCACATGCGGGAAGCTGTAAAGACTTTCTTCTGTACTTTCCACCTTTTGCAGGTTCATGAAGCTAAGGCTGGACCGAGTTCTCAAGGGAGAATACGAAGCTGACACACTTGCTGAGGCATTGGCTGGAAATTCAGTTGAGCTCAAATTTGAAAAGCCAACAATCTGGAAGGCTCCCTACCCCAAATATGAGGGCGAGTGGTGGACCCCCTTCTTGCTAGAGGAGGCCTAATTTATAGTCTTCAACAAAGCATTACGGTAGCTACTTCATACTGCAGGTTGACTCTTGGGTTTAGGTCCATCAGGGGCAGCTGGTTAGCAACAGAGGAACTACACCTTTAAGTAGAAAAATTTGTGTTGGGTACAGATTGATATCAGAGTGAGTCCATGGGTTTGAGTTCAAGGCTTGGCCACAGAGCAGAGAGGCAGAGACAGAGAGGGTGCCAAATACAGTGATGGTGAAGCAGGCAAAGGGGTCTCTAGTTCATGGGAGATTTAAAACGCCATTCAATGACACAGTCACCTTTGGTTTAGCTGTTGTGAAGGAGTAAAGGATGGGGGTACGTTTTCAGATTCTTGTAAGATGTTTGTGGCTGCTTCTTCAGCATAGTTGATCTGACAGTAACCTGCATTGCATTCAGTTGAAGGCCTCCTTGGAAATTTAGAATCGTGGCTGAAAATTTCCTCTGTAAATTTGAGTACTTCCATGTCCAGAAAACCCCATTCCACAGATTCCACATTTCTGCCCCAGGGACACCACATTCCATCTTTTGCCCTGCGAATTGGCAGAATCTGCCTTATTCAGCCATATTTTTACAGCAGGAACTTTACTTCTTACACAAAAAACTGGCTACAACTATCTTAAGGCAGCTGTGAAAGAGATCTCAATAAAGGCAAACGTCATGGCCAAGTGCATGTTATCTGCATGTTCGTGTGCTTCCTATCTTCCACATATTGGAGGCAAAACATACACAGATTGACTCCTAAACGTTAACTTTTGTCAGTAATCTGCAGAGAAGTGCTTAGGAGTGAACAAAACTTATTAGTCGCCAGACTAAGCACAAACTAGTTGAATGTTTGAGGAGCAAATGTACCGCCCAAAGCCCTGACATAAATGCCCAGATTCCATAAAAGAGGGAAGGAATAAGCAGTTTAGCTTTGGAGTAGGACCTGCTATAATAGACCGGTGTGGAATCACCAATATTACTTAGGGCTCTGTTTAGTCAACTTCAATAGATTGAAGGCACCAAAGGTGGTGTGACTAGGCTACAGGGGGGCCAGTGGTACATGAAAAGGCTTGTCATGGAGCACAGGGTAAAAGCCACTAGTGAACTTTCTTTCCCTGCAGTGCCAAAGAGACTTGAGCCCCAGAGGCCGCAACTACAAAACATGACAGATGTGACAGATGACCTCTGGAAAGGCGCTTACTAGCCAAGAACACACTCTTTGAACTTTTGAAGGCACTTCAGCGCACTAACGAAGTCAGATTCATCTAGAGCTATCACAAACCGGCAATAATCTGGGATGCCTGTCCATGAACTGCTGCTCACAGAGAGGCCTGTGGTATGCATAATCACTTTCCGGATGTTGTGACTACCAAGTTTTTCCTCCCGGAACGAGCCCCCCTTTACAATCATCCCTTCATATGCAGATGGCCTAGCGACCATAGACACACCTCCACATGGCTCAATGACCGCCCATCCACAGTCTGACAGCACCTGAATCCAGCAATGTAACCAAAGTGTTAGCTGCATGTGAAACAATAACATTAAGGTAAAGGGAATGGGGAAAGAGATCTCTCATGAATACTGCTCTTTCCTGAACTTCGTTTGCAGAATTGTCATTTCTATATGGGCTTTGCAAAGAAAACTTCTCGGTCATAACCATCCCAGATAAGCACTACGTGTCCGCTAAATCTTTTGCCTTCCACAAATGAGATCAACTGTTGTTCTTACAATCTAACTTGAAGTTGAAACAAGTCACATGCACCATTAATTGCAACAAGACAGATGGCTTGCTGCAGGCAGTCAATAGGCATCTGGGCACTCAGGAAGACAGATATTAATAGGCAGACAGTTACAACTCATACCTTGCATAATTGCTGGGCTCTGCGCTGAAGTGTGTGCTTCTGCTGCTCCAACCCATTGATGAAAATGCTAGACTTCCGGTCCAACATCCCCAACAGTTTTTTGACCGTGTACTTGAGGGTGCCATGTGGCCGGCTGATTGTGGGTGCATCCTTGAAAGCTTCAATGTATACTGGGTCTGCCACAGCTGCATATCCAAACTCCAGCCCTCCAGTCATCATTGCAGTGGAGAAACCCCCTAGTAGAGCAACAGCATATGAAGAGTTCTCATAAGATCCTGAAACCACTTGCTCTAGGTTCCACTGTGCATGGTCATTTTTGTCACAAAATTCCAGTCCAGAATATGATGTATCCAGAATCACCCGAGCACCATGATGCTTGCAAACAGTAAGAATTGCACAAATATCAGCTTCGGTGTAGATGGCCCCTGTTGGATTGACCGTGGGGCCTGAGAGGTACAGCCATGGCTTTTGAATGCCCTTTAGAAATGGGTCAATCTCCTTTGCAGTAGCCTTGAATGAGTTGGAAGCATCTGTTGGCAAGGTCTTCACCTTTGCTTCAAGAAACTTTGCAGCAGAAAAATAAGTCCCATTCGATCCCATTGGAAAGACGAGTGTCCCATCCTCCTCCACGCAAGCAAGCACCAACTTTGTAAAAAGGGAGGTAGAACTGTCACTCAGGACTAGTTCTCTGCAGTGTGTCAGAGGAAGCCCAAAACTGCTTCTTACAAACTCGATGATTTCCGGCTTTGGGTCCATCTCTGCTTCTGCGATGTTCTGCCGTGCAAAGCCTTCAAAAACTGACACCTTGACTGCTGAAGGCACTGGGAGTGCATTTTCGTCAAAATCCATGCAAATTGGCGGCGGCTCTTGGGCAACAGTGACATTCTCAACTTCGCTGATTGCTGCTTTTGCATTTTCCGAGACCTTAATGAATGGAAACTGCTTGTCTTCCTCCCTGGGCAGCCTCTGAAAGAAGATACAACAGAAGCGCTTATTGGTCTGAGAATGATGTGATACTGGCCACCACTGCCTCATTGGAATGGGCAGTCTCTCAACATTAGTTACCCAATGAACATAAAGGCTAGTGTAGCACACTAATGCTTTGAGAGAGGAAATGGATCGGCATCAAAATAATAAAAATGCCCAACCAAGTGGTATTTTGAAACATAAAGTTGGTATCTATACTGCCAGTCACACCAGAAATCATGCCTGGAAGAACAACAAGAGAAGTGAAATGAAATGGTGCTTTATAACGTCCGCGGAAAGCTCATAGAGCTATGGGACAAAATGGAAGAAAACATGAGAGGAAACAAAAAACCCCCCCCCCCCAGAGCCAGAGATAAAAACTATTGTTCGAGAGAGAAAGAGAGCAGATAGACCATGCACAAGCCCACAGACAAGCATTAATATACAGAGGGAAACCAAAGCAAATAGAAGAGGTGGGCAGCAAACCTGTTCAGTGGTGTGCCGATCAGGAAGCTGGAAGCTCAAGAGCTCATGCAGGAGGCAGCCATAATAAAATTGGCTAGAGATAGCTGTACGGCCATATGTGAGGTCTCCTGTCTTGGTCAAGGTTTCCAAGAGGCTCTGATTTTCTGAGATCAGGAATGCCACTTCAAGATCCGAGTAAACCTAATAAAATGCATCCACCCTCCACGAGCGTCAGCCAAATTCAGAATCAGAATCTTTTACTGTCATAACAGAAGTGATGCCAAATGTGCTGGTTTTGTTACCGTCAGCTTCTTATAGAGCTATTGCCCTTTGCAAAGAGACAATGAGTTAACGGTTAGAAGAAACACGAGGGCAGCTGGACAGCTTCTTGAATGGAAGGATATTCCTGCCTGCCTGCCTTGCCTACTGTACAAGAAAGATTCTTGCAGTAGACTTTCCTTGATAGTGTCCATGGACCACTGAACAAAATGAGTAGTGAATTTTTCACCTGGTTTTTGACAAGGCCACAAATGATGGTGGCATGCTGCGGAAGTGCATGGGTTGCCATGAACTGCAGTACACCATTAGATCCTGGCAAGCTTGAAAGCTCCAGGTGGTCCGAGATGTCCAAAATCAAGCGTGCCCCAATGCTGGAGGTTGCTTCCAGAAGTTGCTCAAATGCTGTAGAAGTCCGCATTTCAAAATCAGCAAGGCTTGTTATCACAATCTGAGGCTTCAGATGCTTCAACAAACTCACCACTAAGTCCGACCGATGAGGAGATTCCACTACTGTCACTGTATCAAATGATTGGCGAGTTGTCCCATTGCCGACCTGAATTGACCAAAGTAGGTAGCAAGCATCTCCTATTAGCAATCTGCTTATTGAGCTTAAAAGCTCCGGCGAACACTGCTATATTCTTTCAAGATGGAGCACTATTCTATGAAAATCTCCAGCACTGCCAAATAGAGCTCCGACCATGAAATGGTGTGGGGAAGTGAGTAACAAACACCGTACCTCAGCTGGCAACGCAGTGATCCACTTTTTGGGCAACCACCGTGTTAGGCTGGCATCCACCAGGGCCAATCGCGGCGAGAACACACGGAGTAAGTTCTCAATAGCCACTGCCCTTGAAGGCAGAACCACCATACTCTGCAGAATTCAAAAACAGTGACCAAATGACCGAGACACAGGGAATGCAGTAGTGGTAAAATATAATGATCACATTCGTTCACTAGTTGCAAGTGCAAAAAGTTACAGAGCCAGAATCCATGTGTAAACTGTTCTCTAGAGCACCAAATGTAGGAACCACGAAAAGGGCTGGGATTGCAAAAAAATTGTAGTTGGACTCTCATTTTATCACTTGGATGGTCCTTGTTATGCTGGTTTCTGTATGTGAGGGGTTTAAGCAAACTTTCTTTATAAACCCTTAAGGGACAGCGCAATTTTAGTGGTAAAGACTGACTTACAGTGGGAGTTAGAGGAATCCGGTGATAGATCCGCATGAACCCTGCTATGAGGTTACGGAAGCGAGAACTTCCAGCAGGCAACTCGTATGGGAAGTAAGACAGATCCTCCAGTGTACGTGCAAGGTGAGCCAGGAAAGGAATCTTTTCCTCTGCAACTGACTCTTCCTTGAATGAGAGGTCCAATGCCCCACGTGTCTCCTGAAGTCCATCACTCAGGAACTTGAATATAGTCTTGACCTGTGAGACACAAGCTGTTAGAGGTGATAAAATAAACAAATGAATCACCGAAACAGTGCCAGGTGCTAAAAAAAAGATATAAGTCAGCATAAAATAACATGTAAACTGTTACAGGTTGATAAGACATAAAAGATGAAAGAGGGGGGTGGAGAGGAGAAACAAAGAAATAAATTTAGTACTCCAAAGACCAAAGGCCCTAGGGGTGCAGTAGAACTGCACAGTGGTGAGAGGGACAGGGGCTGGGAAATAGGCTTAGACGACAGAAGAGAAAAGAAGCAAGGGAGATCTTCACCTGGTTTGGCATCGTGAGACTGCACTCATATACAGATAATCCATGGGAGATCTCACCCCCAGACTTAAGGTAAGCCCAAGCTGTCCGAGCACTGATGGGCTCCTCACTGACACGTCCCATATAGAACTCAAAGCGGTGCCGTGTGTTCTTCTCAATCTCAACCAATGCCAAAATGTCTGTGTCCGCTGCCTAAACACACAGATTCTCCTTCATCACTGTCGCTTCAAAAGCAATTTATCCTAAAACTGAATCACGCACCTGACTCAATTGAAATTTTGGACTTTGGCCAAGATTGGAGTGGCCAGTACTAGTATTGGGAGGGAATTGGTATACAAGCCCAAATGCCAGTAAGCAAAGCCCTCAGAAGTTGTTACCACAAGCGTTTGATATTTCATTGACTATACCTCCAGTGGTCACTCCAGTTTTGCATCCATTGTAATGCCAGTAGACATTACACAAGGAAGCCTGCAAATGCTGTTAACCTTCACCAAAAGGCCAGGTCACAGAGTGTCTTGTTAGTTAGGAGGCAAGTACAGGTAAGCTAGTCCATGAGCCCTAAAGACACCAGCTACGGATTTATTTATGCAGTTAAATCCCAGCCAAAATGTGAAGCCAAAAACACAAATTATTCCTTACTTGGTTGACTCTGGTTTGCCATAGTTTATTGATGTGAAAACCTCGTCTGGTGAAGACGCGCTCACACACAGCTTGGCCAGGACGACCCCCCATGTTGAAAATCATCTTCCCCGAAGGCCTCACAATTGATATTCCTTCCTCTGCAGCCCTAGCTATCAAACCCAACCCGAACTGATCCTCCACAAATCCCTGCAATTGTTCATGTAAAGCAAGTAAATTCAAGTACATACATCTGTATTACCCATACCACTACACATGTGAGAGAGGTGTGCAGTAGACCATGCATTCTGAACCTTAGTATCCCCTGTTTGCACCAATCCAGAGAGAACCCAGCAAAAAGATGAAAACGTGATGGACTGTAGATACTATAATACTCAAGGTAAGAAACACAGTTAAGAAAGGAAGGAAGGGAGACCCACGCCATCATCCTCCAGCACTGCAGCTTAAGAGATAGGACCAAGGGGGTGAGGCCTGCAACCAATCCTAGATCACGAGTACAGTTGTTGCAGTACCATTTAACAGAAAATGTACTGGGTCATGAATAGCAAAAAACTGGATATGAAAGATGATGAAAGATGGAATGGCACTTATTTTATAATTTGGATGAGCAGGCGATTCACGTATATCCATGTAAGTGCAGAGTAAACTACAGACTAAAATTTGGAAAGTTACCAAATGAGATGTGGTGTTAACCTCAGGAGGGTCACTCACTGAGCAAGAGACACCCAACATCATCATGAATAGCAGTAACTGGCTTCTACAGCTCCCAATGGACTTCATCAGTTCCCAACATAATTTATGCATTATTAAATGCATGCTCGTTAAGTATGGACATATATTTCCTCACACTGTGTTCTCCCCTGAAGTCTGAAATGTAAAGTGGAAACTCAAAATAGAAGTCACAAAAGCGCTTAATCTCGTGTGAGAGTGTGTGTGTGCTGTGGAGAGAGTGAAAGGAAAAAACCATTCCAACCTACAGAAAGCCCAAAGAGCTCAAAGTGTATGAAGGCAGAACAAACAAAGTACTAGAAAACTAGGCCTAAATTGCAAGACAGTGCCTTATGGAGAAAGAAACAAAGGAGAGCTACAACTTTACGACATCCCCAGAAATAGAGCTAGAGTCAGAGAGAGAAACCTGAAGACCACAATAATTGCTGAGAGAATGCAAAAACTCTTCGCTGGCGTTTTCTGAGATAATTTTTGACATTGCCTCTGGATCAGGATTCAGGATCTACACAGGCACAGAAGGCACTTTCAGCAAACCCAGCTGAACCTGACATTATTGAACGTATTTACTGACTAGTCCCCTAACCCCACTGTGAAAAATGATCAATCCTCAGACCTTGATTCCTATGCCTTCAGAGTATTGACTTACATAGGTCTGGACCCTCATACATAATTAAAATAGAGAAATAGAAAGAACCTGGGGAATGCAACCAACCACACGATCCAGCATGACATTCTGCTCCCTGCAGAAACCCAATAAATCAGACACATGAAATTCCACCCTATCCAACAGAGACTTGTCCTCATGATCAAGCACTGGTGAACCATCTTCATTTAGCGCATTCAAATAGAGATTGATCCACGCCACCTTGATTGCCCTTGGATTTATATCGAGTCCATATACCTGTAATCCTTCCCAGAGTACACAGACAAGAACGTCATCGATCCTGGATAAGTTGCAGCGAAACTGTAGCAAGGTTTTCAACCTGCATACCAAGTACCACAGGTTCAGAGCTCATTGAGCATCTGAAAACTCCATGGAAATACCCCCTCAAAGAATATCAAACTGTCAAGGTAGAAACCAAAACTTGAGAACCTGTTTACAATCAGGTAGTGAACATGGGAAGTTTGATCTACTGAGCTTGAATGTAAGATTAACACTTGTTTTCGTACATCAGGAGGGGAGAGACCTGCCCCACACCCACCTAAAGGGGCAGGGACAGGGAGCATGAGTGCCACTGATTAAATTAGTGTATTGCTGGGACATCCTGCTACATGCACAATGCTAGGACAATTGCACACATAGATGTCTCACTCTCTCTTTTGTACATAAGCCGCTGCACAGAACCTCATTTGCTACAAAGAGGGGGAAGGGAGATGTGTGGGAGGTGAGGTAGTGGGACACTGCCAAATTGTCAGCTCTAGTGCTACAGATGATTAGATAGCTTGCCTTGCGAGGAGACCACCGCTCGGCAAGGGCAATGGATACCCAACCATTCCCACAGCCCAGCTCTGCTACATCCCGATCCCGGAATCCACTGTCCGGATGCCGGTTAATGCCTTCGAAGAATGTAAAAGACCAGTCCTCTGGAATAAAAATGCTTGGCAGCTCCAGTAGTGTCAGCTTCTGTCTATTCTCCCTGAATCCTGAAAGCAAAGACCAGTGACAATAAGTGCTGAGATTCAGTAGAGAGGATATTCAACTTGACCCTCAACACCATGCAGTGTATCTATGAATATGAAGTCTCCATGCATGTGTGTGTGACAGAGAGGGTGACAGAGAGGGAGAAAGATACCCTCACAATAATCTTTCATTTCATACAATCAACAACCCGCCCTGGTGTCAGCAGAAGCATGCTCACTTAGCTGAAGTCAACATAAACGAATTGTAAGAGACATCCTTGTTGTTAACTTGAGTAAGATTTGATTCATCATGATCCCGAGGAAAGAAAGGTGGTGCTTTAGGGTACCATCATGCTCAAATAATCGGCATCGATGAACAACCACCTTTTGCAATTTGCTTCCACTTGAGGCCCGGTAGTTAGGCATTGCTGCGAAGGTTTTAGTTTATATATATATATCAAGCCTTTGATGCAATATCTGGGTGATACTTGTATTACAACATGGGTCATTCAAGAAATTATTGACAGTTCACTAATCTGTATTGGCAGAGTAAGAAGATGGTGAAGTCTCAACAGGGGTTATAGAGGTGATCTTTCCAATATTCTGCTTAAAATAGAGATTGGCTTTCCCCAAACCCACTTGCTACAAACGAGATCAATATGAATCAAGTTGGTAGGTGCAAGGTTATCTATTGCTAAGAGCATGACAGACCCGAACTAGTATAAGCAGCATTTCTCACTGCAAGCACTGGATTGGAGCCATTCAAGACCATCTAGATCTGACTTGATAACCATCCTCTTTCATACAATAAATTCGAAGAAGAGATTAGCCCCGTGTTACATTCTTCTCAGTATGAGAACCATAAGGCAAGTTACACAATCTGGAAAATTAATATCCAGAAAATGATCTGACAGTACTTACCCGATGTATACAGTGAAATAATCCTGGTCGAGTTGATGTCGTCATGACAAAGACCCTCGTAATCAGAACAGAGCCTGACGGATCTAAAGAAAGAGGCACATTACGCTCCTGACTAGTACAATCATTTTGAGAGACGACAATGAAGAAAATATGAAAGAACTGACCAGCACAAATGTCATATTAACTGCGATCATTATTGGCCTCACCATGCATCTGACTGAACTAATTTTGAATAGTCTAACATCGGTGCAAATTAGGTTAATGAAATAAAAAACCAGCCAGAAGCGGCACCTTCATAATCCGTGAGAGAGAGTTGATGAAGGCGGAAGTGGAATACGGCCATGCTATCCACATCGAGCAGCTCCGTCTCCATATACCTCTCCAACGCGGAGAGGAGAACACGCGCACCCACCCTGGTTTGCACATTTTGCAACCTCTCCAGGACGACTTTGATCGCAGTGTACGCGCTGTCCCCAGACTCCTTGCATTGTTCTAAGAACTCCTTCACCTCCTTCTCGCTCATCTTTCCGCCCAACTAATCCTCCGCTTTGCAATGCTCTTCCGAGTCTCACTCACAGCAGAGATGATTCACAAGCTTGGCAAGAAGCCTGCATTTGCACAGGGAAATGGAGCTATGCAAGTCGAGCTTTCCTGGAGCTTAACGTGTTAGTGAGTCGGTTCCTTTTATTAGCGACATTTTAGTACGTCCTTAGTCGGAAGTAGGTGCGTTGCCATTACCAACTAACTAATGATCGTGACCACCCTGACGAATGAACGCTGTGGAATGTAACGTATAGGGGAAGGGCAGCTGATGAGGCCCTTCCCCGTTTACCACCCGAGTTCACGACGTTCGAAAACGCGGAAGGCCCTCATCAGCTGCCCTTAACAGGCGAAAAAACGAAAAAACCCAACCTGCCCCCTTCATGGCCCCCCCAAAATCGTCACCTTACGAATTCCATATAGGGATCTTACGTACTAGAGAACGCGCCCCCTTAGGGCGCATTATGGCACCTAATTCGTCCCTAGGTCTGGGCCGGTTCCCTGGCGTAAGGGAATTTTGGGGGCAGATTATGCGAGGCCTGTGTTTGGCTGCAGGCCATAATGAGCCGCTAAAAGTCAAACAGCCCATTAGGAGAGCAAACTGCCGATTAGGAATGCAGAGTGCGCCGTGGAGCGACAATCTTCTGCCTGCTAATTTGCCTCAAAATCCTTTAGGCCTGGTGTAAGAGCGTCCTTCCAAGTGGGGAGGAGCCCTGCCCGCAAAAAGAGGAGTTTGCCGAGCGCTTGGAGAAAATAGCCGGGTTCTCGAGCGTGTTTCCACGTATATGTGAAGCTCGGCGAACACGGGTGCTGTTTTTGGACTTCAGCGTGAGGTGGTAGAGGACATTGCAGGTCAGCGTGACTTTAGTGTGACGTGGCAGGGAAGTACATGCTGCAATCAATTCGCCGAACTCGTCCACCTAAGCACCCATCCCATTTTATCGGGCTGCGCTACAAACCTGGGAACTCGACGACCGAGCCTGCTGCCCCATACATGGAAGTGAGAAGTGTACCCGGCCATTTTTGTCCGTTTCCTCCTTTAAACGGTGGGCTGGGTACATGGAAGGCTGCTCTAATAAGGTGTCTCCTTCTGTCACGATGAAACTTCCCATCTAAGAAGGTAACAATTTTAACAAAGGGAATTTCTAGGTGGTTTTTACGTCGATGGACGGAGTATTGGTTCTACCACGGATGTAGTGGTAGGGCAATTCGTCTCACTGTCAGTTGGAAGGAGACACGTGTCAGACCGAGTAGGGTCAAGCCAAATTATCTTTATTGGCCCTGCCTTCCCAAGGCAAGAATCGATTCACAAACCCATTAGTTCAAGACAGGTATACATGGAATATCTACACATCCATACTTACAGATGAATAATTGAAACATGATGTAGTTCATACAGTCAATAGTCTAGACAAATGACTGTCCATTAACACAAAGAGTACTAGTTGCAAAAAATTGGCAATCCCAAGTAGTGGATTCATAATTACAATAGGGTAGGGCTTGCACGTATTCCATGCATTTGTTGAAAATTAATTCAGCTAGGCTTGCTTGGATAGTTTTGTTTTTTCTTTTATTCTCTTTGTTTTTGGCCAAGAAAAGGAACTTAGCCCCATTAATCAAATTATGCGAGGAAAAAATAACCTTGGGGGCATGGGCAGACAACAACCATGATGGGGCATAAGCAAGAAAGGCCACCGCCTCACAAATTTTAAACAATCAAAAGGCAACAATAAGTACTCAATAACTGTTTGGGGAAATTTTGAAGGTAAAAAAAATGGAGACGGTGGGAGCAACCAATGGGGAGATGGGAATAGGTGCGGGAGAGCAAGGGGAGGAAGACTTATGTCCAGGCGTCAACTATGGGGTTGTGGACATGTGGCGCGGTCCAGCCTTCTGGAAGGCTCGACCGCAGCTTAACAGGCTGATATGGTCGAACATTAATCCTCGGATTGTGTGTCTTTGCCTTTCCCGTCTCAAAAATGGCAATGGTCATAATGTCTTATACGCCGCCCTAAGAAGATATATAAAGGAGGGGAGGGTTGTTGCTTGCGTAACCTCTCCTGCCTCCAACATATTATGTAGCACCTAAATAGCACCAAGGGCCTCCACTAAAATATGGAAACATCGAACAAGTATCATCACTACTAAATTATATATTAGTTCAATAAGGATTCTCATTGAAAGATAATAGCGCCTTCAATGCCCATGTGTGTGGCTGCGGCGGGGCCCGCGTGTAGGAGAGGGGGTATGGCAGGGTGGGGCGCCCCTACCCGTGGGGTTCAGTCTGCTGGTCTGAGTCTGTCGGGACCCGGCGGGCGGGCTGAGTCCATGCAAGCCAGTCTAGTCTGCTGGGGCCAACAAAACACATGAAATATGTAGATAAAGCATTAGTTATTTTGAGGGTTTGCAAAAAGCAGCGAGTAGTGTGGTGGTTAAGAGCAACTCATAATAAGCATGAGGTTTGGTGTTCAATTGTTAGACTATACTATGGCAATAATGCATGCTATTAAATAGATATTTTGTCTGGTTCTGCTGGAGCGTTTGCTAGTCTGCTCGTCAGTCCGCCCGAAGGTTAGAGCGAGTCCGCTCGAAGGTTGGAGTTAGTTTGTTGGAGGGCCTGCCAGTCCGCTCAAAGGTTGGAGTCAGTCTGCTAGAGGGTCTGCCCAGTCCGCTACAAGGTCCGCCGCCATAGAAGAACAGGACTTGGAAAAATTTCACAATCCGGCAGACCCAGTGAATGGGCGGTGGGTTTATGAGCTCACCCCAGGGCCATACTGGCGGGGCCCATAGGCGCATTGAAGACACTATTATCCTATAATGAGAGGCTTCAATAAGTACCTAGAAGTATCTCACTCCATACTTTGCGGGTAGCAATAATTAATGGGGGAATGGTCAGAAATAGAGAGCGAGTGGGAGGAGCCAATAGGGAGCTTACAATGGAGGTGGGACTAGGGGTTTTTTTGGGTAGTTAGCCCTTAAACGCCCACCACCCTAGTTTGACTTTTTCCAAAAAGTCGAGCCCTGCACAAAAAATCAGGCATAACTTTCAGAGAAAAAAAAATTAATCACAATATTGTGACTCCCGGGCAACGCAACAAAGGGGAAGGAGGGGGGGGTCCATCCCTCACCCTGCGTCCTGGGGCAGTCGCAAGGACGTCGCCCATGGCCAGAAATAGCCACGCGCCGACACATCGCACCCTGGGACATTAAAGCCCCCGCTCTGCGATGCCTGGACATCGCAGATGAGGTCTATTCTGCCTAGGGGACTAGCGACGCCCTGGAATCGCCATGACGTCGCTGCCATCTGGGGGCATCGCTAGACCCCCATGGGTAGGGAGGTTCGCTGGCAACGCCCGGGAATCGCAAGGACGTCGCAGCCCCCTCGGGCCGTCGCTAGCTCCATGGGAGGGCACATTTGTACGCGTCTTCAATGTCATTCAAATTATACGAGCCAGTCTCTTGACCAGCCTCAAGAGACAATCACTTTTGAAGAACGGATTTTTCAAATTTGACTGAGTACCCCCAAATGAATCGTGGGGTCTCTGAAGTTGCATGGATTAGGCTACCAGTTGGGATAGTACCCTGGTGGATTAGTGGGAATTGCCTTTCACAATGTTCACATGTGTGAATAATTGTACATTGTTGTTGGCATTTCATTCTTGGTCAAGAAAGTATACACCTGCTGTAGTAGCGAAGATATTGGAGACGTGTAACAACCAAATGAGGATTTTGGTTTTTTTGTCACCCTTCAAACTTTTGAGGGCAATCAATTTACATCACAAATTGAATGGCCAGGTGCCCTGAAAATTGAGCAGTCTATTACCCGCCCCATGGCTGCTTCACAAGGTCTTATACTAAACTAAAATGGACAGGGAAAGCCAGGCCTTGGACGCTCCAGTGTCATCGCCAACCCCAGTATGTATACGGTTCTGTCATTACTTCCCCTTGCCACATACAAAGCATGCAAAGTACTCACCCAAGCAGGTGCCGATTCCTGGCAGCGGGCAGAGTAAAGTGCTTGGGGTCGACACCTCCTAGCAAACTGTAGCTTGCTAGTGACCTCACCTGCGTCAAGCCACGACTAACCACACTTCAGCATGGCAACATGTAAACAAATGGGAAGAGTTTGAGGAGTGAGGGAAAGGGCAGAATGAACAGACCTATGAACACTGGTGTTTAGCTCATACACAGAACCACCAAGGCGAGGCAAAAACGAGGCATTAGGAGCCCAAGAGGGAACAAACATTTTTCTAATTATTTGTGTTTGTTATGAGTTTGCCTCCATGTCTTGGTTCGAATGATGTCTATAGAACTTAAACGCTCAAAACTCTCGGACTGCAGCACGTAGAGAGTGACTCCCACATTGGCTATGGCGCACACCACCACAGTGACTCGTTTGCAGGTGCGAGATAGATCTGCAGCTGCACAAAAGCAATAAAACGCATACACTTGTGTAAGCTAATTCCCCTCTCTTCCTCTATATAATACCGAGAGGCACATGTACACACAACATTACTCAATATCAGCCATGTTGATGGTTTGGCAATTCCCAAATGCACCACGCTGCTTGAGAATAAACTAGGAAATGTGGAGCAATGCAAGTTCAGTCACGGGCCCAACTTGGCCACCGGTTCTATCCCTGTTTGCAGAAACATTGTAATGAAAGGACAACTGGCAATTTCTGCTGCCAAATCACTCAGCAAAGATTCAATAAATAGTCACATAGCAGGATGCCCATCCTTAAAGCAGCCATCCCCTTATCTGCCTTCCTCACATGAGAACATCCACCAATCATTAGACCTCCCATACTGAGACCGCGTCGGATAATTACAGGGGGGGTGTGACGACCAGATTACAGCAACTCGATAATAAAAGAGAAAAAAACGAGAGGCCGTGCTCCGAGAGAGAGAGAGAGAGTCTTGTTACCTACTGGAACAGCTTCACATGCAAGCCCTCTTGTGTGCGTTGCTTTCGTCTATAATCTGGAGATCTTGGAGTAATCTGTGAAAGAAACCAAGGAGCAGCTGAGCAGCCAGAGTCTCAACCCTCGACCCAAGTACCTTGCAAACTCTACGGAAAAGACCTTGCGCTGCATCTTACTTTCATGCCCTGCTGATGAGGAACAGCCTCGGTACAGACAGTACAGTAACCTCAGCTTTTGCAAAGCCAAGCAAGATTCTACCTTCACTGAACAACTAGGGTAAAATATATTCACCTTGTCCTTCTGGAGCCAACCGTTCGTGGCGATCAAGGATAGACGCAATGCAAAACACAGTAGGAGTTAAACACCGAGCAAAGTCAACAATAGTGGCGAGGGCCTGGATGGCGCCTCGCACGGAGAAGCTCGAAAGTGCGGGTGAACAGCGCCTCCCGAGTGCCCCCTGCAAGATGCGCGGAGTCCGGCGCACAAACCAGCGAGGGAGAGGCCACGGTTTGCATTGAGCACCACAACTGTTGAGAGCTTCCAGCTTGCAAGGTGAACGATTGCGGGAAGGCCCAAAGCTTGCAATGATGGCGGGAAAGCCCGAAGCTTACGTGACAATCGCAGATCGTACTTACACTTGAAAGGTCCAGGGAAACGTAGTGTGGAGACACTCTTGTCCCTCGCGATGCGCCTATGTGCCACCGTCGGTGCCAGGATGTACTATTTTTATCGGGCCTGTAGAAGGTCTCCTTAGTACAACAACCAAGAACGGGCAGAATTCAAGAAAACAAAACTTGCAGCCTTCCTAAGGGCCCATTAAACTTCTAATGCAACAGGACCCAACACGACCGCCAGCCCCCCATGCCCAAAAGTGATTGAACCAACCAACCAAAGAATCAAAGCCGAGTCCCCCAAGTTCCCCATTCAACAAGAGAAAGACCAAAGACCTCTGCCACTGCCCCCAGCCCCCCATGTGCAAAAGCGAGAATATGAACCAACCGCCAAAAGCCAGCCCCCAAGTCCTCGATTCAACAAGACAAAGAGCCAGAGACCTGCCCACATGCAGCCAAACGAGGATACCAACCAACCGCCCAAACGCAAAACCCAACCCCAAAGTTGCCCATTCGACAAGACAGTAAGCCCACCCCGATGCCCCAACATCACGCCCACCCCTGCCCACAGTACCCAAAAACATATTGCAGACCTGCAGCACCATTCCCAAGCTACCGCATCAACCCATACACAGAATAGTCACTCTTACACACCAATAGCACCTCCCTGCCAACAACATATACAAAACTGTCAACATCATGCAGCACATCATATGAGCTCGCATCCTCCTGAACTGGCATGCAAAGAAGGCCGCACTTCCTAGTGCTACACAGAATACCATGAGAATCTATTCACCGAGCCCGAATGCGGTGGGCATCACGCCAAAACAACCCAAGGCACATGAACGGCCCCCCACATTGAGGACAGTAATAGCGGAGTTCTCTTGCGGCACTGTCCACACAAACGCCGAAGAGGGCTATGCAAGCACTGGTGCACATGGGCATGACTGCCAGTATCATAAATTGAGGTCATCTCCAAGCTCGCCCATGTGCCAGCAGTCAACGACTGTGCCAACACCAAATTGAACTGCAGATGGGAGATGGGACGCTTACCAATGTGCCTTATCTGTGCACAGTGCAAGACATAAGCATTCACCATGGTGGTGTCCAGCAGAAAGAAAAAGAAGCGATGCCACCACTTCTTTGTCTTCAGTTGGCAGCTATATGCCCCACGCAGCTGGTCCTGCACGTCCACACCCCGCATAAACGTTGGGTATTGCACATGCATAGGCACCGATGGAACATGCACTCTATTGTTGCCCACAAACCGGCGAACAGTGATTGGGGAATTCGGCCCACATGCAGGTCGAGCCGCCGATGAAATGAGAAACACTGCCTTTTTATCCCACCACAACACAGCAGCGATCTGCGCCCTTGAAGAGTGCATCTTGAACCAACTATCACCTTGCATAACGGTCTTCATCTTTTTCTTTCTAAGCAAAGCAGCAGGCAGGCCCTTCCTATTCAACCTCACAGTGCCAGTGGCCCATGTCCCAAGATGGGCCATGTCATAAAACAGTTGGGGTGAGGTGAAAACGTTATCAGTCACCACCACATGGCCCAATCCATGCAAGGGTCCAATCAAATTCGTGACCATGTCGTACCCTTCACCTTTACCGCTTTTGTGCCTCACTCCTGCAGGGCCTCCATTCTTGCGGCCACAGTACACATCAAAGTCATACACATAACTAGACTTGGCATCCGCCAGTGCCCAAATTTTGATGCCCCACTTCACGGGCTTCTTTGGCATGTACTGTCTAATTCCACAGTACTTGCATCCACTGTTACCATTTTGCCCAAATTCCAGTGCAACTTGCATCTACTCACCACCTCATCGCAGGTCCACCGCACCTTGCCAAGTTTGTCATACAAGGGGCTGCTACGATCAGAAATCAACAAGGCATTATCCACAAGATGCAAGCAGCAGAGAATGGCCTCGAACATGTCCCTGCTCATGACCTTCCTAATCACTTGGCATGAAAAGAAAATTTCGCTCAACTGCCAATAGCACCTGGTCTTCGACAGCTTCTTCATGCCCATGAAGAGACAAATACCTACCCAAGCTCTTAGCTCGGGGACAGTGAGAGGCACCCATGCAGACCCACCCCGAGTACCAATTCGGACTTGTTCGCCAGCGTAACGATTTGTCTCCCTGCAAATGCGCTGCAGCACAACCAACCTCCAAAACAAATTAAAAAAAGACAAGATATTGGCGCCTCTCATGGCCGCCACTACTGGCCCAGGCTCAAGTCCTAGAAAGGCCTCCCTATCCCCCAAAAAAGTTGTGTCCGTGCCAGTGTTTTTTTTTTTCACTTTTCCTCAATCGTAGGCAGGACGACATGTAGATTCTACCCAGTGCCCATATGGCGAGACTAACGAGGTGACCTAGTTAGAAAAGTGGCTATATTACAGGTGTCATATTTTAACAGGTCCACGTAGGACAAATCTGGCTCCTGATATTTGACCATTGGCGCTTTCTGGCGATTTTTTAAAATTTTACTCTCGTAATTCCTTAGTAAAAGTAGCTGACCCATTTTCCAGTCGAAATCTGGCGATTTTTTGCCAGATTAAAAAACACTGGTCCATGCACTCCCATTCCTTTGCAGCAAACAACTCGGCAAATGAGACACTATTCTCTTCATCCACATCCTCTAACTCCATACCCCTAGTGTCCCAGTCATCATCTATCACACTATCACCCTCGTAGGCATCATTGGCATCTATGAAATCATTGCCTTCATCTCTCAGATTGGTGTCAGCAAAGTCGTATGCAAGGAACTCAAATGGTTCAGACCAATCCTCACAAACATTGGCTGGCAACTCCAACACACCCTTCTCCCCCATGTCAACGACTAACCACTTCATACTACCCTTATGAAAGGTTTCAAGGACAAGACCATGCACCTAGGCATTCTCACTCTGCATCCTCACTTTCCACTCCCAAGTTACAATATGATGGCAACTTTGCCTAATACTAGAAGATGCACCACACATAGTGTCATCGGGCACTTCTGACCATTGTGGCATATCATGGAAAGACTCTGCCCCAAAACCTTCACCACTAGAAAGACAATTGGGCTGCAATGCACCTAAAGGGGATCTGCATAGGCTAGGCAACACAAATGCCGACACAGGCGGGGGACTTGTGCAACCCCCTGGTGCCTGCAATCCCATCCCACAAACCCTATCACATTTCCTCTGAACAGGAAGCCTCGGGGGAGGCGACCTTATACTCTCCGGAACCTGGCGTTTCCCTCTCGCTGCCATCTTCATTTGCTTGAGTATCGGCCTCAGGCCAGATGACCTCTCTCAACACGTCGTTCACTTTGTCACTAAAGCCTAGGGGATCCCCTTCCTCCCTCCTCTCTTTCCACCCAAGGAACTAGCTCCCTCTTGTCTTTTGTTCCCCCACTAGTGCCCTCCCCCGGCTACACCTCTCTCCTTCTACGCCTCTTTCTCTTTCGCTCCCTCTCCTGGGCCTGTCCTTTCCCCTTCCCCTCGACTACTCCCCCCCCCCCCCTCCACTACTTCCCTACCCTCCTTGATGATTCGGGGAACCTCATGGACACGACGTCTTTTCCTCTTCCTCTTACCATCCCCACGGGTAGGCACCGCCACTGTCCCTGCTTTGTCAGTGGCAATCCCATTGCTTGCCACAAGCTTAGCCACGAATGCGCCAAGCTCCTGAACACAAAACCCACAAAATTAGAAACAAACCAGAAAGAAAATGAAAGGCAAAGGAAAGAAAATGAAAGTGAAGGAAAGAGGCTCACCTTTGCGTCCATGACCTCAATGTTGCCCTCGGTCCCCGCTTGTGTGCACCCCCCATAAGGCCCTCTCGGAATAAGGGTGGAAGCCTGTCCCATGCACCCAATAGGCTCGCAGGCGGCGCCCCAAAGTCCAGGGTCTTCTTCAATGACCGTTCAGGCGACGGACTTCGCAAGGGGCCCTCCAAAGCTAGTGTCACCCTCTCCTCTTCCCCCTCCCTTTCCCGTGCCCCCTTATTTCCCCTCTTCCTCTTCTTGTCTTCCTCCCTCTCCCCTTTCCTCCTCCTCCACCTCATTGCGGCCTTTTGAAGCCTCCCTCTTCTCCCAAGGTGAGGAGGAACCCACCCCCTTCTGACCCCCCCCCCCCACCTTATAGGCCCTCTTGGCTGCAGAAGAAAGGGAAAAGGCATTGGCGGTGGGGCTAAGATCAAGTTGCCCATACCTGGCGCCAGATCTGAGAATGCGCTTTCCCATGTAAAAGTCAGGGCGTGGGGTGGCGTCCCAGCCTGAACATTGGGTGCACCACCCTCATGTGGAGGCTCATCCTCAGCCTCTTTCGAGGGCGTGGAGGCCTCAATGGCCTTACGGCTTGGTCCTCTCACATAGCCGCCTATAGGGCTGGTGAGTTTGGACCAAGTGGACCGTATCACACGCCGTCAATGACGGGAGCGTTGTCAGGCTTGCCTACCTTAGCGGCATTTCTGCTCCTTCGCCGGCGCCTTCACCTTGTCCTTCGCCATACTACGAGCTTATCCCTGTGCCCACAACACTACTACCCTGTGATTTCACACGCCAAAAACAAACAAGGCCTGACCCTCCCCCTTCCCCTCTCTCCCTCTCCCTCTATCTTTATGTCCTTCTCCATCTCCCCATTTCTCTCTCTGCTGATAAGCAAAAAAAGAGAAGAGGAGGTGGGGGGGGGGGGGGGGGGGGGGGGGGGCTGAGCACCAACACTTGCTGCTGCTGTCAGTCCCCCGCCCCACCATTCCAAAAAGCGAAAAAAAAAAAAGGTGGGGGGGCTGAGCAGCATCAGCAAGTACTTGCTGCTGCAGCTCTCAGCGTCCCCCACCATTGCCAAAACCAAAAAATGACAGGTCGGGGGGGGGGGTAAGACCAGCAACAGCAAGTTGCTCTCAGCACCCCCCCCCATTCCAAAACAAAAAACGAAAAGGTGGGGGGGGAAGTGACTGAGCAGCAGCAGCTGCTGAGTCACCCCCCCCCCCCCCCTTCTTTTTTATTTTTCTTCCCTCATCTCTCCCCTCTCTCCCTCTCTCCCTCTCTCTCCCTCTCTCCCTCTCTCTCCCTCTGTCCCATCATGATGTGGAGAGAGAAGGACTGTTGAGGGGGAAACCAAAAAAAAAACGGTGGGGGGGTGGGGAAGTGACTGGAGCAGCAGCAAATTGCTGCTGCTGCTCCAGTCACTTCCCCCCCCCTTTTTTTTTTTTTTTTTCTCTCTCTCATCTCTCCCTCTCTCTCCCTCTTTCCCCTCATCTGTCCCTCTGTCCCATCAAGATGTGGAGAGAGAGGGAGAGAGGGAGAAAAAGGGAGTGATGAGGGAAAAAAAAAAAAAAAAAAAAAAAAAAGTGGGGGTTGGGGGGGGGGGTGACTCAGCAGCAGCAGCCTCTCAGTCCCCCCCACCTTCTTTTTTATTTTCTTTCCCTCATCCCCTCATTTCCTTTCCCTCGCTCCCTCTCTCCCTCTGTCTCCCTCCTCGGAACTGGCCGGTGTTGCATCTTTTCATGATTTTCCATTTATAGCAGATGGATTCTAAAAGGTGTTTTCACCCGACTTGTAAAGGTTTTCTATCCATACCGGAAGAATCACCTGGGTGGACACTAAAGTACCTTTAAAAAGGACCAATAATTTTTCATTCCTCTTTTATTGACTTTCATCTATATCAGATGAGTCATCAGAGAATGAGGAATTACCTCCATAAGGGTTATGACACTAGCATCCTATCTATAATTTTTTCCATCCATGCCGGATGAAAAATACCAGGATCTGAATTCGTTTTATTCCCCCTTTATGCTTTTTTTTCCGTACTGGATGAGGCTTTCTCTTAAAGGATGACGAATTACCTGTTAGGATGAAAAACCGCTGCCCTGGATGATGGATACTACTTTTTCATCCTACTGATGGACCTCATCCAAACAAATGAACCTATTTATTTTTTCATCTGGACCGGATGAAAAAAACAGCTTATGATGGCCATGGAGATTTTTTTAATTACCCTTAATTATTGCTAATTAAGGAGTGAAACCCTAACTCCTACCCTATAATCTACTGTTTAAACCTAGCTAACGGATGACATCCGTCGGGTTCTTAAGAGAAAGGGTATTGATTATTCATCCTCCGGATGAAAAATCGGGCTCTGCCCTAGGGTGTCTCTCCCGCTGTCAGCTGCATTCCTCGTGCTGCTGAGCTCGCGAGTTATGGCGTCTGAGCTCTGCTACTACCCTGTCTGCTGCTTCATGCCGGACGAGCTCCTGGGGATGCGCAATGGCGGCGTCTTGTCTCTTCTCACAGGCGGGAGAACCCGTTGTGATGGCATCGTCCCTTTCCCTCCTCTGGCTTTTATGTTTCGCAGCGGCGCTTTGGTGGGGAAGTATATCGATCTCTCTCCCTTCTTAGACCTAGCATTTGTATGCTTTGCTTCTCCTTAGCTGTGCTTGACGTGGCGTGTTGGTGGCGATGGCGCAGTGTTACCTTCCCCAATCGCTCAAGGCTTTTGGCGATTAGGGTTCCTTTTACTTCATATCTTTCTCTCTTGTTTTTTGGGGTTCTTAGTTGACATCGATAACAAGTGTAGGGGTCTGTGATTCACCCGGGGTTCCACAATCCTCACTAACCCATTGGTTTTTGTGGGGGCTTGTGATGGGACCAGGTGAGGATCCCTACCTACTTTGAATTCTCTTGAGCTTGCAGATAAGGATGTGTGCAAAAGGAACATACTGCTGCTGCCTGCAGCCCCGATTTCGGCCCGCTTGCTCCCGGTTTGACATGATGATGCTTGCTTTTGACTTATCTTTTGCGGCTGCTGATGGAGCACTTTGGCCTGGCAGCCTTGTCTCATGCAGCACTACATGTGAATCCTACCTTGTCTTGAATCTTTGACAGCTTTGCCTGTGGATTTTATTTTTTTTTGGCCTTAAAAGAGGATTGATGGTGTAAGGGACAAGTCATAAGTGGTTGTTTGGCTCTAAGGATGAGAAGACCTAAGTTTTGTTAAAGAAGACAGCCTGATAAGGCAGTGACAGGCTGTTTTCAGACCTGGTTTTGTTGTGGAATGAAGCATAGTGAGGTTCTATTTGCAAAACATGGCATTAGCCTCCTGTGAAACAATGACGGTAAGCTCTAAAGGACTCTGGCCAATGATTATTTACTCTATTTTGCCATATGAACAGCCACCTGCATTGTATGATTTATCTTGGTCAAGTGGACTTGGTCTTGGGTACTCAAAGTGTATGTATGTCCAGATCTGGATGCTGTGACAAGGCAGGCCTTTCTTCCATGCAAGAGTCCTATGTGCATAGGTCATGAATATATACAATGACAGACTGTTCTTACATACCCAGAAGGCCTTGCACAATGCATGCTTTTGGGGTGCTTAGATTTGGCCAAATGTGAAGCTGTAATATGGCTTACCTTGCCCAAGAAGTGTACTTGGTGGCAGGAGGTCCATGGTGACACCTTCAGAGCTGGAATTGTACCAAATGTCATTTTGAACAATACCCTAGTGGATATGTAGGCAAAATGTGGGTGCATCGGGGATGCAAAGGGAGTGTTCAACACTATGGCTGAACGAGATGTGGTGTCGTGGAGTGCGATGCTTGCAGGGTATGCAACACAAGGACGTGGGATGGAGGCTTTGGAGACCTATGAGCAACTGAAGGGGGAATGGGTCCAGCCCAGCCACATCATGTTTGTATGCATTGTAGGCCTGGCAGCCCTGGAGAAGGGTAAAGAGGTGCATGGGGATATCATCAAAGCTGGAATTGTACCTAATGTCATTCCATACACTACCCTGGCAGCTCTGGAAAAGGGGAAGGAGGACCGTGGTGATATCTTCAGAGCTGGAATTGTACCAAATGTCATTCTGAACAATACCCTAGTGGACATGTATGCAAAATGTGGGTGCATCGGGGATGCAAAGGGAGTGTTCAACACTATGGCTGAACGAGATGTGGTGTCGTGGAGTGCGATGCTTACAGGGTATGCACAGTAGGGACGTGGGATGGACGCTTTGGAGACCTATGAGCAACTGAAGGGGGAAGGGGTCCAGCCCGGCCACATCATGTTTGTATGCATTGCAAGCCTGGCAGCCCTGGAGAAGGGCAAAGAGGTGCATGGGGATATCATCAAAGCTGGAATTGTACCTAATGTCATTCGAAACTGCCCTGGCAGCTCTGGAAAAGGGGAAGGAGGTCCATGGTACAATTCCAGCTTTGATGATATCCCCATGCACCTCTTTGCCCTTCTCCAGGGCTGTCGGGCCTGCAATGCATACAAACATGATGTGGCCGGGCTGGACCCCTTCCCCCTTCAGTTGCTCATAGGTCTCCAAAGCCTCCATCCTATGTCCTGCTTTGCATACCCTGCAAGCATCGCACTCCACGACACCACATCTCGTTCAGCCATAGTGTTGAACACTCCTTTTGCATCCTCGATGCACCCACATTTTGCATACATGTCCACTAGGGTATTGTTCAAAATGACATTTGGTACAATTCCAACTCTGAAGGTGTCACCATGGAACTGCCAGGGCAATGTTTCGAATGACATTAGGTGCAATTCCAGCTTTGATGATATCCCCATGCACCTCTTTGCCCTTCTCCAGGGCTGCCAGGCCTGCAATGCATACAAACATAATGTGGCCAGGCTAGACCCCTTCCCCCATCATTTGCTCATAGGTCTCCAAAGCCTCCATCCCACGTTCCTGCTGTGCATACCTGCAAGCATCGCACTCCACGACACCACATCTCGTTCAGCCATAGTGTTGAACACTCCCTTTGCATCCCCGATGCACCCACATTTGCATACATGTCTACTAGGGTATTGTTCAGAATGACATTTGGTACAATTCCAGCTCTGAAGATGTCACCACGGACCTCCTCCCCCTTTTCCAGAGCTGCCAGGGCAGTATTTAGAATGACATTAGGTACAATTCCAGCTTTGATGATATCCCCATGCACCTCTTCACCCTTCTCAAGGGTTGCCAAGCTTGCACAAGCATTGCAATGCACACAAACATGATGTGAGAGGGCAAAACAGGTTGAAATAGGTCAAAGAAGAAGATGCCCTCACCACATTGTCCTTGAGGTTGTGTCATGACTTGACCGACCATCAACCCAAAAGGACCTCTTGTGTGTGCTGCTTGTGTCTGTAGTCAGGTAATGTCGGATTGGTCTGTGAGATCGAACCACCACGGTGTAGCTGAGTAGGCAAAGATTGAAACACGGCCTGCTATGACCAAGCTAACTCTCCCAAGAACGGCAAGCTTGCAAGAATGTTGCGAGCTTCTCCTCGTCTCATCTCCTCCTCTCCTCCTCCTTCCTGCATCATTTGCTCAACGCCTCCATCCCACGCCCCTGCATATCCTGCGATCATCGCGTTCCATCCCTCGCTACATGGTGTGGCGCAGGAACCAAAAAAAAAACGCCAAGTCCCAGCCCTCCTCTGTGTTCATGATTACCCTAGTGGGCAACCTTATTAGCAATTTTTTGACTTTTTAACCTTTTGCACTTTGATTCATTCTAGGTCAGAGGCTAAAGTCCTGCTATCAGACTTGTCTAGAAAACCAAAACACCACGTAGATAAACATTTGATAATGGTAATAAAATATATTACCATTGGGCTGGTTTGAACACTTGTTAGTAAATTTAGGTTAGGATTTTTAGGTTAGGATTTTTTCGAAATATTCTGGTTTTTTCTTTGATGTGTGAGATGACAAAGTCCAAGCATGTCACATAAACAAGGAGTTCAACGTAAGGATGATGCAAGTGATTTGTGGCAAAAAGTGTAAATCATGCCTATGCCTATTTGTCCTAGTTGTGTCATAGGTTGCAACGGAACGGGGCCACCTTTGAATGCGATCCCCATGCTCATTTCACCAAGGGCATTATAGACTTCATAATGTAGAGATTGAAAATGGGGTGTATTCTTCACTTGCTAGTACCATCGTGCAGATTTCTAAACATGAACATGAAGTTCATAATCATTTTCCAATGGCATCATTCTCAAACTCCCCATACACCACAATCAGTGGAAATAATTGTATGTTCCCATTTCACACAGGTGTGTAACATGCCATGTAAACTAAGCCAACCCCTGCCACGCTCATGGCTGTTTTCACACCGTTCTTGCCTGGGATGTGGACCACATGTGAGACACCCCACAGTTAGGGCATATTTAGACCCACACCTTGGCTCAGTGTACAGACCCGTGATAAAAGCCGTGGAATGTGCCAGGTGTGGGATGGCAGAGCCGTGGAAAAAACCGGTTTCTCTTCTAGTGCATCTAACATTTCCAGTTTTGTCATAACACGCCAAGTGACGCCACCCATTCAGTCATGATAAAACAGGGTGGGAGGGCTGGGTATGTTCATAATCAGATTCCTGTCATGTACCCAAGTGACCCTTATGCACAATATAAGTCAGATTGTAGCCTCAAATTTCATCATCCATAATTATCCATAAGATATGCACCATGCAAGATATCATGGGCATATAAGAGTATCTTGCCACAATACAGATCCAAGATATGTATACACAAGTACCTTGAGGTGATCCAAGACAAGCATTATGCAAAGTAGGTAAGAACAGTCTGCCTTGCAACACATTCAGTGAGTGTTCACACCGGCAGCAGGAAGGACCAGCCTGCAATTAATTACACTTCAGGCCCCTTTTTAGCTGGAATTGTACCAAATGTCATTTTGAACAATACACTAGTGGACATGTAGGCAAAATGTGGGTGCATCGGGGATGCAAAGGGAGTGTTCAACACTATGGCTGAACGAGATGTGGTGTCGTGGAGTGCGATGCTTGCAGGTATGCACAGCAGGAACATGGGATGGAGGCTTTGGAGACCTATGAGCAAATGATGGGGGAAGGGGTCTAGCCTGGCCACATTATGTTTGTATGCATTGCAGGCCTGGCAGCCCTGGAGAAGGGCAAAGAGGTGCATGGGGATATCATCAAAGCTGGAATTGCACCTAATGTCATTCGAAACATTGCCCTGGCAGTTCCATGGTGACACCTTCAGAGTTGAAATTGTACCAAATGTCATTTTGAACAATACCCTAGTGGACATGTATGCAAAATGTGGGTGCATCGAGGATGCAAAAGGAGTGTTCAACACTATGGCTGAACGAGATGTGGTGTCGTGGAGTGCGATGCTTGCAGGGTATGCAAAGCAGGGACATAGGATGGAGGCTTTGGAGACCTATGAGCAACTGAAGGGGGAAGGGGTCCAGCCCGGCCACATCATGTTTGTATGCATTGCAGGCCCGACAGCCCTGGAGAAGGGCAAAGAGGTGCATGGGGATATCATCAAAGCTGGAATTGTACCATGGACCTCCTTCCCCTTTTCCAGAGCTGCCAGGGCAGTGTTTCGAATGACATTAGGTACAATTCCAGCTTTGATGATATCCCCATGCACCTCTTTGCCCTTCTCCAGGGCTGCCAGGCTTGCAATGCATACAAACATGATGTGGCCGGGCTGGACCCCTTCCCCCTTCAGTTGCTCATAGGTCTCCAAAGCGTCCATCCCACGTCCCTACTGTGCATACCCTGTAAGCATCGCACTCCACGACACCACATCTCGTTCAGCCATAGTGTTGAACACTCCCTTTGCATCCCCGATGCACCCACATTTTGCATACATGTCCCACTAGGGTATTGTTCAGAATGACATTTGGTACAATTCCAGCTCTGAAGATATCACCACGGTCCTCCTTCCCCTTTTCCAGAGCTGCCAGGGTAGTGTATGGAATGACATTAGGTACAATTCCAGCTTTGATGATATCCCCATGCACCTCTTTACCCTTCTCCAGGGCTGCCAGGCCTACAATGCATACAAACATGATGTGGCTGGGCTGGACCCATTCCCCCTTCAGTTGCTCATAGGTCTCCAAAGCCTCCATCCCACGTCCTTGTTGTGCATACCCTGCAAGCATCGCACTCCACGACACCACATCTCGTTCAGCCATAGTGTTGAACACTCCCTTTGCATCCCCGATGCACCACATTTGCCTACATATCCACTAGGGTATTGTTCAAAATGACATTTGGTACAATTCCAGCTCTGAAGGTGTCACCATGGACCTCCTTCCCTTTTTAGCTGGAATTGTACCAAATGTCATTTTGAACAATACACTAGTGGACATGTAGGCAAAATGTGGGTGCATCGGGGATGCAAAGGGAGTGTTCAACACTATGGCTGAACGAGATGTGGTGTCGTGGAGTGCGATGCTTGCAGGGTATGCACAGCAGGGACGTGGGATGGAGGCTTTGGAGACCTATGAGCAAATGATGGGGGAAGGGGTTCAGCCCGGCCACATCATGTTTGTATGCAATGCAGGCCTGGCAGCCCTGGAGAAGGGCAAAGAGGTGCATGGGGATATCATCAAAGCTGGAATTGTACCTAATGTCATTCGAAACACTGCCCTGGTAGCTCTGGAAAAGGGGAAGGAGGTCCATGGTGCTTCAGAGTTGGAATTGTACCAAATGTCATTTTGAACAATACCCTAGTGGACATGTATGCAAAATGTGGGTGCATCGAGGATGCAAAGGGAGTGTTCAACACTATGGCTGAACGAGATGTGGTGTCGTGGAGTGCGATGCTTGCAGGGTGTGCACAGCAGGGACGTGGGATGGAGGCTTTGGAGACCTATGAGCAAATGATGGGGAAAGGGGTTCAGCCCGGCCACATCATGTGTGTGTGCATTGCAGGCCTGACAGCCCTGATTTAAATCAGGCACCTCAACCATACCACAGCTTCTAAAAGAGGATCAAGAGAGGGAGTCCATAATGCCTCTTCTTGCTCTTCTGGGCATGTGAAGATGCTTTGTGAGGCAGGCAGACTGAAAGAGGCTCTACAACCTTTAAACCAAGGAGCATTTCAGTCACATTATCCAAAGTGGATTCACACCAAGTGTTTTTCTCCTCAACCCCTTGTGAACATGTATGTTAAGTGCAGGAGCATCATGATGAATGCACCGAGTGTTCAACGGAATGCCTCAACGAACTTTGATCACGTTGAATATAATGTTGGCAGGATTTAACATGGGTGTGGTAGGAATGCTTTGGAGACCTATGAGCTGCTACGCGAAGGGGTGAAGCCCAACCACATCACATTTGTTTGTAATGCATGTGCAAACCTAGGAGCTCTGGAAAAGGGCAAAGAGGTCCATGGTGACATCGTCAAATCTGGAATTGTACCCATGTCATTCTGAACACTGCCCTGGTGGACTGCATGTATGCCAAATGTGGGTGCATCGAGGATGCAAAGGAAGTGTTTGACAGTATGGCTGAACGAGATGTGGTGTCGTGGAGTGCGATGATTGCAGGATATGCACAGCAAGGGCGCGGATGGAGGCTTTGGAGACCTATGAGCAATGATGCGGGAAGGGGTGATTCCCCGTGGAAAAATAGCTCCAAGAAACCTGCATGGGTAGATGGTCAACTGGAAGCCGCAGCAGCAGCGACACAATTGATAAAATCAGGCAATGTTAATCAAGGCACCTTCTTCAACCCATTTCACTCTGTTTTCCCCTCTTATCAGAATCGCCCTAAATTTTCATGTTTTAAGAATTCTGCAAGTTAGGTGGTTGAGTGAACCTTTGATAGTTTGGAGTGACTTTGACATGATACTGCCAAAGTGACAATAGGAAAGTATCCAGAAATAGGTAACAGAGAGAGAAGCTGTGGAATGAATACTTTTCTGACCCCAGTCAATGTTGGGACAACTGTCTTGGAAGGTAAATGCCTTTGGATTACAGAGTGGTAGATGCTATTGAGAATAGGAACTGGTGTGATAAGTTGAGTTGGGTGTTTGCTGGAACAAATCTAGGCTGCCATTGTCAGCTGCTAACAGCAATGCAAGGATGTATGCATGATCTGTGCAGAGGCATGGATAGCTGAAGGAGCAGGGATAGAGTGTCATCCAAGAGGGCCAGATTTCAAGCTCCAGATTACTTATGATTCCCTGTGGAGGGTTAGCTACAAGAAACCTGCATGGGTAGATGGTACATAGTTTGGAGTGAGTTTGACATGATACTGCCAAAGTGACAATAGGAAAGTATCCAGAAACATGTAACAGAGATGAGGAGAAGCTGTGGAATGAATGCTTTTCTGACCGCAGTCAAGGGTGGGACAATCGAGGGAAAAAAGTGAATATCTATTAGATTACAGAGAGTAGGAGATGCAACTCAGCATAGATACTAAGGCAAACTCTCCTTCCCTGCAAAGGGTGTGTTTTGGTATCTGAGCGAATAAATATAATTTCTAAAAACATGATTTCAATATTTTGTTATTTAATAATGTTCTCATCCAGGCCACTGTCCATTTTTCCAATAATAATAATAACAATAACAATAAATTAAATCCATTGATATTCAAACTTAATATTGGAAAGCAAATAATTAATTAATTAATGTGTACCACCACACAGGAACAAACACGTGTTGCATAGTGACTTGTCGAAGGTGTGTAATATGACACGTGTCGCATAGTGGCTTGTTCAAGGTGTGAAATCCGCCGTGAAACATGCCACACTGGCCTTTTTCACACTCTGCCATGTCAGCTATGTCATCGGCCATGTCACCATGCACCCCGTGAAAAAAGCCCACCCATGGAAAAAGCCTCCCGTGGAAAAAGCCACCCATGGACTTTTCCACAGGGCCACCCGAGAGCCAGGCCGTCCACGGGGTGTCCGAAAGCACTAGTCATTCCTTACACCCACGGCAGGTGTGGACTGCGGCTGATTCCACAGCAAAAAGTGTGGAAAAAGCCGTGGAAAAAGCCCGGGGGGTGCACTCCTCATTAAATGTACCAGCCACGTGCGTGCATAGGAGGGGGTATTTTAAACCCCCCCATGTACAACATTATACATACAGAGGGGGGTTTAAAACACCTTAAATATAATTTTACAGGAGGGGGTTGTTGAGTTTTTAAGGATAGTGTAGTGGTAAGAATGGCGATTCCGCCGCGATGCATCCCGGGTTCGAATCGTGGAATCGTCGTTTTGTATGTTTGTTTTTTTTTTTTTCTTCGCTCCACGATCTTCCCTGACCTCCCGCGGCTTTCTCTTTTCTTCTCCTCCTCTCCCGCGTTCGCCTTCCCTTCCGCGGGCTTTCTTTTTCCTCCTCTCCTCTCCCTCCTCTCTCCACAGGGCATGGTAGGACAATGTGTGAGGGCACTGACTTGGGAGAAGGTTTGAGGTTGTGATGTATGTAGAGGGCAGGAATCGAAGGGGATGAAGTAAGTGTGCGGGAATGTGGGGCAGGCCTGGGCTGATCGTGATGATATGCGGGTGTGGTGGCGGATTGTTGTGCAGCAATGACAGGAGGACATGGGCATCAAGATTCCCAGTCATCAGAGGTAATGAGCACATTAGGCCTATTTTCTTTCCTAATAATGATTGGCGTGACACAATGGTTGTACTCACTGTATCAGGCCTATTCTCATCCTTATTGAATCCAAACAGCTAGAGGGACAAGATGCCCCTAAGTGTACAGAACCTGAACGTCCTGAATCTGAAGGATTTGGTACTCAAGAGTTTACACAAGACGAGCAAAATCTACACATGGGGTAACTGTCCCCCCTTTGCAGAACGGTTGGGCGTCCAGGAGCAATCCCAAGCTACCTAGACGACAAACAATTCACATGTAAAGGGCTGGCTTGCGGCTGGCCACTTTCAACTTCTCAGGGCTTACTAACCAAAGGAAACAACTCGAAGTGGGACAAGTCCTTCGGACTAATGATATTCATATCTGTGTTGGGCAAGAAACATGGGAAACTTCGGATAAACTGGTTGGAGATGTCAATGGTTATAAATGGGCAGGTAGGATGTGTACTCTCAAGGCAGCCTCTGCCAAACGCGGTCAAAAGGGTTGGATTCTTTGTCCGTGATTTCTTGTTTGATAATTGTGAAATTATCAAGAAGGGTTTGAGGTACGAACATAGTATCTGGCTAAAACTGAATCTGAAGGGCGGCATGAGTACGAAGGTCCTCTTTGTGGGTTGTGTTTACATGCCCACAGAGGGGACCCTTAGTGTTGACGCAGACAAAGCCTTCGAAGATGTAAAGCTGGACTGTGCTTCGTTCCTTGCCAAAGGTCAGGTAGTGCTATTGGGAAACTTCAATGCCCGGGTGGGCAAAGGGCTCCATCAGGACGATATCATTGGGCCTTTTGGTGAGGACGAGCCCTCTATAAAAGAGTGCTGCAATTTGAAAACCAACAGAGAATTGTGTGCGAGGTACTATCAGCTCCGGAAAGATATCAATCAGCTTGTTAGGTCTCAGAAGAAATTCTGGGATAAGTTATACAGTGAAATAAACTCAAACCACCATGGTGGTAATGACAAGAAATTATGGTTGGCCCTCAACGTTTGTACAAGCCTAAAAACGGTCAGCAAGTACAAGCGCTGTGAAGACTACTAAAGGTGCAGTGGTGACTTCATCGGTTGACATTGTCAAAACCTTTGAAAATCACTACAGTATCCTTGGCAGAACTTCTAGGTCTAACAGTGAGGGGTCTTCTGCTGAATGGAGGGACACAGTTGGAAAAATTGTTCCTATGATTCAAAACAGCCCTGATGAACTGGAGTATATTTCAATGGCTTATAACGCTCCCATTAGTTCTTCTGAGATTGTGGAAGCAATTGAACATTTAAATGGATATAAAGCTGGTGGACCTGATGGTATTGTCAACGAGCTTATCAAGCACGGTGGCGATCCCATGATAGAGGCCCTAGTTCTCCTCTTTAACCTTATCTGGAAGACTGAAATGATCCCCTTTCGCTGGTGACAGGGGGTCATTGTCAGTCTATACAAGAAGGGTGACAGAGAAGAACCGGGGAACTACCGTGGCATCACACTCAAGAGTTGATTAATTGCGCGAAGAGATACTTTGATCTTTGGGGGCTAGAGGCTAATGTCAGCAAATGTGCAGTGGTAGCATTCAACGACAGAGGAGAGGGAGGAAGTGATCTTAAGTGGCAGTGGGGTAGCCAAGAGATCCCGGTCCTCCCTTCCTACACTTACCTGGGCGTTGAGTTTTGCTCAGCTGCACCGTGGTGTCTTCAAATGGATCAATTTTTCAGACACGGTCTTGCCAACTGAATGATGCAGGTTCACTTGGGAGAGTGCACTCCCCCTTTCCTCTCTGCTTCTGTTTCATGTTCAAAGGTAGGCTTCCTTCCCTGAGTTTAAATTTCAGTCTAGTGCCGAGAGTGGGTGGACCCTTGAGGTCATCCAAGATGTCCTCCCCCATGTCACTGACTAGAAACAAGTTCAGGGAAGTTTTATGCCTAACTTCATTTTCATCAGACAATCTCATGGCAATAGACATGGCTTTGGACACTATAGCCTCTAAGTCTGATTTATCCAGCAGGGTCAAGACTTGCGGATCCAGGTCCAGGTCCTTGAGAATCTCTTCTACTCTGGCCTTGGGAAAACACCTTTTGATCTCAGTCCAGAAAAGTGGTCAGAGGTACCAATATCAGTTCTGTCAATCAACACATTGGCACACTGGGGGAACAAATTTTTGTCCATTATGATATAGTCCACAATGGAACGTTCCCCAGTTTGGGATTTCTCACGAGTCCACTGGACTTGGTCACCTCTTGTCTTGTTAATCAAGGTCAAAAGCTGAAGCTCTTTCCAGACAGTTAATTAACCGTCTGCCATTAGAATTCAGCTCGTCCTCACCAGAAGACCCAATGATATCGTCCTGATGGAGCCCTTTGCCCACTTGGGCATTGAAGTCACCCTACAATAGCACCACAGAGATGAAGAGAAGCTTTGGAATGAGACACTTTTCTGACCCCAGTCAATGGTGGGACAATGTGGGTGGATGGTCAACTGGAAACAGCAGCGGCAACAGCGCAATTGATAAAGCAAGGCACTGCTGATGAAAGGTACCTTCTTCAACGTATTTCAGCCTGAGGGCACCTTCTGGTTTGACCTGTTTCAGCCTGTTTTTCTCATCAGACTCAGCCCTGAAGCATATGTATTGAATTCTGTAAGTTAGCTCGTTGGGTGGATCTGCGGTGCTCTGGAGTGACTTTGCAAGTTGCTGCCGAGGTGGTAGCATGACAGTACCTAAAAAAGATAATAGATAGAACAAGGGACTGCTAATGAAGTCTTTCAACACATTTCAGCCTGTTTTTCCCTATTATCAGAGTCGTCCCTAGATTTCCAGATGGCGGATTCCAAGCTCCAGATTACCTATGATTCCATGTGGAATGATAGCTACAAGAAACCTGGATGGTAGATGGTCAACTGGAAGCCACAGTAGTAGCTGCAGAGGCATGATGTACGCATTGTTAGTGTGGAGGGAGGGGTAGCTGTTGATACAGGGAGAGGATCGTGGGTGCAAAATCATCCAAGAGGGCCAGATTTGGAGCAAGGAACAGCGCTGGCAGGAGTTCTATAAATTTGATCCACAGCGGTGGGACAATATTGTCAACAAGGTGAGTTTTCTTCATGCAACATCGTAGGGAGTTTGATAGAACTTTGTATTTAAATATGTTAGTGTGGAGGGAGGGCTAGCCGCTGATGCAAGGATGGACTGTGGGTTCAGGATCACCCAAGAGGGCTACCAGCAGTGGAAGTAGCAGCATTTGGTCAATAGCAGCAGCAAAAATTAACAACATCAAACTCATCAATCAGGTACTTGCTTCTGTATACATTTCATCCTCTTATGAACGTAGTTCCTACTTGGACAGCCTATAGGGTTGTATAAAACAGGACTTTGGAACCTTCCAACCCAGGTGCTTTGTTATTGGTCTATCAAGGTTTGATTTGAAATGTTTTCATTGCATTTTGCAGGTGAACTCATCATGGAAGAAGAGTTGGAAGTAAAAGTCCTGCTTGTTGGAGGAGATGCATCACCAAACAGGCTTGATTCTGTGTTCACTATGCAAGGTGTCACATACAAATGCATCCGAGCAGAAATTATAGGTGATGAGCTTGTCTCAGCAAAATTTCATTTCATTTCCATGGGGGGTAGTGTCCTTTCAGCCAAGCAAGAAGAGAGGATGGTTCTGAAAGGGGATACTGTACACATTAAGATTTCAGACCAAAATGATGGGGACCAAGGATTGAAAAGACCTCTATCTTCCAGTGGTTCTACGATCTTGCATGAGGACAGACCAGGCGAGGACCCGGCACCAGTGTCTACCAAGATGAGGATGGACCCTGATACACCCTTTGCTGGCGATGGTGGAAATGAAGACCATGACATGAGCATGCACTTCAGCAGAGATCTGGTAGATTGTGCGGCACGTTGGCTACATCCAACGATATTCAAAAATGGCAGAAAGAGATTAGAGCCGTTGAAAGGAAAATCTCTGCAGAAGGACGATGTGACAAGTTTGAGCTGATGACAAAGGATCAACAAGGACAAGCAATGTTCCACATATGGTGTGTTGAGTGTGAGGATGTTTATGCACGGTCTGGGAAAACAAACCATATGATGCATGTGCAAACTTTATGAGATCTCATTTGAGGAGTGAGGGGCATCGCATAGCCTATGAGAGGCGTCATGGGAAGGGTTCATCACAATGTGTCATCAGCCCTGTAAATGCAGATGAAGCATTAGACGCAAAGAAGAACAGGGTGAAGGAGGCATTAGAGGAAGTCGCTCGGTTTTGTGAGGACAATCCTGGAAATAGATTTGAGATTGTGGAAGCCACAATTGGAGACTATTCGCAGTTGGGTTCCATAAGGATTAGGTGCCCACTGGATTCGAAGTGGCTACTCTTGTTTCCAAGGACAGGTTCTTTGCAATCTTCTTTGACAGAGCATGTGAAAGGAAAAACTCATGTCGATGCAGAGATTTGCCAGAAGGTTGGAAGTAGTGGACCTTGCAAAAAGAGAGGAAGGCCTCCAAAGCCTATGATTGCCAAAGATGTAAAGCAACGGGATCTAAGCTCTTTCTTGGTCAGTCAACCTGTGTTGCCGAAGGCAGTGGTTCCATTTGTCAAAGTAGACGGGAAGACCATATTCAAAAGCACTTTGGTTAGCCAACTCAATGGCAACCCTACTCTATCCAAGGATAGATTGACACGAGTAAAAAGTGCATCGATGTTGTTTTGCCGAGAAAACAAACCAACTACCAGCAACAAAGCCACGAGCTTGGGATTGGGTTCGGATTGTGCTGTATTTTTTGTTGATGGGGAGACTGCGATCCAAACTACAAACAGGAAAGGTAGACCAGGGAAAACCTGCAGAGGAGCAACCAAAGGCACTTGGTATTTGGGCAGGGTTCAAAGAATGCGGAAGAAAATCAATAAGCGGTTTGTAGAATGTAGGGATTCTGTTGATTTATTGGAGCGTCCTTCTCATATGGAGATTGGGTTAGCATGGTACCAAAAATTCGAGGAGGGGTCTATACGTACGATTTGATGGATAACATGATGGTTGATTTGGATTCCATTATCGCGTTAGCATGTTTAAAGTACAATGTCAAGTCAAACACATATGTTCTTGATGCAAATGACCGAAAAGTCTTTGACAACTTTATCAAAGGCAAATAATTTTTTTAATTAATTTGTTAGATTTTATTATATTTTAAATGAATAAATTCGATATAATATAAAAACATACATATACATATTGGAGGGTTATTTTTAATGATGGAAAATGAGAATATACATACAGAAGGGGGTACTTTTCGAAAATTGTAAATTTTTGTATATTTACAGGAGGGGATTTTATAATCTTCAAAAAGTATGTACAGAGGGGGTATAAATTATCCAAGGACCCGTATACAGGGGGTTTTTTTATTAGGCGACGAACGCACGTGATACGCACAGTTTATAAAGAGTGCACCCCCCGGGGGAAAAAGCCGGTTTCTCTTCTAGTGATGGTGCCCTATCATGGGGCTGTTTATGTCTTTAATTGACAATGACCCTAGTTGGTCTTATCCATGTCTTGACATGACCTGAATATCTTCCCTCTCTCTCCCTCTCTCTCCCTCTGGAAACTGGGTTTATGGAATTGTCGTCCCGACTTCCATCTTTGAGAAAATTGAGAAAATTGAAAAATTGGGTTGCAGGGAATTTTGGATGTTTTTTCATCCAAAATACAAATCTTTCCCTAGTGAAACTTTTCTTCACTAAATACCTGTGAGTTGCAAAACTCCCGTCAGTTTCTACTTTTTCAATCCAACCTGGATGAAAAAAGGACTTCATCTGACAAGACCTAAATACGGGGCAAGACGGGTATAAACCCCCGATGTTTTTCATCTAACCTAGATGAAATACGGACTGCATCCGTGGAGTTCAAGACAAGATGAACGCACGATGTCTTTCATCTTCCGCGAATGAGAAACGGACAACGTCCATCGGGCGTACAGGCTGGCGGATGTTTTTCATCCTGAGAAGGATGAATGACAGGCCAAATAGGGGAAAACCCTGCGCAACCCTGATGTCTTTCTTTTTGCGCTGCGAGAGCGCGCGCGATGGCGGCTTGGGAAGAGCGATGGTGCTCGTGCTGCAGATACCTTGAGCTGCCAATCCTTCAGTGTTTATGGCTCCTGTGAGCGCCGCCTAGGCGGGCTCTTTAAGGCGATGGCGGTGGCTTAGAGATGAGGGAAGATTCACTGTCTTAGTTTGTCTGTTTTTTGCTGGGAACCACGACAGTGATGGCGCCACCCTGCATGCTTATGACGTTTCCCTAGGAGCCCTTCTCTGGATCTTTGATGAATGGCGACGTCTTGGTAGAACAATGAAGTCTCTCTCCCTCCCTTTATAAACCCTACCTTTTGAGACCAAGCTCTTTTTTCTTGTGCTTGGCAAGACTTTGCTTTGGTTAAGGTAGCAGTGCTGTGGTGCTGGCGGAGTCCTCCCTGCACGGTTAGGCTTGTGGAGAGATGACGACTCTCCCCCAAACAGTAAAAAAGGTTTTTTTTCTGTTTAATTTGCTTCCCTGCTTTCTTTGGCATTTTATGCGCTTAGATTGAAGTGTATTTGACCTCGATAGCAAGTGTGGAAGCCTGCTACTCACCTCGTGCATCCTCACTAACTCACAACGCGTTGTGGTTGTTTTTGGGACGGGCACAGGTGAGGGCTTCCACTTAATATTCTGATGTCTAGGTGTTGCTGGATGCCAAGTGGGATTGCAGAGCAGGGGAAGGAATCGCTTGCCAGGGACTCATCTTAAAATGCTGAAAAACTAAACTACTCTATGGTTTTTCTTGATCCTACTTCTTTCCTTCCTTGATTTTTCAAGAACAAGTGTAATGCTTTCTACAATGGGCTATTTCGGCCCAGCCAGTGGAAAACCTCTGTTATGTGGTGACAACCTGGTTTATGATGGCTTGTGTGAGAGACACACATCTGTTTTCCAGGCCCTAGTTTGCTTTGCTTACCTTATGGTAGTTGGAAACAATTTGAGAGGCTGCAAGGAACTGTTTGCTGCAGCTACTCGGGTACTTATGTTGGTATAAGGCCCCTGTTATGTTCCAACCCAGATGGCTTTGTGAGCTAGATGCTTAAGCCAGGGTATGGTGAAGTTGCTGCCTGCGGCTATTCGGCTGACACTGAAATATGGCAGTAATATAAATGGTAACTGGTTTTTGAGGCAGCCAGGGTGGTCAAGTGGAAATACCCCCTGGACATGGTGTAATGACATGGTCAAATGTGGAATGATGTGAAAGGTGTACTAACAATATCATGTACTGTCACAGGATGTGTGTGCAGTTCTTTATATTTACCTTGCTGTGTCATGAACTTTGATTTTCAGCTATAGCAAGAAAGAAAGGTATAGGGGTATTCTGGAAAACTTACCAGACATATCCACCTCCCCTATGGGGGCAAGTTGTGCTGCAGACCAGTCTAAATAAATACTGGCAAGGCAAGGTATTTAAATCTGTGATATCCAGGTGTTCCTTTCTTTTTTAAGAAAACCCTCCATGATACCCATGGGGTTTTAGTAAGTATGTTTGGATTACAGCTTGCAGACAGTAAATCTCTATGATTATTTGACCTGCACCACATCAAGGCCAAAATATGGTCAAGTACCCGCCATCCCACCCAGACCTCTGAATGTGTATCATGATCATGACTGGTGGTCAATCAACATCAGTGGCATACTCTTTGGGTTATGAATAATACTGACATGAACACAATACTGTGCATGGATGTAATTCTGGATTTTCTAAGCTTGGTGATTGATGGATGGTGCCACTGTTAAGTGGCTGATATGTCTGATTATCCTTTCATGACAACGACCCTAGGGGTCCTATCTTTGTCTTGACATGACAAAAAATATCTTCCCTCTCTTTCTCTCTCTCCCTCTCTCTCCATGAAATTGAAATTGAAGAACACTTCTTCTATTGTCCTATATACTATGAGATCCGTGGGGATTCCACTGTCTACTCCGTGGAACCCAAACTCTCACTGAAATCTCTCACTATGAAGATCAGAAATGCATGGCTGCTTACCTGCAGTTGGGCGCCTCACGCAGCAGCTCCTTCACATTGGCGTTCCGCTGGCGCTCCGCCACCAGGTCGCGTGGGCGCGCTCCCTCGCTCAAATAACCAATTAAAAATTTATTTATTTTTTTAAAAAAAGAAAAGAAAAAAAGAAAAAGAGAGAAGATACTCATGTCATGTCAAGACATGGACAAGACCCACTAGGGTCATTGTCAATTAAAGACATAAACAGCCCATAAACAGGGCACCATCTAACACTTTCATTCTTGTCATGACTTCCCAGTTGATTTCACCCTAATCATTCATGACAAAACATGGTGGGAGGGTGGGGTTTGTTTATGTATAGGTCATGACAACAAGACAAGCATATAAACAAACATCTTGTGTATTGAAAAATCAGATTGCTGCAGCATGTTCAAATTCCTGTAAGTAACCCAAGACATGCACCATGCAAGGCTCATTGGGTAGGTAAGAACAGCCTGCCCTGCTACAGATTCAAGGTATGTTCATACAAGCACCTTGAAGGACCAGCCTGCAACTTCTTGCCACATTACAGATCCAAGATATGTATACACAAGTACCTTGAGGTGATCCAAGACAAGCATTATGCAATGTAGGTAAGAACAACCTGCCCTACAACACCTTCAGGGAATGTTCACACAAGCAACTGGAAGGACCAGAGTGTAATTAATTACACTTTGGGCATGCCACCAAGCAAACTTCTTGGGCATGGTAAGCCATATTGCAGCTTCACATTTGGCCAAATGTAAGCACCCCAAAGCATGCATCGTGCAAGGCCTTTTGGGTAGGTAAGAACAACCTGTCATTGTACAGATTCAGGACCTGTGTATACAGGACACTTGCTGGCCCAACCTGCAGTAAATCAGACTCCAAACATGCAACCAAGTGATCACTTTGGGCATGACAAGATTGACTGCGACTTCATTCTACATCATGTACAGTTGCCCCAAGATATGCATCATGTAAAGGTATTTTGGCATGGAAGAAAGGCCTGCCCTATCACAACATCCAGATAAGGACACACATACAATTTGAGTGCCCAAGACCAAGCCCACTTGGCCAAGATAAATCATACAATGCAGGTGGTTGTTCATATGGCAAAATAAAGTAACTAATCACTCGCCAGAGTCCTTTAGAGCTTACCATCAATGTTTCACATGAGGCTAATGCCATGTTTTGCAAATAACACCTCACTATGCTCCATTCCACAACAAATCCAGGTCTGAAAAATCAGGCTGTCTTCTCTTACAAAAACCAGACCTCTTCATCCTTAGAGCCTAACAGTCACTGATGCCTTTACCCTTACATCATCAATCCTCTTTTAAGGCCAAAAAAAGACCTAGTCTAAAAATCCACAAGCAAAGCTGTCAAAGATTCAAGACAGGGTAGGATTCACATGTTGTGCTGCACGAGACAAGGCTGCCAGGCCGAGATGCTCCATCAGCAACATCAAAACATAAGTAAAAACAAGCATCATCATGTCAAACCGGGTGCAAGCGGGCCGAAATCGGGGCTGTAGGCTGCAGCAGTATGTTTCTTTTGCTCACATCCTTATCTGCAAGCTCAAGAGAATTCAAAGCAAGTAGGGATCCTCACGTAGTGAAGATTGTAGAACCCCAGGTGAATCACAAACCCCTACACTTGTTATCGATGTCAACTAAGAATCCCAAAAACAAGAGATAAAGATATGAAGTAAAAGGAACCCTAATCACCAAAAGCACCTTGAGCGATTGGGGAAGGTAACATTGCGCCATCGCCACCACCACGCCACCTCCAGCACAACTAAGGAGAAGCGAAGCATACAAATGTTAGGTTTAAGAAGGGAGAGAGAGCGATATACTTCCCCACCAAAGCGCCGCTGCGACACATAAAAGCCAGAGGAGGGAAAGGGACGATGCCATCACTGCGGGTTCTCCCGCCTGTGAGAAGAGACAAGACGCCGCCATTGCGCATCCCCAGGAGCTCGTCCGGCATGAAGCAGCAGATAGGGTAGCAACAAAGCTCAGTTGCCATAATTTGTGAGCTCAGCAGCACGAGGAACGCAGCTAACAGCGAAAGAGAGGCCCTAAGGCAGAGCCCGATTTTTCATCCGGAGGATGAATAATCAATACCCTTTCTCTCAAAAACCCGACGGATGTCATCCGTTAGCTAAGTTTAAACAGTAGATTATAGGGTAGGAGTTAGGGTTTCACTCATTAATTAACAATAATTAAGGGTAATTAAAAAATTCTCCATAACCATCATAAGCTGCTTTTTTCATCCGGTCCAGATGAAAAAATAAATAGGTTCATTTATTCGGATGAGGTCCATCAGCAGGATGAAAAAGTAGTATACATCATGCAGGGCAGCGGGTTTCTCATCCTAACAGGTAATTCGTCATCCCTTAAGAGAAAGCCTCATCCAGTACGGAAAAAAAGGCATATGAATAAAACGAATTCAAATCCTGGTATTTTTCATCCGGCATGGATGGAAAAATTATAGATAGGATGCCAGTGTCATAACCCCTACGGAGGTAATTCCTCATTCTCTGGTGACTCATCTGATATAGATGAAAGTCAATAAAAGAGGAATGAAAAATTATGTCATTTTTAAAGGTATTTTAGTGTCCACCAAGGTGATTCTTCCGGTATGGATAGAAAACCTTTACAAGTCGGGTGAAAACACCTTTTAGAGTTCATCTGATATAGATGGAAAATCATGAAAAGAACACTGATGCAACTGGCCAATTCCAAGAAGGGAGGGAGAGAGAGGGAGAGAGAGGGCAACTCCCTCACGCGGCAGCTCCTTCACGTTGGCGGTCCCTCCCGCGGCGCTGGCGTTCGGCTGGCGCTCCACCAGCAGGTCACGGGGGTGCGCTCCCAGCTCGCTCAAATAGCAAAAAAAAAACAAAAAAAGATAGAAGAGGGAGAGAGAGAGAGGGAGAGAGAGTGAGGGAGAGGGATTAGGGCGAGAGGGAGAGTGAGAGAGAGAGAGCGCGCGGGTTTGAACGTTGTGGCGCGTTAGTGCTGCGTCACCGCCGCCGGAAAACGCCAACGCGCGGGGGTAGTTGCGCCCGGGAGAGCTCGAGAGCAAAAAAAAACAAAATAGGGATGGGGAGAGGAGGGAGGAAGAGTGTGAGGAGGAGGTTGAGGGAGAGAGAGATTAGATAGAGAGACTGAGAGGGGGAGTGAGAGGCGGTCGGTGCAGCCGTGGCGCGCTAGTGTGGCGACCCCACCGGAAAAACCTTGGCGGCGATCAGGGGCCTTCGCGAAGGGGAGAGAGAAGGGGAGAGAAGGGCGGCCACCTTGGTAGGAGGAGGATCCGCTGCGACGTTGGGGAATCGCACGGGCGTCGCTGCCTCAGGGGGACGTCGCACGGCAGTCGCAGTGGCGACGCAGATCTGGCGCAGAGGTGAGTTGAAGAGGCATCTCACTTTTGTTTTGTTTTTTTGGTTTTTTGGGTTATGGGGTTTTGCAAGGATTATTTGGGTGTTTGGCTCTTTGGCTCTTAGGGTTTTAAGGGTTACATAGTTTATCTTAGGGTTTAGTTTCATAGTTTAGTTTAGGGTTAGTTATATATATAGTTAGTTTAGGATTAGCTGCAATATAGTTTGTTTTTAGGGGTTCGTTTTTTTGCGGGGTGGGGACATGGCTTTACGTTTGTAGGGGTTTTTTTTTCAACTTTTTCCAAGGGTTGGGAGTGTAACTCCTCCGGAGGTTACAGCGGGTCACAATACGGTACTCTACCTCTCTCTCGTGCTAGGTCATGCCGCATGTTTATCGACGTGTCACGCTTGAGGATTCGTTGCCGGCTGTGCCACAACCACCTGCTGAGGGCGAGACAGCACGTTCGCCTTGTCTACAAGTTAGGCGGAATCGCCATGTCCGCACAGTTTTGCCCCCACGGCCACCACCCCGAGGTCGTAGGCCGCCGAGTCCAGAGGCACGAGCCCCGGGGAGACCCCGCCGAGACCGGCAGATCTCAATGTTTTAGGATCTTCCTGTTACTATCCATTCAAGTCTTTATGGAACAAAGAAGGAACTAACATACCAGGCCTAAACAACTGTTTGTTGAAGGTAGGCAGCCTTAGTATTTCTAGTCTTCATAACTGAATGCCTCTGCCAAGGACGAGCAGTCTCTGAAAATACCATAACATCTTCAGGCTTCACAGAGGCCGTCCGCAAGGGGGAGAGAGAGAGAGAGTCAGTCACGCTCTTGTTACCTACTGGAACAGCTTCAATGCAAGCCCTCTTGTGTGCATTGCTTTTGTCTATAATCTGGAGATTTTGGAGTGATCTGTGAAAGAAACCAGGGAGTAGCTGAGCAGCCAGCTCATCACAGCCAGAACTCATCACATCAACAGCTCAAGGGTGGTAAGCCGAACACGCCCTGAACAGCCACCTTAGCTGTTCTAAAGCATGCTGCAATACTCTCTTATCTTTATCTGAATGAGAGAGGTAAACAGGGAGACAGATTCTAGACTACTACCATTTTCACCCCTCAATACATCTGCCACTTTGAAAACTGTGGGCCTAAAATCTCTCCAAGGGAAGGTCAACACATACACCATACTTGTACCCTACTTCTGCAAATACAAACTATAGCTCCCGAGAACATTTGTTGAAACCTTTCACCCATCAGCCCCATCAGCATAAATGGACATGACATATATGATGCTAAAGTTGTGTTGACAATAGGTAGTGCCGATCTCAAGAAGCAAACTGTTTCCTTCACAATAGCCAAAAACGACATTAGACACTGCAACCTCTAGGTCAGCTTAATGTAGCAAGCTCAAATTTTCAAGTTGTCAACCCGCATGGCAGTGAAGCATGATGCCGCGATAGTTTCCAGGCTCTTCTCTGTCACCTTTCTTATGCAGGTTCACAATGACAACCTCTCTCCAACGAAATGGAATCACTTCAGTCCTCCAAATAAAGTTAAAGAGAAGGGCAAGGGCCTACAACAGGATGCCACCATGTTTGAAACATAGAGGAACAGTTCTTTCTACTGCATTCTTCCACAAGAAGAGACCAAAACAAAGCAGATGACAAACAAAATAAAGCCCACTTTCTAGAATCAAAGAAAGTCAGGTCTTGTCTCATGTTCGAAACAGTGTGCTCTGAAGCTACCCACGGTCAGAATTGACCGGCAAAGGTGAAACATAACTACAACCAGATACACACATGAGTGGATTCGAGGTTTGTGTGCCAATGCTGAGAAAATGGTGGCATCGACGGACTGTTCTCGTCGCCATGACCAGCACTCGGGCTGAAGGTACCGAAATGACAGAACATTGGCTTGCTTAGTTCAGCACCTAGCTCCTACCAAGATCGAAGAATACAGATGGCCATGTGTGGAAGAGTTACAAGGGGGCATCACAAACTTGCCACTTTCTCAGTGCGGCAGAGTCCAGGACAGAAAGAATGTACGAGATGCCAAAGTGGACAGTTCTCAAGACGGACAGTTCTGACCAGCACTGGGGCTGAAGGTACCGAAATGACCTGACTGACGCAAGACCTGACTGACGAGCTTACTTTGGTGGATGTTGTACCTGAGAAACTAAGGGGGGAGATGCTTGATCTCCAACACGCAACCTCCTTTCTTCCAAGGGCTAAAATTTCAGCGAACACAGATTACAAGGTAACCGAGGGATCGGACGTCTGCATTGTAACAACCGCAGCTAGGCAGAGAGAGGGGGAGAGTTGCGGCTCGATCTTGTGGAGAGAAACGTTGTTGTTTTCAAGCAGATAATACCACAGTTGGTGAAGTACAACTACTTCACCCCCGACACAATTCTTCTCATAATTTCAAACCTAGTTGAAGTTAAACTTGTAACAGGTTTGATCACTTGGAGGATGAAGTAATGGATTGTATAGCACCTGTAGTCAACAATCAACCATCACACGAGAAAGCTAACGCTTGTGACCAAATCGCAACTGCACCTGATAAGCGAAAACTTGAGGAGGACGTGAAATCGTTCAAGAAGGGTTAGTGTAAGTCGTTGTATAGCTTCGAGCCTATGGATAACATTAAGTCCAACGGATGTACAGTTGACGTTACATTATGTCTTACTGCAACGCCAAAGTTGCAATCTCTAATAAAATATGAATGTTTATCATCAATGTATGCGGACTTATTCTTTCATGTCATCCTCTTCATCACGTGCCGTGATTGTTCTATGTTTGGTTTTGTATGTCATATGATATGGCAACCATTTTGTGCAAAAAGTTTTACATATCTGACCTCACATCATGGTGCAATTTATTGCATCCTCCCATTTTTTTCATGAACGTCAACTTGGCAGGATGTTCTTCTAAAACCACAATACATACTTATATTGTATCCAAAAAATGTTTGGAGAATTATTGTTCATGGTTATATTGTGCATAAAATAGCCAAATAATCATATATATCGCTTTATTTCAATAATAAATTTTGTTTATTCATATTTCTCATCTTTTCGTAATGAAATCTAGGGAGAACTCCAAGCCTTCAAAGCAAAGGTTGGCTGGAACTCTGCTGTTCCTGCCAAGACTGGGTCTCACGGTAAGGCTAATGCTAGTATTCGTCATGAAGCCAAGACTTATGTGGTGGCCTGCATGATCTGCAAATCCACTAAGCATTACACTAGGTGGTGCCCTTACCAATCTGACTTGCCTGCTCTGATTGAACAATTGCAAAGGGACAAAAAATAGAAGGGCACTTTAAACGAACCCGGTCATCTGTGAGGCTGCCAGATGACCATGGTAAGAACCCCAAGACAATAAACACTATTTTAACTAATTCTGGATTTTTGTTTGGTCCAACTCATGCACAATGGAAGGAACCAGATCTTCTGCAATACCTTTCATCCCAAGGTCCCCATCAGTACACTCCACACGTTTACTGTCACTAGCAAGATGAGTGTGTTTTGTGCTGGTGGCTTTAGATAAACATGTCTTGGTAGCTTTGAGGCGGAGTCTCTCCTCAATTAATTCCACCATCTCATCCTCAGTAGTGTAGGTTTGCTTTTGTATAAACACTTTCTCAGCAGGGGGAAGACCTTTCACAAAGCAATGTTTCAAAATAGCTGGTCGTTCAGAGGCAATTAGGACTGACTTACAAATTGCAGTTCTTCCTCACGAAACAGCTTGCGGGCCAACTCCCTTGCCTCTATCCAGGTAAGATCATTTTTATCCTTGATGTTGGATTCAAACAACTTTCAAGCCTCTCCTTTGAGACAAATCCGGAAGGACTTAACCTGAAATCTAGGCGGTACACCATTCATCTCGGTACTGATCTCAAAAAACTCCAAGAACGATTCAAAATCTTCCCCTAGGTTGAATTCAGGGTATGGTTGCTTATCCATTCGCTCGCCAGGCTCAGACTTCTGAGTTGGGGTGTCGGAGACCTCCGTTTGTTTTAGCAACATCTTCATGAGGGGGGGGGGGGGCAATTAGAAATCACCCCCATGGCTTCGCATAATTCCTCCACATCAAATGTGGGTGGAGAGTTAGTCGCCGGGTTCTTTTGTTTGAAATCCCTAGACACTCTCCCCTCTCAAAGTTCTTTTGTTTATTAGCTGTTGTCTCTTCCATCTCCTCCGTTGCACATTGTTCCAACTCACTTAGCCCCATTGTATCTTCTGCTTCTTTTTCTAACATAGATTTGGTGAAAACAGGCATGAAGAAAGAGAGAACCCACTACCTGTCCGAAGGGGCACTAAGTTGTGAATCCCACCCGCTCACACAGTGGGAAATGATGAAGCGGTGCCAAACCGTGACCAGAACAATGCTGCGAACTACTTTTTCCTTGACCAAAAGACTGTGAGCAGGGTAGCTTTTCGCAGCTTCTGGCTTGTACAACCCAATAGTTTCACGGCGAAAGCAGACCCCTGGAAAGATCAACAAATCACTGGGACAAAAAGAAAAATCGGCGTCGGGAATACCAGTGATAAGTTCTTCCTAAGTGGGATCTCGGGTAGGGGCGGGTGGAATTCTAGGCCTCAAGTTAGCAAGTAGAATAGAGGTACCTCCCATAACCAGCTCCCACAAACGCAGGGGGCTCGGCTTGTCAAGCGGTAGGAAGCTTTCAAGCTCCACACCTAACTCTCGACTCACAGAGAATTGTGGGATGCCCAACACAGCCCAGCTAAGAGTCTCACTCTTCTCCAATTGCTCCTTAGCACTAGCAAGGGGAATCTGCAGAGTGACTTCCCTGGAGTGGAGTTTGAGGAGAAGACGCGCGGCGTAGGCTCCCTGAAGAGATTCCCGAATGCGCCGGCTCTGTTCCCTTTGCTCCGCCTTGGTGTGAATGGGCTTGGAGGCCTCTTTGCGCGCGGTTTTCTCAAAGGTCTTGGCCCAGAACTCTGAGGGCGTGTCCAGCGGGAGCTCAGGCCGCGGAAGAGGTTCTCTCTCCGGATAATCGACAAACAAAATCTGCTCAGGTAAGAGGTTGCGCGCGAGTTCACAAATGCAGCGAGATTCGAGCGCCTGGGTCTGTCGCATTCGTGGGACCTCAAATTGATCAAGCTCAAACCAACCACACTCAGAACTGGAAGCCATAGCACTTGCTTGCGAAACTCTCAAAACACAGACAAGCTTGAGCAGACAAACTCTCTCTCTTTCTCACCATGCATGGCATACAAGCCGTCATTTTGCTATTATCTCTCCCCTCAATCATGCAGGATCCCCTGTATGCAATCTACTGTTCTCAGGTGTTTCGTACCAGCCTAAATTCTCTGTTAACGATTTTTAAACTACCCCGCATCTCCACCATGATTCCGGCGCTATGGGTTTGTTCCCCTTCCTCTACCGGACTTAGTTCAAACAGGGGGATGTAATCGGTAGATGGGCCTGGCAGAGAAGACGGAATCTCACAAAGAGGACATAACAAAGTCAGATATCCACAATGCATTCATCAGCACACTCAAGCACACCGTTACACCAAGTGCACACTCGCGTAAGATGAAACCCACCACCACCATACGGCAATGCAGCTTAAATAATATTAGGTCATAATCTAATCCTAGTGCCGCGTGGCACTTACATATAGGTCAGCCAGATGTCCTTCTAGCACAACCATAGAAAGAAGCCAGATCACCCAGACCCATCCTAATCCAATCCTAAACTAACTGTTAGAATAAGACAGCATGTAATAAAGCCATAAGCTCTTGCCAACTCATCCCCATGCGCAAAGCGCTAGTTCATCCAGACTTCATCCCGGTTCCGTCCATCCTTAAATCATCCGGAGCGCATCCTCCCTCCCATCCATCCAAGTCGAGAAAGCAGGTGTGGAGGAATCCCAGCTCCACAACCCTCACCATATAAATAAAATTCCTAATAAAAAAATGGTCTCGTGCAGTGGGAACGTGTGCCCGGTATGGAGGAGTCTAGAAGCCGCGTCCGTTATACTTGTGTGCCCTAGGGTTGCCTGAGCAGCGCTGTGAGCAAAGAAGAAGAGCGCTTCGGCCTCGTCCCTGCGCTCAGCGTCCTATGCCTGCGGGTCATTCGGCTGTTTTCGAGGTGGGTTCGTCGCTCTCGTCTATTTTCTTAACTGACTTCACTTTGAGAACGCTCATGTACTGGATGTGTGAGATGGTGACTTAGCGTGTAGCCCAGATGCACTGGAGATAGGTTGGAGATCGCGACAGGAAGGAAGGTGGATTGGCAGTCATTCCACTGGAAGGTCCGACATGGAAGATGGTGGTGTAGTTACGGCAATTCTTATTGTACTTGGAACAGGGTCTGATGCCACTCTTGTTCGCGGTTATTTGAGTGTTTGACTTGCCTGTAGCTTTGGTATGTAGGTGCATTATCCTGGGTTGATGAAAAGAAGCATCAAACCATAGATTTTGGAAAGTCGCTCCCTGGCGTCAAGCACTGTGTATAAGGGTCTCATTCCACCTCGCTCGCGGTTATTCGAGTATTCGACTACTACACTTCTTTTTTGTATCTGGGGGGACAATCCTGGGTTCTTGGAAAGAAGGATCAAACCTGTAGATTCTATAAAGTCGCTCCTAAGCATGAAGTGCATGTGCTTATAACCCCCTGGAGTGTAGGATCATGCTGTCTATGTGTCTTATGTTTGACTCTCGCTGCAGGTGGTGACTATTCTGCTGATATAGGTACTTACTAGTGCAAGAATCACTCAGCATGTCAACCGTAACCATTTTGCACACGTTGTTTATGTCTCATTGACAGTATATGAGCTGTTTCTGATGATTTTGGTCAGGTTCTCGTGATAGGCTTTCTTCAATTGATTCTTCTATCTATAATATTTTTTACAAGTTTTACGTTTGGTTTGGCAGTAGGATTGCTCTCATTATCTTTGGTGGGAACCAATTTATATCTACATGTGTAAAATGGGAGGGAGGTCCATAGAGATACGCAGGTGCATGGTTATGTTTGTAAGTTATGTCTCAATGAGTAAGAATGTGTATCCTCTTCTTATGGTACAACTATGAACGAGTTCAACACATACATCTAAGCTAGTACTTATGTTTGCATGTTCAGACTGCGCTAGTGATGGCAGATGAGGCAAAAGTGCGAGGTAATGCGGCCTTTTCTGCAGGCAAGTTCGAGGAAGCGACAACCTTTTTTACTGAAGCGATAGGGCTAGCACCTGATAACCATGTGTTGTACTCCAATCGGTCGGCCTCATATGCTTCTCTGCACAAGTACCAGGATGCACTACGCGATGCCAGGAAGACTGTGGAGCTGAAGCCTGATTGGGCTAAAGGGCACAGCAGGCTGGGAGCTGCATATGTAGGCCTAGGTCAGCTGGATGATGCCGTTGCTGCCTACCAGCAGGGCCTGCTGCATGAGCCTTCTAATGTAGCTCTCAAGTCAGGCCTGGCAGATGCCAAGGCTGCAGTGACCAGACAGCGTGCTCCTCCGGCTCCATTTGGCAACATGTTCTCAGGGCAGGATGTGTGGGCCAAGATACAGGCCGACCCACGAACACGCCCATACCTGCAGCAGCCCGACTTTGTGGCAATGGTAAATGAGCTGCAGCGGAATCCCAGCAGCATGTCAAACTACATCAGTGATCCACGCCTGATGCCGGTGCTGGGCCTCTTGCTGGGTATGAACATTCAGACCCCCCAGGGTGACAAGGCATCCCATTCTGAGGGTGACTCCGCTGAAGTCACAATGACTTCCTCTAAGCCAGAGTCGCAGCCAGACCCCGTGCCACAGCCAGAACCAATGGATGTGAGTGAAGAAGAACAGGAAGGGAAGGCTCGGAAGGCCGAAGCTGTGAAGGAGAAGGAGGTTGGAAATGCTGCGTACAAGAAGAAGGAGTTTGGAGCAGCTGTGCAGCACTATACGAAAGCAATAGAGCTTGATGATGAGGACATATCCTACCTCACTAACCGGGCGGCAGTGTGTTTGGAAATGGGCAAGGTCCTAGAACTCCACCTTTTCTTAGACATTCACACAGGAAATATATTTGGTCTTACTTCTTTTGTTAGGGCTAGTCTTGGGAAGATGGGAAGATTTTTCGAAGTCAAACCAGACCTGCATTCAGACAAAGGAAATCAATGCAAAATTGTTTGTGTCAGACAAGTAGAGTACCTACACGAATTTGTGGATTGAGAGTTTGAGGACCTGGAGGTTATTGGCAGGTTATGGAGTTTGGAAGTAAAACAACTGTACAAAGGTTGTGACTGTGCAATGTTGACATGTGTGCAGTACGAGGAATGCATCCAGGACTGTGACCAGGCAACAGAAAGAGGGAGAGAATTGCACTCAGACTATAAAATGATTGCGAGGGCATTGACAAGGAAAGGGACTGCATATGTAAAGCTGGCAAAGAATTCCCAGGACTATGCCCCTGCCATTGAAGCATTCAACAAAGCACTAACTGAGCATCGAAATCCAGATACGCTGAAAAAACGAAATGATGCAGAGCGTGCAAAGAAGGAATTGGAGCAGCAAGAGTATTTTGATCCAGCAGTAGCTGATGAAGAGCGAGAGAAAGGCAAGGACTCTATCCTGTCGTTTGTGGCGTCTTTGCACTGTGATTGAATGGGCACGACACGGGTGAAACTGTCTGGGTATCTCAAATGTAAGGCATATTGCGCATGCAGGCAGTGCATTAAGGGTGAGGGTGGGGCATGCATGCAGGAAATGATTACTTCAAGAAGGGACAATATCCTGAAGCTGTGAGGCATTACTCGGAAGCCATCAAGAGGAATCCTTCAGACCCGAAGGCATGCTATCTGCAACCCTTTCATGGCTTTTAGATGACAGTGTTAATAGTGGGACAGCACCCCCACCCTTCAACATAAACCTTTTTATGCTGCCAGTGCTTTAGCTATTGGGTGGATGGGCCCTGGGTGAGTTTGACATTCTGCTGCAATTCCGGGCAGGTGTACAGCAACAGAGCAGCATGCTACACAAAGCTTGGGGCTTTTCCAGAGGGCTTGAAGGATGCAAATAAATGTATTGAACTGGACCCTATATTTGCAAAGGGTTACTCTCGAAAGGGCACAATTCAATTCTTTATGAAGGAATATGACAAAGCCTTGGAAACTTATCAGGTCTGTACCTTGTCCATTCCTCTTTTGATCTATGGTCGTTAGCGGCTGCCAGCTAGTACAGATGTTCTGGAAGGCATGGAGGTAATGATTTTATTAGCAAGGCCTGCTCTATCTACCTTCCTTTTTGGAGCTTCCAGAAAGTGCAGGAGTTGTCTGGTACATAACGTTGCAATCAGCCAGGCAATGCCTCTGTAGTGAACATCTGGGAGGTTCGAGTAGGTTGCCAGTAAGGAACGAAAGTGTGGGGAAGGTAGAGTGATTTCAGCTGGATTCTTGCCAAGCCTTTTACCTCTGACACTCTCGTTGTGGCCTCCACTGAGATTGGGTGGGGGCTCGGATTGGTGCAGACTGGTTTGAAGCATAATGAGGGCAACCAAGAACTGCTGGATGGGATCCGTAGGTATGTTTGACTCTTTGAATGTTTGGATCAATGGTGCTCATTACTGAGTGTGGTGACTGATGTGATGGGAGATATGCAGCTCCTTCAGGGAATACAATACAGTGCTTCTTACCAAGCATTTCCTGGAGTAAAAGTCTAGTTGAGCAGCAAAGGACATCAATTTCTCCATAATTTTCACCATTGATGAATGGTGTGACTTCACAGCATTGTGTTTTTCCCATCCTACTCCATGTCTTTGTCCTCTTGCAATGTTAGGATATGAATGGTGGTGTTACGTAGGGAGGGAGCAGCAGCAAGGAGTTAACTTTGGTGGTTATGATGCCAGGTGTGTAGAGCAAATCAACAAAATGAATAGAGGTGACATCAGTGCGGAGGAATTGAAGGAGAAACAGGTGTGTTATGTACATTGAAGCTCATTTGGTTCTTGAATGTGGGGTGTGTAGTTGCCCGTCAATCTTGCCCTTCTTGATTCAATTCACTCGAACATGTCTTTTGCCTGAAAGTGATTGGCAGTTGCTGTAGGCATTTATTTTTGCTTTTGTCCAAATTATACTTTCAACCAACTACAGTTTGCATAAGATTATTGTTGTTACAGTTGTAGAGGACTGAGAGAGCTTTGGGGAGTGGCCTCACTATGTGGTATTGGCCTCTGCAGGCAAAGTCCATGCAAGACCCTGAGATTCAGGCCATTCTTTCAGACCCAATCATGCGACAGGTGAGTGTATATTGGCAGAGTGCTAACTGGCCTTCTATAAACACAAGACCTTAAGGAGACTCAAATAACCACCCACAGTTGTAAATAGCAGCTTTGGTAGGGCATAGCTTGGATGCTTGCCTCGTTTTCATAGTTCCTGTAAAGGGTTGTGATGACACACACTTGCAGTTGAGGTGGAAGCACAGTATAAAGCTGAGGATATCAATGTCTATGTATGTCCGTGTGTTCTATGTGTTCGCGCTCATCCCACCATAAGTGTGCAGGCTGCTTGATACTGCTTTTCCTGGTATAGTCATGGGACTGATAGAAGCATGGCCGGTGCTTGATTTGTGTGAATCACCAAGCTCAGGCAATGCAGCTACAGTTTTAACTCTATCAAGTGTTGTCCATCCTGTGCTCAAGTTCAAGTCTTGATGAGTGCTTGATTTGCCCAAGTACCTTTGTATTATGGAGAAGAAGGAATGACAAGGTTGGATGGAGAATGGTGTGCAGGTGTTGACAGATTTCCAGGAGAATCCCAAGGCTGCTCAGGAGCATATGAAGAATCCAATGGTGATGGGAAAAATACAGAAGCTGGTTAATGCTGGCATTGTGCAAGTGCGCTAACATGTCCATGTTGTTACTAATTAATTCATGTTGCTTTGGTGGGCCAAGTGAAGTGGTTTGCTGTGGGTAGCCCACGACTACGTTTAAGTGTGTCATGCTAGCCAGCTGTGTTACCAGAGGCACTAGAGTTCGTGTTACTGGAGCAGATGGGAGGGAAGAGGGACGGGGACAGTAACTGTGTGGATCCCTACCTTTGTGGTTTGTCTCAGCGATAGGCTGCAGTGCCTTTAGTCGTGGGTAGAAAATTGAGTCAGACCTGCACCATGTCCAGTCTCACTTGACTGAGCTGGCGTGTTGTGATTTTGCATACCCTTGTCAGGTAAAAGAGGGAAACTCATACTATCCTGTTATGTTACATTTTGTTACATGCAAGCAAAGGGTTTTCTAAACTCGTGGACTGAAATTGACAAGTAATTGGCAAGTCTTAAGGTCAGGCAGGCTTGATTGAACTTTGGGAGGTGTAGAACTGTTTTTAGTTAGTCTTCAAGGACTGCTCCTGTCTGTCAAGCAAGACATTTTTTTCCAGAATTGTTACTGTCGAAGGAAACTAGTAGTGGGCCAAGGATTTTTCTGTTTCAAAGCTGGGATGTTTAGTCAGCCAAATCACACACAAAATCATTGTGCTATCTACTATCATGATTGATTGTCATCATTGTGATTTGAATACCCACTTGAAAACTGCCTGGTAAACTAGATCTGCAAGAAACAGAGAAACAAGAGGCTTTTGCTGGTTATTGCTTTGACCTAATTTAGGACCACATCTTTACATAAATACGACAACCATGATTTTCAAGATATTACCATGTTATGGCATACGGACTGCATGTTGTTGTAGGGTTTCTTGGATGCTCCTTTCAAAGAAGGTAATTGCCACAACCAGTTTGAAGAGTAACATATACCATTTAAACTTATCCATGAAGTACCACAAACTGGGGGTAAGTACCCCAAGTTTGGCCAAAATTAGGTGAAAAGATGCAAAAGTGGGGATTTCTTTCTTTTTCTTTTTTTTAAATGAAGAGGGGACAGGCCCTGAGAGCTTTCTTTGGAATTATTATGGGGAAAAAAATAGAATCCCTTGCTACATCATGGAAGCACACACACTGATGCCAGTGAATGACGAACTTGACACCCGAGGGGCCATGGAGCAGACCTAATTGGTCATTTGTATTCATTTGAAGATGGTTCAGGTTCCCAAATTTACTTTTTCTGATGGGGCCCTTGCATGCAGAGCCCACCAAAGTGCGATGGAGGCAGAAGAAACCTGTAGCATGTAGCCCTCAGCCCTTTTTTCTTAGGCGAAAAATAGCCAGAAAGCTACAAAAAATGTGGGCCCGCAACACCCCTATTCAAAAAACAGGGGCAAAAATAAAAAATATCGCCCAAAACGGGGCGGGCTTGGGCCAACTGGTGCCAGAAAGCACCAGGGGAACCCACCCTTTTCGCCTGGGAACTGGGGAGCATGGCGCCCTAAATGCAAGGGCTGGCGCCCCATCGCACCAAGAGTTAGTGCGATTTCGCCACCTGCACCTATCGCCACCGTCCGATCTCCAGCCAGTAGCCATATTGCAACCATATATAGTAGCCATATGGCCATATTGCACTGTCCCATCGCCATATTGCACAATACTTTGCATACCTGTAGCCAGGTAGGATCCAGGTGGACATTGTACATGTCGCCACCTCTGCACTTAACCCCAAAAAAACTTCGCCACCTCCACGACTTAGGCAGAAATGAAAAAAAGGGCTGGCCCTCACCCTCATTATATACTCTCTCAAGGCGGTGGTGGAGCCTTCTAGAAGGGGCCACCGCCTCATCCCCACCACCTGATCCTTCTTCTGGAAAGCTCTAGAAGTAGAAGGATGGCCCACCTCCTACTTCTATGCCCTCCTCTACATGTGGCCTCACATTTCACCCATTCCAACATCCGTGCCCTCCCTCCCCATTGGCCGCTACAATGCTCTCCCTGTTTTCGACCTTCAGGAACGGCCCCTGCCAGGATTTGGGACCCTTATTTATTTATTAATACAAAGGGCAAACAGTGTAGGGTAAAAAGCTGGAGCAAGGGCGTTCACCAGTTTAAGGCCCCTGTTGAGACGAGGGCGGAGCCCGAATCTCTCTAGGGGCCGCAAAGTGGAAAGCCCGCGCTCCAGCTCTTTACCGAGCGTAAAGAAAAAATTAAAATTTTTGGCACTCCTCTTCATCTTTTCGCGCAGGCTGGTCTTTCGCCTCCGTGCTTCTCGGTTTCTGTGCACGGTTGGTGTGGTTTGCGCTCAAAAGAATTCAGAAAGAAACTAGAAAGAAATCAGAAAGACATTCCATGCTTTGTGGTAAATTATGCAGTAAACATTGTGGTAGAATCTGCTGCTAACTGGACTTATAAGGCCACGCAAAATACACTAAAAAAATTTGAAGCGTTTTTTACGACAGGATTAAACTCCTTTCTTCACCAAAATTGGGGTGAAATGAGTTTACCCAGTTTGCATTTTGCCGAGTTGCATGGGCGTGACAAAATGCGGGCTGGCTGCATGAGACGAGAGTGACAAGAGTGGAGAGTCAAACTTTTAGAGAATCTGTCAAGTAGCACGACTGATAACGAGTTTGGCTTACTTTCCGTTTGCACTCAAATTGGGGTTGAAACACTTGCTATAGGTCCAGAGTGGGGCCCAAAGTTTGCGGATAACTTTACTTTATTGGCTCCTCCCTAAGGAGAGACCATGCGTCGATTGTTTTCTCCAGATGTACCTTCCTCGGTTAACACCTTCCTATCAAGATAATAACTTCCCCGATAAATAGCCATTTGCAATAGACTCTAGATTCTCGTCCACCTCTTGTTACCATTCCTTCCTAACTTGGTGAGTATCCTCTCCGGAGTGGGGCACAGAAGCTTTTCTGTTCGGAGGGCTATCACGCTCACGGACGTGAGCCTGGTCTATGGTAAATGCAGGTTGAAATTAGCACATGGAGATACTTGGAAAAAAATTGTAAAGTTGTTCCTGCGAAAGTGTGGCTGTGTCATCTAAACCCTAAACATTCATGGCTTCATGGAGGTGCCATCTGCTGTTATGATGTATAATTTTCCGCAAAGAGCCTGATGGAATGAGGTGAGTACAATGCGATATAGATGTCTTTGAATCCTAATGTTATGTGTTTATCCCTAGTTGTGTCTTTCTCATCGACAGTTTGATTTCGAAAACCTCAACTAGTCATTCCGAATTGGCCTCACGGCCACTCTTTGCCACCATGGTGAGAAGGTGCTATCGCTTTTGGTCTGGTCAGCACAACTCCCGGGACACCTCTTTATGTCATCAAGAACACACAGCCATCAGGTTCATTTCAATTATTGTTGGACGAGCAATTGTTGTGCAGGATGCTAACCGTTTCCGCCCTTTCGAAGATTGAGTTTGTTCTTGTGGAAACTATGGTGAAATGATGTTTTTGTTGAAAGGTGCTTGTAGTGTACATGGTGATATAGATCGCGCTGGAGGAAAATGTGGCTGCACAGTCATATATCTCAGATAATATACTCATAAGACGTTCATATATCTCATAGAGAGAGAAAGAGAGAGAATGTACTCGTAAGACATTGTTTGCCATAGCCTTATGGCCATTGAGAGAGAGAAAGATAGGTAATATGTTTTCCAATGTTTTACAACCTGGGAGGATGTGGGATTATTTTGTGATCCCCAGAATTCTTTCCCAATTTGTATTTGATCTAGCCTTCTTCTGCATCTATAGACATGTCTGCTACTAGGGCTTATATTAGTCTTTCTTTCTTTTTGTAATATTGCCCATCCCCAATTCTGCCCCATGCTGCTTCTGTCCTCAATGTTCATCTCGTCATTTTCAACGGCACAGCAAAGAAGGTGCAAGAAGTGCTGCAGATGAATATGGATGGACTGTGTGTGCTCGCAGTATATGTTTGATTAGCATGTGACCACCTATAGGAAGCCTCTAGTAATATCCTTGTATCTGCCCTTTTGGTCTGTGGCACTACAGAGAGGTTGGGTTGAGCCATGGTTATATTAAATCTCGTGGCTGTAGATAACATGGCAGATTTGGACAGGGGAGGTGATGAGTACTTTATGAAAGGACTGAATAATTCTCTTTCAGCGGCCTTAAAAGTTGTTGCATTGCATCAAGTGGACACACATTTATGCAACATTGGATATTGGTTTGCTGTCAAAGCAAGTTGCATTGGTTTGTGTAGACCTACGTGGATACATGCAGATAGAGATATAAGAACAGCAAGGGGGTTTGGGGAGTGCATCTTGCAGGTCCGACATCTGTATCTCTTTGAGAAAGGTGGTAGATGGCTGCAACGATCTGCAAGCGGCTCACATTAAAATATGTGCACAGTGGCGGGCGGCGAAAACGGAGGAGGAGGCGCAGATAGCATTCCTGACAATTTGGGCATGGTGGATATCGTCGGGGGCTGCCAGCGAGAAGGATGTGCCAGCGCTCGACAGCTGGCTGTCATGGTGGACTTTCCGATATGCGCAACTCGGGTCATATGTCAGGACAGTATGCAACCGTGTGGGGGGTGTGTGGGCCATACTGCTCACATGAGCATGTACCATGTGCCTTCATGCTGCTCACATGGGCATACGCGTATGGTCTGGTTTTTGGGATTGGGAAGTCGGTGCCGACCTCCCAAACCCGTAGTCGATACCCTTCAAGGGAGTCAAAATGCAGAAATTGCAGATTTGTTTGTTAAGAGGTGCCATGTGCCTTCATGCTGCTCACATGAGCATACGCGTATGGTCCTCTTGCTGGAGGGAGACATTGTGCCAAAAGGCCTTTTCCAGTTCCGGAAGTGTGCCGACTTCGGAAACCTTGACTGGGAAGTCGGCACAGACTTCCGAGAGTCGGCACCAACTCCTGCGCTACGATGTGACCCGGGGCAGGATGATGGTGTTCTGTTTGGGAAGTCGGCGCCGACTTCCCAAAGTCGGGAAAGGGACGTATGCATTCAGTAATGTAAGAAGTCATTAAAAGACATTTGAGTTGACGGTGCTGCCTCGTGCTTATAGGGGTTGAGCTTGAAGGAGGATGCGGATATCCCAAACGTCAACATGTCAGAGTCCGTCCATGCTAGCTGGCAGGCTGGAAATGGAGCACAGAAAATGGATATGTACACGACAACACGACATGATATTGTTTGAGCGCTTCTGCAGACAGTTGGATATCAGAAATTCTTGAGGGGAGGGCATAAGGGAGTTGGGCCAAACCGGGAGGAACTACTGTTGCGTGCAGCGTGGAGGTCGAATGATCCCACGAAATGGGGGGAGGCGGTAAAGTCATGCGTAGTGGGGACACTGTTGCACAGCCGCGCCGATGGTTTGGAAGGCAATCTTGTGATAAAGACCACAAAGCGGAAGATAGTATTTTGCGACCTTCAAGAGGACGAAGAAGAATACTCTTGGAGGGCAGACATGAACCTGAAGACGGGACCCAGGAAGGCACATGGAGCAGGTGGATCCAGGGAGAACCCACTTGAAACCCATTCAGATAAGGACATGCATACCCGAGGCACTATCCGGGTGGACAACGGGCAGCCTGGTAAATAGCCTATTCGCAATGCCAAATCTGGGGGAGTTCCTGCTCCCCGCTATGATGGATTTTTCCAACCCCCATACTTTGCAAGTGGTAAGAGACAGGAGTTCTGGTTCTGTGCAGATGACATTCAGCAGTGTGTTTGGAGAAGGATTCACAAGGATGTGAATGACAAGCCAGATCCACCCCATGTATGGCCGGTGATGGTGGGGATGAATTTGACCCAGGATGAAGTGGACTCTATGTCGGCCGCGGGCTTCAGACTTGTTCCCCAGGATGATGTTTCTGCATTCCATCTGGATGCACAGTGTGCAACTTCGTTTGGCACAGTTCCAGATCGTGACTATTACCCAAAAACACGGTGGAACAAGGCATACAACCACAAGAAACAAACAGCAGTTAACAGGACCAAGGTCGGGTTGGCAATTTCTCTGACGGCCACCGTTCAGTCCTTATGTGATGTCCCTCGCCCTGGAGTTGGGAGAGTTTACAATATCAGCACTACAGGGTCCTCCAAAAAAGGGGAGGTCTACAACGTCTCGATCGGCACTTACCCGGAGTGCATCTGTATGGATTTTGTGAAGATGCGAAACCTGAAGGGATCTTATATGCACTGCAAGCACATTTACTACATCATCATGCGACGTCTTCGAGTCGGTGCCGACTTGCCATTGATAAATTACCCAACTTTAAGTATTAATGAGATCTGCTCCCTGCTTCGGAATGACCCCTGTTCTTGGTCGGAGTAGAACAACACTAAAATGTCTTAACACTGATTTGCTGATGTGCATTGGGACTGTTTCCTAGACCACCCCCCTCCACCTCTGACCCCAACCCAAGGCTCAAAGTACGTGATGACATCCGCTCCACCCTCTCCCTCTCTGTTGCCTCAACCAGGGCTGTCCGTGAACGTTCCATGACGGCCTTTATATGCGATGTCCGGGATATTGAGGTAACCCTTCCTAGGGCCCTCCCGAATAATCCTAGGAGATAGGGGTGTTGTGAGCCCTACCTCTAACTCATGGGCATGAGCAGATTGGATTGCCGGACCATGCACTACATGCTGCAATGAAGTGGTATGGGTGGTACCATAAAAAGTTGCCGGAGGGAGGGGAAGGGGGGCCGGCGGGCATGTCGCCGGGGGGGGGGGGGCTCCGGGGGGACTCCGGGGGCAGGACCAGCAGCCGCAGGGGGTGGGGAGGCAACAACATCCGCCGAGGCTCCCACGTCCTCGCAGCTCTTCCTAGTCGAACGAGTTATGCGCAGGGCCATATCCAAGTTGTCGTGTCGTTTCTTCTTCTTCCCGGAAGGAGGGCGACGAGGGGTCTGGTCCTCATCCAACGCCATGCCTACAATGCAAACAAATACGCATGACCTCAAAAGAAGCAAAAAAACAGGGATGGTACCATAGAACACATTAACAAACAAACAAAACTAGCTAAGATAAAAATAAAATAAAATAAAATAAACCCTGACTAACAAACAAACAAAACTAACTAAAGTAACAAAAAATAAAAGTAAACCCTCACGAACAAACAAACAACCAAACCCCTAAGCTATTAACACTAAACCAACTAAGCTAAAACACTAAGTAACCATTTTTATTTTTATTTCTGAAGGGAAACGCCTAGGAGCTCACGAATCAGGCCCTTGATAGTGAGAGGAGAAAATAACTCTTGCACAGTAACGTTGCCGTGAAGGCTTTCTGATGGGACACCGCCCAAGGGAAGGGGGAGAAGAGCATACCATACCCGTCAAGTTGCAGGATTTGACCCCAGAATAATCTGGGTGGCACTCAGTGCACTAACCAACTGAGCTACTGACTGCTGGTGTAACAAAACCCACCAACCAAACAATTAAAAACATGCCAATTTATTTTATTTTTTTGATTTTTTAGATAGGCGTTAGTGGGGCTGTATTGCGGCACTTACTTAGTATGAGAGAGCAAGCAAGACGACGAGAAGGCGACCTGCATAGGGCAAGCACATGTCAGGGGGCAAAGAAGCAAGCAACAGGGGGCGAAGAAAGCAAGCAAGCGAGGGGGGGGTGAGCAGGAAATAGAACCGAACCCCCCCCCTTGCGAGCTGCGTTTTCACAGCCGCAAGGGGTTTGGGGGGCTCACTACACCCGAACTAGGGCTTGGGCGCGTAGGGAAGCAAGCAGGAGGGGGGGGGGGGGGGGGGGGGAAGGGGGGGTGGCAACTTCATCGCTTGGGGGCGAATTAACACAAAAGAAAAAAAAACAAGGGATGGGGGCAGAATTGCTCACCTGCCGAGCAGCGAAGGGACTGCGGGGGGGTTGGGGGAGTTGGGCGGGTTTCAGCGCGCGAGCAAGCAACAACTGCTCAGTCGCAAGCAAGCGAGGGGGCCTATTGCAGGCACTAGTCTCCTATCCCCGTCATGTCGCTCATCCCATACTACATTGGTTCGTCTGGAGTCACCAATGGAACTATTGATGAGCCCTGCAACATTGCCAAATACATCGAGGTCGCCATCACAAAAAATTCTCTCTGAGGGACTCAACATCCGCTCTCGTACGTCAATATCGTTCAGGCATAGAACAAAAGGCCGTATGTAAGGGGCCACCCGGTGTGCCCCACTCGGCTGAGGTGTAGTAGGGACCAAAATAGGGAAACACTGTCCGATCTCTTCCACGGGGAAAAGACGGGGAACTGGGATTTCATCCACCGCCAAGAGCCCACGACCCATGGCCGGGTTGGTTGCGGTCTTACACAATAGCGCCTACCCCAATAAGTGAATGGCTCATTCTCAGGAATAGGAGTAGGAGGGTGAAGGTCGGTCATCCAACAATAGGGCTTGACCGATCTCATGAGCAGCCTTCTATCGTTCTGGTCCCGGATGTTTGGATCCTCGGCCCGATGAAGCTCAAGTGTAGGACGGGCCCTACATTGTCGGGGAGTACGAGGTGCACGACGTCCTGTAGTCTCAGCATGGTGGATCGGGAGGGTAGGGTGGGATGCTACAGAAGGTGGGGGTGTTAGCAGCTACCATTGGAGGTGGTGCATGTAAGACAATTAGGGCCGGATCTGAGTTGTTTGCCTCATATGATTTCTCTGAGGAGGCATGGAGACGTAGGGAGTCCCATCAGTGGGATGTATTCTAGAGACATGTTAGAAACAATCGGTAGGGATTCACAATCAACTATGTTGGGTTGTTTGCAACTTGTCATGCGTTTGTGTACATATTTTTTACAAGCGACATGGTGTCGACATTGTGATAATTGCACGTCCACTTCTCAATTGGCATATCAAACAATATATACAATATTGCATAGCATGAATCACCGTCGTCATTGCTTGAGCATTACGTATTTACTTTCATCCTTAAAAATAAATAAAATCTTGGGCCTAACCATTTAAATGGCTGAAAGAAAAGTACCAACACCACTAAGAATATGAAACATGCCGACGTGAATAGAACATTGTATGTACTGAAATATTGTCTTGGTCTTCTTAGGTGCACGCAGTAGAAGAGTATGCATCGTGGCACCGGCCATCTCATACCGGCATTGAGGCAGAGAATGTTGACTATGGCCAGGAAGACCAGGAGATGAATGAGGGTGCGCCCCACCTGAATAGTCCTGAAGACGTTGCAAGGGATGTTCCCATTAATGATGAGCATGGTTTGGACATTGATGAGGTCAGAGCCATGGAGGATCGTTTACTTATCTCATTCTGGGTTCTGTGGACTCCAAAGTGCCCTAGCGTTTGATGAACCCTTTCTATGATGCTCATTCTTTTCTTCTTTTGGCACAAGGCTACGGCAAACAACATCTTATGAGTACAATCTTTCCTTCTTTTGTGGCACATACTTCCCTTTGTACAGAAATTTTCCTTCCCAGAAGACATATCCCCTGGCTCTTTTAAGAACCCTCTTTCTTTCATTCATCTCCAGGTATTCATTGACTGTACCGAACGTCAGATAGTGCATTACCTGGATATCATCTAGTATATCGGGTGCTGCTTCTTCTCGCACAGCTGGCGTGTACTCTTTGGCATCATTCTTCCTCTTGTCATACTCGCTGTCTGCCTTCTGTATGAGCTCCAACTCCTCCTTCTTTGTTAGAGGTTTCATAGCCTCATGCTTCATCTTTTCACTCGGTTCACTTTCTGTATCCTGTGAACTCTCATCATTGAGCTGTTTATCTGCCCAATCTTCAGTGAATGTGTCTAGCCCCTGGGTCATAACCTCCTCCTCAGGTTGACCCCTACCTCTTTGATACATGTCTGACTGGCGTTCAATGCCCATTGAACTGTAGAAATTGTTCATCTTATACCCTTCTTCCTTGGATTCAGTCTGGATTTCTGTGCTACTCATGTTGTGTGCTGGTGGTTGCAAGGTATCTCCTTCATCACCAAGCTTTGCCTTCTTTGCATTGCCTCTGGTCAGCATGTTAATGTGCAGTGTCTTTGTGACATCCTTGAAGCTCACCAGTTCCGGGTACAGCCCTTCCAATTCACCCAATGCCTTGAGTTCACTGGCTGTAAATTGCAATGACCCTTGATTTGCTTCCTTGTCTGGTACATGACCTTGGCACTCCTCTTCGTGTTGATTGTGAGCACCAGTCGGTATTGCTTCATCTTGTGTGTGTGGCCTTCCATTATCCAGGTTGGTCAAAGTGATGCGAATCATAGAATTCGTTGTTTGCATCACATCATAGGTAAGTGTTGTGTTTCTACGCTGTTCTTTGCCTTATGAAGCCATTGTGCTCACTTCGAGTCTGATCCATGCCTTGTGTTCTTGTTTGTGGCTTTCTTTGAATCAGTTGTACACTGTTGTTTGGTGTTGGAATGATCTCTTTCACCTTTGTTTCCAGATTGTCTTGTTGTGGGTCATCCCAAACCTTCTGCTTTGTTAGGTCAATTCCTCTGATGACTTTGTCTTCCCACCATCAAAGATGTCAAGTTTGTAGGGTGAGACTTCTCCAAAGTTGAGTCATGGCTATTGCCTTCCAAGAGCTCACCACCCCAAGCCACCATCCCTGAGAATGCAGCCATTGTGGGCATCATGTTCCTATGATCCACCGCTACATTCCCAATAAACCACACTGGGAGCAGTGCACGTCGGCCATCTCCTGACTGCCACTCCGGCTTGTAGGATGTCGAGTAAATCCCATTGGTTGGCCATGTGACAGCTTTTTGGCATTTCATTTGCTTGTGGAAGCAAGTTCAGCCGAAGCAAAGAGAACAACTCGTCCACAAAATGGTATGAATTGTCAACATGGGATACCCACTGGCACACTCGCAACGACAAATTCGAGGCAACGCTGAAGGGTGATCTAGACTTCGGCCATATGTCGGGTAAAATGTTTTTTGTGTGGGACGGGAATCACCGACTTCTTGCCTGGTGGGAGTACATCAAGCAGAACCATGCCAAGCACATTGGCTGGCATTACATGGTGGAGTGTGTCATCCTCAAGGTGAAGGCGGCAGACTCATCCCTGCTCAAGAATGCCATGGCGGACCTCAACTCGTAAGATACTCATACCCTCCCAAGCACGTTCGAAATGCAGTGCCGCATTTCAGTGGCCCTCTTTTCCTCAACCTGGTAACTTTTGATATTTGTGGCGCCGAACTTTTGGGTTGGGTTCATCGTAGAGAGGAAAGGAATCCCCTGGGATTCTCAGCAGAGGTGAACTGCGATTCAGTGTTTGGCTTGACTTCCACAGTACATCCTTCAGCCAGAATGAGGCCAGTTTGAGAATAAGGAGGATGGATGGAGGGTATGAAGTTTTCATCCTATGATGAATGGATTTCTAGCTGGTGAATTAATCATGGCGGATGAAGTGAACATAGGGAAGATTGCATTGCAGTTCATCCAATGTCATGCCACTTGTTGTTTGATTAATTAGGTGCATGTGATTAGGGTTTAAATGTTGTTCCAGTTATTAATATTGGCAGCGTCTTTTGGGGGAGTAAGGGGTCAAATCCCATCTGCCTTTGCTTTTTCCATTAAGAAGACACATGGCCACTTTAATATTTTTGGCTAGTTCTTGTGTGTAACAACACTCATTCCGGCCCTTGAGGGTGGAACGGGCTGGTGATAAAAAGGGTCTTGTTGCTTGAGAGTTAATTTCTTTGGCAGTAAAAAGTGGGACATCCGAGGTGATGTTTGAGCAATGAGAAAGCATGTATGTGTGAGAGAGTGTGCAGTTTGTGAAGATTGGAAACTAGGTTCTGTTGATTTGATTTGGGAGGTTTGAGAACATGAATGTGAGGAGTCACGATAGCGTACGATGGCAAAAGTAATTCATAGCCATTTGCAACAATGTTCTGAGTATAGAAACAAAGACGAAAGAGCAAGGGGAAATGAGAATCACGACAACATCAACAATATGATCGCAAGACCGCCTGTACATGCTAACAAACAGTGGGTTGTTGAGGTATCGTGAATCAGATTTGACCAAGAGGTACCACATGTCTGGGAAATGGTCTTTCCCACCAAGCGCATAGCCAAGGTCAGGGTCATGACCAAGGCATGGTAGATAGGCTTGCCCAGCTAGAGCAACGGCTTGCGGTCATGGCCACTACTCATGTTGCACCAGCCCCAAGGCCTGAGGTTCAAGCTCCACCTGCACAACCTCCTAACCATGCCGCTGCATTACCTATGGCAGTCCAAATGTTTGCTGAACCTATAGTCCACGCTAGCAGCTGAAGGTCCCAATCTCCTAGGTGTCCCTTCTGTAAATCATACTTGCGCAAACCCCTCTTGACTGTTTGAACAACTTCTCCGCAAGCCATCAGCCTTGGGATGATCCCGAGAAGTAGTGCGGTGATCTATCAAGGCTTGCTCACACAAAGCCTGAAACTCCCCCAAGAACTCTCTCCCCTGGTCCGTGAGTACCTCGGCTGGAGCTCCAAATTGGCTAAGCACTCGATTTAAGAATGCATACGCAGCCCCCTCACTTGCCTTGTCAGGCAATGCCACCAGTTCAATCCATTTGGAGAAGTTTTCCACCATCACCAGCATATACTTGTTATGGCGAATCGTTAGTGGCAATGGGCCTGCGAAGTAGACTCCAACGATAGCCCAAACCCATAATGGGTAAAGGATGCAATTGTGGAGTAGGTGCGTTGAAAGAAGCCCGCACTCTATCACACACCATGCACCTTGTCACTAACTGCTGCACATCCGTGTGCATGCCCCGCCACCAATACTGTCCTTGCAACAAACTATGAGTGCGCCGCACCCCAAAATGTCCCAACTCCTCATGGGCATGGCATACCAATCGTACTCGTTGTGTTGGGTGAAGCACAATCCTCACTCGTCCATTCTTGAGTCCCCTCCCACTTGAACCTCTTACACTGGCTGCCGTCTCTCCGGTACGAAGGTAGGCCAACACTGTTGCATCTTCATGCACATCCTTAGCACCACCAAGCTCCTCACTGATCTCTGGATCGTCATGCACACCATCTACATGACCAATCCTATGGGATGGTGTGGGTGGATTTACGTGGCTGCAATTACATTTTGTTGCTTGCAAATCGTTGCCGACTTCATGAACTGCCAACAACGCCGAACCTGACTTGCATGCCGAACCAACACTTTGCGCTGCTTTCTCAGTGGCCAAAAGGCATTTTGGGCCCATGAAACATCCCCAAAATTGTGAATTTTGGAAGGAATATTCGCAAAAGATCTATTTTTCGGCCATTTTTGGGCTTCTGCTCATGTTTTTTTGTGCTCACTGCTCAAAGAAAAACCACCCCCACCAGACTACAGAGACAAGCAACATGCACAAGAGGTCCTTTGGATTGAGTGTTGGTTGAATCCTCCTTGGGTGAGAGAAACGGTAGCTGCTTCCATGAGCACCCACAGTCTTTTACATCTCTTGCCATTTGCACCCCCTCAATCCAATCCCCAATATCCTCGCTTCCACTTGAGTTGTTACGTCGTGCAAGAGTTGCTAGCTGAACCCATCTTACCTTGATTCTCAACCAGAATACTGTAATAGCTCAAATCCCTGAATGAATGACCCTAATACACATGTCCCCACTCGCAAATCTATTTGTATGCCCGAAGTAAGATGTCATAGACTCATGCAATCGTTGTCATTCCAGACTATCTGATGATGACATCTCATATAGTAGGACTTGGTGGGTGATCAAACCTATCTATCCTTGGCATGCTGATAGAGATTGCCCTCAATTTTGACCTCTATACCACTCCCACCTTCCATTCCTGAGCATCTCCGCTCTTCCTCCCCACGTCACTTCATTTGTTACACTAGTCCAATTTCCATTTTTCCTTATCCACAAGGATATGATACTTCTTCTCCCAAAATGAATGACCCTGATACATGTCTCCATGCTGCCCGTTAAAGAAATAAATTCTAGGATCCCTGGGAGTGTGGCTAAAACACACCAGTATGTCTCATATTCCTGGTTGTTCAGGGATGAAGGACTGGTCTCTTCCAGCCATTCATATTCTACTCATTCCTAAAAACTGGAGCATGTCTAGATATACATGCATTGTCTAAGAAGATCAACTAGCTCTGATACCAAAAGCTGCTCAACGTCTTCGTTATCAGACATCATAAACTGTAGTTGCTGCAGCGGAAGAGAAAATAACTATAGTCTGTCCTTATGAAATTCAACAATTGTATCCTATCTCTACTTGTTGGTCTTTCAAAGGAGTTGCAGTGGATGTCCCAGTTGATCCTGACCTACTTGTTCCACTGCTGCTTACAGAAGCCGTTGGTGTAACTGCTGCCGTGGTTGTCGTGGATCTTGCCGCTGTGCCTCTAGTGATGGAGACATAGTCAGGTGACCAATATTGTCGTCACTCCTCAATCTTCACATCATTTCCCCACCTAAATTCATGGTAGTCGTCCAATGGGCGGCCCCCTCAAGATGCTGGGCGTGCCCCTTCCACGCCATAAAAGGCGTAAACAGTGGTGGATTACGCATCTGCTGCAAATCGCACCAACTATCAAACTTTTGTATGAAATCATCAAGCTCGATGGTGCCCACAGCTCCAGAGTACCTACGAGGCCCCTTGGTAGCTCCATACATCTCCTCCATCATATTCCACAACCATGGCACAGAAATAGTTTGCACCTGCGGCGTGGATCCCTCAGAGTCTGAATCAGAACCCTCCTCAGAAGACATAGAAGGTGAAGGTAGCCTAACCCACACACCTCGTCTTGTGTACCCACTAGTACCGCTAGTGCTCGTACCGGCACTCCCCTCAGCAACTGATGGCACCTCCATGATGAAAACTCACAACCACACGTGTTGTAAACCTATCTCTAATCCCCCTTTCCACAAGGTAACTGGGTAGAGAACCTATTGCGGCTTGTATTGGGTTTCAAAGGTTTTGACAATGTCAACCATTGAAGTCACTACTACACCCTTAGTAGTCTTCAGCGCTTGTACTTGCTGACAGTTTTTCGGCTTGTACAAACGCTGAAGGGCCAACCAGAATCTATTGTCATTACCACCATGGTGGTTTGAGTTTATTTCACTGTATGTCCCAGTATAATTTCTTCTGAGACCTTACAAGCTGATTGATATCTTTGCGGGTCTGGTAGTACCTAGCCCACAATTCTTAGTTGGTTTTCAAGTTGCAGCACTCTTTATAGAGGACTCGTCTCTCAGCTATCTTGAGTTTAATCTCATTGGTCCACCAATTAACAGCTCTACCACAGACAATTAGTTTCATCCCAATGATCTTGTCAGCCATAGATGAGACGAACCTCTCCCAAGAATCCATTGCTCTTTCGATTTCATTTCTTGCATTGTCAGAGCGAGACTGAAGGTCTTGGAGCGAGTGGACAAAATGAGGGAGAGCCTCTTGCAAGGCCTAGACATACTCAGCCTTGACCTCTTCATTATGGATTTTTTCTATGCGCCACTTCTGAATCGAATGTTTCACAAATCTCTTGGTGTTGGGAAAACACTTTTTGATCTCAGTCCAAACGAGGAACTGGTCAGAGGTACCAATATCAGTTCTGTCGATCAACACACTGGCACTCTGGCGAAACAAATTTCTGTCCATAATGATATAATCCACAATGGAACGTTCCCCAGTTTGGGCTTTCTCACAAGTCCACTACACTTGGTCTCCTTTTGACCTATTATTCAAGGTCAAAAGCTGAAGCTATTCCAGACAGTTAATTAACCGTCTACCATTAGAATTCAGCTCGTCCTCACCAAAAGGTCCAATGGTATCATCCTGATGGAGACCTTTGCCCACCCGGGCATTGAAGTCACCCAATAAAACCACCTGACCTTTGGCAAGGAACTTAGCACAGTCCAGCTTTACGTCTTCGAAGGCTTTGTCTGCGTCAGCACTAAGGGTCCCCTCTGTGGGCATGTAAACACAACCCGCAAAGAGGTCCTTCCTTTGTATTCACGCCACCCTTCAGTTTCAGTTTTAGCCAAATATTGTGCTCATACCCTTGTTGATAATTTCACAATTGTCACACAAGAAATCACGGACAAAGAATCCAACCCCTTTTTTACCACGTTTGGCAGAGGCTGCCTTAAGAGTGCACATCTTACCAATCCACTTATAACCATTGACATCTCCAACCAGTTTTCCCATGTCTCTTGCCCAAACACATATATGAATGTCATTTGCCCGAAGAACTTGTCCCACTTCGAGTAGTTTCCTTTGGTTAGTCAGCCCTAAGAAATTGAAAGTGCCCAGCCGCAAGCCAGCCCTTTGCATGTGAATTGTTTGTCGTCTAGGTAGCCTATGGTTGCTCCTGGATGGCCAACCGTTCTGCAAAGGGGGTACAATTACCCCGTGTGTAGATTTTGCTCGTCTTGTGTAAACTTTAAGGATTGGTAAACCATTCAGAGTACCAAATCCTTCAGTTACGCGATGTTCAGGCTTCGCACACTTAGGGACCGATTGTCCGTCTGGCTGTTTGGAATCAACCTCATCCAGAGTATCAAACCGGTTAGAAACTTTAAAGTTGAAGTCCCTACCCTGGTTTTGTCATCTATAGCGCCTAATTGAATCACCAATGTCTAAGACCGCTCTCTAGCCAGTCAAGGGACGAACTTCTTCGAGATTGAATTGATGTGAGACTCTATTAGTCGCATTTTTGGGCATTATAACCTTCAAAGTACGGAGATGAGAAGAAGACCGTGTGCATGACAAGATATGGTTCATATGAGTTCTTGGTGATGCCATTTGGGCTCACCAGCGCACCCGCAACCTTTAGCACGTTAATGAACAGCCTTTTCCAGGAGTGGTTGGATGACTTTGTGATCGTGTACATCGACGACATCTTGGTGTACTTGAAAACAAACAAAGAGCACCTGGAGCACCTCAAAAGGGTGTTTCAAAAATTGCGGGAAGGGAAGTTGTATGCAAAGCTTCAAAGTGCGAATTCGGGGTCACAAAAGTGGAGTTCCTAGGGCATGTGATTACACAGGATGGGATCAAAATGGATGACAAAAAAATGAGGGCGATCTTGGACTGGGAGCCTCCGACTTCGGTCCCGGTAGTGCAATCTTTCCTAGGACTCGCCTCCTATTACCGAAAGTATGTGAGAAATTTCGCCAAGATCGCGGGGCCGCTGTTGGACCTTTTGTGTAAGTCCAAGGTATGGGTATGAAACATCTTTTGTGGCCAAGCTTTTGCCGAGTTGAAGCAGCGGATGGCGAAAGCTCTAGTCCTGAAAATCCCGGAGTTCGACCGTCCATTTGAGATTCATACAGATGCGTCAAACTTCGCCATTGGGGGTGTACTCATGCAGGACGGACGTCCAGTGGCTTACGAAAGTAAGAAACTGAATGAAGTGGAGTGACGGTGGCCTACGCACGAGAAAGAAATGAATGTGGTGGTGCATTGCCTTGAGCTTTGGCGCCACTATGTTGGTTCCAACCCGGTGAAGGTGTTCACGGACAATGTCACGGTGAGTATTTTGCCACGCAGCCTAAGTTGTCCCCAAAACAACTTAGGTAGCAAGACACTTTGGCAGTGTTCGACGTGGATATTCAGTACAAACCGGGACGGGACAATGTGGTGGCCGATGCTTTAAGTAGAAAACAGCAGCTCATGTTGGTGTACAGGGGCGAGACGGCACTCCAAAGGAAGATCCGGAAGGCTTACCGGAAGGATGAGATGGCGAAGTCCGTGATGCGGGACCTGAGGATGGGGATTAAATTGCAGTTCCACTTGCACAATGGACTGCTCCAGTACAAGCAAAAGCGTCTCTACGTGTCGAAGGGAGGGATCAGAGATAGTCTCTTGAGAGAATGCCACGATGGCCCGCTTTGCGGGCCACGGCGGAGCCAAGCGCACCGCGACACTCTTGAAGAAAGAGTATTTCTGGCCCAAACTGAGGGAGGAGGCCGAGGAGTATGTCAAGACATGCACCACATGCCAACAAAACCGGAGCGAGTACAAAAAGCAAGCGGGGCTGTTACAACCCTTGCCGATTCCAGAGGGGTCTTGGGAAAGTGTCTCGATGGATTTCATGACTGTTATGCCGCTGTCAAAAGGATTCGATGAAATCATGGTGGTGGTGGATAGGTTTAGTAAAATGGGCCATTTCATCCCCACCAAGGAGACGGCAACGGCGCAGGAGACGGGGCGACTTTACTTCGCCCACGTCTTCAAGCATCATGGACTCCCAAAGGATATTGTCTTGGACTGCGATCCAAAGTTTACAAGTAAATTTTGCACTTTGGAAGAAAATGGGGACGAGGCTCAAGATGAGCACCGCCTTCCGACCTACAACGGACGGCCAAACGGAAAGAATGAATTCCGTGGTGAAGCAGATCTTGCGGAATTATGTGTCGGCAGACCAATCAGACTGGGTGGAGCACTTGGATGCGGCAGAGTTCTGTTATAATAACACAAAACACTCCGCAACGGGAGTTTCCTCTTTCGTATTGGTCTATGGAAAAGCACCTTTGGTGCCGACAAGTTGGGCCGCCCAGGACGTTGAGGAACCGGCACCAGCAGCGGTGCTGGAAGAACGCGAGTGTTTGTTGAAGCTCGCAAAGTACAACATTGCCAAAGCTAGGAAACGGTGTGTGATCGGCAGGCGAATCGGAAGCGGAGGGAAGTTAAGTTTGAGGCAGGCACGGAGGTCTGGTTGAACATCAAGAATTTTTGTCTACCTCCGGAAGTGAGTCCGAAATTCGTGCCTCCGTATGCGGGGCCCTTTCGCATCCGGAAGGTTATGAATGAGGATGTGTACGATTTGGAGCTGCCGGCAAACAGCAAGGTGCATCCGGTATTCTACGTCTCCCTTTTGAAACCTTACTTCAAAGATGAAGCGCGTCTGAATCGGCATCAAGTGTTGCGTCCGCCATTTGTGCTGTTGGATCATGAAAATGAACCTGAGTACGAAGTGGAGGCAGTGCTTAAGTCGAGGAGGTTCAAGAATTGAGAAAACAGAGTATCTCATGAAATGGAAGGGCTATCATCAAGTGGAGGCAACTTGGGTGCGTGCCTCACAAATGGGAAACGCATCCGAGGCGGTTGCAGCTTTCGAAGGGCGACTCAAAAGTGGAAGAAGTGTTGATGGGGACATCAACCTTGGATCGTGGGGGAGGAAATGTATGCTTAGCCTGGCTTAGCTAGCTCAGGAATCCGATTGCAAAAACTTGTGTTATACAAATTTTCTTATAAATGAAATGGCTTCCAAATCAAAAGTGGAAGAAGTGTTGATGGTGGACATCAACCTTGGAATCGTGGGGGAGGAAATGTATGCTTAGCCTGGCGTAGCTCTCTCAGAATCCGATTGCAAAAACTTGTGTTAACAACTTTTCTGATAATGAAATGGCTTCCAAATGTGTGCGTCCTATTTTGTTTGGAATGGTGATGCATGGTATGGTTGGCTAGTGTGTAGAATGCATGCTAGCTTACAAAGTGGGAGAGGTAATTGGGATTAATCGTGTGTTTTGGCAGTGCCGAATCAGGTGACTCCCATCTAAGGGGCAAGGAAACTTGCGCATTCTTTGGGATTCACGTGCTAATGGCGCACCTGCGCGTGCACGTACTACAACGCGCTACCGAGGGGTTGTCTTGTATGCGGATTACGCGGAAGATACTTGCTTCCGTTCACGTACTATAATCGTGTAACCTCGGACGAAGTCATAGTGCGGCTTCGGCGTGTTCCCGTACCTCAGGCCAGCATTCCAAGCGGACCCAATTTTATTGATGGGGCACACGGTTGGTTCAAGGTTATCTTCCTAGTCAAAAAGGGTTCAAGTGAACCCTCGCTCAAGGTGATGCCAAAAAATGGCATCATGAGCGGTCGCAAGCAATGTTGTTGCAAGTAAGGCGATTCGATCCTCAGGGAGGATCGTTCCTTGGCCTTGAGTGGGCAAGAAGAGTGCACTGGGTGGAGCTTGAGAGGCTCCACCCTTGGCCGGGACTTGGAGGAAGTCGGCTGAACTAGCTATTGGAGAGTTGAGTCAAGTGGGGTTGGGTTCTTTGCCATGGGACGCCATGGTACGGAACAAACTCCTTGATGTGGGACGCCACAACTTGGATGTTAGTTTCTTCTACAAAATGGTCAAGTCGATGAGAACATCGACTCCCTGTTTGGTAGGAGTGTGTTTGGCGCGCCCTTTGCCTTGAGGGCAGGAGGGTCGGGACATAAGAGGGGCTGCCCATATGGTGGGGGCAGTGGCAACAAATGGGTACGGGGGTTGAAGCACCTTTGAGTGCCAAGGCACTCAAGGAGCGGAGGCGCTCACTAGGTGGAGCCCCACCCCGGGTTGCGGTGGGGGGTGTTCCACGAGGGGCAGTGGTAGCTTAGTGGGACTTATGTTGTGGAATAGGACTCACCATGTTGGAGACCTTGTGGTGGGAGTCGTGGGGAGCCTTGGACTCATCACGTCCAATGGGGGTCGTGGTGGGTGGGCCAAGACTCACCGCGACTCATCACCGGGAGTCGAGGGTTCTTTCGTGGTGGTTTCGCCATAAAATGACAAGGGTTGTTTGTGAAACCCCCGCAGATAGTCACAGAAGTATATATATAGGGAGTAGTAACCCCGAGAATGGTGCAAGCTCGTTGGTGACCAAAAACTAGTAAGTGAGCGAGCGAGCCGGAAAGCGAACCAAGGAGTGGGGAGCTATTCCCGGACTGCCATCTACCACAAGGGAATTTCCCACTAGGCCCAAATTGGTGGAGGGTCTTTTGGAGGAGCCGGGGGACCGTTTATGTCCCGGTGAGCAGCCGAAGCTCCGAGTTGGCCCGGCGGTCAGTTTGGGAGTTAGGGCGCGCGCATCAAAGCGAGTAACTATGACTTGAAGGGGAGCTTACTGAAGTGAGGTGCGCGACACTCCAAACTCCCGGGGCTAGATCCCTCACTAGCATCATCACCGCGGGGGTCACCATCACCATCGGGGTCACCATCACTGGCGGGGTCACCATTTGAGTCAGTCTCACTCTCACTCACATGACTCTCACTACCCTCACTACCCTCACTATCGCCACTCTTCCTCCTTCTCATGTTCTTGTGCATCTTACATGCATTCATGCGTGTAATGAGGCCAAACGGACCCATGGAGCTTGGCGTACTCGACCTCCTCAACAGAGGGATGTCTCCCAAACTTTTTTGCCTACACAGAGTAGAAACAAATAAAGATTAGCGAAGACATACATGAAGAAAAAAACATGTAAACAAAATTGATAGGGAATGAAGATCTTACAAAGTGGGTGGCGAACGATTTGGCTCCTCTCGGGCCAAATTTGTGCGTGGAATCCCCCTTCTCTAGGCGGACAGTGGCTGCCTCACTACCCCGAGCTAACTTCGGCTTCTTCTCGGCATCGGTCTCCTCGGCAATGAGGACCTCCCAAGACTCCTAGGCATCCATCCTCGTTTTATTAGTTCTTCATATACATGAAAGCATGCATGAAGAGGCTTACACATGGGGGAAAAAAATACAATGGAAAGACAAGAGACGAAGATAGCATACCTGCAAACAGGTTGTAGGCCTCTTGGGAACGAGCCCCCTCTTTGTTGCCCGCCGGATCTCCATCCTTGCACGGTATTGCTTGTTCCTCAAGTTCCTCCCGATCAACCCCATTAGCCGGGTCTCACTCCAATGACCCCCAAAGACATTTTCTCTACCTCATCCACAAACTCTCTACGACACGCCCATGGAATTTGGTCCCACTCTACATGCCAAGGGAACCATCTAGATGCCTTTGGGAAGACATATTTCTTCATGACCTTTCCAACCTCCAAATCCCCCTTCCCACTTGTATCTCTCTCTCCTACACATAGGGCTGACCACTAGTGCCCTCCCCCATCCCCGTACATCTCTGACCTCTACGACATCATTGCGAGGTCTCTTTTTCTTCTTTGGGGGTTCTACTGATGGGCCTTTTCCTTTCCCAACAACACCCTCACTTTCTCTCTCTCTCTCTCTGCCTGCGTCTCTCTCTAGGCCCCTCATCAATGACAAGAGGGACCTCAAGGGGCCGTACCCCCATCATCTGACTCTGCATTGAGCTGAAAGAGGCCGCAGCCTGCGTATTAAACACATGCAAATTAAACACAAGTTCAAAAAAGACGAGAAAAACTAAGAACAAATTTGAATAATATGTTACCTGGTGGTCAGAGCAATGGTCGCCGCAAGGGGAATGCCCAATTGTGCCAAGAGCGCCCCCTTCTCGGTGGGAGAACATTTTCTTTGTCCCATTTTTCAAACGTCTGAGAGACCTATTCTCCTTTCCTTTTCCCATTTAGGCTGGGATTTTGAAGGCTGGCGGGAAGTCCGTGCCGACTTCCCATTCAGATAGAATTATTATTCGGCATGGATAATTTGTTGGACATTTAATTGTTGAGACCATGGAGAAGTCTGTGCCGACTTCTATTTTTGCTAATTCTGCAAATCACCACGGAAAGTCTGTTCCAACTTGCATTTCTCTTACACTTCACAATTCCAGCCATGGTGAAGTCTGCACCGACTTCAGAAAACCCTAAACTTGTAAAGGCTATGGTGATGTGTGTGCCGACTTCCCATTTCTGAAGCACGCCTGAAGGCCATCGACAATTCTACAAGTGCCGACTTCCCACTCCAAAGAAACTTCTGAAGGATATGGAGAAGTCTGTGCCGACTTCCCAATTAAAAAACGCTTGTACGGGCCATGGAGAAGACTGTGCCGACTTGCCATTTCAGAGACACATACCCTAAACCCATGTCCAATTCCGTTCCGACTTCCCGCTTGTAGTGTTGAAATTTCACTCGGTTACAGAAACCGCACCATTGCCAGCTCATCCAGCCCGGATCGATGGAATTTTGCGCCGCATTTCCATCCATGGTGGTCTCATCCAACCCCGAACATGATGTAAATGCGCCGCCGAATTCCCAGGTATGGGGATATTAAATAACGATTTTTGGTTTGCCACATGTCCACTTTCCCCCCTTTTCTCCCGTCCGTTCGAATGCCTGCAGCTATTTGAGTTCTAAGCAGCCGGAGAAGCATAAGTAGGACGTCCTTCCACAAGCAAATCATACTTCCAGGTCTGCAACTCTGCTTCTCTGCCTCTTACTCTGCTTCCTGATAGCTCTCTATCATGGTTTTAGTCATTGTTAAGTAGAATTACCAACTTCTAGCTAACTACTACATTTTGGATATTTATATTTGTATTTTGTGTGTTGAGACTTCATTTGGTCTCATATGTCAAGTGAGGTGTCAAGTCTCACTTTGGACATGGGGATGGGTTTTCCCTTTGTGAGGGTTGAGGAGAGCTCATCTTCTTGTAGTTGAGCCTCCATGAGCCTCTCCCACCTCCATAGCTCTAGGTGTTGAGAGGGAGTGTGGTGAGGGCTTTGTAGGGTGGATTCCCTTAGCAAAGGTGCCTTTGGCTTGACTTAGTTTATGTGATTGACTGGATTCATGAGTGGAGTGTTTCCATTGTGTTTTCTTTCATTTTCACTATAAGAAGATGACCTTATGCTTGTGAGTGCGGAGTGTAAGGATTAGTTTTGCACTTGTATGTTAAAGAGGTTGAGAGCTAGGTTAATTTAGCTCTTGTATCACAAGGCTTGCAAGGGTTGCAAGGAAAGGTACTTGTGGTGTTACACCAAGTTGTTGGAGAGCTCAAGAAGGAGCTTGTTTGCCACAAGATTTGCAAGGATTGCAAGAGCGAAGTCTTGTGTGTTTGGAAGCATGGATTCTAAGGTTAGAGAATCTTTTCTATGCATTATGGAATCAATGGTATATGCCATGACTTGCGGAGAGTCACTAAATGATCGTTGGTGCTCATTTCACTAGCAATGTACTACTCTATGAGGGGGAAATAGCTATTCCTAAAGAGAATACAAGGGAATACAAGGAACATATATATAGGCACAGGGGAATATGGGGGCATACTATGGCATATCCTCAGGAATATTCTTAGGGAACTTTGGGTACCTATTGGGAACTTATTGGGAACTCGGGAACGCATTGGGAACATAATGAGTCCTTGGAGGACTATTTGGAGTACTATTTGGGGTCCTTGGAGGCCAATATTTGGAGCTTGAGGACTATTTGGAGGACAATTTGGGGTCCTTGGAGGCCAATATTTGGCGAGCTTGAGGAGTCTTTGGCAACTTGTGTGAGGGACTATTTGGGGCCTCGAGGACCAAGTTCTGGCAGGCTCTTGGGGCCTTGATGTACTGTATGGAGTCCCATTGTGCAAGGTTGGGAGCCTTAATGAGATTGTTTGAGAGACATCTTGAGAGCTCTTGGAGAGTTATTTGAGAGACCTTTGAAAGGTAGTCTTGTCTATTGCTCCAGCAAGAGAGTCTGGAGATAGGGTAGTGGGATGAGAGCATGCTGGGATTAAAAATTGCTTTAGTCTCTCTTCCTTGTAGTCCTTCACCCTCTCTGTAGGCCAAAACCTTTCTGTAGGTGGAGGCAAGAGTCAGTCCGGGTTTTGGGATGGGTGTTCGTTGCAAGAGCGATACTGTGGAGTGATTTTGGTGTGGGGGTTTGGTGTTTTTGATTTTCTTGTGTTTGCATCCCCCCCACACCTGCATGCTTGACTGTATGCCATGTCAGTTTTTTGTGGACGCTTGTTTTCATAGGAGGTTGGTCCGAATTTGATCACCGGCCAATCCTAGAGCGTGCTGTCGGTGGTGAGGCTGGGGTGATGACCAGTCGGACCATCATTGTTTCTCTTATGGCGAGGCTGGATTGATGACCAGGGTGGATGCAGATGCAGGTGCAAGTTTATGTTACGAATCTAGGTCTAACAGTGAGGGGTCCTCTGAAAAATGGAAGGACAGTATGGTTGAAAAAACTGTTTCTATGATTCAAGACAACCCTGATGAATTGGAGTATATTTCAAAGGCTTACAACGTTCCCATTAGTTCTTCTGAGATTGTGGAAGCAATTGAACATTTAAACGGATACAAAGCTGATGGACCTGATGGCATAGTCAAAGAACTTATCAAGCACGGTGGCGATCCCATGATAGAGGCCCTAGTTCTTCTCTTTAACCTTATCTGGAGGACTGAAATGATCCCTTTTCGCTGGCAACATGGGGTCATTGTCAATCTATACAAGAAGGGTGACAGAGAAGAGCCGGGGAACTACCGAGGCATCACGCTCCGCAATGCTGTTGGCAAGATATTTTGCAGAGTTATAATTACTTGTCTCGAGGTTGATCTGGAATTTAGAGGTTGTTTCCACAAAGGCCAAGCTGGCTTTTGGGGGCTAGAGGCTAACGTCAGTAAATGTGCAGTGGTGGCAACAGATGAGAGGGAGGTAGTGATCTCAAGTGGCAGTGGGGTAGCCACGAGATTCCGGTCCTCCCTTCCTACACATACCTAGGCGTTCAGTTTTTCTCCAACTGTGATTGGGATGCACATATTCAGAAAGTTGTTCAAACTGGCAAGTGCAAAGCGCTGGGTCTCACTAAATTTTTCCACTGCAGAGGGATCAACTCTGAGGTTAAGAAAACCATGCTTTGTCGCTTATTAGACCTGCCTTGGAGTACGCATCTGCAATCTTTTGGAATCCATTCAAGTGGGGGTGCTTAAGGAGTGCATGTCAGCATGCTCCAAAACAGCCAATGTGGCTGTTCGGGGTGAGTTTGGCATCCCTTCTTTAAGCTCCCGACGAGATGAATTCAAGGTCAGATGGTGGGGTCAACTGCAACATATGTCCAACACCAGATACCCGAAGTTAATCTACTCTATATCTTGGAAACAGGACCGCCCTGGCAAACAGGCTAAGTCCTGGCAGAAGAGAGTAGAACATATTCTCAAGGATCTGAATCTTAACCCGCAAATCTTGACCCTGCTGGATAAATCTGACTTAGAGGCTGTAGTGTCCAAAGCCATGTATGTTGCCAAGAAATTGTCTAATGAAAATGAAGTTAGGCAGAAAACTTCCCTGAACTTGTTTCCAGTCTGTGACATGGGGGAGGACATCGTGGATGACCTCAAGGGTCTACCCACTCTCGGAAATAGACTGAAATTTAAACTCAGGGCGAGAAGCCTACCTTTGAATAACAAACAGAGGCAGAGATAAAATGGAGAGTGCAATTGCCCGTTGTGTGGGTAACCGGAAGACAATATTCATTTTTTGATTCACTGTCCGGGGTTCGCTCTCTTCAAATCTATCAAGGGAATTGTGCCCATACCTCTGTTTACCAACTTTGAAAGTCTCGAGGCTGAGCCAAAAGCCCAGGCCCTTCTGGGGCCTAGTTATTGGGCAAACCACGCAAAATAGATTGATGCTTGTGTGAAGGGATTTCTAGAGGATATCTGGAAAACCCAAATCAATGTTTTTCAAGGTAAGTCTTACTACCAATGTCAGCCCCTGACACAAGTAGATTCTATCCCTTGTGTTCCGCTCAACCTGGGCTTCAATGGCCACTAGGCTACGGCAAACAATGTCTTATGAGCACATTTGTTTACACAATCTACCCTCTACATGAGTTACAACTCAGGAGTAGAGAAAATGTCACCCATAGATTCAGATATCACACATAGATATTTAACATGATAACAAAGATAAAATAAGAATCTTCCACAAATCACACTTAGAGAGGAAACAGTTACACAAAGCTTGAAAACTGGGATCTAACACTTAAAGAATGATCCCCATGGTAAGTAAAATTAAAAAACTGATAGGTTTAATTGATACTAGGGTAGCCTGTCATCTAAGCCATCTAAGTCCAAGCCATCTAAGTCCAAGTGCAATCCAGAGACCCTACACTTTGGGAGATCTCCAATGTCTCCTGTGCGGAGGCCCATGTGTGAAAAATTGAAAACCACTTTGTTTTTCATGAATTTATTTAGTAATATCCAATCATTATTGATATATCTTCTCGCGAGGCATCCCAAGGAAAGCCCACTTTGCTATTTTTCCCAAATTTCGGCGACCAAAAGTACTTGAAATTCACATCTCCCACACGGCAGGTCCAAAAATCATGAGACCAAGTCGGTGCACCCGCACCCCTCCTCAAGGCCTTTCCGACGATACCAAGCACCACGGCTGGGCCCCCACAGTTGGGGACATCTCAACGCTACAAAACAAAACAAAACAAACAAACAAACTACCTTGGCTTCATATATTGATATGTCATGATCTTCCACCTAGTTGTCTTGTTACACATCTATATATATATATACATATTTATTAGTATAACTATTAAATCTAAGAGAGACACTAGGACAACAAACATAGGGAAACACATATGACTGTAAACTAAATACATTCACACAAAGAAACCACTGCCCCAAAGTGCAATCCCACGGAAGGAAAAAAGCCAATTTTACTTTGGGACAAACCAAAAGGTTAGCTTTTTCAACCTAAAAAATAAATGGAAGAGAACTACTATCTACAGGCCACACCATCATTTACCATAGATACGTTACAGAGGAACACCGGAACACCTTTCTCAACCAAGCATCCCCTTCTGTCTCAACATCTGAACAACAGGGCCAACCCAAACATGGGTTGGCCAACTCATCCTCTGGAGCCTAAAGTGAGGATACTGTAGCCACCTATTCATGCGTGCCTTCCTCCATACGGAGGACAATGTCCCCAGAGAGGCTAAGGGTCCGACTAAGTTCCAGCCGGTACTCTAGCCCTCTCATATGGTGACCCAGCAACATACACCTGCTCAAACACAGCCAACATTCCAGTTGAAGGGGGGTAACTTCAACACACCAACTAGAAAATGGCAGTTCACAGTTTTGAATCCATGTCCAGACAGCAAAGGTGTATGTCTGACACACAAACAGTCAAACATTTGCACCACAAGTCATTATGACCAAGGTGTTGACTGAAGGACCCCACACCGCCTCAGTAGGGAAAGGAGACTAGAAGCACTGTAGCTAGCTTGTGGACTACATAGGTAAAGAGATCATCATATTGTAGATTGGAAAGCTGGAGGAAGGACGTTGGGGAGAGAGAGAAAAAGAGAAAAGGGAGCCGCCGCTCCATATCTCTGCCAAGAGAACAAATAGAAGCCTTACCAGTGGTAGAGAGAGACGCGATATACCACATTCGCAGTTGTGGAGGGGTTTCAGCGACCTGCAAAGGACAACCCCTCACAGACAACCAAAAGACCTAGCCAGCATTCGCCAATCCTGGTTAGTAACTAGAGAGAATTAAGGTGGTGGATCAGGAAGGAGAGCAGGTCAAGTCCGGTACGCACCAGAAAAGGAGCCTTGCCAAGTAGTCTCGTGTTGCCGTTACAGTGGACTGGAACTGTAATGGAAAGTTGCCAATAAGTTCTGATGATGCTCCATCCTGCTCCCAGGTACTGGTAATGCTACTACCCGTTCCACTACCAAACTGAGGAGTCTTTGGGGGCCTCTTGTTAGGGCATAGACTGGCCCATATGCCATTAATAACCTGTTGTATCACTTCCTCAACTTCTGAAGATGTCGGTCGGGATAGTTCTGCCACCTGGAAAGAGCCACCAACACCAACGTGTATCAGTTTCATTGTTCTTCAATCTTTCAAACTGCCAAACTACACAATACTGCAGGCCTGACCCACATTTGAGAACATAGTGCCTCTTTATATACACAATAACAGCTACCCTTGACACCTGGATAAGGAAGAACACTGCAGGACCAGGAAGCTTTGCCACCAGCCTCTTAACTCCTGCAGTATGGGACATATCTTTGATGTCCCCAGCATTTCTAGCCAGGACAAAAGCAAGAGGAAAGAAAGAAAACCTTGTCAGGCTCCAGTGACCTTAGGTAATCCAACAGGTCATTCTGTTCGTCCCCTACCATCCTCTCCATCTCCAGTGCCGTTAAAGCACACTTGCAGTCATCCAGTTCCTGCACTACAATACTAACCCATCAATATTCTGTCTCTCTGTAAGTCTGGCAGATCTTACGGAGGACACCAAATTAACAGTGATTGGTATTCTTAACCATTCCTTCAGAAATATGCACTTCATGTTTTACACATCATAGTAAGCCCTTTGCTTTACGACACAGTCTAATATGCTCTGAACTCACATGTACCCAAAGATTAAATGATACCCACATACAGAAGAAAAGTAAGCACCATAAAAGAGTTCTTTAGCAGACGGCAAACCCCTTACCTTAGTGGTTGCTGACAACTTTGCTTGAAGCTGCTGGATGTAGTTTGCAACCTCTGGCGAAACAGAGCTAAGACCCTCTGGAAGGGTTACATCCTTGGCTTGCACAACTTCTTTAAGAAAAACTGATGGAGTACCTTCAGACGAGACCTCCGTTTGCTCACTCGTGACCGGCATCATCACCCGCCTACTCCTGCCTTGTAAACCCTGCTCAACATCATGGAGGGGTATCGGCAGCTCTTCAGCCATCTCCTCATCCTCAGTGAGGTCCAAGTTCCGTTGCAAGCAAAGCCGGTATTCAGCATTCCGTAATGTGTATCTGGAGGGTATCAACCCACTGTCAGTGGAAAGCATGAGTAGAGCTAACAATCAGTTGAGAAGATGTAGGTGGCTCAAAATAGGTTCCTGGAAGTTGCTGAAATAAAGACTTTGCATAGAGCAATATCCTCCCCTCAAACTCCAACAAAGGACCACAGAGATGGATCAGGTCCCAATTACAGTGAACAGTAGTTAGTAATTACTTCATGCAATGAATGAGTCACACTTGTATCAAAAGTTATCAAAAAGCAAAAGATCAAAACGGCCAGTTATCAGCATAGATTTATTGTTATCACTCATCTCTATAAAACAGGTATATCCCAAGGAGCAATTCAGCCACACCTTGATGTTGACACAAAGCAACCATAAGAAAGTATCTATACACATAGGACATCTTAGTCCATACTTCACAGTCTTGATAATGGTCTAACAGCAAACATCACAACATCAAACCCCCAGCATTTTGGCAACCTTATTCAAACAGCAAATTAAGTGAGTTGTTCATAGTGACAATTGTTAACCAGCTCTTACCAGACAAGACAAAAAATGGTTGCAAACCTTTCAGCTTTGTTGTTCCCCCCCCCCCCTTGCGTTTAAATAAGTTGCAAGTACTTACCCAGTCATCATTGACGAAACCAATAACCGCGCGAGAGGCTCACGAGAAACTTCTATCGTTACTTGAAACTGGTCAGAGGGCAGCAGGCCAAGCATGCCCGATATGGTTCGCTTCATTGCATCCACACTGTCAGCTGAGGTTTCTTTGCTGATGTGACTTACGTCCAGAGGCTCAATCTCTTGAATCAGGCTAAGAAGCACTGATGTATCCTTTGTGAACATAGACAAGAAAATTGCCTCAGTGGAACATAGAGGAGTTTCCAGCCAGTCAGCTCTTCGGACACTTCAGGTAGAGCAACACAGATCACTAGTTTTCAAAAAGCATCCACAATTGCTCCAACTTGGTATGCACAACTAAATAAATGTGCTTCTTAGATACCAGGATATCAAGATCTCCTACATGCTCACTTAACTCTTTTACCACAGTATATTTCATAGAATCTAGGCAGATAATCTCGTCTCATCATCAGAGCTTTGTTACAAATAGTCCTACCAAACCAGCATTGACCAAACTGTGGCTAAGGGAGGGCCAGAAAACCTAGACGAATATAACGTTTTGTGGATACAACTGGTAATCTGCGAATAGTAGGAAGTTATTAGGACAGGTAAGTTCTCGTGCCCCTAATCAGCTGAGTCTAGTCCTCTTGAAAGAAGCTCTGAAAAGAATGCAGAAGGACTAAGTCATGGGCAGTTTCAAGCTAATAGAGAGTAGCTAGTCTGGGGAGTTCATTGGCAATACCATTGTTGTTTAAAACAACAAGAAAAAAACCAAACACTGAGAGTCAGAGGCAAGAGAGTAGAGAAACCAAACAAAACTATCATCATGGAAGGCATGTAAAATTGGACTGGAGGTCTAGTGAGAGATAAAAAGGAGCTCATAAAGGAATAAAAGATGGAACTGATTTCCATTCAATTACGAAAGGGATCTAAACAAAATAGTTGAAGACTATAGAGAGTTTGAAGGCGAACAAAACTGACAAGCGCAAGCCTGTCCTGGAGACAGTTGTAAAATCGAATATTAATGTGCTCCGAGACAAATTAGTCAAGGAGTTAACAAAAAACTAATAGTATTGTGCACCATTTCAGCCTATGGAGATAGAATGCAACAGAGAGCTGAATTCAATCGGTAGATTCTAGACGAACACAACAGATGAGAGCTTAACAGCCCTTTCTGCATGGGGTAGACATTGATGTGTCGCACACAGTTTCGGAAAGCTTAGCCAGGTTATGCACATGAACCGGTGATAAACGAGTAGGCTACATTGTCGCGGCAGAATAAAGTCGGAAAGAAGAGTCAGACAGGGACAAATAAACACAGCATACCTTGGTGAACAATCCCTCCTTGGCTGCGACGTGGTCGTTAGCTGCGTTTTCACTGTCAGCCCCTTCCCAAAACGCCCCTGATATTCCTCCGATGAGACACATAGGCCCGCTCCCTGACGTGTCCTTCCGGTACGAAACCCCAGAATGCAGTGTAGTGAAGGCAGATCGTCCAAGGTCATCATGGAACCAGACAGGTCCTCCACTCTCAAACTGCAATTTCCTTAACCTATTTTTCTGTCTCAACCTCTGTGCCCATCCTCGGGCACCACTGCTAATACATGTCACCGAACCCGCCGCCTGTGTGACCCTCCCTTGATACCCATCCTGCAGCCCGGACAAAGAGCCCGCGACCAGCACAGCTCTGGCTAGCGTTATAGAGTACGCCATCCCCTCCACGCTGCTGCTACCACAGAATCACACCCGCAGCACTAGTTCGCCGGCTTCATGAGGCTACGAAAGGCCAAGGTGTGCCCTTATCGGTTTCCCGTACCAGCGACTACTGTAAGCCTCCCCAAACGCCATTTCCATTTTCGAGCGATCTTTCAAACCACGACGCCGAATCGCTCCAAACCTCACAGCGCGCGCGCGCGAGAGAGAGAGAGAGAGGAGCCAGGAAGAGAACGGAAGGCGGGCGAGGCTGCCGAGCCTGAGTCAGGTTCGAGGTTCGAACTTCGAACCTAGAGCGGCGCTGTTTGGTGGGGCTCCACCCAATTTCCACCACTGATGCTGCCCCCACCCCTATCCTCGCGCCTCATCCATCCACTTGGCCTTCTCTCCTTTTTTTTAATATTATATTCATCCCAATTACAGAGTCGTTATTAATCATTAAAAATATGGGAAGAGACCGAAGAGCGATGGCGGAGCTCTGTGCCCTCCCAACGGTCTCATCCTCTCTCTCCTTCGATTTTGCACAGATTTCTCGTATCATGACCTTCGATCTATGGCATCACTCACCACCATTCTGCTTCGCTGTTGAACGAGCCCCTTTTTCACATAATTTTCAAGGGGGCGTGGGAACTGAAAATTCATCTTCGTGTGTTTGCTATTTAGTTCATCCCCGAGCTTCTTTCTCCCTCTTCTTTCTCCCTCTTTCATCTCCTCTAATCATTCTGCATCCCTAGCTGAAAGTACTAGAGCCGCCTCTAATTATTAGACAGCCCCCATCACACTTCCAACTTCCCGCCTCCCGCTTCGATAGTGTCTCCCAATGGTTTTTCTCTTCCCGACACTCCTAATCTCCCTTCCGGTTTAGCTCTAATCGCAGGATTTATCGGGCTGTTAAGCACGTTTCCTCCCTTTTCATCTCCTCATCTTCGCTAATTAAGTTCATCACTTGTTTAAGTCTGCGTTCTCTCTTGTGAGTACAGTAACATGTTTCCTCTTTTTTCAGTTAAGTCTTTTCTTATCATGGCCCCTGGATTCTTCAAAACCCAACACAAGGATTCGATGGACTCGAGATTTTCCAACGGAGGCGTACACCCGCAACAGAGGAGAACCCAACCCTCAACAGGGACGGGGTTTTTTCATGCTCACCAAGCGCGCTTCAGGAAGTACTCCAACAATGCTCCAGTAAGAGTTTTACCCCCCCCCCTCCTATCATTTCTAGTCCCATCTCCCCCCTACAACCTTTCTTCAAAATCCCGAGGCTTAGCTCAGCTCCAGAAGGTAACTCCCTCCCTCAGCTACCAGATGAGGATTGGTCTAACGGTACAGGATGAGTTGGACAAAGACTACCCACTGATTTTACTGGATGCATGAGCATGGCATCTTGATTCATTTTCCAGGGAAGAAAGTCGACAGGGCCTATGTACGTGATTGGGCGATAAGACACCTCGGAGGCTCGGGTGAGCTAAAACAGAAATTATGTCATGCCAAGGGCCGCGGATTCTTCTCCATAATCTTCGAAACTAGGGAAGCAGCCAACCAAGCCCTATCGTTCAACCCACACACAAAAGGCTTCAACGTAAATATATTTCCGTGGTCTTCCAAATGGGCCACAGAAACGGTAAATTGTGGGGCCCAAGAATTATATCAGTTCCATACATTCCAGACCAATACCTGGTTAACCTACCCAATATAGCCAACCACTGTGGCTCTTACCTCGGCTGTTTGGCAGTATTTGATCCTCAGATGTGCACACTCAATCTCAGACAGGATCCAGCTTGGAGCTCGGTTACAATTGCTTCCAGACTCAATGAAACTGGCAGTGCCAAATTTGTGCTAATGATGCCCAATGAGGAAGCCCTACCACAATATGTGCGATTACCAATAGATGAGAATGGCAAGTACTTTACCATTCAGCTTATTGAGGACACTACCTATGCTGCCTGCTTTAATTGCGGCCAATTGGGCCACATCAAGTTCGACTGTCCTTCAGCAAAACGCAAGAGATCACCCCCTGCTGCTCCTGCGATAGGTCTGAATACACCTCTCGGGCTGCAACCAGGCTCAAGCGCCACCATTGCTCGTGGGACATACTCCACCTGTCCGCACCAATGTGCCAACTGCAGGTCAACCGGTTCAGCTACAGGCCCCGATCTTTCTGGGTTCTCTACAATCCAGTCCAAGACCTACCTCTCCTTCTAATTTGGACATCAATAGGGACCCAATGCAAGAAGAGATCAAAGCTCACCAACAAAAGAAGCTCACAAGGGAAAAAAAACAAAGGAAAATTAGGTGAAAACCCACCTTCTCCACCTATCCAGTTGACAAGCACTACAACCAGAGGTGGCCCACACATAACTACGGGTATTTCTTGCAACACATCCTTCGCCAATTTGTGCCTCAACACCTGCTCATTTCCAAACCTAGATTTGATTGGCTGCTCTGCCCTTGAGACATTTGCAGCTCCCAAGGCTTCCTGTGTTACACCACTGATTTTCAGAAAAGGTAAGCCCCCCGCAATACTCATCACATCCTCTTGAATAGCTATTGGAAATGTTTGCTGGAAAGTTCGGCCATAGCTTTGGGGGTCGTGGCAGATAAGCTAGAATGCTGGTCAATGAGTTCTGTGATGGATTGCGCTGCCCTGCGAAGACGAGTCTTGTCGAAAAAATATTTCGTCATTTTCTCGCCCTTGGTAGACCAATTAATCCCAGCCTGCAGCTTGAGCTTTCTTTCCTGAATTTTGTGGTGGATATGAAGGTTACATCTGGCCTCGACATAGGTACGGTATGTATATTCATCACATCTGGTTGACTCCAATCTCGACTGACAGACTTTCAGGCATTTTGTCAAGGCAGCCACTTTTCTTTTCTTGATAACAACAAGGGCTAGGCTCATTTTTTGGCTCTGCACATTCACAACTTTGAGTTTTGCTAGAAAAATCTTTCAGTCGGATTTTGGTTGGGTAACCCAGCCCTAACCCAGGCTTGCTAAAGACCCTATTTAAGGGAAGGCAGCTTCAGTAGCAAGTTCTTATCTGAAGCGGGTGGCTTCCCCTGGGGGCTGACAGCCATTGCTTGTATGTCCAAATTTCCCCAAGAGGTGGCGGCATATTGTAAATGTCTGCCTCCTCCATAAGGGCCAGCACCTGAGTTGATGGTCTGCAACTTAAACCCGGGTGATCTTCCAAGAAAGCCCCCCATGAAATTCTAGTACTTGAGGGAGACAAGAAGTAGTGGGGCATCATACTCTAGGATTGGCCGGTGATCAAATCCGGACCAACCTCCTATGAAAACAAGCGCCTACACAAAGCTAACATGGCGCACAGTCAAGCATGCAGGTGTGGAGGAGATCCAAACAGAAGAAAATCAAGACAGCAACTCCCCTACACCAAAGACACTCCACAGTGTCGCTCTTGCAAGGACACCCCAGCCCAAACCCGGACTGACTCTTGCCTCCACTTACGGAAAGGTTTTGGCCTACAGAGAGGGTGAAAGACTATGGAGAAGAGAAACTAAAGCAATTCCTAACCTCAGAATGCTCTCATCCCACCACTCTCCCTCCTGTCTCTATCCACTCGTTTGTATGGCCGTGGCAAGTATCCTTCAAATATCCCTCAATCAATCCTTCAAGAGCTCTTCAACATTGTCCACCAAAGCTCCTCAAAGGGTCCTCCAATACTCCTCCAAGGACCCCAAAGATCCTCCAAACACTCCTCCAAGGGCCCTCAAATATCTTCCAAACAATCCTCCAAAGGCCCTTAAATTTCACTAAGTCCTTTCAATGTTGATATCTTAACAGAGGTATAGTCTGAGGTTGCTAGGGTCCCTTATGTTGATGATACCTTTACAGAGGTATTGAAAATGAGGGTTCTATTTGGTATACTAACAGAGGTATAGTCTGAGCTGATTAGGGTCCACATATGGTGATACCTCAACAGAGGTATAGTAAAATGGACAAGCTCATGTTTGGTATACTAACAGAGGTATAGTCTCACATTAGGATTCACATATGGTGATACCTCAACAGAGGTATAGTCAAAGGGACAAGCTCTCGTTTGGTATACTAACAGAGGTATAGTCTAAGCATACACTACTAGGGTTTGTAATGAAGAGAGAGAAGTCCTTGACTTCTATGCTTCTACTCAAGCAAAAATATGGTCTCTAGGTGGTCATAAGAGGCATCTTCTTGCTCTCTTCCACCCCAATGTGCAACCAAGAGTGGTCCAACTCAACTTGCAAGTCATTGTCCACCAAATCAATCCCCCTTCTAGTCCTTGGGATTTGATTGCAAACTACCATATCTCCATTGCTGAGCAATCATGCATTTGTCTCCTCATCACTTGACAATTGCTCCAAATCAACACAAATTATCTCAATGTATAGGAGCAATGCTTGTCACTTACAATAATGCTCCCAAGCAATCCGCCTTGGATCCCACTCTGACGCCATATGCCTCATTTGGGGTCTTGCACCAATCCATCATCCATGTGTTCCCCTTGGTCATTTGAATGCATGTTCCATGATCTCTTGGCCTATGTGTTACTCTCCTTCATCATAACATGAATCAACACCTCTCCACTTCACACACAAATGGATCTCAAGGCCTTCACCTCTTGCTAGTTCAAGAGCTCCCATTCTCAAACTTGAACTTACAAACTCAAGAGAGCATGCTCCACACATGCACCACTTGCTTGGTCAACTATCCACCGCAAAGCTCGCACTGCCAAGCATGAATAGCCAAGTATTGTCTCCCCCTCTTGTCACATTACAGGGTGAAGCTATGCATACATTGAATAATGATTTCCCTTCAAGGATTTCCCACCATATGTTCTCCAAGCCCTTCCAATGGCGCCCTAAGCTTGGCTCCACACCACCATGATTAGAAGATTTCTTTATATGCTCCCTTTCAAAACCTCTTGAGCTTCTTAGTGCTCTCCAAGTACTTGCCCTTGTTGTCTTCAAGCCCAAGCCTATGTAGCTCATTGGCTTCTTTTCCACAACATCCACACTTTGAACTTGCTTAACCCTAGCTTGATAGTGAAATGAGCACTAACAAGCCTTTAGTCACTCTCCACAAGCCATGGCGCACACCATTGACTCCATAATGCATACAAAGGTTTCTCAAACCCTAGAATCCATGCTTCCACACACACAAGACTTCCTCCTTGCAATCCTTGCAAAATCTTGTGACTCAAGAGATTTCTTCTCAAGCTCTCCAACTCCTTGGTGCATGCAACACTCGAGCACCTTTCCTTGCAACCCCTTGCAAGCCTTGTGATACAAAAGCTAAATTCTCCTAGCTCTCAACCTCTTTAGCATACAAGTGCAAAACTAATCCTTACACTCCACACTCACAAGCATAAGGTGATCTTCTTGTAGTGATAAGAGATAAGAAATGAGAGAAGTGGAAGACAATGAAAACTCTCAAAGCATGAAGCAATCACACTAAGAACAAGCCCTAGTCCTTCCAAGTGAAATCCACTCTATCACATAAATTAAGTCAAGCTAAGGGCACCCTTGCTAAGGGAATCCACCCTACAAAGCCCTCAACACACTCCCTCTCAATACCTAGAGCTATGGAGGTGAGAGAGGCTCATGGAGGCTCAACTACAAGAAGATGAGCCCTCCTCAACACTCACAAGGGGAAAACCCCTTTCCCATGTCACAAGTGAGGCTTGACACCTCACTTGGCATATGAGACCAAATGAAGTTCCAACACACAAAATACAAATATAAATATCCAAAATGTCCTAGTTAACTAGAAGTAGGTAATTATAGTTAACCATGACTAAAACCATGACAAGTGTATTGAGGAGATGGGACCCTTGCTTGTAGATTACCAGCTTATTCGGAGTGGCATTCAGATGATTCTCTATAGGCCCTTGTATATGGGGACTTGTTTTGGCATTTGAGACCATTAACTTAGGTAGTAAAGTTGTCGTCCGAGGTGTCTGCAGACTTGCCCGCCTCGAATCGATCATGTAGTTGAATTCATGATACCCCTGTTTGAGGGTAGCCATCGTGCTAGTGATGGCACTAGAGTGACATAGTGAAACCCCATGTGTATAGGAGCTTGCTCGGGTATCCACAATAAGCAAAGATCCGATAAGTGCCCATATAAAAAGTAGGGCATGGTAGAGAGTCTATATACCAGTGTGCGTGCGTCGGGATGAGTAGAGCTCATAACGCCAGCTACAAGCGGGCCCTTTGAAGTAGGCGTGTATGTAAACTGTCAGGAATGGAATAAGAGCAACCAAGTTGATGTTGTCCAAAAATCTCTTGAACTTGCTCCATACGATCGTCTTCTCCTTGTATGCTTGAGAGTATGAGAGAGGGTGGCCATGCGAAGGTAGAGGAAGCAGACACGGAGTAGAGAGGGATAGGGGCTATGGTGGTGGGAGATCTCACCAGAACCGCTTTAGTCATGGATAAGCTAGCGGGGGTGCTAACAGGGAGGGCAAACAAGGCAAGAAAATAGCAAAAATAGCCGAACCCTAAAAAGATAACCATGGTTAGGGACATAGCTAGATCTCTAAGGGAAACGGCAGGGGGGGAGGCGGAGCTCCGCCTCCCATCGCTCCAAAACGGAAGACAATGAACTTCCAAAAACCAAATTATCCACCTCCTCAAAGTTTGCTCGCACACTGGCATCCAAGGTAATGAGGCTGCAGACCTACTTGCCCAGAAAGACGCATCTAAACCCCCAGTGGATCCTACAGATGACCCTATTCACATCGCTCATACCCATCCCTTCTGGCTCATACACCCAGTCCCAGACCCCCCCGCACCCAAACTGATCCGTAATTTTATGACCACTATTACCCGTGAAGCAAACAAACAAGTTGTAGCATCTATAAGCCACACCAAAGTACACATTCAGAAATGGACCCAATCCACCACTAGAAGCATTCGTGTCTTTTCCGATTCGACTGCATGTCCGCGACCACCCCGGGAACCACTTGGTAGTAAACGGGACTACTGGAGAGTCGAAATAGACAATGTGGGCCCACGGGGGCATTTCAGACGGCGGACAGAAGTGGGGTCAACGACTCCGGAGTCGTAGCAGAATTCCGGGCTATTTTACGAATTGCGTAAATACATAAAATTTGAAAAAGCCAAAATTACAAGTGGTTGTAATTACTGCACATGCGACTACAAATTTTCTTTCCTAATTCGATTAATGGAATAAAGATATTTATTCATTAAAGTGAATATGTAGTCGACTCAACGACTCCATGAACCACTGCGCATTCATTGCACCCATGACTCGACAGCACATTTGCTGACGTGGCTTTCACAAAAAGAGGTAAACAAAATGTGGCCTTGGGGGAATAGATATTTTAATACGTGTTGCCTCCACCTGGCAGAGACAAGGATGCAAGTGCTGCGTCGGACATGGCATCTTTTCTAAGGTCACGATGATTGTGTTCTCCCGCATTTGTCCTTCTCTATGGTGGATAGTGTTTGTCATCCAGCGGAAGGCACATTTTGTTTTATTGGTACATGGCTAAAAAATGTCATAAAAAATATTAAAACTTGGGATATTACAATTTTCTGAGGGCTAGAAAATATCATATATTGCAAAGGAACATTCGGCGTTCAGCTACGTCGTAGGATGGATGAAGTGCATGAAAAGCTCCACAACCTACAATCAACGTATTTCAAGAGGAGGATTTTCGAAATTATTTCATCCGGGAATGGAGAGGTGATGGGAAGATGAATGGCTCTTCATCTTGTGGTAGCATTTTTCTGAAATCAGCAAGGAGGAACCCGTACTCATACCGTTTCATGGTGGCATTCTCTCCTACCATATTGGCTTTTACCCAAGAACAACGGAATAGAATTGGCTTCACAAGACCATAGTCTAGTTTAAGGATCTCTTTGATCACTCCTACATATTGCACATGGCATGAAATTGGATTCCGATCTCGTGCACAGCTCCTACTCTCTTGTTCAAAAAATGATGCCACACCGCTGTCATAAGTCACCAGGAGGCTGGTGTTGGCATCGTCCACTCTATAGTGATTCATTGACCGGTACGAAGTGGCAATCAGCCCTGGGGGGAATGACAGACTCACCATGCCCTCATCTGGGTCCTCGTTCTCTGATGCGTACACTGCAATTGCAGATCTGACCCACACTGTAAAGGGCTGCAGCTCCTCCATTGTTGTTGGGTACTCCACCGGGGATCTGCGTCTACGACCGCCCCTCCGCCATGCTTTTGCAAATGCACTCCGTTCCGTTTTCAGGCGGACCTTCTCCGCTGCGTACTTTCTGGCAGAAACCAAATAGATGCTGCAACTCAGTCCCCCCTGACCAACACCGTACTATACATGCATGCCACATGCATAGTGTGTGTCCTTTCAAGCACACTGTAGTGATGCAGCCTACTTCATAATCACTTGCAAGCAACAACCAAGATCTACGAAACACCCTCTGTAGTCGTCTGAAGCACCCTGTTAGCACACGATCCCACTCCCATAGTGGCCGGAATGACTTGTGACAATATATATGTAATTCCAGCATACAAAGACCATTAAGAATAGCACATGAGGGATGTAAGTTGGCACCCACTGTCTCCATGGTGTCATGGTTGTTGTGTTGTTCAGCACATAATCATGTGCCACATCCCGAAGGCGCGGACTCATGGCACGCTTTGTTCCACCATCTTCTAGGACCTCACCTACAACTCCTTCTTCCTCGTTCTCGTCCCACACTCGTCGTTGTATTGCATCAAATGAAGACATATACTCTGTCATGAAGCCCAGGGCTTCGTCGCGGATGTAGCCCTCCGCCATACTCCCCTCTGGCCGTGCCATGTTGCGTACATACCCCTTCAGATCCTTCATGTACCTCTCCATGGGGTACATCCACCGGCTGGCTACGGGCCCACACACATGCAACTCCTCTACAAGATGCACTAGCAAGTGCGTCATGACGTCAAAGAATGATGGAGGGAATTCTTTCTCCAGCAAACATAGGGTCATATCCACATCCTCATGCAACGATGTAATGTCCCTCGGATCCCACACCTTCGCACAAATCTTCCTAAACACTCGACTTACACGCATTATGGCTGTTCGAGGATCTGGCGCCATCGTACCCCGAATGCACACTGGCAAAATCTGTTGCATCATCACGTGTAGATCATGTGACTTCATCCCCGACCATTTCTTGTTTATGGCATGCTTTTGGAAAGCACCCGAGAATCCGGTTGGCACTTTCATGGCTCCCAATGTCTTCAAAAAATCCTCTTGCTCTGATTTGGTCAGGACGTATGATGTTGCTGGCATGAGCACTTTGCCTGGTCTATTTGGATCAGGCCTTAGCCACAGATGTGACCGTATCCCTTCAATCTCCATGTCATTTGGTACGTTTATCGTATCTTTCTCCCCAAAGATAGTCTTCAGAATGTTCTCGCAGAAGTTCTTCTCACAATGCATGGGGTCCAGGAGGTACCGCTGCAAGAGGTTCTGAAATGCCAAATGTCCTCCCATGAGACCAAGTTCTATGGGCAAAAAAAGTAGAATATGTGGCAGAAATTGTCTATGTTACTACATTCTGCTTTCAACAACTCCACGATCCTCTCCACAGTGAGGTGTACGACTTCAACATCTACTGCATAGTAGTTACACTGACTTAGGAGTTGGTGGAAGGACTCCTGACAGTAAAGGTAATTCCAGGAAGCACAATGTGAAAGAAAGTGAGTGAATGGGGGGGGGGGGGGGGGGGGGATTCATGCACCTTCCAGTATGGCAAATCCCAAAGGATTGTCCGGCGCTTCACCCCGTGCTCCATGGCTGGATCCGCACTACTTCCTTCTCTCCCTCCAATCTCCATGAACGCCTCTTTCTCCTTTGCAAATTGCAATGTCTCCTCCGGTGTCACAACATTTGGTGCCATTCTCTTTTCAACACATCCATTGAAGTGCCTTCCTGCTCGTCGGTAGGGGTGGTTTCTTGCAAGGTAACGTCGATGCCCCATGTATATTGTCTTCCCTAGTGGCTTTGAGTGCCGTGAATCCACATAGGGCCCACAAATGGGGCACCCTTTGTAGCCCTTCATCTTGCAACCCGCAACAAGGCCATATGCGGGGAAATCGTGGATTGACCACATGAGTATGGCACGGAGGGTGAAACTCCGTTGCCCTACTGGTTTCAAAATGTCGTAAGCTTCAACTCCAATCCATAGTTCCTGTAGCTCTTCAATCAATGGTTGCAAATACACATCTATGTTTGCATTTGTCATGGACTCCTTGCCTGGAATCAAGAGAGACAACATGACAAAGAATTTTTTTGTTGTCAACCATGGTGGCAGGTTGTATGCCACCAACTGCACGGGCCATGTGGACCATGTGCAACTCTTTGATCCGTATGGGTTTACTCCATCCGTAGATACAGCCAATCGCACATTGCGTGGGTCCTCGGCAAAATCGGGCCAAGTTGTATCGATATGCTTCCATGCAAGGGAATCTGGGACATGCCTTACCAAACCATCGTTTGAGGCATTCCTGGAATGCCAAGTCATGAGCTCACTAATGGTCTTGCATTTGTACATTCGTAATAGACGGGGGATAAGGGGAAAGTGCCTCAACACCTTGGCTGGTTGTTGTAACGTGCCCACATCATAGTATCGGGCTGCACCGCATTTGGGGCACTCCATAGCATCCTTGTACTCTCTTCTGAAAAGTACATGTCCTTTTGGACATGCATGTATTTTCACGTAGTTGAGGCCGAGCTTCCCGGTCATTTGGTTGGCCATGTGACAGCTTTTTGGCATTTCATTTGGTTGTGGAAGCAAGTTCAGCCGAAGCAAAGAGAACAACTCGTCCACAAAATGGTCTGAGACACCGTGGGTTGTGCACAGGTTCATCAACAGCATGGTGGCAGCAAGCTTTGTGGATTTGCATCCCTCGTACAGTGGCACACATGCTTCTTCTAGTGTCATGTGTGCAGAATTCAATTCTCCATCTCCACCTCCTTCCACGCCTTCCCCCACGTGAATGCCTTCATTTCCTACGTCATCACCATCCCCAGTTGTCGCAACGTCGTCTCCCTCTTCAGCATCGTCCATGATGTGGAATGCTTCCTGCAACATTCCAGTAATCTCCACCCCTCCGTCCATGCCTGGTTCATGTCCTGCGCCCATGACATAGTCCTCGTCTGGCCTGTCTGTATGGCTCCCTCGGGGGTGTGCATTGTCCAATTGTGCCCACTCCTCATCGTCTTCGTCTGCAGGTCCATCTCCAATCCACATCCGAAATGCTTCATGTCTTTTGTGGTGAAGGAGATGTGTGCGCACACCATCCTCAGATCTACTTGTAGTGCCCAAACAACGTTCACATGGGCATGGCATCCTTGAAAGCCCAAGGGCTCGTGCACGTGCCACTTCTCTTTCCCACAACCTGTCATCTCGGGTGTTCTGTCTACAGGGGTGATTAATTGGAAGTCCTCCGCATGGGCGAGGGGAACTCATTTTTGTTGGGGAGCCTCTTCAATGCTGTTTGTGCACGCCATTGCAGGGGGCCGGATTCTCCTTTGCAGAGATTCCTCAATTTGGCTCTGCCACTCCCATTTCACTACCGTCAATTCCCTCCTCCTGCAATCTCAATTTGAAAGGTTCAGCCGCACATCCTTTGGCAGAGAAGACAGTTGACATTTTATACCAACCGGTAGATTCCACAACATGATGAAAAGTTACACTCAACAGCAAATCATTTAAAAGCCATCACGATGCTTCCCATCATAACTAGAATCTTTTCAACAAGACACTGATAGAAATGACCAAAATCAACTCAAACAACGACATCCTGGAAAACCACTTGTCTCTACAGTTCGTGTGTGTGTGAGGAATCGGAGGACGTACGTGGAATTTCAATTTTCACGATTGAGGACGTTGTGATCTTGGGCATATGGTTGAATGTGTATGAAATGTGTGCATTGAAGTGTTAACAACCTGACTACAAGGCCAGAACTTGCGCCACTTGTCTTAGGCCATCTCCAAATCACGTTTCGGCGGACAATCCCGTTCCGTTGCCGTGAAATTGCACCGTGGCGGGAAGGGAGTCCATTTGTGTGGCTCTATCACCATGGCGGGAAGGGGAGCATGTTAAAAATGGAGCATCGCCCTGCCACTTCACTCATTTGCTGTTTGCAGCTTCTTCCACCATTTTTCTTATTTAATTCTGATTCTTGCAATGCTGCCCTTGAGACGGCAACTGCAAGTGACCGGATCCTTTGATCGTCGCATTCAAAGACACTTACGTATAACAGATCGCAGACCCCCAAATGCCTGGAGAGAAAGCCAGACGGCAGTCAATGCATGCACGGTTGTTTTGCACTGGTTGGGACGGAGTAGGGTGCAGAGGAGGCGTGCTGTGCCCGAGTTCGCATGCCTAACATCATGCAGCCGGCGGCTTTTGCACATTGGGCAGCAGTACCCTCTGCTGTATGATTACCATTTGTGGTACAGACTCACCGGCCTCCCCTGTCCACTTAAGTCTTGGGACAACGACTTATGGACTATATATTGACTCCCTAAGGGCAAATTGTTAAAAACCAGTAACCCACCCAACTATGAGATGGGTTACTGCACGCAGTCAAATTGTAGTAAAACATGTAGTGAAATCAATCAACAAGTTACAGGCTACAACAAGACATTCATGTAAATAAGCTAGTTATGAGCGTAAGGATGAATGTGTCGATGAATAAAATCCAAACTTTATAAGGGTGAATTATAGGATGAATGAAATTAAACCACTTCGCACAATTAAAAAATACGTATTATGAAAATAATTGAACTCACTTGGATTAAAGTGAAGTGAATTTGTGTATCATACTCACCCAAAACATTCCACAGCAGACTCGGACAAAAATTGCATAGGCCTTGCTCATGTGAGCGAATTGTACCCTGCAGATTTATGTGGGTTGTGGGATTTGAAAGTATACAGTAGAGAGAACTGTTCCCACAATCCAAGATAGCCCTGATGATCTGGAGTATATCACACCTTGAAGCAAAAGAATTGTGCTCACGTGGCAGATTTGGGAGATGGGGCACTTTGATTCTGCCACTCCATTGAGATTCTCAATGAAGTCATCCAGGATACTGTGCTCCAACAGCGCAACACTGAAACATGCTGATACATAGCTCCGGAGCTGTTGATCTGTGGATGGCATTTGAAGCAAAAGAATTGTGCTTGGTAGGATTCACAGAGAGTGGACATGGGGCATTTGGCCTGGGTTCTGCCACTCTTGAGACGAAATTCCCCTAGGCGGTTCTCTCCCAACCTTCGCGAGCATCCCCCAGGAAGCTGACTGAGAGCATAACCCCAAAAGAAGGACGACTGCCATTGCAGCTAATTGTAGCACAACAAATAGTGAATTGGATTGCCTGTAGGAGTTATCATAGTGAATATATCCAGCCTACTGTTCTCCAACAGGGCAGGAAAGGTGCCCTTCTGTCCGGTTTTCCAGCATACAGAGTTGTTAGAATGAGGCCAGTACGTAGGTCTGTTTCTCTGCTTCTTTCTCTCCATTTTGTCCCATAAGCTCTTTGAGCTTTCTGTAGACGCTATAAAGTACCATTTCATTGCTTTTTCTTTCTGTCGTTGTGGAAGATACTGCTGAGACTCTCAGTCTTTGGCAGTGGCCTTCAGAATTGAGGACCAGAAGTGTCTGTCCTGTGGGCCCTTGGTCTCCTTTGGAAGTTTTTTTTGTTCTTTCTTCTCTCTGCACTTATTTCTTAAAGCTGCTTGCTTTGGATATGTCAATATGGATCAAGGACATCAGATTTATGAGAGACTTGTGGGTGGTTTAGACAATGGTAGCAGAGAAGATGTGTTATCAAAAGGAGATCGCCAAGCTGAAGCATAATCTGGAAGAGCATTGCAAGGAGGTGGAGCTGCTCAAGCAAAAATTTGAAGGAGGATGAGCAGTTCGGGAGAAGATGGAAAGGAAGGTGGAAGCTCTGGCTTTAGAAAACCAGAGAGTGAAACAAGAAGACGTAAGCCCATTGCAGATAGTCTGCTCTCAAGAGATTTAGTATCCACTACCGCTGTAGAAATTATTCATAGATTACACTGGCTTGACGCAAAACCAGGTAAGACGCACGGAATTGAAGTTGGATGATTGATGTCTTGAAATCTCAGATATTGTCTCCCTGTATACGGTTTTAAGCTCCTTTCTTTCTTTCGTCATTTCTTCTCTCCGTCTCTTCCTCCCCTCCATGCAGAGGTTGTCATCAACATGCTTGGTTGGGATACTACCAGGAATGCACACGTGGAGGGAAGCTGAAGTTGACAATTGTGCTGGAAAAGCATCAGAAAAAGCTCATGGAGGAGGTGGAAAAGCTCCAGAAGGAGCTAGCTGATGCCCTGGCCAAACAAGAACTGGAGGGTGCTCACAGGGAAAGGTTGGAAGAGCAGCAGGCTAGCCTACAGGAGGAGCTTGCTCACAGAGAAAGGTTGGAAAAGCAGCTGGCTAGCCTACAAGAGAGCTTGCTCTCCGCGAGAGGGTGGAGAAGGAGCTCCATGATGCAGTGCAGCGTCAGAGAAAGGAGGTCAGGCTGATGTCCTACTACAACCCTAAGCCCCTTGACTCCGAGTCAGAAGTCTAACCCTGGCTGAAGGAAGGATGATGGACATTTGTAGTGCACAAGTGGAATCATTACTAAATACCAGATAGCAGCTGGAAATTCACTTTATAAGTTGCATACTGTTTGCTGGCATATTCACCCTAAAGATTTGTGAGTGCAGAGGGAACATTATGTGCAGGGTTTCAGAATTTTATCTTATGTAACGTGAATGAGTAGAATTGAGTTTCCAAGAGGATCTGGTGCAGAGCATTACAAACCTCTTTATGTGGTCAACAGTAAAACAATTGACTAGGGCTGTGATTGCAGTCAGTCTCTGATTACTACCTTCTCTGAACTGGTGTGGTGGATGATATTAAACACCAACTCAGAGGATTATGAGTGGAAGGGTAGTGATATCTTACTCGCTGACCAAACATGATTGTGCTAGTTGTTTCTCCTCGATGCCGGGGGGATGGTCCGATAGTAACAACTAAGGATGTTCTTGCAGTTCCTGTGAGAGAGGCATCCATCACATCATGCCCACAGCTCAGTAAAGTTTGTAGTAGATGCCAGCCAAAAAGCCTTGGAAATCAGTATCGGGACTAAATCCCTGGTGGTATGACTAAACTCAGCTGGAGCCATTGCTAGAGCCTGCTAACTATAAACAACCAGAGGATGCATCACATAGACACCGGTATGCAGCAACCAAAGATGGAAGTTGTTCTACAGGATTGGAACAAGTAATGGAGTAATTGATGTTATGAGGAAGCTGTCAAATTTCAAGAGCACACTCAACTCACCTGAAAATCATGAAAGGTTATCAAGGGAGGGAGGTTGAACAGCTTGAACATCCATACCTGCTGCATGGTTGGCCTGAAAGGATCTTCCACTATAATATGGAGGACTTTTAGCATCTTCAGACCCTTGGAAAATTTGAATTGATCAAGTGCCTCTGGAGCCTCGCCCTTGGCTGTGTAATCACAATCAAAGGGGATAAAAGACAATTACTTTAATGAAGGGCTACAAGATTTCCAAAGGGTCATAAATCCAGTTACAGTATTCTGGAAAATTCTGGCAAAAGACTTCATAATCTACTTAAACAGAAACATCAACATATCGCGAGGTTTTGGCCTGATAAAGCCACTATGACTGGATTTGCTGGACGGTATCACCCATTTATGCGAATCAGATGTGCCCAGCCGGCACTCTCATGAAGCATCACAACAAGGCTTCCCTCTCTATGTATAGGGTTATTGCCCATGGTAAGATTTTGTGTCGACACGAGTATGAATCTTAAGAACATCAAGGGTGAAAGCCTTCTCTGCACACAGTGATGCTGAAGAAACTCATTTATGAGGGGACTTCCACGTTATTACCCTTTACAGTGACAAGCATGCAAGTACCATAGCACAACACATTCAAACATCAAATTACAGCAAATGTATGCACCTCAATGTTCGCTCAATGCAGCTGCACCCTTGCTCCTTTCAGGTACATTTGCTTGCGTGTGTCCCCAGCAAGCTCCAGCATGGGTGTTCAGTAGCAGCACCTAAGTTGTAGTATGATGTGGATCCAACTGGAGAAGGCGTTTTGCCACCTGTTCTGCTAGCTCTACATTACCATGAATTCTGCAGGCACCAAGCAAGGCTCCCCACACCCCAGAATCTGCTTGGATCGGCATTTCCTTAATGAAAGCATGTGCCTTATCCAACAACCCTGGACGGCCCATAAGATCCACCATGCAGCCAAAATGCCCCAACATAGGCGTGACTGTGCAGGACGCTTGGTGTGCTCTACAACCATGTTAGGGAAATCAATCACTATGATTGGTCTTCCTCTTTCTTGCACACATTCACAGGTTTGGCCGTGGGCAATATGAGTATGTAAAGTGCCACCTTATGGGCCTCCAGGATCAAGTGGACAGCCAGTAAATCTGATGTGGTTGTTCTTCTCTCACTAGGTTTATGACCATACTATATAAAAGTCACACCCAGTATAGAGTTATTACTGATTGCTCCACCTCAAAGTCAAGTTGGACACAAATACCTGAGTGGCCAAATCCCCCATAGCAAGCCGTGATAGCACAATCTTTGCACGGCTCTAGACACACTTGTCTATCTTTTTGTAGATGATGTTCCATAGCATCCACTATGGACTGGTACTGGGCCCAGTCAGATAGCCTGGAGAGGTTCACAAAGAAACGGGTGCACATTTCAGTGACGCTTATCAAAAAAAGCACTTACGAACTGAAACTACCAGCAGGTGGACTACCACTCAGAAGCACTTGATCCCAGTAGATACTTGGTGAACACATCACATACCCTTGCAAATGACAGGGAGAAGAAACTGGATTATGGACGAGATGAACGGTCTGCCCCAGCAGCCTACTTCCTGCCCATTCTTTGGCTTGGCTTCTCCACTCTATGTTTGAACCTAAGGACATTGAGAATCATACCAGCCCAGCCATGTTGCGAGAGCCATGAAGATCACAACAGGCACAAAAATGCTGGCAACCTGCCACCAGAACATAGCATGTGAGTGTTCCAAGTTAAACCTTAACAGTAAAGCCAGTTACTTTCTGGTGGTATACACTTGCGTATAGATATAAAAAAACCACCTACTCACTGTCCGCCTATTCAATATGGAGCCCATGTGATAGTCTGCAATATCTGTGCAGACTGTCAACTCTGGAGGCACACTCATTTAATAACACGGTCTCAATCCTAGTGCATACAGGGGAGGAAACAGTGAAATGAGCTTCATCGCAGCAGTTTTTAAATACTATTGTAACTACCGGGCAGCTACTTGTTACCACAGTACTGAAGGACAAACAAACACTTGAAAGAAGCAATGCCCCAGGTTAAGAGAGTCACAGGGCCAAGCATACATAATCAGCAAACTTCTGAATTTGGGCTTTCGCTATCTGGGCAGTCTCATTGATAGCTTGAACTACACATGTGAAGTGTGTCTATTATCTCGTCTTGTTCTAAGTATTGCAAATTTCATTGCTTCCAAGAAGGGCAGTAACGTGAAATGGCTGGGGTTCACAGCCTCCTTACTGAACTTGGCGTTACATGCGCAGTTCATAAACGCAGCCATGGAGACAAGGCTTCTGGATTGGACACCTTACGAACGCAGCCATGTAGACGAGGCTTTTGAGGATTTGACATCTTACGAGACATTGCGGAATCAGAACATTGCAAGAAACCATGCACGAATGTTGGAGCTGGGACTAGGCTCCCTGACCCCAAGGTAAGTCTCTTCTTGCTCCAGACTCTATTGCTGTATAGGTAGTTGTTGTAAGATCGTGAAGCTGCAAAATCGCGGTGAAGCTCGTGAAGCTCACACTTCACACTCCACGAGCTTTGCATGCCACTGTATAGTACACGTCCAGTAATTTAAGCAAAAAATATGCCATATCCAATGAACGTTACGACTATAATCTCCATTTCTTTTTCAAATTTCGGTGAGTAGGCATAACTAGTTAAATGTTTCACTATCCATAGTGATAGAGTAGCTCACTTAAGGAATACATCTATAATTCTTTGTCAGTGTATAGTGTAGGACGTACTAGATTATAGATTAAGGATGTGCAGTTACATCCAAGTCTTACATCTGAAGTGGTTAGGTGGTTGAAGTCACCAAGGAGTGTGGAACGGTACAGCGCTCAACAGTTGAGTAGATGTAGAACCACCAGACTCAGCCGAGACATAGAGGGCAGATCTCTCTTGTAAACATTTTCTCTCTTGATGTAACATCTATTTAATCTAGTTCTATGTTTTACACGATTATATGTGTCATCGACTCTGGATAGAATAGGTGGTATCAGAGCCATGGGAGAGAGAGTGTCACTGATGAGAACAAACTAATAATTTCGAGACACACAATGAAATTAAAAGGAGTCGATAGAGTTTGGAGGAGAGAACTAACAATTCTCCACGATGCATCAGCGTGGAAGAATTATGTTTCTTATAAAAGAACACATGTTCTAACATGGCCTAAATTCTGTGATGTTCATGCCTTCTTGGAAAGTGATAATTGATTGAGAGACTGGAATGGCTCAAAGAGTAGATGTGAACAATATTCCTAAGTTTGATGGCACATACTTCCATGTGTGGAAGCATAGAGTAATACTACTGTTAAAAGCAAAAAAACAATGCGCTCTAGTCGTAGGGACAGAGTTAAAAACCAGTGGCTCCCACGGCAACACAGATTGCTACTGGGCAACAAGCGCGTCCAGCCACAGATGTTGGGAGTATAGTGAACTGGGAAGAAAGAGATGCTCTCTCACTCACAATAATTAATAACTGCTTGGACAATAGTGTAGTGTCACATGTACAGTCGTGTACATCAGCTTTTGAAGTATACCGAGAGTTGACAAGGTTATATGAATCAAAGGATGCAGTAACCAAAATGTACCTTAGAGACAAAATTCAAACTTAAAAAATGAAAGAGAATGAAAATGTCACTAAGCATATACATGTCTTCAGATCTTTGCTAGAACAGCTTTCCGCTGCTGGTTCCCTGTGTCGGAGGAGGATGTTGTCTTATCCCTAATGATGAGCATGCCAATGAGTTATCGGACATTTATAGGCTCTTTTAGGAGACAGCCGAATATAAGTCTACAGTCTTTCATTACAGACTTAATACAGGATGAAACTTTAATGATGAGTCTTGGAGCTGCTACAGATTCAAAAACTGCATTATATTCTGGACAGAAGTCTAGTACATATAATAGTTTTAATAGGAAAAAACAAAGTGAGGACAAAAGTAGTGTCAAGAAAGAGGATGGTGAAGGATCAAACTCAAATAAAGGAAAGAAGAAGCAAATCAAGTGCTTTTTCTGTAAGAAGTTTGGACATATGATTAAGGACTGTAGGAAGACGATTGCAGCTGAAGCAACAAACAAACAAGCAACACAAGGACATATTGTAATCGAAGGCAATCAGCTCTATGTAGCAGCGATGATCATAAGTAAAGGGAAAGATTCAACTTGGTATGTGGACACAGGAACCACACAGCACATGGCGCATGACATACACACTTTTGCGACATACAAAGAGTGGAGACAAGGACATGTTGTCTATTTAGGGGATGACTCAACACATGAAATAGCAGGCCAAGGGTCAGCCATTGTGTTGTTGTGCAATGGACAGCGAAGGGAGGTACCTTACGTGCTCCATGTGCCAGATCTCAAGAAAAATTTATTTTATGTTAAGCAATTAGACCTAGCTAAGGGAGAGATAAACATAAAAGAAGGTTACTATAACCTGAAGAATTCCAAGGGAAATCTCATAGCAAAATGTGAGATAGAAAACGGACTCTATAAGCTAGGAACTGCATTACAGAACTCACAAGTCATGGCAATGCCAACTGTCTTAGAGACTAACAAGGCAGACCTATGGCACTGTAGATTAGGTCATATGAACCAAGCTAGAATGCATCAGATGCAAACTAACTCAATGGTTAAAGGGCTGGATTCAGTAGATGTTAGGAAACTAACATTATATAGAGATTGCATCTCAGGAAAACAGCACCGAGAGAAATTCCCTGTAGAGGGAGGCAAGAGAGCTACTGAACTGTTAGGCCTCGTACATACTGACATTTGTGGACCAATGCAAACTCTCACACACAACGGGTTTAAGTATTTCATCACATTTATAGATGATCTTTCAAGGTTTACTGTTGTTTATTTGTTAAAACAAAAGTCAGAGGCATTTGAGAGATTTAAACAGTATAAGATACTGGTTGAAAATCAGCTAAGTAAGAATATCAAGGTTCTAAGGGCTGATGGGGGTGGTGAATACATTTCTAATGAGTTTAATTTATTCTGTCAAGAGAGTGGCATAAAGAGGCAGTTTACTGTAGCAGGGACACCACAACAGAATGGGGGTGTCTGAGAGGAAAAATAGGACCCTAGTGGAAGCAGTATTTTCCATGTTACACCATGCTAGCTTACCAAATGTCTATTGGGATGAAGCTCTTATGACTGCCACATACCTGCAGAATAGGTCACCAACCAAAGCTCTACAAAATAACAAAACACCCATAGAGTTATGGACAAGCCTGAAGCCTAATGTATCACACTTGAAAGTCTTTGGCTGTAGAGCTGCACTAATACAGAAGGATAATAGACGCAAACTAGACACACACACTGCCGAGTGTACATTTTTGGGCTATAATGAACAGACTAAGGGTTACAGATTAATGACCAAACAAAAGACAATTATCATTTCTAGAGATGTGATATTCCATGAGGATAGTAATGTCACAGTGGGAGATGCTATAGAAGAAGAAACACAAGCAGACAAAGATTCAATGCTATTAGATCGATCTTTCTTTAAGCAGTATGCAAACACTAATAATTTATCACTTCCTCGCACTCACATAGTACCACAAAACACTCACACAAGTCCATGTGTGCAACCTTCTCAAATACCCTCTCAGTTTCCTAGGCCAAGTCAAGTAGTGGGAGCACTACCATCACCACTAAGCACAGGTTCAGTTTATCAGCCTTATGATGACATAGAGGATATAGTGAGAGAAAATACCTCACCCACCGTAGGGAGGGATTCAAGACTGGCTAGAAGAGAGACATCAAGCTCACCAGGAAATAGACGATCTACTAGAATCAAGAAACCACCTGATAGGTTGATTGAGAGTATAGAAGGTAGGAAACCTTGGAGAGCACTTTTGACACAAGCTTCTGTAAACAAACCTGTTACCTTGAAGGAGGCTTTATCTTGTTCCGAAGCGGAACAATGGAAAAATGCTATAGATTCTGAGCTGGAATCTTTAAGAAGAAACAAAACATGGACAGTCATGAAGCTACCAGAGAATAGAAAGCCTATAGGTTGTAAATGGCTGTTCAAAGTAAAACTTCGGGCAGATGGGAGTGTGGATTGCTATAAAGCAAGATTGGTAGCAAAAGGATACTCACAGATATGTGGACTAGACTATACAAAGACCTTTTCACCAGTAGTCAAATTAGCATATATACGAGTGATACTTGCGCTTGCGGCTCAGTTTGATTTGGAAGTTCAACAACTTGATGTTAATACTGCCTTCTTGAACGGCTTCATAGAAGAAGACATTTATATGGAGTTCCCAGAAGGAGTCATACAAGAGAGCAAATCTGGTTTAGCTTGTAAGATGAGCAAATCACTTTACGGGCTCAAGCAATCACCACGGGATGGTACCAAAGATTTGACACCTATTTGATGACAATAGGGTTTGATCGAAGCGTAGCTGATTCGAACATCTACGTGCAGCGGAAGAGCACGAGTTACCTTATTCTGACATTATATGTTGATGATACTATATTGGCTAGCAATGATGTGAATTTCTTGCAACAGATCAAGAAGCTCCTCGAATCTGAGTTTGAAATGATGGATATGGGGGAGATCCAGTACTGCCTTGGGATGCAGATTCAAGTCCGCGCCGATGGCAGGAGCCTCTTTGAGCGACGTCTCGCCGTTGCTGCCCTCCAGCCGACGGCGTTGGTGGGGGCGCCGGCGCGACGTCGCATCCCCTTTTTTTTTCTAACCTTCCCGGGAGTCAGCCGGGTAGTACGCCAAGCGACGCCCGTGCGTCGCTGCCAGCGACTATTGGGCGTGGCACAAAACAGCTGGAGTCGATCTCCACCACGCCCGGGCGTGGGTTTTTGCGACGCTTTGGCGTCGTTTTTTTTTTAATTTAATAAAAAAAAAACGTGGCGCAGGCAGGCGTAGCGGTCTCCGCGACGCCCTGGCGTCGCGGCTTGTGACCCCTGGACTAAAAAACACGTCGCAGGGGGTGTCGGGCGTTGTCGCCCGCAAATGGGGTTTGCGACGCCCGACCGTCGCTGCTTGCAACCCGCCCAAAAAACACGCTGCCATTGGCGACGTGATGCAGCCTGGTGGGGGGGGGGGGGTTGGGGGTTCATTTTGGGGGTGAATTGGGGGTGGTTTTTGTTTTTTTCCTGGTTTTGTATTTGGGGATGGGAGAACTTACAATTCCATTTCTCTGAGTTAGCAGGTACACAATTGAGCAAGCATAAATCGAGGGTGAGGATGGTGCGACACATGAATAAGATGGAAGATGGAAATATGGAAATATATTTACAAGAAATGAGCTGAAAAGCTCACAAGGGTTCAGTAGACTGACCCTGGGACCTACATGGACTAGGACTAGTCATCCTCATCCTCATCCTCATCCTCAGTGGAGGACTCAGAGCTATCCGATGAGCCTGATGACTCTGCGCCCTTTGCCAGAGCACGTAAATGAGGCGGCGTTCCCCTAAGTACTACAGAGCTCTCATCCAATCCCTGGGCATGACCCTCGACCTCATCCATACTAGTGCCTTGTAGTGCACTCATCCCCTCTGTGTTGGCCATGTTCTTCATGAGGGATTGCCAACCATGCTCCTTGGCGTAGTTGTACTCTACCGGAGATGGCTTCCTCTCAAACGCACGTTGCTACACATGCCACAAATTAAAGTCAGTTCTTCGCGATGATGGAGCCAGAAAGAAGACATAACAAAATCCATAGGGAAGTACGACTTACAAATCGCAAGATAAAACCCTTGGATCCGCCGGCGCCCCACTTGTGTGTGGATTCGTGCTGGTCAAGGCAGACTGTTGTTGCTTCGCGTGCCCGGTCAAATTTGGCCTTGTTTGCGGCATCAGTCTCTCCCGCAATGAGTGCATCCCACGATACCTATGCACCCCCCCCCCCTTCCCCCCCCCTCCCAACAATTAGTGAATTACACACATATGTTGCATCGAATCCACCTCATTAATGCACATGCGACAAATGGAAGGTGACATGATTCAGGATTTGCCAACCTATGTAATTCCATAAGGTGGTTTGGGTATGGCCCCCTTTTCCATTGCCCTCCGAATGATCTATCTGGCACGGTACCTCCTGTCCTTCAAGTTTCGCCCCACCATCTCCATCACCCTTGTGTCACTCCAATTGCCCGGAAACCGGCGGTCTAACTCACGGGCATACGCCCGCTTCACGCCAAAGTGCTGATCAGCCCACTCGATGTGCAAAGGGAACCACCTCAATGCGAGTTCGAAGGCTGGCTTCTTCATAGCCTCCCAGAACGCACCGCAGGGGTCACCATGGCGATTCACCTCCACCGGTGATACCACGATCTTTGCCAACTCCACGTCCTATATCGCCAAGGCCATCCCACCCTCTCCCTTCTTTGTAGCCTCCTTCCCCTGCTCCTTTGTTACCCCACTGCCCTCCCCCGCATGCACACTCACCCCTTCCTCTCCATGGGACTTCTTTTTCTTCTTCTTCTTTTCCTTCCCCTTCTCCACGACCATCTCCTTCCCATTCCCCGCTACTTCTTCTCTCTCCTTCTCTCTCTCTCCTCGGCAGCCCCTTCATTGATGGTAAAAGGGATCTCGGGAGATCGAGGCCTCTTCTTCTTACCTTTGGTGTTCGGGTCCTTCATTAACACCACGTGCAACCCCACTGGACTGCACCAATAAGGCCAGCCATGTTGCTGCCTCTTGAAGACAAATAACCCCTCCAAATTCAAAAAAAAAAACAAACAACAAAGAAAATCATGCATGCAAAGAAAAGGATAAATCATGGAACAAGGTGCGACAGTTGTACCTTTGCAAGCTTGTCCGACTCGCCCCTGGTGTCACCCGATGTGGGAGGAGTCCTCGTTTCCGGATGTGCCCGCTCTATCCCCTCCCGGAGCGCCACTGGAAGTAGATTCCAGATGTGGAGCATAGCCGGCGGCGGCGCCCGGTAGTCGAGGCCCTTCTTTGCTGACCGCTCAGGCTCAGGGGGCGGTGTCGCTGATCGGCTAGGCTGCTCCGAACCGGCCCATACCTCCTCCTCTCCCCGCCCCCCCGTATCAGGGTAGAAGCCCTCACCCGGCTTGACTTCTTCGAGGTGCTTCGCTATCTTGGCCACTTCATTGGCCTCCTCGTCTCCTCCTCCCTCATCGACAACAATGGACTGGCAATGGAGGCTTTCAAAGGCCCTTGAACCTGACGTTGGGCCTTGGCAAGTGCAGCCTTTGCTGCGGCAGAAGGGGTCGCTATGGGGGTGACATCCAAAAGGTGCTCATACCGGGCCCCTGAACGGGTGATGTGCTTGCCAAGGTACATTTCACCCGTCTTGGTGGCCGGGGGTGTGCTCAATTGAGCATCCGGCTCAGCAACAACCTCCCGAATAGGAGAGCTAGCTGAGCCAACCCCTGGCGCATCCAAGATGTGGACAAGAGGGGGGGTACTGGCCTTGGGGGGCAGACGAGCCCTCCGGCTGCGGCTGTCGACGGGACTGGTTAGCCATGAGACGCCCTGGCGCGTCACACGTGCCGACAGAGCAAACGGATTGTCCGCCCCTTTCTTTGGGGCAGGGGACTTCTTCTCTTTCCCCATAAGCTGGCACCTGTCATGTAAACCCACAAGTTGGCCTCATTAGGAACATTCCAGATCAAAAACAAAAAAAACCAAACATGTCGGGGGCTGAGAGCAGCAAGTGCTCGGGGTCTCAAGAGGGGGCAACAAAGAGAAAAGAAAAAGGTAGGGGGGGGGGGAGTGACTGAGCAGCAGCAGCAGCTGCTGAGCACCACGGGCTCAGTCACTACCCCCCCCCCCCATTTTATTTTATTTTGGTTTCCTGATCTCTTCCTCTCTCTGTCCCTTTGTCCCTCTCTCCCTCTCTCCCTCTCTCTCTCTCTCCCTCCCTCTCTTTTTTGCTGTTCACAAAAGTAAACAAACCACAAGGGAGAGAGGGTGCAGAAAAAGTTAAGAGATTGTACTTATAAGACGTTGTTTGCCGTAGCCTTGTGGCCATTGACCTCGCGCCCAGTTTGAGCGGAAACAAAAGGGACAGAACCTGCCTCTGTCAGGGGCTGACATTGGTAGTAAGACTTACCTTCATATATAGAATTAATCTGGGTTTTCCAGATATCCTCTAGAAATCCCTTCACACAATCATCAAACTATTGTGTGTGATTTGCCCAATAACTAGGCCTCAGGAGGGCCTGGGCTTTTGGCTCGGCCTTGAGACTTTCAAAGTTGGTAAACAGAGGTACAGGCACAATTCCCTTGATAGATTTGAAGAGAGCATCTCTTTGGTGAGAGAACCCCGGACAGTGTATCAGAAAATGAGTACTGTCTTCAGATTGCCCACACAACGGGCAATTGCACTCTCCCTTTCCTCTCTCCTTCTGTTTGCTATTCAAAGGTAGGCTTCCTGCCTTGAGTTTAAATTTCAGTCTAGTGCCGAGAGTGGGTAGACCCTTGAGGTCATCCAAGATGTCCTCCCCCATGTCACTGATTGGAAACAAGTTCAGGGAAGTTTTCTGCCTAACTTCATTTTCATCAGACAATCTCATGGCAACAGACATGGCTTTGGACACTACAGCCTCTAAGTCAGATTTATCAACCCATATTGCAGATCCGTACTCCAAGGCAGGTCTAATAATGCGACAAAGCATGGTTTTCTTAACCTCAAAGTTGACCCCTCTGCAGAAAAAAAATTAAAAAGAGAGAGGGAGAGGGAAGATATTCATGTCATGTCAAGACATGGACAAGACCCACTAGGGTCATTGTCAATTAAAGACAAACAACCCAAAATATGGCACCATCTAACATTTCCATTCTTGTCATAACTTCCCATGAATTGACATCACCCAATCAGTCATGATAAAACAGGGTGGGAGGGCGGGGTTTGTTCATGTAGGGGATGCAAGCATCTTGAACACCAGAGATCCGGCCATCTTGGTCAATGAATCATGTGTTCATGTATGGGACAAGATAAGATATTGGTGTCCCTGTGCAGGTTGCAAGGCCTCTTGGTTCAGTCTGTACACGTACTAGCAGCCTACCATTTCAGCATCGCGAGCTCATAAGCACATCGCGTGCTTCTGACAGCGGGAGAGACGACATAGGGTTGTCCCCCGATTATTCATCCATGGATGAAAAACAGTAGGACGAATCCGTATATCCTGACGGATTTCATCCACTGCAAGGTTAAAAATAGGTTTTGGGGTAGGGGTTAGGGTTTAATTAGGGGTGTTTAGATCAATTCCAGGCCATAATCACATCATCCATAGACAGATCACTTGTGTCAGGATGAAAAGTAGGGAATATCATCTGTGGCATCGCCTTACCTCCATCTAGGTAATTCTATCATTCCTCACCAGACCATCCGGTATGGATAAAAAAAAAGTCAATAAAAGAGGAATGAAAAATTATCACCTTGGTAGTTTTTCATCCGGTACGGATGGAAAAACAGTATGCTGTTGGCAACCTCCATAGAGGTAATTCTTTTCTTCCATGGTGACTCATCCGGTATGGATGAGAGTCAATAAAGGAGGAATGAAAAGGCCAAAAGAACCATCCTAGAGGTAATTCAGTGTCCATCCTAGCGGCTCATCCGGTATGGATGAAAAAGCCTGATAGAGGATGAGAAAACAAAAAGTCAACACTGATATCAAACTGCCAATTCCCAGTAGAGAGGGAGAGAGAGGGAGAGAGGGGGCAACAAAGAAAAAACAAAAAAGTGGGGGGGGGGGGGGGGGAGTGACTGAGCAGTTGCTACTCAGTCACTCCCCCCCCCCCCCCCCCCCACCCCCCACCCCCCACCTTTCTTTTTGTTTTGTTTCTAATCTCTCCCTCTCACTCCCTCTCTCTCTCCCTCTCTCTCCCTCTCTCCCTCTCCCTCCCCCTCTCTCTCTCTCATCTCTTTCGTGCCGCTCACAAAAAAAAAAAAAACCACAGAGGGAAAGAGGGGGTAGAAAAATTAATAAGAGAGAAGGAGAGAGTAGGAAGATATTCATGTCATGTCAAGACATGGACAAGACCAACTAGGGTCATTGTCAATTAAAGACATAAACAACCCCATAACAGGGCACCATCTACCATTTCCAGTCTTGTCATAACACACCAAGTGACGCCACCCATTCAGTCATGATAAAACAGGGTGGGAGGGCGGGGTATATTCATAATCAGATTCTTGTCATGTACCCAAGTGACCCTTATGCACAATATAAGTCAGATTGCAGACTCAGATTACATCATCCATAGTTATCCATAAGATATGCACCATGCAATATATCATGGGCATATAAGAGTATCTTGCCACATTACAGATCCAGGATATGCACACACAAGTACCTTGAGGTGATCCAAGACAAGCATTATGCAAAGTAGATAAGAACAGTCTGCCTTGCAACACATTCAGTGAGTGTTCACACCGGCAGCAAGAAGGACCAGCCTGCAATTAATTACACTGCAGGCCTGCCACTAAGTACACTTCCTGGGCAAGGTAAGCCATATTACAGCTTCACATTTGGCCAAATATAAGCACCCCAAAACATGCATCTTGCAAAGCCTTTTGGGTATATAAGAACAATCTGTCATTGTATATATTCAGGACCTGTGCACATATGACTCTTGCATGGAAGAAAGGTCTGTCCTGTCACAACATCCAGATCTGGACACACATACACTTTGAGTGTCCAAGACCAAGCCCACTTGGCCAAGATAAATCAAACAATGCAGGTGGCTGTTCAAATGGCAAAATAAAGTAAATAATCATTGGCCAGAGTCCTTTAGAGCTTACCGTCACTGTATCACAGGAAACTAATGTCATGTTTTGCAAATAGAACCTCACTATGGTCCATTCCACAACAAAACCAGGTCTGAAAACGGCCTGTCACTGCCTTATCAGGCTGTCTTCTTTAACAAAACTCAGGGCTCCTCATTCTTTTGGCAAAACAACCATTTATATGACTTGTCCCTTACACCATCAATCCTCTTTTAAGGCCCAAAAAAAGGGGAACCAAGTCTAAAAATCCATAGGCAAAGTTGTCAAAGACTTAAGACAAGGTAGGGTTCACATGCAGTGCTGCATGAGACAAGACTGCTGTCAAGGACGAGAACATGACTGAACACAAACAAGAGATAAAACTAGAGGTACAATGTTAAACAAGAAGTCAAGGTCGGCGTGGCCGAATGCACGATGAGTTAATAGGAATCAAGACGATCTTTATAACTATGAACAAGAGTACAAGATATTGGAACACGACTTGAATACTGGAATGCTGGAAACTGGACTGAAGTACCAGATACTGGAAACTGGGCTAGAGTACTAGGAACTGGACTGGAGTACTGGAAACTGGAAACAAGAGTAGCTTGAACTGGTGTTGGCGAGACTGAAGAGTGTCCAGTCTCGCCTCCTATATATATATTGGCTACTAAGAAACTTTCCCAAGAAGCTTCCCCTATGGAGGTTTCTTGCTGGAGAAGTTTCCAACATTAAACAAAGGTCTCTTGATGGAGAAGCTTCCTTAAACAAAGGAGGTATCTTGATGGAGAAGTTTCGTCCAAAGGAAGCTTCCTGAGTAGTTTCCCAAGTTACTTTTGGTAATTTGGTAAACTCCCGGTAACTTGGTAAGTAATGGTAAATCATGGTAAATCATGGTAAATCACGGTAAGTCATGGTAACTTTCGGTAACATGGTAACTTGGTAACTTCTTGTATTTACTCCTGGTAAGTTCTTCTGGGATATGTCCGTGATATCACCCCCTCCTCTAGTGCCGAGTTCCTCGAGGAGCGGTAAAATCTTGGACTTGCTTAGAGTTGGAGAAAATCCAAAATCCGGTGAATGGTACTTGTCAAGTATTCGGCTCTTCGTTCTTGACTCAAATGATTTATAGGTCCCTGCAACCATCGATAGTGTCCAACACCTTGAACTTGGGACCACGCAGTGATTTGAGCATTCTGATTTTCGAAGCTGCCTTCAAACATGATTTCGTGCACCTCTGGGTCCGAAGCCTCAACCTCCAACAAAATTATTAGACTTCGAGTAGGCTCCACTTGCCGTCGTACGGGGTTCAGACGAGGAAGTACGCGTCGCATTGGTGGCCCATCGTCTTGAGAGCGTCGGCGTGATGTTGAAGGTCGTGAGAGTCGGAATGGCTGATCTGGTAGCTGGGTAAGCGACAACTCCAATGTATCTGGTTCCTGTGACTCCATGCATGCAAGAGTGCTGGAAGTGTAGCTATATATACTGATGTGTGGTGCTCCTCCCTCCTTAGCATGTATCAGGTACATTGAATGTGAAGTCTTCACCTTGAAGCTAACTTGGCTGACATCATCGTTGTGACGTCTTATTGACGTGTAGCTCGGGGCTTAGCTAGATATCGTTGATGAAACTCTTGGACTTTGTCAGATGCATTGGCGAGGTTGGATGAAGGTTCTCACGTTCGTTCGCTAATGTCGTAGCCTTTCCAATGTACGAAATACTCAAGACGTTTATACTTGATGCGAGAGTCTAGGACTTCGTCGACTTCATACTCAAGTTCTTGATTGACTTCGATTGGTGGAGGTGGTACGGAGACTCTCCCTGGAATATTCGATGGATGATACAACTCCAATAATGAAACATGAAAGACTGGATGGATGTGCATACTTCGTGGGAGTTCAAGCCGAAAACTGACTTTGTCGAACAATTTTGAATGGTCCCAGGCGTTGATAATCCAACTTCCTTGATGGTCGCGAGGTTTGTATGTCTCGTCGAAGAAACCACACACGATCTCCGACCTTGAACTGGGGTTGGAGTTGGCGACGTTGATCTGCATACTCCTTGTATTGTTTTTTAGCTTCTGCGAGGTGGGATGTAAGCTCGTTGTGAATCGTAGCTAGATGAGTAGCAAGGTTTTCTGCAGCAGGGCTTCCAACAGTCTTCATGTGGAAAGGGTTTGCTCGAAGATGATGACTATAATTGGAGAAAAATGGAGTTTGCTTGGTCGAAGAATGTATAGTGTTGTTGTAGGCAAACTCAGCCAATGACAGAAGGTCCGTCCAATTATCTTGGTGATAATTTATCGTACAACGAAGATACTGCTCCAAAATCTGGTTTACACGTTCGGTTTGACCGTCAGTCTGTGGAAGATTAGCTGTAGAGAGGTTGATCTTAGTATCCAATATGTGAAATAATCCCTTCCAGAAATTTGATATGAACTGTGGTCCTCGATCAGATATGATGTCCTTCGGGAGTCCATGAATGCGGTAGATATTATTGAGGAAGAGTCTTGCAGTTTTCTCGCCGGTAACCGTCTTATTACATGGAATGAAATGTGTCATCTTCGTAAAACGATCTACAATAACAAGGATTGAATCGGTGCTCTTGGAAATTAGAAGGTCCGTAATAAAGTCCATAGACACGGACGACCATGGACCCTCGGGAATGGGTAATGGTTGAAGAAGACCGTAAGGTCGATGTCGTGGTCCCTTCGCTCTAGCACACGTGTCACAAGATTTTATGAATTCTTTCACGTGTTTCCACATCTGCGGCCACCAATAGTCCCTGGATATCAACTCCAATGTTTTATTGAAGCCGAAATGTCCTGCAGCCGGAAGATCATGACATGTTTGAAGAATTCGAAGTCGTGTAAGTCCTAGAGGTATATAGAGAAATCCCTTGAAGTAAAGTAAGTCATCTTTGAATTCGAAGATTCTATAGAAATTTGCAAAGCCCAGAAAACATTGTACATCTCGGATCGAAGTTGGTTTAATCCACTCGATGATGGTTTGTATTTTTCTTCTGATCCATAAAGACGCATTTGTCGGAAATAATGTAGCCCAGAAATTCGACCAAGATTGATGGAAAAGACATTTCTCCAACTTGGCATATAGTCCTCTTTCTCTTAATTTATCAAGGACAAGGCGTACATGGTGGCCATGTTCTTCTTCATTATGTGAAAATATCAAAATGTCGTCCAAATAGATGACTACAAAGTCATCTAAAATTTCTCGAAAGATGTCATTCATCATATGTTGGAAAATTGCTGGAGCATTGGTAAGACCGAAAGGCATAACACTGTATTCAAAATGTCCATACCTTGTTCGAAAAGCTGTTTTCCATTCGTCTCCTTCTTTTATCCGTACAAGGTTTATAGGCTCCTCTCAAGTTGATTTTGGTGAAAATCTTCGCTCGTCCCAGCTGGTCGAGAAGCCCAGAAATCAGCGGCAACGGATAACGATTCTTGATTGTGACTTTGTTGAGACCGCGATAGTCGACACACATGCGTAATGATCCGTCCTTTTTTTTCACAAACAAGATAGGCCCCCGCGGGTGATTTTGAATGTCGGATAAAGTGCTTCGACAAATTTTCATCAATGTATTCACGTAACACAGCCAACTCCGTCTGGGATAAGTTATAGATTGGGCCGAATAGTGGTTGGGCTCCTTCTTGTAACTCAATTGCACAGTAATAAGGTCGATATTCTGGCAACATGTCTGCATTTTTCTTCTCGAAGACATCATCTTTGAAATCTTGATATTGAGCGAGTAATGTTGAAGTACCTTTGTCTGTTGTGGTCTTGATCGGAGTCGCATAAAGTGCAAATGCCGCCTCCTTTTTGGTAGTACTCATGAAAGTTTTAGCTCCAAGGAATAGGGGTTGAATACCTTTGATATTTCTACATTTTTGTCTTGCAAAAAAATTTCGCGATCGCCAGTCGATGTCGGGATTGTGAAGTACGAACTAGGGAAGTCCAAGGATCACAGGATTCATTGGAGACTGGATGACATTGAAAACATTATGTGATGCTTGATCTTTAAGCTTCACTTCAAGTGGTCGAGTTTCATGGTCCACATTTCCTGATGCTAACGGTGTCGTCCATCGATGACTTCAACGGGGGCCGAGAGTTTTCTTCTTTACGAGTGTTAAATTGTGTTGTTTCGCAAAGTTTTTGTCCATAAAACAAGCTGAAGCTCCTGAGTCCAAAAGAGCTTCTACAACGATATCTCGATTTTACACTCTGATTTTTACCGGAACTGTGAAGCAAGGTGCAGGGTCTGGAGATAGAAAAAGACATTTTTTCGGTAAGGAATTTGTGGAGTCCAGCCGCATGGTCCCTATTGCGACTGGACATCGTCGTTTTCCGACCTCCTCGTATCGAACACTTGAGTTGTGCCCCGAGATTTGAATCTTCTCTTGTTGGGGCAGTTCAATGCTATGTGATCTTCTTATCCGCAATAGAGGCATAATCCATTCGAGCGCGCCGTCTTTGTTTTTTGTTGTGGCGTCAATGGTTTGAATCGGACAGCATCAATCTGCATAGGATCACTACTGGATGTCTGATGGATCGTTGTATTTGGTGTCGTAGTAGCAGTGACATGATGCGTCGTCGACCATCCAAATCGCTTCTCTTGACGTCTTTCGAACAAACGATTATCGCATGCAATGACTTGGGTGATGAATTCACTCAGTGTGCTCACGTTTGGAATTGTCAGCAACAAATCTTTTACATCATCTTTTAGTCCACATTGAAACTGATTAATGAGACTCTTCTCATTCCAGTCGAGGTCGCACGCAAGTTGTCGAAATTCGGCAGCATAAACGGAAGCAGGACGTGCTCCTTGTCGAAGATTTTGCATTTTTGTTTCTGCAACTCTCTCTCTATCATTCTCTCCAAACGTTGCAGTGAACTCGGACATGAATGCTTCAAAATTATATAGTAAATGCGAATTTTTTTCTAATAGCAGTGCAAACCAAGATAGGGCAGTGCTTGATAGAATGGTGCCCACGAATCCCACTTAAATACCTTCATCGGGGTAGCGTTGTAGATGTAGTCGTAGGAACAGTCGTACTTGTTGAACAAAACCGCGAAATTTTGATCTCGTCCCATCAAATTTTTCGGGCATGCTGATATTTGGTTCTCTCATAATCTGTTAAGAGAACCGTTGCAGTAGGAACTAGGAACTATGGTTGAAGATCCATTGTTCGACTCATTTAACTCTGAAATTTGTTGTTGCAAATTGTGGAGAGCGTTGCCAAGATCTTGAGAGTGACTAGCTTGCAATTGGGCAGTAGATGTACGAAGTTCTTGCATCTGAAGCTGAAGACTCTGCAATGTGGTGACCATTTCCGCAAATGTGCCTTCCATCTTAACTAACTGAAGAACAAACTTTAGTCTCGCCAAACTATCAAGGACGAGAACATGACTGAACACAAACAAGAGATAAAACTAGAGGTACAATGCTAGACAAGAAGTCAAGGTCGGCGTGGCCGAATGCACGATGAGTTAATAGGAATCAAGACGATCTTTATAACTATGAACAAGAGTACGAGATATTGGAACACGACTTGAATACTGGAATGCTGGAAACTGGACTGGAGTACACCATACTGGAAATTGGGCTAGAGTACTGGGAACTGGAAACAAGAGTAGCTTGAACTGGTGTTGGCGAGACTGAAGAGTATCTAGTCTCGCCTCCTATATATACTGGCTACTAAGAAGATTCCCCAATAAGCTTCCCCAAGAAGCTTCCCCTATGGAGGTTTCTTGCTGGAGAAGTTTCCAAGATTAAACAAAGGTCTCTTGATGGAGAAGCTTCCTTAAACAAAGGAGGTATCTTGATGGAGAAGTTTCCTCCAAAGGAGACTTCCTGAGTAGTTTTCCAACTTACTCTTGGTAATTTGGTAAACTCCCGGTAACTTGGTAAGTAATGGTAAATAAATCATGGTAGAGTCATGGTAAGTCATGGTAAAGTTGGTAACTTTCGGTAACATGGTACCTTGGTAACTTCTGGTATTTACTCCTGGTAAGTTCTTCTGGGCTATGTCCGTGACAGCTGCCAGGCCAAAGTGCTCCATCAGCAGCAGCAAAAGATAAGTCAAAAGCAAGCATTGTCATGTCAAACCGGGAGCAAGCGGGCCGAAATCGGGGCTGCAAGCAGCATCATGTTCATTTTGCACATCTCCTCATTTGCAAGCTCAAGAGAATTCAAAGTAGGTAGGGATTCTCACCTGGTCCCATCACAAGCCCCCACAAAAAACCAATGGGTTAGTGAGGATTGTGGAACCCCAGGTGAATCACAGACCCCTACACTTGTTATCGATGTCAACTAAGAAACCCCAGAGACAAGAGAGCAAGAAGAAGATGAAGTAAAATGAACCCTAATCGCCAAAAACACCTTGAGCGATTGGGGAAGGTAACACTGCGCCATGGCCACCAACACGCCACCTCCAGCATAGCTAAGGAGAAGCGAAGCATACAAATGCTATGTCTAAGAAGGGAGATGGAGCGATATACTTCCCCACCAAAGTGCCGCTGCAAAACATAAAAGCCAGAGGAGGGAAAAGGATGATGCCATCACAACAGGTTCTCCCGCCTGTGAGAAGAGACAAGACGCCGCCATTGCGCATCCCCAGGAGCTCGTCCGGCATGAAGCAGCAGGGCTCAGACGCCATAACTCACGAGCTCAGCAGCACAAGAAATGCAGCTGACAGCGAGAGATACACCCTAGGGCAGAGCCCGATTTTTCATCCGTAGGATGAATAATCGATACCCTTTCTCTTAAGAACCCGACGGAAATCATCCGTTAGCTAGGTTTATAAGGTAGGAGTTAGGGTTTCACTCCTTAATTAGCAATAACTAAGGGTAATTAGAAAACTCTCCATGGCCATCATAAGCTGCTTTTTTTATCCGGTCCAGATGAAAAATAAATAGGTTCATTTGTTTGGATGAGGTCCATCAAACATGATGATAATTAGTATCAATCATCCAGGGCAGCGGTTTTTCATCCTAACAGGTAATTCGTCATCCCTTAAGAGAAAACCTCATCCAGTATGGAAAAAAAAGCGTAAAAGGGGAAATCAAACGAATTCAGATCCTGGTATTTTTCATCCGGCATGGATGGAAAAATTATAGATAGGATGCCAGTGTCATAACCCTTATGGAGGTAATTCCTCATTCTCTGGTGACCCATCTGATATAGATGAAAGTCAATAAAAGAGGAATGAAAAATTATAAGTCATTTTTAAATACTTTAGTGTCCACTCAGGTGATTCTTCCGGTATGGATAGAAGACCTTTACAAGTCGGGTGAAAACACCTTTTAGAGTCCATCTGGTATAGATGGAAAATCATGAAAAGAACACTGATGCAACCGGCTAGTTCTGAGGAGGGAGACAGAGGGAGAGAGGGGGCACCCACCAACCAGCCCCTGGTATGGCAGTCCCTTATGGAGTGAGTGTGGTATGCACTCACCCCGTAAGGGAGTGCATACCAGACCCCTTCATAAGGTTTCTCCCACTGCAAAAGTAGTTCCAAATCCCCGGACAGGATTGCCAAAAGGGGTTGGAAATCCTACTTCCTCCCCATACCATACATATCAGCCACATGAATAAAAGAGGACCTGTATACGGCCATGTGGAATTCTTTTTTCAAAGAATAGCAGTTGTTTGTCACTCAAACTGAAAGCATGGATAATCAAACAAGGGACAGATCCTCTTTAAACCTTGGAATGATATATCGATGATTGTACCACATTGCCATGAGTAGCTAATTAACTACTATGGATGTGGACAACAGTCTGCATAAATCCAGAAGAGTACTCATGAATGTGCATACAAGTAAATGAAGAGAGCATACCCAATCAGACATCCTTCCAAGACCCGAAATCCCGTTTGCGGATCGGGGAGAAATCCTTTATACCCCTCCGGGTCTTGTATGATTCTTGACTGGCAATGTTGATGGTGGAAGTGGAATTAGACCCAGATCCGCCAGGTGTAGAACGGTTGGGTGGTCTGGTATTTTCAGATGTGTTGGTAGAAGATTGCATCCGGCCAGAGTGTCCACCCCTTTGGTAGAGGCCTCTTCCTCGTACCGGGGGCCTCCTCGGGGAGCGTTGTTTTTTCCTTGTTGGTGAGGTGTCTGTCCCTCCACACGCTGCCGCTTGTACTTATTAAACTGAGGCTTGGGCTGGCTGTCCGTGAAAGTACCAGGTTTCAGCATCCTTTCAATGTACCTGGCTGTATTGGAATCACCCAATCTGACAAGTAACTTAGCATTGGGGTCAGCTGCAAATTCACAAGTTGCCTCCATGATGAATTCCCGTATCAACTGGAAAGTGATTTGTGCCAGAACGGCAGATCTGGCGGCCTTCATGATCCATACCAGAAAATTGTAATACTTGGTTTGAATAGAAGGGTATGTATCATCAGGAAGAAGAACACCGTCAGGTTATTCAACATGTACCATACCAAATGGTCAAACCAAGAAACACTTCCAACACAACCAAATGATGCATTCCCAGACCCACAATTACATCGAATGTAAGGCCTATGCCAGTTAAACAGCTGACTTTTGTGATTCTTAGATCTGGTTGAACCAGTAGGTAAGTCATTTTTGGTTCACAAGGTCAAGTTCTCACCTTGGTCACAAAGTTTATAGTAAAAGGTCCGTAGAGGCCATGCAAGGGCAATTGGCTCTTTTTTGAACCTTTGGAAGTTGTCTTTGGCATCCTGTGCACATCGGTTTTGTTCGGTTGGTGTTATGTTGCCCCATTTGACCCACATATCAACCGAAATAGGGGCCAGCATATTGATGTTGGCCAATGGATGCCACATCATATGGTCATTATTGGCAACCTCAAGCTCAACTGCCCTAGGGGGTAACTAGGGGACGAATTGTTGGTTACCTGGTGTAGCCCCTGCAACCCGATCCTGTTCCACTTGAGAAGACCCGACCTGATCCAAAAAAGTCTTTTACACAGCCTCCCTTCTCTTCATCCCGTACGTCCCATAAACCCAAAATTGGGTGATTGCTCACTGTGCGTACAAATTCCTTTTCAACAGTGGTCGAGGACTTCTGGGTGGACACATGTAAGGCATCTTCATTGTTAGCCAGCCGAAGGGCATCCTCAATCGAGGAGCCTTTCTTTTCCCAAGCAGCAATCTCAGTAGCATCATCTTCCAATACTTCCAGTAACCTAGAATGGTATTTCTGGAGTTTTTTCCAGCCACCTCCCATTCTTGTTTACCATAATGCCAGAGAGCAACCCAATCCTCCAAGCTAGTTCAAGTAATAAGACAGATCGGTTATCACCAGCATCTTCAATAGCTTTAGATTCCAGCCTTTGTACAGCAGCATGAAATTCACCTTATTTGACTTGTGCAAATTGGCTTGCACTGCTGGAATAGGAGGGGGCAGGGGCAGCTGATATCCAAGGGCCTTAAGCTCATCCTTCCATTCAGATATGGCCTTGTTGGCTTTCAGCCAGGCCATCCAAGCAACTTGTTAATACGTCACAATGGTGAGGCAAATACAAGAAGGAAAACGGTAGATAGTGTGTACAAAAACCACTAAGTACACTGGAACAGGAAGAGTGGGAAGTATTCATGTCATGTCAAGACATGGACAAGACCAACTAGGGTCATTGTCAATTAAAGACATAAACAACCCCATGACAGGGCACCATCTACCATTTCCAGTCTTGTCATAACACACCAAGTGACGCCACCCATTCAGTCATGATAAAACAGGGTGGGAGGGTGGGCTATATTCATAATCAGATTCTTGTCATGTACCCAAGTGACCCTTATGCACAATATAAGTCAGATTGCAGACTCAGATTACATCATCCATAGTTATCCATAAGATATGCACCATGCAATATATCATGGGCATATAAGAGTATCTTGCCACATTACAGATCCAGGATATGCACACACAAGTACCTTGAGGTGATCCAAGACAAGCATTATGCAAAGTAGGTAAGAACAGTCTACCTTGCAACACATTCAGTGAGTGTTCACACTGGCAGCAAGAAGGACCAGCCTGCAATTAATTACACTTTAGGCCTGCCACCAAGTACACTTCTTGGGCAAGGTAAGCCATATTACAGCTTCACATTTGGCCAAATGTAAGCACCCCAAAACTTGCATCTTGCACAGCCTTCTGGGTTATAAGAACAATCTGTCATTGTATATATTCAGGACTTGTGCACATAGGACTCTTGCATGGAAGAAAGGTCTGCCCTGTCACAACATCCAGATCTGGACACACATACACTTTGAGTGTCCAAGACCAAGCCCACTTGGCCAAGATAAATCAAACAATGCAGGTGGCTGTTCAAATGGCAAAATAGAGTAAATAATCATTGGCCAGAGTTCTTTAGAGCTTACCGTCATTGTATCACAGGAGGCTAATGCCATGTTTTGCAAATAGAACCTCACTATGCTCCATTCCAACAAAAACCAGGTCTGAAAACGGCCTGTCACTGCCTTATTAAGCTGTCTTCTTTAACAAAACTCAGGGCTCCTCATCCTTTTAGCAAAACAACCATTTATGACTTGTCCCTTACACCATCAATCCTCTTTTAAGGCCAAAAAGAAGGGGAACCAAGTCTAAAAATCCATAGGCACAACTGTCAAAGACTCAAGACAAGGTAGGGTTCACATGCAGTGCTGCATGAGACAAGCCTGCCAGGCCAAAGTGCTCCATCAGCAGCAGCAAAAGATAAGCAAGCATTGTTATGTCAAACCGGGAGCAAGCGGGCCGAACTTGGGGTTGCAGGCAGCATCATGTTCCTTTGCACATATCCTCATCTGCAAGCTCAAGAGAATTCAAAGTAGGTAGGGATCCTCACTTGGTCCCATCACAAGCCCCACAAAACCAATGGGTTAGTGAGGATTGTGGAACCCCAGGTGAATCACAGACCCCTACATTTGTTATCGATGTCAACTAAATGAACCCTAATCGCCAAAAACACCTTGAGCGATTGGGGAAGGTAACACTGCGCCATGGCCACCAACACGCCACCTCCAGCACAGCTAAGGAGAAGCAAAGCATACAAATGCTATGTCTAAGAAGGGAGAGGGAGCGATATACTTCCCCACCAAAGCGCCGCTGCAAAACATAAAAGCCAGAGGAGGGAAAGGGATGAAGCCATCACAACAGGTTCTCCCGCCTGTGAGAAGAGACAAGACGCCGCCATTGCGCATCCCCAGGAGCTCGTCCGGCATGAAGCAGCAGGGCTCAGACGCCATAACTCGCGAGCTCAGCAGCACGAGAAATGCAGCTGACAGCGGGAGATACACCCTAGGGCAGAGCCCGATTTTTCATCCGTAGGATGAATAATCGATACCCTTTCTCTTAAGAACCCGACGGATGTCATCCGTTAGCTAGGTTTATAGAGTAGGAGTTAGGGTTTCACTCCTTAATTAGCAATAACTAAGGGTAATTAGAAAACTCTCCATGGCCATCATAAGCTGCTTTTTTTATCCGGTCCAGATGAAAAAATAAATAGGTTCATTTGTTTGGATGAGGTCCATCAGCATGATGATAATTAGTATCAATTATCCAGGGCAGCGGTTTTTCATCCTAACAGGTAATTCGTCATCCCTTAAGAGAAAGCCTCATCCAGTATGGAAAAAAAAACGTAAAAGGGGAAATAAAATTGAATTCAGATCCTGGTATTTTTCATCCGGCATGGATGGAAAAATTATAGATCGGATGCCAGTGTCATAACCCTACCTTATGGAGGTAATTCCTCATTCTCTGGTGACCCATCTGATATAGATGAAAGTCTATAAAAGAGGAATGAAAAATTATAAGTCCTTTTTAAAGGTACTTTAGTGTCCACTCAGGTGATTCTTCCGGTATGGATAGAAGACCTTTACAAGTCGGGTGAAAACACCTTTTATAGATGGAAAATCATGAAAAGAACACTGATGCAACCGGCCAGTTCTGAGGAGGGAGACAGAGGGAGAGAGGGGGCAACAATGAAAAAAAATGGGTTGGGGGGGGGGTCAGATGGTGGGGGTCAGCTGCAGCATATGTCCAACACCAGATATCATAAGTTAATCGACTCTATATCTTGGAAACAAGACCGCCCACTGACCTGTCAAACAGGCTAAGTCCTGGCAGAAGACAGTAGAAGAGATTCTCGAGGACCTGGACCTGGAACCGCAAGTCTTCACCCTGCTGGAAATATGACTTAGAGGCTGTAGTGTCCAACCATGTCTGTTGCCATGAGATTGTCTGATGAAAATGAAGTTAGGCAAAAAAGTTCAGCCATGCAGGTTTCTTGTAGCTATCCTTCCACAGGGAATCATAAGTAATGTGGAGCTTGAAATCTGGCCCTCTTGGATGACACTCTATCCCTGCTCCTTCAGCTATCCATGCCTCTGCACAGATCATGCATACATCCTTGCATTGCTGTTAGCAGCTGACAATGGCAGCCTAGATTTGTTCCAGCTAACACCCAACTCGACTTATCACACTAGTTCCTATTCTCAATTGCATCTACCACTCTGTAATCCAAAGGCATTTACCTTCCAAGACGGTTGTCCCACCATTGACTGGGGTCAGAAAAGTATTCATTCCACAACTTCTCTTCTCTGTTACCTATTTCTGGATACTTTCCTATTGTCACTTTGGTAGTATCATGTCAAAGTCACTCCAAACTATCAAAGGTTCACTCAACCAGCTAACTTGCAGAATTCTTAAAACATGAAAATTTAGGGCGATTCTGATAAGAGGGGAAAACAAAGTGAAATGTGTTGAAGAAGGTGCATTGATTAGCATTGCCTGATTTTATCAATTGTGCCGCTGCTGCTGCGGCTTCCAGTTGACCATCTACCCATGCAGGTTTCTTGGAGCTATTTTTCCACAGGGAATCACCCCTTCCCGCATCATTGCTCATAGGTCTCCAAAGCCTCCATCCACGCCCTTGCTGTGCATATCCTGCAATCATCGCACTCCACGACACCACATCTCGTTCAGCCATATTGTCGAACACTTCCTTTGCATCCTCGATGCACCCACATTTGGCATACATGCAGTCCACCAGGGCAGTGTTCAGAATGGCATTGGGTACAATTCCAGATTTGACGATGGCACCATGGACCTCTTTGCCCTTTTCCAGAGCTCCTAGGCTTGCACATGCATTACAAACAAATGTGATGTGGTTGGGCTTCACCCCTTCACACAGCAGTTGCTCATAGGTCTCCAAAGCATTCCTACCACACCCCATGTTAAATCCTGCCAACATTATATTCAACGTGATCAAAGTTCGTTGAGGCAATCCGTTGAACACTCGGTGTGCATTCATGATGCTCCTGCACTTAACATACATGTTCACAAGGGTGTTGAGGAGAAAAACACTTGGCGTGAATCCACTTTGGATAATGTGAGTGTGCACCTGCTTTCCAGCTTCCAGACCCTTCATTTTGATGCACTTAAGCAAGAGATAGACATACATATCTGAATCTGCTGAAATGCTCCTTGGTTTAAAGGTTGTAGAGCCTCTTTCAGTCTGCCTGCCTCACAAAGCATCTTCACATGCCCAGAAGAGCCAGAAGAGGCATTATGGACTCCCTCTCTTGATCCTCTTTTAGAAGTTGTGGTCATGGTTGAGGTGCCTGCTTTAAATCAGGGCTGCCAGGCCTGCAATGCACACAAACATGATGTGGCCGGGCTGAACCCCTTCCCCCATCATTTGCTCATAGGTCTCCAAAGCCTCCATCCCACGTCCTTGTTGTGCATACCCTGCAAGCATCGCACTCCACGACACCACATCTCGTTCAGCCATAGTGTTGAGCACGCCCTTTGCATCCTCGATGCACCCACATTTTGCATACTGTCCACTAGGGTATTGTTCAAAATGACATTTGGTACAATTCCAGCTCTGAAGGTGTCACCATGGACCTCCTTCCCCTTTTCCAGAGCTGCCAGGGCAGTGTTTCGAATGACATTAGGTACAATTCCAGCTTTGATGATATCCCCATGCACCTCTTTGCCCTTCTCCAGGGCTGCCAGGCCTGCAATGCATACAAACATGATGTGGCCGGGCTGAACCCCTTCCCCCATCATTTGCTCATAGGTCTCCAAGCCTCCATCCCATGCCCTTGCTGTGCATACCCTGCAAGCATCGCACTCCACGACACCACATCTCGTTCAGCCATAGTGTTGAACACTCCCTTTGCATCCTCGATGCACCCACATTTTGCATACATGTCCACTAGGGTATTGTTCAAAATGACATTTGGTACAATTCCAGCTTTGAAGGTGTCACCATGTACCTCATTCCCCTTTTCCAAAGCTGCCAGGGCAGTGTTTCGAATGACATTAGGTACAATTCCAGCTTTGATGATATCCCCATGCACCTCTTTGCCCTTCTCCAGGGCTGCCAGGCCTGCAATACATACAAACATGGTGTGGCCGGGCTGGACCCCTTCCCCCATCATTTGCTCATAGGTCTCCAAAGCCTCCATCCCACGTCCCTGCAAGCATCGCACTCCACGACACCACATCTCGTTCAGCCATAGTGTTGAACACTCCCTTTGCATCCTCGATGCACCCACATTTTGCATACATGTCCACTAGGGTATTGTTCAAAATGACATTTGGTACAATTCCAGCTCTGAAGATTTTAGGGTAATCGTGAACACAGAGGAGGGCTGGGCCTTGGCGTTTTTTTTTGTCTCCTGCGCCACACCATGTAGCCGAGGGATGGAACGCGATGATCACAGGATATGCAGGGGCGTGGGATGGAGGCGTTGAGCAAATGATGTAGGAAGGAGGAGACGAGGAGAAGCTCGCAATATTCTTGCGAGCTCGTCGTTCTTGGGAGAGTTAGCTTGGTCTTAGCAGGCCGTGTTTCAATCTTTGCCTACTCAGCTGCACTGTGGTGGTTTGATCTCACAGACCAATCCGACATTACCTGACTACAGACACAAGCAGCACACACAAGAGGTCCTTTTGGGTTGATGGTCGGTCAAGTCATGACACAAACTCAAGGACAATGTGCTGAGGGCATCTTCTTCTTTGACCTATTTCAGCCTGTTTTGCCCTCTCACATCATGTTTTTGTGCATTGCAATGCTTGTGCAAGGCTGGCAGCCCTTGAGAAGAGCAAAGAGGTGCATGGGGATATCATCAAAGCTGGAATTGTACCTAATGTCATTCTAAACACTGCCCAACTTTTTGACTTTTTAACCTTTTGCACTTTGATTCATTCTAGGTCAGAGGCTAAAATCCTGCTACCAGACTTGTCTAGAAAACCAAAACACCACGTAGAAAACATTTGATAATGGTAAAATATATTACCATTGGGCTGGTTTGAACACTTGTTAGTAAATTTAGATTAGGATTTTTAGGTTAGGATTTTTTCGAAATATTTTGGTTTTTTCTTTGATGTGTGAGATGACAAAGTCCAAGCATGTCACATAAACAAGGAGTTCCACGTAAGGATGATGCAAGTGATTTGTGGCAAAAAGTGTAAATCATGCCTATGCCTATTTGTCCTAGTTGTGTCATAGGTTGCAACGGAACGGGGCCACCTTTGAATGCGACCCCCATGCTCATTTCACCATTATAGACTTCATAATGTAGAGATTGAAAATGGGGTGTAGCAGGGGGTGATTCTTCACTTGCTAGTAGCCCATCGTGCAGATTTCTAAACATGAACATGAAGTTCATAATCATTTTCCAAGGGCATCATTCTCAAACTCCCCATACACCACAATCAGTGGAAATAATTGTATGTTCCCATTTCACACAGGTGTGTAACATGCCATGTAAACTAAGCTAACCCTTGCCACGCTCATGGCTGTTTTCACACCGTTCTTGACTGGGGTGTGGACCACATGTGAGACACCCCACAGTTAGGGCATATTTAGACCCACACCTTGGCTCAGTGTACAGACCCGTGATAAAAGCCGTGGAATGTGTCAGGTGTGAGATGGCAGAGCCGTGGAAAAAGCCGGTTTCTCTTCCAGTGTACGGACGTTGGACCCGTAGTAGCCCAAGTGCAACTATGAACAAAAAATGAAAACCACGAGGAATGCGCAACTAGCTCGTCTTCAGCCTAAGTGCTTGGGACAAACAGAAGGAAAAAAAAAGACGAGGAGTGAGACACATACCCGGCACAATACATGGGCCACAAAATATTTCACCAATCCTAGTATATCGCGTGTCCAAGTGAGTGTGAAAACACCTATTCTATCCAGAGTCAATGACACACATAATCGTGTAAAACATAGAACTAGATTAAATAGATCTTACATCAAGAGAGAAAGTGTTCACAAGAGAGATCTGCACTCTCTGTGTCTCGGCTGAGTCTGGTGGTTCTACATCTAGCTCTGTACCGTTCCACACTCCTTGGTGACGTCAACCACCTAACCACTTCAGATGTAAGACTTGGATGGAACTGCACATCCTTAATCTATAACTAGTACATCCTACACTATACACTAACAGAGAATTATAGATGTATTCCTTCACTCCCACTAATACTCTGGCAATATATACGTAGTGTCTTCCATCTTGTCTGAATCTTGCTCTTGCTTCTTGTTCCACTTCAATCCAGCCCCTCTCGCACAAAGAAAGTGTTTCTCCTTCGGAACGCTCTTCGTCAAGAAATCAGCAATCATTTCAGATGTTGGAAGGTACTCCAGTGTCACTTCCTTCGACTGGACCTTTTCTCGTATGTAGTGATACTGGATGTCAATATGCTTACTACGAGCATGAAACTTAGGATTTGCAGATAGCGCTATCGCACTTTGATTATCTGCATAAATTATAGTAGTATTCTTCTGAACAAATCCCAAGTCCATCATCAGACTCCTGAGCCACACTGCCTCTACTGCAGCCTTTGATAAAGCCATGTATTCGGATTCAGTACTTGACAAAGCCACGAACCTCTGCTTTTTGCTTGACCAGCTTACAACACCACCTGCTAGCTTGAAACAAAAACCCGATGTTGAATGTCGAGTGTCTATGTCTCCAGCCCCATCTGCGTCTGAAAAACCTATTAGGGTTGCTCATTTGTCCGATTTAAAATACTAAATTCCAATGTGAAGAGTGCCTTTTATGTACCTCATCACCCTCTTTGCTGCCTACCAATTAGGCTCTCCGGGGTTCGATAGGAATTGAGCGAGACTACCCACTGCAAATGAGCAATCAAGTCGGGTGTTGACAACAGCATGCATCAAACAACAGACTGCTTGTGAATAAGACACTTCTTGTATCAAAGCTTTTCCATATTCAGTTTCTGGGCAATCTGACTTTGTTAGCTTCTCCCTGGTCTCCATTGGGGTGCTAATTGCACTACAGCAAATGGGGGGGTGGGGTTGTGATGCCAGCCGCGCCCCCACGCCCCGCGCGGTGCCGAGGATGCGACGCCAACCCCGTGGAGCGTGTTTGCGACGTCGGGCCGTCGCAGCCAAACCCCGCGGGAGTGAAACCTGGCGCCGGGGCCAGGCGGCGACGTCTGGCCGTCGCACGGAGTGATGAAGGAAAAATGGCAGCCCTTCCGTGCGACGCCTAAGCGTCGCCCCCAGCGAAGGGCAGAAGGCAGCCCTTTCTGGCGATGGTCGGTCGTCGCACGCCGGAAAAAAAAAAAACCATTTCTTGCCATTTCTTTCAACGCAACCCTTTCTTGCGACGCCGGCCGTTGTATGGTGGCATGACGGGCGAAAGGCCCCTGCGACGGCCGGCGTCGCAAATTGCCCGGCTGCCCTATTCTTTCAAAACAAAAAAAAATGTCACAGTTTGCGACGGCTATCCGTCGCCGTTTGCGACCCCCGGCCTCATAAATCCAAGAAAACGCGTCGCAGTTTGCGACACGTGGGGGTCGCAGGAGGCGACGGCAGTGCTTTCTAGGTTTAGGTTTAGGGCCTTTGGGGTTCTTAGTTTTTTTTTTTTTTTTTTTTTTTTTTTTTTCATATGGTACTGGGTAGGTGTTTGTTTTTCTTTATGGTTTAGCTTGTTGTTGTGGACCTTCTTGTAGATTGTGACATTCATTTTGATAATTCTCTTGATACCACATCTGTATGTGTTGCTCAACATATTCATTGCCTGCCTTCTTTCTTGAAAGACTACCAGCCACAGCCATATTTGATTAATCATAGGAATAAAGTACAATATGCATGTACATGTACAATCAATCGAAGGGATGGGTCCAGTTCGGTGCGAGAATTGTTATGTAGCTTTGATTTTGTGTCTAATCAACTTGAACATCATCATCCGGAGCCTCTTCATCCTCATCAAGCTGCAAGTCTTCTTGGTCATCGGAGTCATCGTCATAAATGGCCCGGCCCTCAAAAGCACCTCCGAATCATCCTCCACCTCGTTGTCAATGGCCGTGTCTTCGTCTCCTTCTCCAACATCCGTATCTTCTAGAGCTTCATCATATAGGGTCCAGGATGCATTGTCCGGGGCGTCATCATCCTCTTCTACCCCCTCTACCCAACCTCCATCATCAGCATCATTATGACCAGTCTCTCCGTCCACCGCAATTGCCTCACCCCATGGAGATCCGAGACCATGATAGATACGTCTTTTTCTTGGCTGAGATGCACAACCACCTTCCAATTCCCCCCTCTTGTTTTGTCATCGGAGAAGAAAACTTGCTCCATGTCTGAAGGCCGTGAAAAAGGCTCATCGGAGGGACGATGAGTGGGTTGAGCCTATCTGCATTGACGCGCATGAAACCACAATCATCTTGCACTAGTGTTGCGGAGGGCCCCACAAGATGTGGCTGGAACCACCTTCCCTTGAAGAGAAGAGGCCGGTACCTTGTATACTGAAGTTGGAGTATGCTCTCAAGCTCTCCAATGTACTCAAGTTTGCTCATAGCAGGTCGTGTATCTCCCTTGCCCCACACGGAGTCTTGCCAATATGTGGCACACAAGCCAGAATCAAGGTTGTTTTGCGCTTCATGTCAAGAGCACGAATGCGGAAATGACGACCGTGAACCCAAACCGCCGTGTATGAGGTCGCGAATTGAGAGGGCCCCTTGCAATGTCTTGCACCAAATCTGAAACCACCTCTCCTTGAGCAACGGCGTCATAAACTGAAGTCCGAAGCCACTGTTGGAATGAACTTAGAGGCTGCAATTCCATGGGCAAATTTTGTGAAGGAACATTCCGGCGGCCCGCTCCTCGTCGTGGGCGTCTAGTAACCGGCCTTGGATGGTTCCGCCTCCATGCAAGCGTCTCCTCCTCTCATTGCTGAACAAGATTATTGTATCTTGCCTCCCACTCATGTATGGATGGGGTGTTCTTCAGTATGAAGTCATGCGCTTGCTCAATCACCAAGGTCGGCAATTTTACCCTCTTCGATTTTTTGGGCAAAACGATGTCATTGGTTCGTGCATCCTCCTCTTCCTTCCACATCCGAGGGGATTCCTCATCCACCCTTGCCATGTACTCCGTGCAATAGAACATAGCTTCTTGCAACGTATACCCCTCCGCCATGCTACCCTCCGGTGCGCCATTTGTCTTACAAATCCTTTCAAAGTCTTCATATAACGCTCAAGGAAGTACATCCACCGAGAATGAACGGGGCCGGCAATCGAAGCCTCTTCCACTAAGTGCACTACCAAGTGCACTTGGATGTCAAAGAAGGAGGGAGGAAGGTGCATCTCCAACATACACATTACCTCCGCCGCCTCCTTCTTCATGCGTGGAAAATCTGCTTCTTCCAACTCTTTGGAGCAAATCCACCGGAACAAGCCTCCCAATCTATAGATTGTCTCACGAACCTCGGGAGTCAATGTCCCACGTACTGCAATGGGCAAGATGTCTTGCAATAGATTGTGGTAGTCATGAGACTTCAAACCATGGACCCCGTCTTCTTCGCTGAACTTCGTACGGAGGGATGACCCATAACCAGTTGGTGTTCGGACAACACTTATGGTGGCTATCACTTTCTTGTATTCCTCCTTTGTCCATTGCCAAGGTGCGCGCCTATACTTCCACCGTACAACACCCTTTGGGTCCACACCATTTTGTTCGGCCATAGATGGCGCATGCGACCCTGCTCCTCAAGCTCCTTTCTAACACCGAGAGAATCTCCTTTTGCAGCCACTCCCTTCTTTGCCGGCGTGCCATGAAGAACCCGAAAAAGGGACGAGCAGACATTCTTCTCAATATGCATGGGATCTAGAAGATGGCGAATCTTCAGGTCCTACATATATCCCCACCCACAAAGACTTACACAAATTTTTACGTGAAAGTGACAATGCAACGCATACCAAATGTGCAATATCACATGTATGTACCGCCCAATATGGCAACTCGTAGAAGATTGAAAGTCGTTTCATGCCGGGCACGTCCACTTCACCGTCCGTGCCCGCATGGGCCTCCTTCCATCGGTCCTCCCAAAACTGCCCGGACGGTGTCATAGGGGGGGGACGTACTTCTCTTTGCCATCAAACAAGTGTTTCTCTTTCTTCTCCATCGATGGCTCATAGGAAGAAATTTGCGGTAGTTGGGATACACCATCTTGTGAAGATGGCGGGAGCTATGTGCATCAAGATCATCGCCACAATGCAAGCATGCATGGTACCCTTTGGTGCTTAGCCCCGAGCAAACAGTTAGTCATGTACTACATCCCGCCACATTAGCAAAAACAAAAAGTTGTCATGTGCATGGCCCATAATGTCATCTACCCCACTACGGTGCACAAGACTGTCGCCGCTACTTCAATCAATCCCAATCCTCATCCTCATCCGGCATTGACAAGTGAATGTACGCGGGTTGTTCATGGGGAACATAATATACCTGGATAATCATGCATTGTCCAAAGCAAGATGCCTCTCATCTGAAAAGATTGTCCGGCCATAGGGTCAAGTGAAGCATCCAATGCCGGGACCCCCCTCCATAGCTCTTTAAGTTCATCAACAAGAGGTCGCAAGTACGTGTCCATGTTTGCCACTTGTTTTTTCCCTTTGAGACATTCACATCATTGTTTCAATGCTCCACCAATATGCAGATTATACTACAAAATGAATTACACGTCTTACTCCATGATTATGTCACTCATCAATCTTGCATCCGAATTGCGTCAAAGATCAGAAGTTTAATGTAAAGTCGAAGGCAATAATAAACATGAAATGAGTACACTCACCTGGCACAATGGCAGCCAACATGATATGGCCTTTTTTAATTGAAAGATACGGAGGGATGTTGTAATTCACCATGGTCACCGCCAAGTGGAATGACTACATGACTGGACAGAGAATGGGTTGACCCCATCCGAGGAGAAGCCGAGGTGGACATGTCGTGGGTCCTCCAAGAGAAAAGCCACATCTCTTCAATATGCCTCCATGCTTGTGAATCTTGTGGCCCGCACACCTTTCCCGGGGGGCTCCGATGCGAGGCGTGCCATCTCATGAGTCTGGCCAATTCGGGGCTTCGGTATTGTGCCCTCAATCGCGGGATGATCGAAAAGTAATGCATTTTCTAGGATGAAATACCCCACGCCCCCCACATGTAATCATCCCATTAGCACATATAATACAACACCCTTATGCTTTCCCTTTATGCAGCCTCTCCCTCATTTGGGTGTGAATGGTCAAAACCAAACGTCGCTCCTTCCACTCCTCACTCACTCCTTCCAAAACCACAATCAGATCTTGCATGAGTACTACTCTCTAATAATCTCCATGCGAGGGGAATGCACTTATACCTTGCGTGGTACTTTTTCCCCTTGACATCATCCCGATATCGGTCTTTCTTGCACTTTGGGCACTTGGTGAGATGCGAATCCTCTCCGTAGTATAGGGTTTTATCACATGGACATGCATGAAAAATCTTATAGCCCATCCCCACAGAGTCCAAGACTTCGCGCGCCTCTTTCCGCGACCGTGGCATCTTGGGTTTCAAGTGTGGAGCAAGGATATAGTCTGCAATAGTTCGCATTATGGCAGACATCCCAACTTTACTTATGCCAAATCGAATTTGAAGATTGAGCAAAAGTAAGATTGTTGAAAGTCGACTCACTTTCGCCCCTTCGTACAAGGGAGTTCTCGCCTCCCTCTCCATGTCATTTGAGGGGGCCATTTCAGGATCATCGATTGGCCGGGTTCCCTCTTCATGGGATGCATCAGCGCCCACATGATGCATTAAGAGATCCTCCATGGCTTGCACATCCTCCTGGTTAATTCCATGCTCATTGTTGTTGTCACTGTCACTATCACTGTCATCGTCATCATCGTCCGGTACCGTGGGGGCGGCGTCTCGCCCACGGCTCCCGCCTGATGTACTTGGGTTGTTTTCGGATGGGGTGCCAAGAGAAAAGACCGGGAAGGGATGGACAAAGTCCTGATACGAACAAATGAACATAGGGACATGTATTATAATGTGTCCTTGCAACCATACACTTCATTATAAGCGAAATGCAAACAACAACCTTCAATGTGTGTGTGCATCAAATATGTCATTCAATAATTACATGTATGTGCGCAACGTACACGCATGCAAAGTTTCAAACCCAAACAAAATCATTTGCCCCCCCAATGACGCATTCACCCTATCAACCAATTTTTGTTTATTAATGTGAAAGAAAATCCTCTCATGCCATTGCACCCAACAAACGGATGTGGCTCAAGCTTCATTTTTTCCTACATGTGCTTAAATATGTGTGCAACACCTGTACAAAGATCCAGCAGAGAAAAAAAAAAAAAAAAAAATGCCTCCCCAACGACGCACTCACCCTTGCACCAATTTTGAATTAAATCGAATTTAAATGAATTTAAAATAAAAAAAATTGCATTTAGAAAATATATGATTGGGTTTTGAGGGCTGTAATGATTTTATTTTTAGCTCTATTTTGTTCTGTGACATCGGCTTTGCACCACTACATCCATGCAAAAATGGGACAAAAAAAAAATGGAAAAAAAATAAGTGTGTTTCTAGGGTCACTTTTGCAGAACTCTCTATAAAGAGTGCATGAAGTTGAAGATAATTCAACTTTGGAGTGCAAATGAGAGAACAAAATCTGGTTATGGGTCCAAATGACTTTTGTTTACTCCCAAATTTTGCACGCACATTGCATATGCTATCTCAAAGCATATGGCTTGAAAATGGAAAAAAAAAAAATCATCTGCAGGCGAAACACAATTTTTCATCTCTATGACACGTAGCTGCGTTCAATACTAGAATGACCCATTGAATCAACTTGGTTCAAGCTCATATTTGGTCCACATGTGCATAAGTATGTTTAGATCACATATGCAAAGTTGCAACCCACACGAGCAACAAGAAAAAAAATTACATCAATCGATTAATCGATGACAATATCTACAATGCTCCTCTACGCGATCCGTGTCTCAAAGGAACCCTATTTCTATCATACACATCCCACTCACGCTGTAATCGGAGGTCCCAATCATCCCGGGAGAACTCGTATGATGCAAATAGTTCGCTGCCAGCCCTAATAGTCCTACTAGCACATGTCATCACAAACATGTGCATCCCCTCACAGTATACTGACGTATGACCACAAAAGCTCTCATGTCCATCGCTTCGCTCGTCCCATACTACATTGGTTCTCCTAGGATGACCAAAAGAACTATTGACCAGCCCAGCAACATTGCCGAAGATGTCAGGGTCACCATCACAAAATCTGATCTCAATGGGAGACAACCCCCGTCTACGTACATCCTGTCCGTTGACACACAAAATGTAGGGTAAGATGTATGGGGCTTCGAGGCGTAATGTACGGAACTCCGCGGAGGTGTAGTATGGACCGTAGTAGGGAAACAAGTCCACCATGCTGTTTCTCCGAGGAGGAACCACAATATCATTGACCGTGAATAAACCCCGACCCATAGCAGGGTCTGTAGCGGCTCTCACAACATACCCCCTAATATTCGAACTCCACATTTTCTCGGATGGGGGTGGGAGGGTCGAGATGATTCCCCCAACAACGAGGTTGGACAGTCCTCAGTAACATAGTCATATGCGCTTCCCATCGGGGGAGGATCCGGCTCAGGCCGCCCAAGCCGAAGGGAGGAAACCTAGGGCGAAGCCGACCCCTCCTAGGGGTTCGGGGGGCACATGCACGTGGAGGTGGAGGTGGAGGTGGAGGTGGAGGCGGAGGTGGTGGTGGTGGTGTGGTGGAGGTGGTACTGCTGGCGGAGGAGATGAAAGTGGAGGTGGTAATTAACACACCACCAACTCTTTTTCTCAAAAACCGTTGGCAAAAAAACCCCCCTATGGTGCTAGAGCCCAAGACAATAAATCCTTCATCTCGTTCTATCTTTAGGATGCTCACACTATGGAAAAATTTGTTGAGACCCAGCGCTTTGCGATTATAAGATTGAACCACATTTTGGGTATGTGAATCCTAATTACACCGTTTATCCTTTTAACCCCAAGACCCACAACCAAAACCGCCAATCCAAACCCAACACCATAAAAAAAGCAAACACCCTAACACCAGTACCATATGAAAAAATAAATAAAAGCTAAGAACCCAAAAGGCCCTAAACCCTAAATCAGAAAGGTCGTCGCCTCCTGCGACATCGACTGGCGTCGCATTGGATGACGAGTTTTTTTACCTAGTGACGGACAGCATCGCTAGGGGCGACATGTTTTTTATTTATGGGGCCGGGGGTCGCAAGAAACGACGGCCAGCCGTCGCAATCTTCATTTTACATTTAAAAAAAGGCGTGCGACGGCCGGCGTTTGGGCGCCGCGCCCTTTTTTTTTTTTCCTAGTGCTTTAAGCATCTCTTTCCCCTCCCGTTTTGTTGTTCATTGGGAGAGAGGTAGTTCAGAGAGTGGTTTAGGGTGGAGGAGAAACGCACATGCTGCTGCCGAGGTGGTCGCAAACCCAAGGAGTTTGCCCCAATGCTCCAACGCCCAAGGTAAGCACCGCCTCCTCCCTCACTTTCTGTCTTTCTTTCTTGCCCTAAGCACGGGCTGATGTCTCTCTCCCCTGGTGGTAGGAACGCCGTGCAGAGGCACGACCTAACGAGCTGAAGAGAGAGAGAGAGTCGTGGTGAGCGGGGGAGAGAGACGCCCTGCAGCGGCGGGGACCCGCGCCGCTGGCAGCCGCAACAGCACCGCAACAGATCACCGCGCCAGCTCGCTTCAAGCACCAGCAGCAACAGAGGTACGTCAGGGAAATTGCACTCTCCTTTTCCTCTCTGCTTATGTTTACTGTTCAAAGGTAGTCTTCATGCCCTGACTTTAAATTTAGGTCTGGTGCCAAGAGTGGGATAGACCCTTGAGTGCATCCATGATGTCCTCCCCCATGTCATAGACTGGAAACAGGTTAAGGGAAGTTTTCTTCCTAACTTCATTTTCATCGGACAATTTTTTGGTAACAGACATGGCTTTGGACACTACACTCTCTAAGTCAGGTTTATCCAACAAGGTCAAGACTTGCGGGTCCAGATTCAGATCCTTGAGAATCTCTTTTACTCTCTTCTCCTAGGGCTCACCTTGTTTGACAGGGCGAAGGGGCTGGGCTTTTGGCTCAGCCTCGACTTTTTCAAAGTTAGTAAACAGAGGTACATGCACAATTCCTTTGATAGATTTGAAGAGAGCGTCTCTTTGGTGAGAGAACCCCAGATAGTGTATCAGAAAATGAGTATTGTCTTCAGATTGCCCACGCAACGGGCAATTGCACTCTCTCTTTCCTCTCTGCTTCTGTTTGTTGTTCAACGGTAGGCTTCCTGCCCTGAGTTTAAATTTCAGTCTAGTACCGAGAGTGGGTAGACCCTTGAGGTCATCCAAGATGTCCTCCCCCATGTCACTGACTGGTAGATGGTACATAGTTTGGAGTGATTTTGACATGATACTGCCAAAGTGACAATATGAAAGTATCCAGAAACATGTAACAGAGATGAGGAGAAGCTGTGGAATGAATGCTTTTCTGACCCCAGTCAAGGGTGGGACAACCGAGGGAAAAATGTGAATGTCTAATAGATTACAGAGAGTAGGAGACGCAACTCACCATAGACACTAAGGCAAACTCTCCTTCCCTGCAAAGGGTGTGTTTTGGTATCTAAGCGAATAAATATAATTTCTAAAAACATAATTTCAATATTTTGTTATTTAATAATGTTCTCATCAAGGCCACTGTCCATTTAATAATAATCATCATCATAATAATAACAATAAATTAAATCCATTAATATTCAAACTTAATATTGGAAATCAATTAATAATTAATTAATGTGTACCACCACACAGGAACGAACACGTGTTGCATAGTGACTTGTCGAAGGTGTGAAATATGACACGTGTCACATAGTGGCTTGTTCAAGGTATGAAATCCGCCGTGAAACATGCCACACTGGCCTTTTTCACACTCTGCCATGTCAGCGGCCATGTCACCATGCACCCCGTGAAAAAAGCCCACCCATGGAAAAAGCCTCCTGTGGACTTTTCCACAAGGCCACCCGAGAGCCAGGCCATCCACGGGGTGTCCGAAAGCACCGAAAGCACTTGGCAGGTGTGGAAACAGCAAAAAGTGTAGAAAAAGCCGTGGAAAAAGCCAGTTTCTCTTCTAGTGGTTGCAGACTCCTCACCCCGCAAGCCTTCCATCGACCCTACACTCTTACAAAGGAGTGGTCGCCTGAGAGCCATGGTGTCGGAGGGGAACATACTACCCGAGAGTCCTCTGACTCGGATAGTGAGAGCAGTGGAAGCATTCCAAGGAGGGACGCAAATTATATACCCACTAATGAGGATGTTGCGTCGGAAAGAAGTAGCGGAGAGACTACTCCAAAACGATCACGACTTGCATCTGCAACATTGGTTCCGTACCCTAAACCCTACCCTCATTTCCTACATGCTATTTAAGGTGAATACTATGTAAGGCTTGTACCTTCTATGTTGGATTTGGGGTCTACTTTTAGAGTATTCATAGGTCCATCACATTGTTCAGGATGCAAATGGCAAGACATGCATTGTGAAAAAACAGCCTGGACCAGCCGCACTCGGAGGTGGACAACACAAGAAGCCCATCAAATTTTCATCTTTTACTTCTTCAGACGCTCACAAGTTTTGGGTTAGATTTTGAAACGCCTCCCTGAGAATTGTCGGTGACATCGTCGATCATCAGATTTTTTTAGTTCTCATTCTGAACACCGAAAATAGGGTGCGGTGGAACGACATGTGGTATCTTGGAGAGTCATGATTGCATAGCATGGGTGTGGGATCTTCCCTTGCCATAGTTGTTGTCAATTGTTGTAGTGGTTGAAATTGAATTATCCATATATGTGAGAGGTGCCTTGTACTGTTGCAGGCAAAGGCAAAAGGCAAAAGGCGTGGGTCTTCTTTGCATTAAAACAGAGCCAACAAACAATGGCAGCCAACCTTGGTTTCTTCTCTTTCGGTCGGTTGTGCTGGTGCTTTCAGTCCTTGTTGCATTCAGATGGGTGTTTTTAATCGAAAATCTCTTTTAGGAAGGTGCATAGAGCACCTACCGTGATGTACGTGTGAAAAGAACTAGAGAAGTTCCTTGCATGGTTCGTTTTTGCTTTTCAGGTGCTTTCAGAACTGTTGTAAAGGCACTGGAATAGGGCAGCCATTCTACGTGTTTTTGCAAGTTACATTCACAGGGTGTAATTGTCATCAGAGGGCCCGTCAAGAAACCCTGGCTCCAACCAGGGTTTCGTCTTTTTTGGACAGTTTTGAAGCCGCTAACAGACCCATCTGAATGCCAAGGGAATTGAGGTCGTTGACCGAGTCAATTCCAGGGGCATTCAGATGGGTGTTTTTCTTTGAAATCCTCTTTGGGGAAGGTGCCTCATCACCTACCACTGTACCTTTGAAATGAATTGGAGAGGTTCCTTGCAGGGTTCTTTTTTGCTTAAGTCCCATTCTCAAGTGCTTTCAGCCCTGTCGTAAAGGCACAGGAACAGGGCTGTCATTCTCATTATTTTTGCAGGTTACGTCATTCAAAGTAAGAACAACCTTTAATTGTCATTAGAGATTGGTTTTGCAGTTGCTTTCAGACGGAACACACTAGACAGGATGGGAGTTGAATGTGCGCGTGCCAGCCTGCCGGTATGGTCGCCGGGGCCTGCCCTAGCCGGGACGCCCTTGGCGGGGCCCGCGGTCAAATCCCCACCCCCGTGCCCTCGTGCCGTGCTGTTATTCTAGCGACGACCGAAGGTCGGAAGCTAGTTTAGCGTAGAGCATGAATAGGGTGCCTTAGTGCCACGTCATCGTTGTCGTCAATTTCTTTGGAATCTACCCGGACGGCCCGCCTGAAAATCCCCAAAGCGCCAAGTTGTTTTGGAATTGCCCGGACTGCCCGGTTCTTGAAGTTCTTGAACTGCAGGAGCTCTGCATTTTCCGCCATCGTGCACCTTGCAAGCTCTCAACAGTCTCGCTGCTCAATGCAAACCTTGGCCTTCCCCTCATTCAATCAGCTTCGGTTTTCGTGCAAAGGCTCCGCATATCACATCATTTTGCTTGCTTAGGCTTGTGAACGTGTTTTGGTCGTGACAGCCACATCATCAATCATGATGGTAAGGTTGTTTGCTTTTGGGCCTTTTTCCAAGCATTGAATAGCTTCTGTGAGGCAGAGAAAGTTTGGGGTAAGGAATCAACAAGAAGTGATACATAGTATGCTGATCAGCATAATAATGTTTTTCTGATGGAGTGAGATGTTTATGAAACTCAACAATGGTTGTCACAGATACATTCAAGGATAAAAAACTAACTGAGCATTTAGACGGGGAACTTTGAAGGCAGTGGAGATTACTGAAAGTACCAGAAGGAGAAAGAGGCTTAAATGTATACTGCAGACATGTCTTCCTTCAAAATATGACTTGCTAAAGAGTGTGTTTGAATTGGCAGTACGGGTGAGAGATCATGTCACCTCCCGTCTGATAGGGCACAATCAGGAGGTGTGTGGCCTCAAGTGGTCACCGTCAGGCCAACAGCTAGCAAGTGGAGGCAATGACAACTTGCTCTACATTTGGGATGCAGCTGTCACATCATCATCACCTGAGTCAGCAGTCTATCTACACAATGGTAGTCTCCGCTACTGCGGATGAGACACTTTGCTTTTGGAAGGTATTTGGGATGGTACAACCTATCAAGAAGGTCTCCATGGGAGGAACTAGTGATCTGTCATTGCGAAGTATTAACATAAGATAGGAGCGCCAGCTGTGGACTACAAAAATCAGAGCTCCAACATAGCATGAAGCAAAACATTGATGCCTTGGGATAGGGGGTCAACACCTCAACAGAATGCTGGTTTTAAAAGCATAATGAACATTTTCCGCCATCGTTCACCTTTCCGCCATATCCATGGAGCATTGCAACCTTGTGTAGAATAAGGCGAACATCAAAGGCTGGTGGTTGTCTAACTTTCTGTATTTATTACTCTTCAGGCAACACCAAGGTTGAGCGAGGACAAAGTAAAGCAATGTGTTGATCCCAAGCTGGAGGGTGACTATCCTCCGAAGGCAGTTGCCAAGGTAGGTTTTTGTGTCAACCTTTTGAGTTGCATTCTCATTGCAAGAGATTGCATAGTAGATGGTCTCTTCAGCAACTGGCTGGCTTATGGCAGCCCCTAGCTCCGTATTTAGGTTCTCTCAACAATTGGATAAAGGTTACCGATGCAAGTGTGGGTTGGAATGGCAGATGGCAGCAGTTGCAGCACTCTGTGTGCAGTACGAAGGGGACTTTCGCCCCAACATGAGTATCGTGATGACAGCCTTGCAACCGCTTCTAACCTCAAGGCCTGCACCACAAACAGGACCATCGGCAAAATAACAAGTCTGTGTGATGTTATTAGATTCTTGATTTAGTGCTTGCATGGAGTCCACAAACCTTGGGTGCCTAGTCTGTGTTTGGCATTGAGGGTTTTATAATAAGGGGTGGTTTGCAAATGGCTTGAGGTCAGTGCTCAAACCACATCTGCACACAGACCTGCTGCATTTTGCCTTGCAATTGGCAAGTTTGGAAATGTTAATTTAAAGTTGTGGGTCTGCCCACATGAGTAAGCAAAGGGGATGTCTTGAGGAAGTTGGAAACTGGTTTGAACTGTACTTAATGGTGGGATGATATGAGTGGAAGGGCTTGGTGTTTGACATGCGCCAAGTATCTTTGGATAGGCCAGGCTTGGTTCATCTCTGAACAGTGGCAATGCATGCCTGTTGATGACTGCATGTATAACAGTTTGGGAGGCCAAGATTATTTATTGTTCTGGCTGCACCATGATTGGATAAAGAGGTTTCTGATTACGAAGCCTGCTCTTTGCCTGCCTGAGCATCTCTCTCAGTTTTGTGGGGGTGTGCCCACATATGTGAATTTGCAGGCATGCAGTCTAGTCACAAGACTCTGCATTGCGGTCTACTTGCAGAATTTGTGCCAGAGTATGTGCCTGATGTGACCTGTTGGTTCCCCCAGCAGCACGTAGATGAGATGAGTAGGGTCGAGGGGTATCGTAGGTGTCGTAGGCGTTATGGCCGGCGACGAGCAGGCCCACCCCCCTCCAGTTTCCTCAGGCGGTCCCCCTGATTGTGCCACCCCCCCCCCCCCCCCCCCCGTCTGTTTCTTTGCCTGATCCACCTCCGGTTGTACTTGATCCGGACGTTGTACCCCTGGCTGCACCTCCGACATTACATTGGTTTAGAGGATTTCGGAGCTCGGGGGATTTGGGAGCTACTACTGCAAAACAACTTTGTATTATTGCATTTATTTCATTCATCCATGTCTCATTCATCATACAGACATTCATCCTTCATTCATCCCAGCATCATCCATAACTGAGCCTGTAATACTGGCCACTCTGCGCAGTAATAGGTCTTCTAAGTCGAGTAGGCGTCCGCGGTTATAGGTGGGCAGATCCTGAAGCGTGAGCAGATTTCTGCTCACGGAATTTTCTGCTCCCGGGATCTGCTCACAGAATAGCATCCCCCCATTTGACTCATAGTCAACCGATGATCTCCGTGCCAAGTTGTGGATCCCACCTGGGCCTCCTCATTTTAAGACTCCCGGATTGTGGACACATGGATTGTGTAATTTCATCACAAGATAATCTCAAGATTGAGTCTGGATATGTAATTCTTACAATCACTGATTTCGGACCCTGTTTCGAAGTCCCACCTTGTGAGGAATGTTAATCCATGACCGTCTCTCCATCTCCCTTTCTGTCTATACACTAGACCCTTATTCCATTCAATGTCTTAACCCTAAATCCCAAAACCCTTACCTGTCCACGTCCGCACTCATCTCACTTCACAAAAACATCCATTTTTTTATCCACTTTTTGACGTGCTAAGGTTCGTTCGGACCTTAGGCCAAAGTATCGCACTTTTGCAAAATTTCTCTCAAATCTCCTTCATCTAGATTCATACATTTTATCGATTACAGAAACGTCATCCATTCACTTCTCATCCATCCAGTTATAATTCATCCAATTATCATCCATTCATCCATTACATTCTTGAATCTCAGGAAGTCCTGGCCTCACTGTCATCCAAATTTTCTCGTGCATTGGTTTTCAGACCAACCTCCTCGGCCAGCTTAGAGTCTCTGCTCATAAAAGAAAGTCCACTTTGTTTCACATAAGGGTATTTGATGGTAAGGGCAACATAAACCTAGGCCCCCCGCAAGGTAATGAACTGGAATGGGCAAAGCAGACAAACCTTACATGGTTCCTCAGGCATCCCCTAGCCAGTCTGCAATTCGATCCAGGGGAGTGGAAATGGATGGACCCGCCTCATCCCCCCTTCTTTGCATACTTAGTGAAGCTTGGTTATTCACTCTTATCGCCTCCCCAATTCTTTTCTATAAAATGGCAAAAAAAGTGGGCTCATTTTGGGCTTCCTAATGAAGCCTGGGGGAATATTTGGAAGGATAATCGGCGGAAGGATAGATGCTCAAAAGTCTCAGCTTTCCTATGGAGAGTTGCTCGCAAAGTCTTGCCTATTGCTTTGATCACGGGCCACAATGATGCCCCCTGCTCTTTATGTGTTGGCAATATGGAATCTTTAGAGCACTGCCTCTATCTATGTCCTAGAATGGGTAGGGTCTGGCACCATGTCTTTCAATTTTATTCCAATTGGAGGGCTCTGCCATTGTTCCCAAGTTCTATGCAGCCCTCACTGAACTATCTTCCGTCCTGCCTATGATCAAATGTCAAGTTTGGGCATATTTAAGAGCTCACTCCTTATGGAATGTTTGGAAAACAAGATGTTTCTGGATTCACGAGGAAAAACCCCCAGCATCAGCTCCATTCTATACTGCATTTGTAGGCGTAAATCATGGCTTTCTTTATGTGCAATTCTTCCCAGAGCTTCAGATCAACGCAAGAGGCAGCTCTACCAGGATTTCGATCTCTCCTTGGGCAAGGGCGACCTACTCGGCTTACGTATTTCCGACATAAGTTTCAACTGGAATGATGCCATCCCCACGCAATGGGAAGTCCCCTGGTGAAGGCGAGGAGGGTGACTTCAATTGGAGGCACAGGCGGGCAAGAGACAACAAATTGAAAATGCAGCTTAAGTTCTTAGGATGTGATTTAGCTGCTTGCAATCTGTTGTGCCTTACTTCTCAGCTGTGGCTTCTCCATCTTCTTTTCGGATCTTTCATCAGTCCCCCCTGCACTATTTTTCCTGTCCCGTTCTCCCCGCAAAAAGCCTTCACGGCCTCTTAGATGGTTATTTTTCCCATCCCTTATGAGACACTTTTCTACGTTGTAATTCTCGGACATTTGGGTCCTTTATCTATAAAATTTTGAGGCTTCTATCCCTCTTCCATTGTTTTAAAAATTAAAAAAAAACTTGCAAAGTGAACATGAGGTTATATCTGTCAACACATTGTGTTCTCTTGTTGTGCTCAACAAACATTAAGGTGTTTCTGACCATGCAGTTGTAACAATAACATACATCAAGACTGAAAACAAGGAGTACATGAACCGCATGAATGATGTACCCACCAGTAAGAGGACAGAAGCACAAGGGTGGTGTATTGGGGACATGGATGGCAGTATTGGGCGGGGTGGTGGGGTCACGTTCTGGGCCCACGCAGCGGCCTGCTTGCGCAAGGGCTGCTGCAGCAGGAGGAGGAAAGGTGGTGCGTGCCAGGGTTAGGCTTTTCACTTCGCGGTCATCTCTCATGCTAGATTGGATCCCTTACCACATTGGGGGGCGAAGGCACACTTGCTGTTGCAGATTACATGGAACGCTTGAAGTATTTGAAGGGCGTAACTATGCTCTGGGGGAGCTCGGAGGAGGGATGGTGGGATGGTGCAGAGAGATTTTTCGCCGTATAGGCAGGGGGGCATGGAAGGCACGGCTGGCGGACAGTTAGTTTCACAGCTGCTGTCGTCTGCCCCGCAGCAGCTCATGGATGAGTTTGCTAGGGTTCACGACGGGGAGGCGCAACCGGCAGCTGCAGAAAGGGGGTGGGGAGAGGCCGGGGGGATTGCTTACCTCACCCATAGCCTCTATCTTTGCGACTTGCGGCACGATGCCGGCGAGCCAATGAGTTTGTTGGGGCCTATAGAGACTGGTGTTGTCTCAAAGTGGAGGATGAAGGACCGAGTAAGTATCCCCGAGTGCATTTTGATTGGTTTAAGTTCGTAGCCGGGGAAAGGTTTTGGCTATGCGGGTCCTAGGAAGTAAATGTCTAAGCAGAATGGCTACTGCGAGGATGACTCGGGGAATGGCAGGCGTCCGACCTGGTTCTATGTCTCTGTTTGCGCTACCTACGGGTGATCCAGAATCGCTCTCCTTGTAGCTTTAATTTCGGCTCACTGTTTGTCTTTGTTCATCTGACGTGGAGACACTCAGACGAAATAAAGGCTCTTTTCGGCAAGGCTCCGTTACCTTTGTCTCATAGTTGTTGACGTTCAATTGAGCTTTGGTTATGGTGTTATGGGACTGTGTGGCTGTAGTGGTACTAAGCCCTGCTCTGGCGATGTCCTCAGAAGGTTTTTTTTTTTCCCCCATCTCCTTTCGCAAGTACTTGCCACTGCAATTTGACTGGTCCTGTCACCAACCCTGGTTTAGCTGGTGATGAATGCTGCTGTCAGTTCCTGTCAGGTGGAGTGGCAACTGGGGACTAGGTGTGGGGAGGGAAGGGAGAATCGAGAAGTCTGAAAGTTGCATTTGGAATTTTGGCAGATGAAAACAGGGTGTGTGGCACTGGTTCTGTGTTTGAACATTGGCGTAGATCCACCCGATGTTATCAAGATATCACCATGTGCCCGCATGGAATGTTGGATAGGTTCATCTCTCTGACCTTGAATCTTGTTCATTTCTTTGAACTGATGGACTTGTTGGATACAGAAGAAGTATGATCTTTACCCAGTTGAGTACTTGTAGTCGCATGTAGACCTATTGACTTTCCCAGGGATTACTGCCATGCCTTCCAGCTCCTATTGTTACTGGATTTTAGGCCTTTGATATGCTAGGAGGATAATATTCACTTCCTACATCAACTCTTCACAGACTTGTTAGTTTGTGACACTTCCACCATTGAACATATTTTGGAGGGGAAAATTCCTGTCCTTTTTTAGGGTGGTCCTCTTTGGAGGAGGGGCTCATGATGATGCTTGGGTGGTGACTACGAAATCAATTGTGTTAACTTGCTATTTGCAGCATAGAACCTTAGGTCTAAAATGGGTTAGAACGTTTGTACTGACTGGTATTTTTCCTCCTGTTCAGATCCATTCTCCATGGCATCCCAGAAAGCACTGGATGCAATTGGGAAAAGTCTACAAACTCAGTACGAGCGATGGCAGCCAAGGGTAGGTAATGCTGACATGTCAGTCCATCTCTTGTGTCTCTCTGTCAGGTGTTTCGCTTCTGACCAAGGATTTCACTTATTACGCACGATCAAATAGAATATAAAAAACAAAAGACCTAGTCTGTATCCACCAACAGTGGCTTGAAGTGGGCCTATGCAGACTTGTCAACTTCAATAAGTGGTGGTAAAGGTATCCCTGTCCACAACACCTATGGAAGTCCACTGGAACTCAACTCTTTTTTCAATTCCTGTAACAAGGGGTCGTTATTACTGGTAGGAAAGGCCCCTGCGACCCAGAACATGTGATTTGTAGTCGCCTTAATCTCTTATCATGTGTTCGTCTTGCTTTTGTGTTCTGAAAATTTGGGATGTGTGGTGGCACTCTCTGTATAGGCACGTTACAAGCTGCAGCTTGATCCAACCGTTGAGGAAGTCAAGAAACTGTGTTTACATTGTCGTAAGAGCGCGAAAAGTGAACGAGTTCTGTTTCATTACAATGGGCATGGTGTACCAAAACCCACAATCAATGGAGAGATATGGCTTTTCAACAGGGTAATCAGATACCTTTCATCAGTGTGAAGGTTTTTGAACTCTGTGCATGCTCTTTAATCACAATGTTTTGCATAGGAGCATGAAGGGATGAGCATCTGGGTCAGCACTTCCACATTAGACCACTTGTTTGTAGTTTCAGTCATGGGAACAATGCTGACGGGTTATGTAATTTGAATGTCAGATCTAATTCTCTGGGAAAGTGGAGTTTGAGTTAAGTGACGAACCTGATTGGGTGTTCAGCGTTGAGTTGTGGTGTAGTTTAGGTGTAAAATGTAGCTTCCAAAGTGAAGAGTGGGAGAAGGGTGAAAGTGAAATTTGCACTGGGGTAACTGTGGGGTAGCTCATGCATGTGCAGAGCTACACTCAGTATATCCCACTATCTGTGTATGAATTGGAGTCATGGCTTGGAAACCCCTCCATCTATGTGTTTGATTGCTCTGCAGCAGGCATGATTGTCAATGCGTTTTATGAGGTAACCCCTCTTTACTTCTAACCCTGGTTTTGCTGCACCTTTTATTGGCACCTGAATTCAGATAGCACCACTCTTCCCCAGGGTTCAGCCTATGCAATGTGCTTTTGCTAAAACTGGGCTGATTGGTACACTTAATGTTTGCACTCAGCCAGTCAAGAGTGCTCTTAGATGTTGCAAGCTTGACTAGACTGTCATTGTCATAATTGGCTGTTGCGACCTGCCATGGCACACCGTGTTACTGCATCTACTAGGATTCGTGCCCCACAGCAGATGGCAGTTACCATCGAGGCACTATGTTAGGAGTATTGAAGGAGTTAAAAGCATGTGTTGGAAATATGAAACAGTTTTACATGAATTTAAGGTATCTTCCGGACATTAAGAGCATTGACTGTGAACCCCCCGGTGCCAATTATGTACAAAGATCAATTTGATCAAGACACTCTTTCTTGACCACTCTATACTCGGATATACTTGTGTGGGCTTGGACAGCGGCCCGAATGGGGTCCCAGTGGTGCAGCGACTCCTGCCACCAGAGACTGCATTTTGTTAGCCGCTTGTGCTGCGCAAGAAATCCTTCCACAAAATGCAGAGCTACCAGCTGATGTTTTTACATCCTGTCTTACGACTCCAATTAAGATTGCCTTAAGATGGTATATTCCCTTTTCCTCGAACAAATAGCCAGTGTGGAACTGGAATTCTCTCTGAGTGTAACTTTATTTTCCAGTTGAAGGGGACAGTTTATGTGGGTGCTTGTTATCTCTTATACCCTTGGAGATGAGTAGGTCCTCCAAGTAGATTGGTGCCTCTTGTGATGTATTATTCATGCTGCGTAGCTTCAGTCTCCAGTGTGGTTCATTCATTCTTGTGGAAGGTGTGCCGGGGTAGGTCGAATCTTTGTGTCAGCCCGTTTTGTTGTAGGCTAGAACTGAGGCCATTAGCCCCTGGGATGCTGCAGGATGGCAACCGAGCAGAACTCCTCGAATGAAGTCTTCGAGAACTAAATTTGTTCATATTCCTGTCAATTTTGGATGGTTGCAGGTTCTGTCCACTGTCTCTGCTGCCTCTAGATTCAGACCTCATTGACAAAATTCCTGGACGACAAACCGATCGGAAAACACCGCTTGGGGAACTAAATTGGATATTTACAGCGATCACTGATACAATTGCATGGAATGTGCTTCCCCGTGGTGAGTAGACAATGAGTAGGAAGCCATTATGCTGTGATTTTTTTGTTCATTGCCTTTGGCTGTCAACAGGTTGGGGGAGGTGGCCTGTGCCTGACCTGCTTGCTATATGTTATGGAGCCTGTACTGATTCTGAAGCAGACTTTTCAAATAGTGCAGTAGATTGATGTTTTAGGTTAGCTTTATGTTCATGACTGATGAAGTTTTTTCAACGAGCCCTGTGGGCAATTTTCTTGTCTGTTGTTTGAAATAGCGAGTTCACGTCTGTGGCCGTCTTTCTGGAAGAAATACATGCAGCGAGCATATTCTTCCTAGACCTGGCTTTGACTATGGTTCATGTAGATATATTGTAGTCAGGGGTGGAGAGTCCTTGCAGCTACTCACAAATATTCAAGAAATGAAGTCAAATTGTCGTTTCTGTTTTCTCTGAGATCCAAAGCTTGCAGCCTTTAAGAACCCTTTTTGCAGTTAACTTTGTCAACCATTCAAGCAATAGAAAATGTTTAGGAGCTTCTTTGTGCCTTAAATAAGGGGCCCATGTCTCATATGTTTCGTTACTTTTTGCATTTAAGTCTGGCCTAACTCTACACATACATCAATAAGGGTGCACATATTAGAAGGCTGGTACCCTGTAGTTCACAACGGGTGGACTTGTCCTGGTGAATTGGGAGCCTGGGGAGCTACAGAGTTCAGGTCAAATGTGGCCCTGGATAGTAGGGGCTACCTAATTTAAATGTTCCAGTAACTCTGTAAATCTAAATCTGGTGCCTGCATATTAGAGCTGTCTGGGCTCTTAGCTTTCAAAGCATGTAGGAATGATGCATTGTGGATGGTGCAGAGTTGTTTCAGCGCTTGTTTCGGCAAGATCTACTTGTTGCCAGCTTGTTTCGCAACTTCTTGTTGGCAGAGCGCATCATGAGATCCGCCAATTGCTCTCCGCAGTCATATCCTCGCTTACCCCCCACACATCAGCATCCCATGTGGTATGTGTCTGGCGCCCTATCTTTCTTTCCCTTCTTCTTTTGCAGGTATAATAATTATAATTGGATGTGTTGGTATGTTAGTGATGTTCCCCATGTATGTATTCTCCTCCTGGGGACTTCTGTCTTTCAGTTTTCTCTAATCAATGTATAGTCACATGTCAACTGTGTGTGTGAGCTTCGAGAAAGTTGTCTCACTTATATCCCGAGATTGATGCTACACCTAGTGTCCTAGAGGAGGATGAGGATGCACTAATCTACTCTCCTGTTTGCTATCCTTGGCTAGCTGCATATGGATTTGGTTTTCTCCTTTACCCCGATTTCTATTTGTTGCTTGCATGCATCTGATGTTATTGCTGTTTATCTCTGGTTTCAGGTCAGCACTACTCTGTCATGGCCAGAGTTAGTATGTATGATTATGAGTATTCCAAAAGATGGTTATTCGGAGAAAAGTTTTTTGACATCCATGGATGTGTGTATGAGGAGTGTTGACTTCAACACCAGACGTTTAGAGATGATTAGAAGTGATTGTCACTAAAACTGCCTCTGGAGGGAGTGAGAGAAAAATTGAGAGATATAGAGGAGATCAATGATCTATTTCATAGAATGGTTGCTGGTACAGGCACGCGTGGGACATGGCAGCAGAGATTTGTCTTTCACAGCTCCCAGCATTGCTGAACGACCCGAATGGAGAATTCCAAGTAATTATCACACTTGCTACGAGTTTTTTGTCAGCAAATCTGACTGTTAAGTTTTGGGGATCTGGTGACAAGGCTCATATATCTGGTGAGTGTTTCCTAGAGTTTCCCTGCTGCAACTGCTGGGGAAGCATTTGTATAAAAAACTCCTCCTACCCGGACAACCAATCATTTCAAATTTTAAGGAAACACTGTCTGGGACTTGAGAGGGTGCACCTCAAGTGAATTTCGTGTTATCTCTGGTTGAGATTATGGTACGATGAATGAGAATGTATTCATCTACCATCCCCTGTAGCATTTCTTACAAGGGCTTACTCTCAGTGGCATTCATATGTTCCTTCAGTGATTGCCGGTATATGTTGTATGAAGATGGAGTTCCACATGCAGCTATGCTGCTAAGTAAGGTCCTCATAGCTGAAGGCTTGTGCTATTGCAATGAATCAAAAGTTGCCATATCTGCTCCGGATTTCGGATTAGGCAGGGAATCAGAAGAGAAATTCTGGTCCCTCTTGACTTAGTGGTTGAAAGAGCGTCAAACTGTGGCAACATGCCTTGAAATGACATATAGCATGCACGAACATAAAGGAAAGTAGTGGCTCCCATCAATGTTCTCCACAACACTGACCCTTAATGATCCCAGGTCCTTAAATCCAACTGGCATTGAAGGCAGTGGGAGTTATGGATCTCTGTTTGGTGGAGAGCTGTTGTTCAGGTCCCCGTGTTTATTGATTCTATCATCCTGAGATCCCACCAATTTGTAGCATTGTTTCTGAGGATGACCTCTGGTGGCGGATTAAAAGGTGGCAGGATCATGGACATAGATTGCGTTGTTTTAGGAAACCTCGCTCCTCCTACTGAAAGTTTGCTGAGAGGCCTGGACTGGTAGCTAGTGGGATGGTAAGGACTGGATGCAGTGGCTGAAGAGGATGACCCTGAAGACTGCCTTGTATGACCTATCTGAGCTAGGGCTAGGCCCCTGGTTTCACAGGCATGTAAGCGACCATGGAACCGAATAGCCATTCATGTCCTGGCTGTGTACCTGAGGACATTGAGCTTCTAATTTGAGAAATGCTGCCGAAGCTTTACTCGATATTTCATGAGCTGCTATCCTCCTTAGGATTGAGGGGCCAGTCAGCACACGCAAAGATGGGTAGGATTGCCCAGTTTCCATTTCCTGACCTGTAAAACCCAGTGATCCACAGGACCTTGGTTTTGTTGAAGACCAAACCAGGTGGCAGGATCATGGACATAGATTGCGTTGGAAACCTCGCTCATCCTACTGAAAATTTGCTGAGAGGCCTGGACTGGTAGCCACTGGGATGGTAAGGACTTGATGCAGTGGCTGAAGAGGATGACCTTGAAGACTGCCTTGTTCGACCTATGTGAGCTAGGGCTAGGCCCCTGGTTTCACAGGCATGTAATCGACCATGGAACCAAATAGCCATTCATGTCCTGGATGTGTACAGGACATCATGCTTCTAAGTTGGGGCCAGTCAGCACATGTGAAGATGGGTAGGATTCCCGAGTTTCCATTTCCTGACCCATGTACAAGGACCCAGTGATCCCTCATAGGGATCTTGGTTTTGTTGAAGACCAGTACCTCGGACTTCTTCTTCTTTTTCAAGTGTACTAGGGTATATGAACTTTACTGAAAATTTCCAACGACGGTTTAGTTACAGGGAATGGAAGCTTGTTTTATGCGCTTAGGCTCATGCCCTCTAGCTGGCAAGAGCAAATTGGATGTGGTTGCATTGCCAATTATACTGTCCAAGAAATTTGAAGATTCAGAGGGGAGAAAAAGAGGAGGGGGACCTTTACCCTACAAGAGAAGGTCACCCCTCATAGTATCTGGTGAGGAGAAAGAGTGACCAAGGGCAAAGGGCTTGCTCTCTCTTTTAAGAGAACGTTCGCAAAGTCCTATTTTCCTTGCTATTAGTTAGTTCCTTTCTACAGGCCCCCTCCTGTTTGATTTAATGAAGCTGATGGAACTGGGTTCCCAAATGCACCATTTCATCTCACCGGCTTGGCCCCTGCTTGTGCCTTGTTTTTAATTGCTCTATTTTCACAAGTTGGTGTTGGGAGCTCTAGCTTTCCCACGATGTAAGTGTTGTAGTCTTAGTACTCAGTGGCCATGTCAGCTGGGTGCTGGTGTGCTTTGATGTGTCACTATTTGTCTTTTTGATGTGGCTGACTTATGAAGGTGGTCAGCTCAACAATCCTTCCTTGGTTATTGTCCATGGTTGAGTGGCTTGTTTCTTTGGTATTTCCCTTTCTCTGTTAGGGTTGACTCTGCGTGCGGTGATCATTGCCCATGATGTAGGCATTAAAATCGCGATGAAGAGATTGCTGAGCAGTTAGATGAGGTCTTCAGCTTTGTCACAGTAATCTGTACCAGCTTACCTATGTAAACTTTAAATAACTTGACCTTTGTGGCTGTTGTTCACATTCTGCAGCCCAGTCCCTTTTTCACAGAGCAATTGACAGCTTTTGAGGTGTGGCTAGAGCATGGATCTGAATGGAAGAAGCCACCTGAACAACTACCCATTGTCCTCCAGGTAATTAGAGATCATATTTGTAATTCAAATGTCATGGAAGTGATTTTATGGTTATTATGCTGCGCCTATTGAAATTGTAATCTGTCAATATAACTGCATCTGGAATGTGCTCCAAGGATATTGCATTGATGTATGTATTCCTGGACCCCTGATTATGTGCCAGGCATGAGCTCCATCAATGTGGTTGACTGTGGGAATGCAGGTGCTACTGAGCCAATCACATAGGTTTAGGGCACTGGTGCTTCTGGGACGGTTTTTGGACATGGGGGCGTGGGCTGTTGATCTGGTAGGCCTTCTCATAGTCAAGATGTAAGATGAAAAAAATTTGGGAGATTGTTGTTGCTAGCAGTATTCTATTGTGGAATTCGTTTCTTCAAAAGTTGAGAATGCGCAAGACCCTTCTGGATGAGGGATGGATGCTCGCGGTTTTGTTGTGTAATCCAGATCCTATTGGTAATTTGACATTGACACATTTTTAGTGCTTGCTTGCTGAGTCATCTTAGATTGTTCAAGCTCTAACATAGCTGCTCAGAGAGAGTCAAGTAATGAAAACAGTCCTTGTGCAACTCATCAGATAAGCTGGGGTTGCCATTGTCAGTACAACCAAATAGACCTGAATGAAAATGACAGAAGTTTGGAGAGCTATCATTGTTGGCATGACTGTGATATAGATATAGAAGTTGTGGTCGTGCAGTCATCTTGAATAACTTCACTCTGGTTAGATGAGAGTTGAAGAATATAATTCCTGTGATTTTCTACATTTGAACCAGCTTACCTGTCTATTGATCACTGCTCAAGCTGAATATTCAATTTTCCTGGATTGCCAGGCATTGTCAGTGGGGATCTTTCCATACGTTCTTAAACTGCTGCAAACCACTGCGACAGATCTCCGTCAAATCCTTGTATTTATCTGGACTAAGATTTTAGCACTCGACAAGGTATAATTTTCTGAAATTGCTCAATGTTCAACTCGAAGCTGCATATGTTGTACCTTCTTGTTTGCATTTCTAGGTTATGCTTGTGTTGACCTTCACACAAGGGAATCTTAGGTCTTTGCATCAAAGCTGGTACCTTCATTTGAAGGATAATTCATGTGTCTCTGCCCCCCTCACCACAACCTCCCCTTACGACTTTCCCTGGCATCTGTTGCGTTGTGCTCATCAGTAGCCTAGAGTCCTTTGCTACCTCTCCTTAGGCAGCTTCACATGGTGGGATTGCCAATTACCTCTCTTCCTGACCATCTGGGGAAATCTTTGCAGTCATGCCAAGTTGATCTAGTCAAGGATGGGGGCCATCAGTACTTCATCAAGTATTTGGAGAGCCCAGACATTCTCACTGAGCAACGCGCCATGGCAGCATTTGTACTGGCAGTGATTGTAGATGGTCATCCTCGGGGTCAGGCGGCATGTATCCAAGCAGGCCTCATTAGCACATGTCTTGCGCACGTTCAGGCAGCACCAAATGGCCCAGAGGGGCAGCCCGAGCCTCTGCTCTTACAGTGGCTTTGTCTTTGCCTCGGGAAGCTCTGGGATGGGGCGGCAGAGGGTATTGCTCTGGCCCTTCGTGACAACGCACCTGCCATTCTTGATCGGCTCTTAGCGGAGCCACAACCTGAGGTATGGATAGTTGCCCATGGTTCATGGTTCATGGTTTTTGGGCAAGTGAGAATGAGATGGATGGGGGGTGTCACACGTAGTACAATGTAATTATTATCGGATCCACGTATGACTAATAGCTTGTCATCATTTATGAGAGAAATTCTTGGCTAACTTGTTTCCAAGAGTATGTGCATTAGATGTTTGATGTGGCCGATGAATCATGTCTTTGACAGGTTCGTGCTGCAGCTACGTATGCATTGGGCACATTGGTGAAAGTAGCTGCTGAGATGTCTTCTGGAGATGTTGTGGCAATGGAGGATGAAGCGGATGAAGATGGGCAATCTGGAGAGCAAGAAATCGCTAGATATCTTTTGAGGGTTGTGTGTGATGGAAGTCCACTTGTTAGAGCCGAGCTTGCTATAGGTAAGTTTTTCCAGGAGTGTCATATTGCTGTGACCCATACAGCTTATAAAATAAAGTACCGAGCTGCAATCAACTAAAACTGCAAACTAATTATTTGATGCTAGTCATAGGGTTTAGATATGGTAACCTCGCCAGTGTCTTCTTCCCCAACTGGGATGCATGGTTGTTTGAGGTGATTCCCTGAAAGCTTTCATTGCAGCATCCCATCCTACAAAATTATGTTTTGAGTACACTACCTGGAATGTAGATGTCTGGCTGTGACATATTTTGTTGAAATTGCCTCAGTGTTAGTTGCATTTTCTAGTGTTAGCTTGGAGAGGGAGAGAACTACTATGCAATGAATTCTTTCATGTGAAGGGAATGTATGGTGCCATGTTTTGCAGCTTTGGCACGTCTGGCTGCCAGCCATAACAGGATGTTTAGGCAGGCGGCAGCAGCTTACCTGAAGCCGCCCTCTCACTCCACGTTGCTGCCGGCGTTTGGATCCAATCATCGGAACCCGGCCTACTCTTACCCCACACAACTGGTGTATGCCGGCAGAAATGCAGACTCAGATCATCTCATTCGGGTTTTGGATTCGGCAACGCCTTTCCGGCCAGTGATGCGCATTATTCCCACTGGTGGCTCTGTACCTCCCTCAGGTAATTTGCAAACATCACCATTGTCAGATTCCCCAGTGCACGAGGAGTCTCTGGGGAATGGCTCCAGCAATGGACTTTCTCGGCCATGGAGACGAGCAGAGGAAGGGAACATTTATGTTCAGTGCATCACAGCAGTGTATGCTTTGGCCAGAGATCCTTCTCCTCGAGTTGCAAGTTTGGGCCGGCAAGTGCTAAGGACAGTGGGAGTTGAGCCAGCTCAGGTTGTGAAGTCCTCGAGGGTCGGGGCTAATGGTGGGCCAAATCACCAGCGGAATGCATCTGTACCAGCTATCCCTCCTCCTGCTGCCCATAGAGGCCTCCACCGGTCCACTTCTTGGGTAGCCTCATCATCAGGTGAGCAATCATGCATTTGTTTTGGAAGTGCACTTGGTGGATCTTAAATCCTATGGCATGTGAAGGTGCTGTGGTGCTGCACTGTCTTTCTCTCTTTTCTCTCTCCCCTCCCTTTCATGGTAGAAAGAGACAGGAACTTATGTATAGTTTTAGGTTTTGTAGCTCATCATCAGCATGTATTATGGATATAACTGGGGCTTTTTCTGTGCTGCTTACATGACAGGAAATTTGGCAAGTACTTGGCGCATCCTCACACCTCCTCCGAGTCCTCCCCCTGGAACTGGGTATCTTACTGGAAGCACTGGTAATATAAGGCGAGTTGCGTCTATGGAGTTTGCCTCAATGTCAACGGCACCCTGGGACACTTCCAGGCCGCCGGTCCGGATCTCAGGTGACATAGGGATTCAGACCTTGTCCCCGATGCCCAAGTCCCCAAGCACGGCTGCTGGGCTTGCAGATGCCACAGGAATGTTGGTCGCCACAATGTCTGCGATGAACCTGGATGTAGCAGCACCAGTCCTGCCGGAGTCAACACTGTACAGCTGGAGTTGTGGCCACTTTTCGCGCCCTCTCTTGGAACCCTTGCATGATGATGAGGATGAGGTATTAGCAAGAAGGGAAAAGAGAGAGCGGCTAGCACTCGAGGGCATCGCCAAGTGCTATCCTTCAAGTGAGTCGCGTTTTGGGAAATTCGTGAAGAATCTACATTCGTATTTTTGAAGATTCTGTCTCACAATGAGAACCATTAATTTTACACGAGACATGCACTTTGTGACATCATGTTCTCTAGGTTGTGGGTAGTAATTTGATCACCTCTGACTAAATACCCTTTGTATAGGAACTTTATTTGGCTGATTCTTTGTACTCGTGGAAATTTGATGAGAAGTATACCGGGCGCACGTGTTTGTGGTCTTGCTAATTTGATGGTATTCCTTGTGGAGTGGTCTTCATCTGTGGATGCTTACCTGCCTTGTACATTGTAAAGTATATTGACCTTAGGGCTTTGAAACCTTATTGGTAGCTAGGGGGACTGTTGCCATCTTGTATTTATGTCCATCTCTATCTTTTTGCTCACTATCATACTGAACTTTGTGCAGGTATGCTGTATCAAACTAAGGAGCTAACTTATATTTTGATACTATCACTTCTGAATGCTTTTATGGGTTTAAGAATCTGTATCATTGCAAAATATGCTACCTTTGAACTGTGCTGAATTAATGGTTATTTTGGCTAGTAACAGTAGTCCTGTGCAGCTGACACAGTTCTTGTAATAGTCCCTTAAGAAAGTCTTGTGGCATACATCAATTTGACTGCCTTTGTCTAGTCAATCTATTTGAGATATTGATCGTATTGGACAGGTGTGAGCAAAATGAGTGAGCAAATCGCATGTCGGGATACGGCGTCAGAAATGGGAAGCAAGGCTGTCCTGTTGCACCCCTTCTATCCCATTGTTTGTATTGCAGATGAGAAAGAAACCATCAGGTAGCCTGTCCTGTTCTCTTCTCTCCCCGTCAGACACACACACGCAGATGCTATTTGTTCGTCAGAAGTTGAATGTTGGAGTTTGCTACTAGCATCCTATCTTCTGGAGGATGAGATAATGGCAAAGCAAGAGACTTAGCAACTACGAAGAATTTAACCTACATGGTTAGTCTAGGAAGCCATCAAAATGGTCACTGCCAAACATGATGTCATTACTTGCCTTGATGTTGCAGGATATGGAATTATGAGGAGGACGCAGTAGTGAACTCGTTTGACAACCACAATGCTCCTGACAGGGGTGTATCAAAGCTGTGTTTGCTCAATGAGTTGGATGATAGTCTGCTTCTTGTTGCTTCAAGTGAGATCCAGTTTCTTTTGTTTAAATTCTGAAATTTTTCCAGTCTGATGTGAAAAGTTTGGCTCTCCAACACTGTTGGTGCAGTTGAGGTTTATGCCACTTAGCTGTCTGCAGCAGGCTGTGAGATTTTCCTTTGAATCCTTTGTATTTGGCAGGTGATGGGAGTGTGAGGGTATGGAAAGACTACACTGAAAAAGACCATCAACGCTTGGCAACAGCATGGCAGACTGTCCAAGGGCATAGGCCTGGTGCACGAGGCATCAGTGCTGTGGTAGATTGGCAACAAATGACGGGGTGTTTGGTACTCCTTGTTATATGATCCCTCGCTCACCCTGGCTTATCTGCTTCTGTTAGTCTCCCTTCTTGTTAGCATCAATAAGCGTTAACAGACCTCGCTAGCAAGCAGAGTTACTAAGTGAAGAATTGTTATTTGGACAGTTCTCTCCTTAGAAATAATATCTGACTTCTATGTTCTACAGGAGTTTGCAGAGACATGTTAAATGCATGCTGGCTGTCTAAGTTTTGAACAGTGATGAATGTCTGATTACAATATATCTTGACTGGTTTTTAGTTGTCTTTTTGTGTCTGGATCTCAATTATGCAGTTGGGCCATGAAGCTTACTGGACCACTGAAGCATCTCTTTACTAGCATTAAGTATATGGGATAGCATGTTTCCTAGAGTCCAACTCCAATAATTTCTTTGACTCTTCGAAATTTTGTGCCTTTCAGCTCAAGTGGTGTCCAACTGCTTGTGCTTGCATTGTGCAGTATGCATCTGGCGAAATTTCTTGGATCATGGTGTGGGACGTTGATCGAGAGCAGCTGGCCTCAAGCATCCCTTCTCAATCAGATAGCTCTATTACTGCCATGGTTTATCCCATCAGCATTTCTTTTGAGCCCACTAAGCTGTTCCTCTTTTGGTAGTTGGAATAGTTCAGTCTCATGTTTTAGGGTGTTTTCAGACTTACTGCTGCTGTGTTTGCTCTTCTTCAAACCAAAATCATAGATGGTATCTGTGTGTCTCTCTAGTTCATTGTCTGAAAGTACTTAAATGTCATTACCAGAGGCGTGTTGTGATGCTGATCTATCTTTCACACAGCCATACTCATCTTATCCTTGAGACCTGAATCTAGATAGTTAAGAGATTTGGGTACGCCCTCACTGGCCCTAACCCATGTAGCTGGAGGCTAACCCTCCTGTGGGATGAACTGAGCGATATAGTCATCCTAATTATTATCTGGATACTAAGTGTGTGCAGCTCTGTATGTTGATTGTTGGTCACCAAGCTTTTCTGCTGTGGATGCAGTCATTTTCTAAGTAGCCGCTGCTGCTGTTGAAGTTGCGTTTGTTCTGTCCCTTACATCTGCAAAGCATCTGTTCCTGTGACTTAATGACTAATCTGGACCCCTTTTCTGGAAGTCTGAGTGAGCAGATGAGAGTAGAATGTTGTATTGACTTAACAAACTCACTTTGATCATGCAACGTTTTCAGTCGGCATCTCAAACACATAGTGCACATGTGATCGCTGGCTGTGGGGATGGCTCAGTCAGGGTTTTTGATATACGTACTCGAGATATGTGAGTTCATCACCCAAAACCAATGGATTTGGACTATTGCATACCATGTATGAGTGGTGTGACTAGTAGATGCAGCCGCAAATAATTTGATGTCGGTGATAACAGAGGCTTGGTTGTCAATATAGAATGGCCTGAGTGCCTCTGGACACTAGGGTGTCAAATTTTTGTACAGTATAAGCTATGGTGGCTTTTGAGCTTGTTGATACATAGCATACACTTGTGAGTTCTCCCACTTGAAGAGTGCATACCTGCTTTGATCAGAGTGGATAAATACAACACTTGAATTTCCCAACCTACTTTCACAATTTGAATGTTTGGACTAGGCGTAAATATCTGATAGCTTTTTGTGCAACCCAGGTGGTACGTGTTGATAAGTGTTGAGATGTTTTCTGAGCAGGCTTGTGTGTGCAATGAAGCCACACACACACAGAGTTGTGGGTCTTGACTTCCAGCCTCATTCTGATCCTGCTAAGGTACACTCCTTGGTGTTTTGCATGTGTGCCAAAATTATCTGTCAAAGTGCCAAGATAGTTGTCAGCTTTGTGATGAGGGCCATGGTAATTTGGGCTATCCTGTTGAGTTAGAAGCCCACGATGGGATCAATGGGGCTTTCCAAGCAGGCTCCCAGATCACATTTTATTACATATCTCCCCATGAATCACCTTTGCACCCTGAAGGCCAAACTCTCTCCCTCTGTCGGGAGAGAGTTATTGGGCAAAGCATACACAGCAGATTGATGCTTGTGTGATGGGATTTCTAGAGGATATCAACTCGGATCAATTGTCTGTTCCAAGGTAAGTCATACTACCGGCGTCAGCCTCTGACAAAGGTAGTTTCTGTCCCTTAGTGTTCTGCTCAAACTGGGCGCGGGGTCAATGGCCACAAGGCTACGGCAAACAACATTTTATGAGTAAATTCTCTTGTGTTCCTCCCAATCTGGGCACGGGGGCTATGGCCACATGGATATGGCGATTGTTGTCTTTTAATTGCTTCTTCTCTCGCTCTCTCTCGTGTTGCATTGAATCAGTAGGTAATATGATAGCAAATGTTTGCCCCAGTGCATATCAGCTAAGATCTCTTGGTTGCTGGAGTAAAACAACTATGTCAGTCATTGACCATTTCGTGACAAAGAATGTTTGGACTACAAAGTTTCTTTGTGTTGGTTTGGCTAATCTGACAAAACTTTTCTCGGGCCTTGAACCAAGCAATTTTGTGCATTAGCAGCAGTTTGGATCTAAGGTGTGAAATGGCGTTGTTGCATTTGAGCACTTTCAACTAAGCTTTTGAACAAGAATAAACTCAATATTCCATTTTCATCTTTGAAATAGACCAGTGGCCTGTAGTTACATAATAGAGGGAAGTTTAATTGTGAACAACTTGAAACATCGTTCTGAGGGAAGGGAGATAATGCTCTCGCAGATGGTATCAGCATCCCCGGTTGGAGACCTAAAGTTCCTAGACATTAGAAATACTTCAGCACCGTACTTGGAGGTGGATGCCCACAAGGGCCACTTGACCTCAATAGCTGTGCACCGACATGCTCCTGTTGTTGCGACGGGTTCAGGGAAGCAGTTCATCAAGACCTTCAGTATGAGTGGAGAGCAGCTGAGCATGGTTCGTTATCACAACAGTTTTTTGGCCCAAAGGATTGGCCCCATCAGCGCGCTGCATTTCCACCCCTACAGCATCCTATTGGCAGCAGGGGCCACTGACTCCTTTGTGTCTATCTATGCGGGAGAGACCATTCAAAGCAGATAACACTCAAAGGTGGCTTGTCTCTTCCTCTTTTATCATCCGTTCATCCCTCACTGGGTAAGGAACAGATAGGCTAGGTTGTGGGAAAGTAGATTTGCCTTGGTCCTCCTTGACAGTGGTCTTCTGAAGCAAATCAAAGCAAAGGATATTTTTTAGACAAATTTGGCTTTTGGAAACAAATTGTAAACATGGTTACTTCGTAATTCTGACAATCATTGGATTGTGACCAGTTTCTCTCAATGCAGTTCTCCTTTGTTTATAATGGCGTCCTCCCCTCTGTTCCGTTTCTATCGGTTTGGAGGTCATCTGCAGGAGAGAGAGGTATTACTCCCTCCATTGTATGTGTTTTTATACATTAACTGGCGTTGGGATTCTTGCGAATTGTATCATGTCTTGATGTATACCCTGTAAATCTGCTAGTCAAGGAAATGCTACAAATGGATTTCTATATTACCTCTTTGATTTTGAGATGAGGAATAGATTTTCTGTCATAGGTTGTGTAAGTTTAAGCAGAATCTCTTCAATCATTTACACTAGAGCCGTAACCTCGGCAGATATATACTCCTTCCGTATTTTGTTGGCCTTGTATTTCATTCACTTGGCATAGTAAAGTAAGTCAAGGGTAAGGAAAGCAAATGAAAGGATTTTAACATCCAGCAGATTTAGTGACTGTGTGGATGGTAAGACTGTCAATGATTGAGACAAGTGGTCTGTGATGCCAAAAGTCCTGGTAATGAGAACTGATGTTGGGAATTGGTGCCTGAATCTTTGAATTAAACAGGTCTCAACCTCTCGATGATTCTATTGACCATTTCAGATGATAAGAGCTTGATAATACTGCTGGTCAGGCCTGCATGTATCCCATACAGTTGTTCCTTTATTCTAGACAGTCCTTAGCATAATTTCCTGTTAAGGATTTCTCATAAATTAGGTGGATATCCTATTTGGAGTGTCCCTTGTGAATTACATGGATTATGCTAAATGGGAAAATGTGATATCAAAATGGATGTTAAATGTAGTCTTGACAGAGGGTACTGAGCAGCCGTTCTAGTGAGGGCCTAGCCCTGTCCGGAGTGGATTGTTCCATTCGGGGGTGTCTTCTGGGTGATGGCTTCCTTTGTGTCCACTCTAGGTCTAAGCCTTTCACCTAGGGCCATCCTCAGGCTGATCCATTCCATTGTTCAATTGAGTTGAACTTCCCTGTGTGGTTTTGTTGCCATTTACAGTGGTCATATCTGTTCAGGGTTGGATAGTAAATTTCCCCACTCTAATTAACCAGGACTGCCAAACAGCTCAAGTGTGCTTGATTTCACAGCAATCATAGCCATGTCTTTCTGGTTGTTTCTAGGGTCTTCTCAGCTTTGTGACTTTTTGTATTTTATTGTTTTTTGGAAAATATTAATGGTTCATCATGTTTCCCTGTGCTGCACATCTTTTGGAAGGACCCAGTGAGAGGGAATGTTACAGTGCATTGTCAGCTTCTAGTTCAGCCCTCAGATCAGTTGATGCACAAATATGCATGGTCTCTTAATCTTCTTGAAGCCATGTTAAGAAATGACTAAATAAGGTCCACAAAGTGCTGTTGGACAAACCTAATCTGCATAGTCGAACGGTTCAGGTGAGCTGCTGTTGTTTGAAATGGATAATTTTTGATAAGTTACTTGAGAAAAGAGAAGAGCTGTTTCAGGCCATGCTGCAGTGTTAGTTCAACATGTAGGTAATGGTGATGAACCTGGAGGTGGGGAGGAATTTGAAAAGGTAAGAATCTATAGGTAGCGGCTGTGTAGAGGTCTGGAAAGTTTGGTATGTGGTTAATAAGGCTTTGCATGTTTCCTGAAATATATTTGTTTGGTTTGGTTGAAGCAAGTCCAAAGAATGGAACATTATTCAATCTTTAATGATAATATCCAGAAGGATGGTTGAGGTGGTCTCTCATCCCAAGATTTAAAACATGAAATAATGTTAAATGTGTCCAACAAAATGAATTTGTCGATTTCTTGTGTTGGTATCAACCAGTGTTGGGCGGTTCTTGCATTTGTGAAGGAACCTTCGGTTCCGGTTCCTCAATAAAATAATTTCAAGTTCCGGATCAGGTTCCGTTTTTTTTTTCTCGAGCCGGTCCCGGATCCAACTTTTAAACATCGGAGCGGTTCCGGTTATCGGTTAGTTGTTGAAAAAAACCATCGGTTCCGGTTAGGTTCCAGTTCTATTTTTAAATTGTTTTTATTTCATCTAATTGTTTTTAAAATATTGGGATTTGGTTAGTTTTCATTGAAACAAAAATAAACTAAAAAACCTGTAAGAGAAAATAGATAAATTTTTGTGGCTTGAAGTTATGAATATAATTGAGTTATCTTGATGTATCGGCATATACTAGTAATTTGATTAGTGAACCCAGGACTCTCACCGGGAGTTGTTTGTGCTTGTGGATTGGTGATCTGACATGGCAAAAGCCCACGCCAAACGACGTACAAAACCACTCCCATGGAAGGCAGGGTCCTCGTCCGCAGATGCGGCATTGAACGTGAGATACATATCCACAAACGCACAAGTACAACAACTCGACGCGCCCAAACAGGGAGGGTATGGTACAATTCGGAGGGTTAGAATTGTTGGGGATCAATTCATTCCTCCATCTTGGGAGCTAGCAGGGAAAACGTCCAGGGAAACAAATGTTGAGCTTGCCAAAGTCCAACATAACAATGAGGCGTTGGTTGTAAAGTTCCATCATTTCGGCATCATAAAGTATTTTGCGTTGCATCCACGTCGAAATGAAGGTTACACACATTGGTGGAATGGGGGGACCATACGATCATGGTTGAGTATTGATAAGAAATTGAGGAATGATCGGGATAACAGGGAGTTAATGGAACAACATGGGACAGAGCAGGAAATGCAGGAGGTCAACCGACTGGTTCGATTCCGACATAATCGCACCCAATTGGCATGGGCGCTTTTGCACATCATGCTCAACGTCCATAATCACCACCTCTTGCACAACAACATGTTCCCCGACAACATCTTGTTACATTTTTCACAAGGGTCTGAAGATGTGTACATCGGGGAATGCGATTGGGGGATGGTCTCCACGACGGATGACCCAAAAACTACGTTGTACATTTTCGAGAGCAGAGACAAGATGATAAAGACTCTCGCACATAGATGGTGGATTGCACCTGAAATTGCAATTGTTCATAATGTAGCCAACAATCAGTCAGATGGCACACCTCGTAGGTCCCCTCTAACCGTGTCATCAGATACCTTTGCAATTGGAAATATAGCCCAGGCAATAAATGGGGGTAACACGTTCGATGCAAGTCTGTTCAACGATATATCTACTGGAACTTGTTTTGTTTCCGCTCTGGAAAACTTCTGTGTAGACACAGTAGAATTGCGGTACAAACTAGAAAATGTTGTGAAGCGTTTCATGACGGGGCTATTCAATTGGCCTGAGTCCAAAAATTGTTGGAGGATGGATAGAAACTTGTAGACCTCTGACTGTACATCATGTTTGAATAAATGTTGTTTTCAATTGTGTTTGTCTTGTACCATAATGTTTTAATGGTTTGTTACTTGGCCATAGCACCTGGGTCCATCATATGGGATAGTCAAGCACCACACCCACGAATCTTGAGGAGTGACAGTGTACACCGGGTCAATGGGTGAACCAATCATTCCCCTGTCAAATGATTGTAGATTGATTTGAAACTTTGGGAGTGTGTTGTACATGCCCTCTTTAAGTTACCGGACAAGTATGAGGTCAATCTAAAATGTGAACCAATAGTTCTCTTATTAAATGATTCATGATTGAAAATTGGTTGAAAGGTTTAACGAGTCGTTCGGGGGGGCAAATGATTATTTCTTCGCTTGCAACTTTGTGTACGTGATTTGTACGTACTTAAGCACATATGGACCAAAGTTGAACTTCAACAAAGTTGTTTGAATCGGTTATTCAAATTCATAAGGAGAAACAATCTTTCGCCTGCACATGAATTGTTTTTAATTCCATTCTGAAGCCATATGCTTGATAACAACATGAAGAGTTGCATGCAAAATATCACCATGAACAGACATCGTCTGCATCCAAAACACATTTTATTCCCTCATTTGCACTCCAAGGTGAAGTTATCTTCAACTTCATGCACTCTTCATAGAGAGTTCTGCAATAGTGAGCATAGAGCAAAGGATGAACGTTTTTTTCCAAATATTTTTCTTTGGTACATTTTTTGGCAAGGATGTGGTGGTGTGAGGGTTCAACTCACAGAACAAAATCAAGCCAAAAACAAAATCATTGCGCCCCACACTCATTGCGCCCCACAATCCTATGCTCTCTAAATCATTTTATTTAGTAAAAATGCAGTTCAATTCAAAATTGGATGAAAGAGTGAACGGAAACTTCCCCGATGAAATGATATTTTATTGCTCCAAAACTTTGCAAGTGTCTTCTACATGCCCTCTTACACGTCTTTGAGAAGTATGACATCAATCTAAAATGGTTTAAAGGGTGAACCAATCGTCCTCCTACCAAATGATTTTAAATTGATTTGAAACTTTGCAAGTGTCTTGTACATGCCCTCTTACGGGTCTTTCACAAGTTTCAAATCAATCTAAAATGGTTAAAAGGGTGAATCAATCATGAACATATCAAATGATTTTGGAGTGCTTTAAAGCTTTGCAAGTGTCTTTCACATGCCATTTTAAAGGTACCGGACAAGTATGAGGTTAGTAAAATATGGTTGAAATGGTGAACCAATTGTTCCCCTATCAAATAATTTTACATTGCTTTGAAGCTTTGCAAGTGTCAGCCACATGCCCTCCTACAAGTATGACGTGAATAAAAAATGGTTGAAAGGGTGAACCAATCATTCCGCTATCAAATGATTTTATATTGCTTTGGATGTCATTGCTTTGGTAATTCTAGCCCCCCAATGGCCCATTGTAACCCTTGAATTACAATTCAAAATGCAATTCAAGCCCTTAAAATTGGTACTGCCAGTCCCTAAAATGATCAACCCCGGCCGCCCCTCAAATTGCAATTGAAGCCCCTGAAATTTAATTCCAACCCCTCAAATTGCACTTCTAGCCCCTGAAATGACAATTCCCGCCCCTCAAATTGCAACTGTAGCCTGTGAAATGGCAATTGCTAGTGCAACCCCTGAAATTGGCAATTGAAGCCCCTAGAATGGCAGTTTCAGCCCCTCAAATTGGCAATTCGAGCCCCATAAATGGCAATTTCAGCCCTTGAAATTGGCTATGGGTGAACCAATCATTCCCCTGCCAAATGATTTTGGATTCATTTGAAACTTTGCGAGTGTCTTGTACATGCCCCCTTAAAGTTACTGGACAAGTATGATGTCAATGTTAAATGGTTCAAAGGGTGAACCAACAGTTCCCCTGTTGGATGATTCATGATTAATCGTTAACAATTGATCTCATATTACACTGGGACCTATCAGAGGGTACATTGAACACACTGGCCAAGTCTCAAAACGAATGAAAATCATTTGGATGGGCAACCATCCGTCGGCCCATTGAACGAATTTCGGTTGATCTCATATTACTCTGGGGCCTCTTCCATGGCACATTGAATATACTGGCCAAGTCTCAAAGCGAACCAAAATCATCTCGATGGCCAACCATCCGTTGAGCCATCGAATGAATTTCGATTGATTTGATATTAGTCCGGAACCTGTGAGAGGGTGTTTCGAACATACTGGCAAAGTTTGGAAGTAAACAAAAATAATTTGGATGGGCAACCATCCGTTGAATGTATTCCGCTGGATCTGTTATTGCTTTGGGACCTGTTGGACTGTGTTTCGCGTGCTCGCGATTTTGTTTTTATTTGGTTTTTGAATGGGGCGTGTAATGTAGCCATATGCAACGTGCGTGCCAAATTTGGGAGCAAACATAATTCATTTGGACCCAAAACCACAGTTTCTTCCCTGTTTTGCACTCCAAACTTGATTTGTGTTTAACTTCATGCACTCTTCATAGAGAGTTTTGCAATAGTGAGCGAAGAGAACACTTTTTTTTTGGGCATTTTTTATTGGTCCAAATTTTGGCGGGGAAGTAGTGGTGGGATGCTGGAAGCCGCAGAACAAAATTGAGCCAAAAACAAAATCGATACATGCCAGAAACCCCCAATGAAAGGCAGTGCAAACCTATTTATTGGCTTAAAATTAATTTAAATTCAATTACATTATGGAATGGCTTGGTGTCGATGGGGAGGCAAATGATTTATTCGTCTGTTGTGTCTTCGCACATGTGTTGCACACATGTTCAAGCACATGCGGACAAAAGAGGGGCTTCAACCACATCCGTTCAATGGGTGCAATAGCCGTGCACGCATTGCAGGATTTCTTTTTCGCAATGAACAAAAACCAGATGACAACTAAACGCCTCATTGGCCCATCGAACAAATTTCGATTGATCTCATATTACACTGGGACCTATCAGAAGGTACATTGAACACACTGGCCAAGTCTCAAAGCGAACGAAAATCATTTGGATGGGCAACCATCCGTCGGCCCATTGAACGAATTTCAATTGATCTCATATTACTCTGGGGCCTTTTCCATGGTACATTGAAGATACTGGCCAAGTTTCAAAGCGAACCAAAATCATTTGGAGGCAAATGATTTATGCGTCTGTTCATTTATTTGTGATTAATCGTTAATGGTGAAAAGGATAAACCAAAGGTTCATTGATAAAAAAAAAATTGAATGATTTGAAATTTTGCCAGTATGTTCTACATGCCTCTTACATGGACCAGAGAAGTATGAGATCAATAAAAAATGGTTCACAGGAGGAACCAATGGTTACTTGATGTGCCAATTTCTGAATGCTTTCAAACTTTGCCATTGCATTGTACATGCCCTCTTAAAGGTACCGGACAAGTATGAGTTCGATTTAAAATATTGCAATGGGTGAACCAATGGTATCTTCATTCAGCAATTTTTGATTGTTTTGAAACTTTGCCAGTATATTGTACATGCTGTAGTGTGAAAAGAAGGGGCGTGAATCCCCTTCTGTATAATTCTAATTGTGCTCCCCTCCATTGATTGCGGAGCAAGAGGAAAGAAGCGTTCTTTCTAATCTGTCCAACTGTCGTCACTTGGCTGTGGGTTTCCCTCAGCTCCTCCGTGATCAGAGTTCAAGCAATCCCCATCCACGCCGCAGCGGAAGGGAAGACATGGATGGGGAGTCAATTTGTTGTTCACTCTTGGTTCTACCTTTTACACAACATCCCCTATCAGCAGGTACAGCACCAGCTATGCTGATGCGATGTATTCAGTGATGCAAATCAGCCCAATGGCAGCGGTAAACACGATCCTTTATGTGAAGCCCACTTGAGCAGTGACAGGTCGGAAATCCCCTTTTTGTAGTGGTGACACAGATTTAGGAGGAGGCAGCTCAGATCTTCATGGTCTGCAGGGGCACTGGTTTCTTTCAGGTTTTCTTCATCTCATCTCCCCAAATTGGCCAAACCCCCCCCCCCAACAGCCCTTTTGAATTGCAGCTCTCTCCTTACCCAAATCCCATTTTTCACTCTCTCTCTCTTTCTTTTCCCTTTTTGTCTGTTTCACTATCTCTGTCTATGTCCCCAGGTTCCCCACTATTTCACAGCAGCAGATCTGTCATGTAATGTGAATGCACACGCTGCTAGGCATCCAGTGCGGCCAGCCTTGAAGTCATCCTCGGTCTCTCAAGACACAACCATCCCATCCATCAGTCTCTCTCTCTTTCTCTCTCTCTTGTCCCTTTTTCCAATGACCCATCGCTCAAAAAGCTCTCATCTCTTTTGTCAGACTTCAACCCAAATACCCCAACATCCCTCTTTTCCCTTCAACTGTGGAACGCAGTTGTTCAGATCCTGATCCCATAGTGAAATCACCTTATCCTTTCCATGTTTTTTTGCAACTCCAGCTAACCATCATTGATCTCTCCAAACAAACAAGCCAGATCTACATTGGTTCCAGGTTATCACTACACACGGCAGCATGGTGTCCAGGTTTATGACACTGAATCAAAATGCAAGAATGAAGACAACAGTGACCATTCTGAACTCAGTGACGAACAGGCTCTCTCTTTCTCTCTCTTTTCACTTATTTCTCTCACTGTCATCACAACATCAGGTGCATCCATCCTTTCCACGTTCTGGTCTGAAGTCCAGAGTCTCCATTCCCATTTCAAAAACTTTTTCTTGTCACATGTCTCTACCTTTTCTCTTCTGCCAAGATGGCAGTCCTAAATCTACCAAAGCAATTTCTAAGTCCTGGCCAAAAAGAAGCCTCTGTTCATCGACTTATCTGTTTTTATCCACTAGTGAAGCGGCGGGTCTGCCTGTCAAGGTGGCACCTTGCCATCGCCCGTCAGCAGCCACTTCAACCCTTTCTCTTTGTCTTGATTCCAGACCTTATGACGCCATGATGGCTCCCCTTCTTCACTTGGACCATCCTGTGGCCTAACAACCAGATTACGCTATGCAATTCTTCCTCTCGAATTGGCCTGGTCCTATAACAAGGAGACACAAAGCAGCTAGAAGCTTAATGACAGAGAACCTGAGATACCATACAGCCAGAACTCCACATGCTTTACCTCCCCCCCCATTGATTGTGCCCAGACTCTCTTCCCTGTGCTTTCAGCAGCTGGCCTTTTCCTTCTCATCTGCCCATAACTATCATCTTCAAGGCACTGGCGGCAGTGGTGGTGCGCCGCTTTAGTCGATTCGGAAAAGACACGAATGCTTCTAGTGGGTGTATCCAACCTACAATACCAGCATAAACTTCTAGATGGCTTCGTGCTGGTTAATTGCAACACTTTTTTGAATGAGATCAACGAATGTCTCGCTACTTGAAACAAATTTCACAGTGTTAGACGCAATTGTTTGGAATCACTTAGGAAAATGTGTCTGGCAAAGGTTTCTAGGTTTGGCCCTTGGTCATGAAGATTTAGGGTTTCATTCCTCCCCTGTGTTGAAAAACAAGTCCCGGGGTTACAGGACCCCCGGTTACAAGCGCCACATGTTTGATGATGTGGCGATGTCAGTTGCAGTGCCACGTCAGCATTAGAAATAAGTTTAAGCACAAAGACCAACCATAGCCCAAGTGCCGAGTATGCTAGACAGAGCATACGACTACCCAATTTAGGCGGAGGGGCTGTCCCCAAGCGTTCGGGGTCCGCTTGTTACCATTCAGAGATCACACTCCAAGGAGCTGCAGGGAATGGCCCGTGTAGGCATATTCTAAAGAGGGAAAGGCCCCAAACTCTCCAACTAAATCCAATGCACTACCTTACCTGAAGTAAAGCGCTTCAGGTCAAAACAAACAAAGATATGGGGTCACAAGGCTGATATTTAGTTACAGAGACATTTATGTACTCCCTTATCAAGGGAGCAGCAATTGCATGAGCTGCTCACGTGAGCAGGCTCACGCTTTGCACACTAAGCGTGAGCGACTTCTAAGCGTGAGCACATTAGAGAAATGGAGCCTATAACCGAGGGTTAAACATGGCCTATTCCCGTGGACGCAACAGAAGCTGCCTAGGACCAAAGATTCTGAGGTCATGCATGCAATATTGGATGAATGTGCGATAAAAAACTGTTGGATGAATGAAACATGGATGAATGAAAAATGAGAAGTTATGACTGTTGCATGAACCCAGACATGAAAAATGAGCGGATGGATTGCAAAACAAGATTGATCACATTCCTGAGAGTGTAGTCATTATCCAACATTAAGACATTTATAGGTTTATCCACGTATTGTGGTTTGAACACACCTGATACTTGTGTTACCAATGGTGGGATAGAAGACCATGACTGAAGTAAGGTTGATTGCAAATATTCATTGATCTCATCAAGAAAGTGTTGTCATTAACCAACATGAAGCCATCCAGAACTTTATCCAGGTATTGTTGGTTGGATACACCTCAAACCTGTGGTAAGATCATGACTGAAAGAAGGTTCATTGCAAAACTTTGGAGTGGGTTTAAGGAACTTAAGAAAAGACAGTTTGTGCCCCTCAACGCGTCTTGGCTCGCCCGAGACAAGATGATAAACTTGAAGCAAACGGATGACATTCGGGGATATGTTCAGGCTTTCAATGTGCTAATGCTCGATCGGATATGGCGGAACCAGAAATGGTCTTCAACTTTGCACGGCGGGATTGGCCCCATGGGCCAGGCAAAAGTTGGAGGAGAGGCCACCAAAGACTTTGAACGAGGCAATTGAAAGGGCTGAATGTTTCTCGGATGTCCCTAGGGGCGAAAGACAGGCCGTACGGAGCTGAACCACAAGAAGGTCCGGCGGGAGGGTGACTCCTCGGACCCTAAACCGCAAACCCTAATCCTTAATCATAAACCCTAAACTCCATCTAGCAGAAGTGATGATCGTCAACGATCATCAGAACCACCCAAATGCCAAAACAGAATAGAAGTGATGATTGTCGATGATCATTACGACCTCTACCCAAATGCCAAAGCCCTGTTTTTTTTTTTTTGGAAAAAAAAAGAGAGAAAAAAATAAAAAAATAAAAAAATGATGATTGGTGCTGATCATCACTTCTGCTTTGTTTTGGCATTTGGGTAGTTGTGATGATCATCGACGATCATCACCTCTGCTAGATGGAGTTTAGGGTTATGATTTAGGGTCAGGGTTTTAGGGTTAGGGTTAGGGTTTAGGATTTGAACATGATTGAACACACAGTTCGATGCCATGGTAATCGCGAAGCCTGCCTCGCGCCGTCTCTCCTCCATCTCTGTCACGCCCGCCATCACCCCTCCCTCTTTGCCTATCCACCTCCCTGCCCATATCGGTTTGTTTTTCTTTACGATTACATATACATATTGCGATTACGGTATGTACATCTGCCACAAATATGTACGTACATACACACACGAGCTGGACACATTCATCTATATAGATGATTATGCATCGAGATCCACAAACATTCATCCATAAGAAATGCATTCGCTTGTGTCAAGACAAACTTATACATTGACTTTCTTCCAGACTATCCCGGAGAATGTTTCATTCAAACACAACGATTTCCAAACATGCAAGGGCTTAGTATGTAGACCATATCTAAATCAGTCTATTCCATCTGGGCGCTTTTTACGTAGGAAAGCCTCAATTCCACTCCGGCTAACTTTTAGGGTTGGGGATCTACACTGGGAACTGCTACTATACCTTGTTATCGACTGATACAAAAGCTTGTTGTAACTAGCACGGTCATTCTCTGTTTCATGGGAGGGATAAAGGTCTCACTTCGGCAATCGCACACTTATCAAATCGCAGTTTATGACACGAGGGTCGGCAGTGGGATGGATGTTAAAGATGTAGTTTGCAATAACTAAAAAAAATGTAAATCATTCCACAGAAATATGCACCTACCTTAGGCCTCTGGGCTCACGATCTAGCATTCCCCCTTCCGCCTGTTCTGTCCGCGGTTATAGGTCCGTGCCTATGGAAGTGACATGGCATGACGAGACGTGGCGTCAACCACGCTGGCGAGGACTGCTGACGTGTCGTGACACCCGTGAACCAACGTGGCGAGAACTGCTGACGTGGCGTGAGCTTGACTACGCTCACGTGCTCACACGCTGACGGGGCCAGGCTCACGCGGAGGCATCCCCCTATCAATAACAACACTCGCCAGGGTGATTCCTAGGAATTAGTTACTTATTCATGTGTAGTTTTTGGGGTGAATCCCTAGATAGACGATGGGTCCTTTAAAACTACATACTCTAGCTTAGGCTTGGATTATATGGCTAATGATTCCATCTCGAGAATTGATACTCGGATTTGATGGTAGCTGGAGCGCAAATCGATCCGGCTGAAATACTTCGCTCCTGCCAACCGATCGAAGAGGTCGTCGATCCTTGGCAAAGGGTACCGATTTTTTATAGTCACCTTATTCAGAGCCCTGTAATCGACACACATTTGCAGCGTCCCATCCTTCTTGTCTACAAATAGCACCGGGGCTCCGTAAGGTGACTTACTCGGCCGGATGTACCCCTTTGACATTAGATCCTTGAGCTGAGCCTTCGGCTCAACCAACTCTCTGTGGCTCAACCGGTAGGGCGCCTTGGCAGGCGGCTCCGATCCTGGTATCACCTCAATCTTGTGGTCAACTCCTCTTCGCGGTGGCAAGCCGCTTGGTAAATCCTCCGGCATCACATCCTGGTATTTATCCAAGATCCCCTTGATCCAATCTGGGCTCGGCTCCCTATCGCCTTCTCCCTCCACTTGTCGTAAAGCAAAAATTGGGGCTTGTGTGGCTCCTCCACGGCCAACTCTTTTGCTGACAGCAGATTTATTCGCCCTCCCACTGGGTTGGGCGTTTTTTACACTCGTAAAACTTCGCCACCATTCCCACACGGTAGTGTGACTACTCTCTTGCGGCCATCTATGACCGCTCCGGATTGCTCAAAAGGTCATCCCCAAAATGAGATCCACTCCATCGATCTCGCAAATGGTGAAGTTCTCACGTCCCTCCCAACTCCTTAGCTGAAGAGGAACATCGAACGCCAACCTGGTCGCCAGTTGTGGTTCTCTTTTGGCAGAACGCACTTCGATAGAGGCCCCCACATCACTTGTCGGGAGTCCCAGCTTTCGTGCCGTTGCCGGTGTCATGAAGGAGTGCGACGCTCCTGTGTCCACCAACAACGACACGTTAGTTCCGGAAATTATCCCACTCATGAACATTAACTGACTTCCTTCACGCAAGGTGCCGGTCTCCTGATATAACTCACAAGAGTAGTTGCCTACCTTGCAAGTCTTGGCGACCACCGCTTCCACCAAGCGGCTGATGGAATCTTCGGACAGCTCCGTGGTCGCCCGAGTCATGTTCAATTGTCGGGATTTCGCGCACTTCTTGGCCATGTGCCCGGGCTCCCCACAATTAAAGCACACTCCATCGAAGATTGTCTTCTGTCCGCCATAAGTAGCCGCACTTGATTTTCTTTTCGGAGCATTGAGTGCCGCCTTGACGTGTGAAGGCCCTCCCTTTGATTTCCATATGCCATTGTCGCCGCGTGGCCTATCCCACTTCTTTTCCGGTCGGAATGAGTCACCCCCCCGCCGGGTCTTCTTGTGGTTCAGCTCTGTACGGCCTTGTCTTTCGCCCCTAGGGACATCCGAGAAACATTTAGCCCTTTCAATTGCCTCGTTCAAAGTCTTAGGTGGCTTCTCCTCCAACTTCCGCCTGGCCCATGGGGCCAGTCCCGCCACAAAGTTGAAGACCATTTCTGGTTCCGCCATATCCGTGACTTTGAGCAACAACACATTGAAAGCCTGAACATATCCCCGAATGTCATCCATTTGCTTCAAATTCCTCATCTTGTCCCGGGCGAGCCAGGACGCGTTGAGGGGCACAAACTATCTTTTCATAAGTTCCTTGAACCCACTCCAGCTCAAGGTTTCTGGATTTGGACCTTGGTCATGAAGGCGTTTCTGCCACCATTGTTGACCATAGCCCCTCAAATAGGTGGGAGCCACTTCCACCCGATCCTCGTCACTCAACTTGGCCGCCCGGAAGTACTGCTCCAACTCCAAGAACCAGGTGTTGAGTGCCTTCCGATTTTGGACGCCCTCAAAGGTGTCGGGTTCCTTAGGCTTCACCTTAAGCTTTGCCTTCGTGGAAGTGGCATTAGCCGCCCTCAACACGTCTTTCAACGTCCCACCAAACAGCGCCAACAGCCCTTCCCAAAAGGCTGCTGGCATGGGAGGCATCTGTTGGTCTGCCGGAGCTTCCGGGAAGTCCTCGGGCTCCGACTCCCCAGTTTCCTCCCGTTCTTGAGCGGCCTCGATTTCAAAAGCATGAATCGCCTCCTCAAATTGCCGCTTCGGTGACACGTCGCCTCCACCAGGCTCACCAGGATCATCATCTTTCGGGCCGTTCCGCTTTCACTTTGGCTTGCCCGACCCCATGATGAGGCCAATCTCAAGGACGATCGCGTACTGAACTCTAAGCTCTGATACCAAGTGTCGTGCACCTCACTTCGGTAAGCTCCCCTTCAAGTCATAGTTACTCGCTTTGATGCGCGCGCCTAACTCCCAAACTGGCCGCCGGGCCAACTCGGAGCTTCGGCTGCTCACCGGGACATAACGGTCCCCCTTTGCTCCTCCAAAAGACCCTCCACCAATTTGGGCCTAGTGGAAATTCCTTTTGGTAGATGGCAGTCCGGAATAGCTCCCCACTCCTTGGTCGCTTTCTGGCTCGCTCACTCACTCACTAGTTTTTGGTCACCAACGAGCTTGCACCGTTTTCGGGGTTACTACTCCCTATATATACTTCTGTGACTGTCCGTGGGGGTTTCACAAACAACCCTGCCATTTTATGGCGAACCACCACGAAGACCCTCGACTCCCGGTGATGAATCGCGGTGAGTCTTGGCCCATCCACCACGGCCCCATTGGACCGTGATGAGTCCCAAGGCTCCCCACGACCCCCACCACAAGGTCTCCACCCCATGGTGAGTCCTATGCCACCCCCACTAAGTCCCACTAAGCTACCACTGCCCCTCGTAGAACCACCCCCACCGCAACCCGGTGTGCGGGGCTCCACCTAGTGAGCGCCTCCGCCTCCTTGAGTGCCTTGGGCACTCAAGGGTGCTTCAGCCCCCGTACCCATTTGTTGCCACTGCCCCCACCATAGGGGCAGCCCCTCTTGTGTCCCGCCCCCCCTGCCCTCAAGGCAAAGGGCCGCAACACGGAGGGCCAGGGTGAGTAGTAGGGATGATGTACACGACCTTTGAGGTCAATTTTACATCTGTATATAAGTATATACGCATGCGCATGATGTGGTGCTCTCTCATTTATAGTAAATATGCACAATCCCCATATTCCCTAAACTTAAGCCTAACCCTAAACTCCCAATCCTAATTCGGGCCTGGTGCGACCTCCTAGGCGTCGCAAATGTAAGAAACAAAAGAAACCAGACCCTCTGCGTCGCAGATGGGGCCACCCTAAAATTTTATTTGAAAGAAAACCGTCGCAGGTTTAATGCGACGCCCTCTAAAAACGCCTCGCAGATTAACTGCGACGCCACGCCCGTCGCACGAGGCGACCCTTTATTGGGGCACCCACAAGCGCCGTAGTTTTACTGCGACGCCTGATCCGTCGCACGACGGACACATATTGCCCGCCCGCCCCCCCCCCCCCACAATCGTTGCAGGTTTACTGCGACGCGTCTTGCGTCGCACAAGGGGACACCCATTGGGCGCCCGTAAGCGTCGCAGTTCTAATGCGACGTCCCCGACGTCGCAGGAGGGGCACCCGAAAGAAAAATAAAATAAAATCACAATAACCCGATAAGATAAATAAATAAATAAAATTACCCGAAAGGCGTTGCAATTTTACTACAACGCATAGGACGTCGCCCCTGTGAGCAGATTGAAAAAGATATTTTTTATTTAAAAAAAGATGAAAAAACATCGCATTTTTACTACGACGCAATAGGTCGCAATAATGGATATAACCAAAAAAAAAATTAATATACAGTTTTTATTTAAAAACACAAAATAAAAACAGCCGCACGGAAACGGCGACAGCAGGGACGACGCACAGTGCGTCACTTTTCGATGCGGAGCATCGCGTTCCGTGCACCTCACGCTTCCCCCCTTTGCGACGCCGAGGGTGTCGCAGGTGGTAGTGACGCTACGGGCGTCGCAAACCCTGGAGTCCCGGGGGACGCATTGTGTGACCCCCCTGGCGTTGCCTTGAGCGCGGATTCTGCGACGTCACCGCTGCGACACAAATGCGACGCCTCAGATTTGGGATTTTTGCCGCGCTCGAAATCCGCGATGTGCGACGCTCCTGGCGTCGCTCGGGCATCACTAACCCCCCTCCAACGGTGTAGTGGAAGTACATTGGAATGTGCCACAACCCAGTTTTTGTATAATCGAAATTGCATGAGTTTTGGTTTTGTCCTCATGACATTCAACAGTGTGTTCGTGGGGGAGTCCACAGAGATGCGAAGGACAGACCAGAGCCACCACAGGTATGGCCTGTGATGCCAGGAACTGATTTGACTCAGGAGGAAGTTAACTCATTGGATGCAGCCGGGTTTCGTTTGGTCCCGAGGGATGATATCCCACGTTTTCACATGGAGGAGGACGTTGGTGCCCAACAACCCGGAGCTCATCAGAATTGGGACTATTATCCCAAATGCAGATGGGGCAAGCAATATAATCGAAAAAAGCAGAGAGCTATTAATAGCAGGGTTGCACACGTCAATGACGTCACGTCACGTCACATCACGTCGGACTTGACGTTGACGCGACCAACGTCACGTCAATTTTGTCGAAAAATTAGTAAAAACATGAGTTAGGTGAAAAATATACCACGTAGGTGGACACGTTGTATTCCAAACGACACCTTGGCAAGTGAATGAATTGTTTTATAAATTACTCCATCCGCCAATAGTTGAGGTCATTTTTAAATCATTATTGTTAAATTGGTGCAACCTCCAAATGGTGGTGGTCGCAAAATTTATCTTATTTTTTAATAGTGCGACCACCAGCAAAGGGGTTGTCACAGCATTTTTTGTTTTTAAAAAATAGATGCGACCACCAGCAGGGGTGGTCGCATTTTTTTCTTTTCTTAAACAGTTACGACCACCGCTACTGGTGGTCGCACAATTTTTATTTTATTTGTAATAGGTGCAACCACCATCAGGGGGGTGGTCGCAACATTTTTCTATTTTTTAATATCTACGACCACCAGCATGGGGGTGGTCGCAGCATTTTTTTTTTAATAGGTGCGACCACCAGCAGGGGGTAGTCGCAGAATGATTTTTTTTTTTTTTTTTTTATTAAAAAAAATATTCTTTGTGACCATGAGCATGGGGGTGGTCGCAGCATTTGTTTTTTTTTAATAGGTGCGACCACCAGCATGGGGGTGGTCGCAAAAAATTTCTTTTTGTTTAATAGGTGCGACCACCAACAGGGGGGTGGTCGCAGAAATTTTCTGTTTTTTTAATAGGTGCGACCACCAACAGGGGGTAGTCGCAGCAATTTAAATTTATTTATTTTAATTTTTTTAATAAAAATAAAAATAAAAAAACTCTATGACCACGAGCATGGGGGTGGTCTCAACATTTTTCTTTTTTTTAATAGGTGCGACCACCAGCATGAGGGTGGTCGCAGCAGTTTTAAAAATAAAATAACATGCGACTTCTTCGTACGACCTGGAGCGGTCACAACATTGGATCTGATTCGTCGAGCGTGTGAGGCTTGGAGGCTGGATGGTATATAAGGTGGTCCCAATGCCCCTCACTTCTTTTGTGGCAAACACTTTTGTGGCGAGTGAATGTTCTTTATTCCTTGAGCAAGAGTGTAAGCCCAAGAGGAGGGTGCGGACTTTTTGCTGTTGTGGCTTCCACCAGAGCCACTGCAGCAAATTGTCGAAAAACACAATACTATATGGTGCATTGATCCACTTGGATTGATGCCGTAGTGTTGGGCCATCGCATTATGTTCTAACTTCTATTGCTCTTGACAAATCTACCAAGTACACTAGTGTTATTCGTTCAACCTTAAGTCTGTGGTTAGGGTTTTGGGTGTGAGGATGATGGAGAAGTGGATCCCTTGGTTCACCATAGACCCGCACAAAAAGGACGGTGTTCAATGCAATCTTTGTGCATTGAAGCTGGCAGGTCGCAAAGATCGCATGTTATATCATCTTGGCTACAGAGATGGGAAGAATGCAGGGGTTAGTTTGTGCCCAAAAGCCTCTATGCGAGTGAAAACCCACTTTGCCCAATGTGGAGGCAATATCCCACCGTCTCTTGATGTGGCCGCAGCTTCTGAGCCAAACACTCCAGGTTCGAATCAAACTGTCCCTCAGAGTTGTACCCAGGGGGATTCTTGTGAGGCGTCTACTGTTCGTGGAGAAGCCGGTGGGTCAGGAGCAACACCCGATTGTACGCCAGCACTTATACGGACCAGACCATTGAGGCAATAATCAATGCAAGAAGGCTTAAATTTGTCGCACAAGAGGACTCTGGATAAGAAGTGGGCCCAATTTTTCTACGAGGCCAATATTCCGTTCAATGTCTCGAGGCTTCCCGCGTTTGTGGCTGCTGTCAAAGCCACGTCCGATTCCAAGTCCACATACACACCTCCGAGTTATCGCGATCTCCGCACATGATTGCTAGAAGAGGCTATGTCTGACCTCACCCAAAAGGTGAATGAAAAGACAGATGATTCTCTCCAGAAATATGGAAGCACTATATGTGCGGACGGTTGGAGTTCTGTTACTAATCGACCACTGTTCAATGTCATGCTGGTCTGTCCTGCGGGGGAACAATTTTTGGGATCCGTTGACACAAGCGGGGAGAGAAAAGATGCACGTTATCAAGCAGGGTTGTTGATGAGTTACATCGATAAAATTGGAGCTGATAAAATTGTCCAAGTGTGCACGGACAATGCATCTAACATGGTTGATATGGCCGATATTTTGATTATACGATATCCCCATCTATATTACCAAGGGTGTGCTGCTCATATCTTTGATCTTTTTTTGGAGGATTGGGAAAAAGAATCATGGATGAAACAACTAGTAAAAAAGGCAAAGTCGGTTGTGACGTTCATTCGTACACATCACATCCCTCTGGCATTGTTTAGAAAGCATGAACCCAAATACAGCCTTAGGAACCCGGGTGAAACCCGCTTTGCCACAAACTTTTTGATGGTGGATCGACTGGTGACTGTGAGGGTGGGTCTGGAGCAGGTGATCATTGACCCTCAATGGGATGCGTATGTGGGCACCTTACGCGACTCTCGTAAGTCCAAGTCTTTGAGCAAATGTCGGAGGGTCCGCGCAATCATTCGCTCCGACGATTTCTGGGCGAAATGTGCAAATTTTGTGTACATGGTGGAGCCGGTGTTGATTGTTTTGCGGAAGTTTGATGGAAAACAACCAATAATGGGTAAAACATGGTTGACATTGGAAAACCTTGAGAAGCACGTGCAATCCTTGAGGCGTCCTCCATTTTCTATGGACGATGATTTGGCGGCAAGGACCGATGATGCATTTTACGACCGCAAACGGATGGTTCGCACGGACTTGCATTATGCGGGGGCCTTGCTGAATCCATTCTTGTTGGACAATACGGATTTGAGAGACGATATGGATGCCAAAGCCGGGCTTGTACGGGTCATCATGCAACTTGCGCCCTTGAACATGGCAGAGCAAGCATTGTCCGAGTACCAGTGCTTCTCGGATCGGCAGAATCCTTTCCATGACATGCCGGATCCAAAAGCAATGAACATGTTGCCACATGAATGGTGGGATCTGATTGGAGCTGGAGCAAGAACGTTAGCTCCCATTGCAAAGCGTATTCTTGCTCAAGTGTGCTCTGCCTCGTCCTGTGAGCGGAACTGGAGCAGTTACTCGTTTGTTCACAACAAGATTCGCAACAAGTTGAATCCTGCCAGGGCTGACAAATTGGTTTATGTCTACACGAATTGTAGGCTACTGCGAAAGAGGAGAGCAAGTGACGCATCTGCATGGTACGAGAAGAATCTGTTGTCTGAAGAATCTACCTCAGAGGTCCAATCTAGCAGCAATGATGACACTGACGCCGCGAGGGACTCCGACTCCGACTCCGACGGTTGGGATGGGTTCGATGATGTGGGCAATCCTCCACATGACCCATATGAATTTAATGACGATGATGCTGCAATGCATCCATCCTTCGATGACCTTGTTATTGATGAACTGCGACATAGTATCATCCCAATTGCGGACCCCATTCCCCCAGTGGAGCACACTCTCAACAATGAAGTTGAGGTCAACTCTCCCCCACCACGAGTTCCACGGACTGCGGGAGATTCGCAGGTCGAATCGTCGGATGATGACAACCGGCCGTTGTCTTTCCTTCACCGACATCGTGCCCCTGTGAACCGTGCTTCATCTCACCCCGCTCCATCTCATGTTTCTCTTTCTCAATCCGGTCCATCCCATACTGGTCCATCTAGTCTCTCTCCCCCTCATGTAATTCCTTCCATCGCTACTCCGATCCTGGGAGATGGTTCTTCTGCTGCGGGACTTCTGCAAGTCGAACCATCGGATGACGACGACCGGCCATTGTCATTTCATCTGGCTCGACGACGTCCGCATGTGAACCGTGCTCCCTCGACCCTCGCTGGTCCATCTCATGCCCCTTCCTCTCATGTCGGCCCCTCTGATGTACATGCGAGTAGCCTTCCTCATACGAGACCTGCTCCAAGGCCACCACGAAATCCGGGACAAGCCCAGAAACGGCAGAGAATTGTGCAACTTTTTGTTGGTGACCGACCTGTGAACAGGCCTGATACCCTAGATGGTATTCATGATAGGAGTGGAAATCAACCAGAGAGACAACTGAACGTACTCCGAGGACGACTACAGGTCCAACGGCCAGTTGCCTCTGGAAACGAAAGAACAGGTGGAGATCATGATTCTAGCACTGATCATGGGAACGGGGGTGAAGTGAGTGGGGACAAAGATTTTGTACTAGACGTGAGATCATACCATCGTCGTCGTGCCAGACGGAATTAGGTACAGCTATAACTTCTGTGACCTGTCACATGATGTGTAGTATGTTTCCCTGGATATCCATGTTTCAGTTTGGGTACATGCATACGTGTATGGAAATAAAAATGGTGGAATATGTGTACCCAAGAAAGGGTTTGGTGGTTGTGCGTGTGTTTGTGTTTCGTCATTACCTTTACATTGTTGATTTCCTATTATGGTTTCGAAAGCCACAAAAGCCAGGTGCAGCTCCCAACATTCATCTTCCCCTTCACAAATCCATAGGGAGTCGATACATGTGCATTTCATTAGCCTCTCCAAACATACATACAGGTGCAAGGAGACCAACCTCCTGGTGGTCGCACCTATTTTAAAAAAACAATTGTGTGACCACCAGTAGCGGTCGTCGCAACTGTTAAAATAAAAGAAAAATGTTGCGACCACCCCCCTGCTGGTAGTCGCACCTATTTACCGATTTACTAATTACCCCTGCTGGTGGTCGCAGATTTTATTTTATTTTATTTTGGGAAACACCTGGGAGCGACAGCTCACAATCAGGCCCCTTAATAGTGAGAGGAGAAAATAACCTCTTTCATTTATGCGCCAAGAGGCGTAGGAATGGGGCACCACACACTAACCATACCACACCCATTTGACCCCATAATCGTCCGGGTCGCACTCAGTGCACTTAACCAACTGAGCTATTGACTGTTGGTAGATATTAAAAAATCGGAAAATTATGCGACCACCCCCCTACGACCACCCCCCTGCTGGTGGTCGCATCTATTAAAGAAAAGGAAAATAGTGCGACCACCAGCAGGTGGTGGTCGCACCTATTTGTTTTAAACAAAATTTCTGCGACCACCCCTCTGCTGGTGGTCGCGCCTATTAAAAATATATATATATATATATGGGACCACCTCCCTGCTGATTAAAAATAAAAAAATCTGCGACCACCCCCCTGCTGGTGGTCGCACCCATTAAAAAAAAGTAAACAAATCTGTGACCACCCCCCTGCTGGTGGTCGCACCCATTAAAAAACATAAACAAATCTGCGACCACCCCCCTGCTGGTGGTCACACATAATAAAGAAAAGAAAAAAAGATGCGACCACCCCTGCTGGCGGTCGCAGCTATTAATAGCGTGCGCAGTCATGATGACAGCGCGTCCCGAGTGTGGGGGGGGGGGGGGGCTTATAAGGCCTTGGAGGCCATTCTCTCCCTCACTTTTCTCCACACCAGGACTTGATGGGTGATGGGATGTTGCATTCCTTGTCATTGAGTCCAAGTGGAGAGGGGTGCTATTGGTTGGGTGGGGGATATTCTGGGCCGTTGGATTCTACGAAATCAATGTTGAGTACCTCCCGGGAAGCCCTCCTCTAGCACCCACATTTTTTTCATTGCACATTGCGTCATATCACTTAGAACTGCCGAGGGAGTGACACGTGCCTCTAGTACTTGGGGAGGATTCATTAGGGACTAGGATTAGGTATGTTTTAGGAGGGTTGGGAGAGCATTTTTCTTAGTAAACACCTATCGAGTAGGGGTAAGCCAAAGCCATAAATGGCGGAGGAGGAAGACAGAAGAGGTCATCCCAGGGATGACGATAATGAACCTGGACCTCCCAAAAAAAAACCAAAAGGGGCCAGACGCGAACTTCATTGGGACATATACAATGACCCGAACATTCTTGCGGAACCAGATTGGGAAGTTTGGAAGTTGGGGCAGCAGTGGTCGCTTGGCGATTGCAGGAAATTTGTGGAGTAGTGTCACATAAATCGTTTGTGGCCCAGAGATAGGCATGATCCACAAACCAAACAAAAACAAGCTAGCTTGCATTCCTGCGTCAACCCGCATTTCCGCCACAGGGTAGAGGAGGTACATACAACATTGTGGGGTCAACCGCTCGTCAACAACAAGGTCCTGTATTTATTTGCGGCCATGTTGTACACAGAGTTGATTTTATTGCGACCAGTGGATTGACAAACTGCCACTGCGAGACAACGTACTAGACTATACATGTTCTCTGATATCCCAGACTTGTATATACGTTAGGGGCAGGACATCATACGGTTCGAAGGAAACGACGAGGTGGAAGAATGAGGAAAGGCGGATGAAAATGACAATGTGAAAGAAGGATGAAATGCAGACCAACCTCCAAATTATACGCCGCAATAGGTCTCCGCAGTCGGGCCTTCAACGTCTGAGGTGGAGGCGGGCGAGGTACGCTCTCCGTTGGAGGAACAGTTGGCCGCACATGAACAGCACATCAAAGACCTGCATGACATTGTTCATTTGCAACGGTGTCAACTAACGAAGTTGCTGGAAAGAATGGGGTTGGGGACTCTCGACAGCGTACGCGGTGTGCTTCAGGACCCGAGGCCAATCACCAACGAGCAAGACATATTGGCGCGTTTGAATATGCCACCAATGGACATTGACCGCGTCATCGACAGGGTTGACTCAATCGGGCATGGGAATGAAGTGCAAACGTCTGAACTGGACCAGGCGAGGGTTGAGGAAGCTTGCGGCGGAGAGGGCAAGAAAAGGGAAGGACCCCATAGTGGAAATTGGGGAATGTTCAGCCGTGCAAATTACATCGGCCCAAGAACAGGAATTAGAGCAGCTTGTGGGGGAACGCGAGCAAGCTAGGGCTATTGTATATCGGTACTCAAGTGCCATGCAAATCCGATCGTGGCCATGGTTGAAGGGGAATTGGCGGAATTGGGTGATATGGGCGGGCCATCTAGCATCGCGGGAAACATGGATAGAAGAAGCGTTGTCCTCCCTCCAACGTGCAGCACGTTTGTCGAATCGAAGCGTAGATAACATCTATGCTAATTTGCAAAGGCACGACACTGTGCGTGATGTATTCACGTCGAAGTACAATGGATTCACCACATGGGGTGATGTGCATGCCATGTTTGAGCACTGTGTGCATACAATTTTCAATACCAATAACAGCATAAACTGGGATTTGGAAATAGAGGAGGAGTGGGACACTAGGCCGAGGATGTCATCCTACATTAATGAGGATAAACGGACGTGGATACCATAGAGCAATCCAGCGTCATGGGTAACAGATGGTACGGTGTGCACAATGTGCTTAAACCCTTATGGACCGGAGGGAGGCTATATGCTTGGTTCATGTGACCATTTGTTCCATCCTACATGTCTCATATCGGCAGCCATGCGAGCCAGCCAATGCCCTGACTGCCGTGGACCAATCCATTGACGTTTCTACGAGTTGTTTGGGTTGCAAGACAATATGCCCATGGGATACGAGTACAACCGGTACAACATGCCATTGGATGTATCGCCTTACGATTTTTTAAATTGGCAGCACTGGGGGGAGACAATGACATGGGATGCTCCAAGAGAGATGCTCCAAGAGAGATGCACTTGGATGCGAAGACGTTAACTAGAGTTAAAGATCCGGTGACCTTTTGGGTGACATCCAACTGGGAAATAACCGTGCGTGCTAGAGGCATACGGGAGTCCAAAGGGAGTTTTTTTGCTGGAACTTGGGAGGGCATTGGAGCTGTACCAGACAAAGATTCTTCCGACTGCCTGAGGATCCGTGGGTGCCAGCGGAAAACGACCCATACAATCGCGAACCGATTGGGAGAGACCTATTTCTGAGGGAGTTGGAGGCCGCTAACATCCGTTGGGAGGATATGAATGAGACGTACTGGGTGCCTCGTCGGGATGATGGGCCATTTCTTCCAGAGTTGCGCAGAGACACCCAACAGGAGGAGGTGTTGGACAATTTCGAGATTGTCATCACAAGTGTGGAAAAGTATTGGCAGAACACATGGCGTGACCAAGTTGCCCCTATTCCAGGGGTGTTCTTACCACTTCCAAACATATCGGATTTAATTGAAAAATTGCATGCCGCCGTAGCAAGAGCGACACACCCGGCTCTGGCAAATGTAGAAGAGAGTCAGCACTCGCCTAGAACGCTACGCATGATGGCAAGGGTGGACCACACAACACTGGGTCCCTCTTTGACCACTCGAGCCCAGGCTCGAGCTCTCCGTATTGGTAGAGGCACGTACTCTACACCCGGAGCATCTTCATTAACATCTGGAGATGACGACACCGAAGTAATAAATCTAGATGAAGATGACTAGAAAGGCTAGAAACGTAGGGAGTAGGCCAAAGGTCTCAGGTTGCGAAAACTTAAATGTGCAACCCACTCTATAGTCTACGTAATTTTTGGAAATACGAGGTTCATCCTTTGAACCATTTTTGAATGACCTCATACTTGTTCGGTACCTGTTTGACGGCATTGTAGTGTGAATGCAGGGGACAGAACATTACATATGTTTACCATTACGACCTACATCACTATGACGGAGTGCCCGTCATCCCAACTGCAGAAAGGATGTATCCCTTCATGTAGGTAATTTCATGAGCGCACTGAACTTATGCTTTGCCAGGAGAAAATGGCTAAGTCATGACGGTACACATTTTCATCCATGCGATGAACGTTTTCATCACTGGTTCTTGACCTAAAAGATCGCGGGTTGAGAAAAACGAAGAGGAAGATGACGGATGGCTCGTAGCGGCTGTTGCAAGCAGTGGTGTCGGCAGGGCAGCCTGTGTTAGGAGGTTGTACCTGCGCGGTGGGATCTTGCTTGGCTTAGGAAGCGGCATTAAGACGCCTCTGCTTGGTATTCTGTGTAGAAAGAAGCGGTGCCGCCTCTCTCGTAGTGATGATCAATTCCAAGAGATAGAAGCATGTAAGGAAAGCGGCGCACCACCACTGCCGCCAGTGCCTTGAAGATGATAGTTATGGGCAGATGAGCAAGCAAGGAAAAGGCCAGCTGCTGAAAGCACAGGGAAGAGAGTCTGGGCACAATCAATGGGGGGGGAGGTAAAGCATGTGGTCAGCGCCGAATTTCAATTCGGATCCCCCCAAAGGAAGTCGTGTCGGGGGGTCAGGCCGAAAACTAGCCGACATAAAAACCTCCCCGGATGGAAAAACGGCGCCGAATTTCCATCCGAGGCCGTTCGGATGCAGTTGGCTCAGGGGAAAGGCCGCCACCTGGCCCTCACATTACAACCCCCGGACGGAAATTCGGCACCGAATATCCAACAGGGGAAGCCCGGATGAAGTCGCCTCGGGCGTAGAGGCCGGCGCGTGTTCGACAGAGAGCATCCCTTGGATGGAGATTCGGCGCCGAAATTCCATCCGGGCCCCCCCAAAGGAAGTCGTGTCGGGGGGGCATGTCGAAAATTGGCCGACATAAAAACCTCCCCAGATGGGAAAACGGCGCCGAATTTCCATCCGGGCCCCCTCAGAGGAAGTCCGGTCGGGTGGTGAGGGCCAAAACTGGACGATATAAAAACCTCCCAGGATGGAATAACGGCGCCGAATTTCCGTGTGGGGCGGTTCGGATGCAGTCGGGGAGGGGGGAGAGGCCGGCACCTGGCCGTCACATTTCAACCCCCGGACGGAAATTCGGCACCGAATATCCAACAGAGGACGCCCGGACGAAGTCGCCTCGGGCGGAGAGGCTGGCACCTGTCCGACAGAGACCATCCCCCGGATGGAAATTCGCCGCTGAATTTCCATCCGGCCCCCCCCAAAGGAAGTCCGGTCGGGTGGTGAGGCCCAAAACTGGACGATATAAAAACCTCCCAGGATGGAAAAACGGCGCCGAATTTCCGTCCGAGGCCGTTCGGATTTCCCTCTAGCGGTCAAGGATTCCATGAAAAACGTGTCTAAAAGTGGACTTCAGCCACAAAACTAACTGCCACGCTCAGAATTACCTGCAGGAAGGTAACTCGGCGCTTCGACCTACCTGACGAATGGAAATTCGGCGCCGAATTACCATCCTGATCCGCTCCGAATTACCTGCATGACGGAAATTTTGCGCGCTGCCCTACCTGCTGGATGGAAATTCGGCGCCGAATTTCCATCCATCCGCTCTCCGACCAACCTGGCGGATGGAAATCCGGCGCCGGATTTCCATCCATCCGTCTCCGAATTACCTGCGTGGCGGAAATTTCGTGCGCCGCCCTACCTGGCAGGATGGAAATCCGGCGCCGAATTTCCATCCATCCGCTCTCCGACCAACCTGGCGGATGGAAATCCGGCGCCGGATTTCCATCCCTCCATCTCCGAATTACCTGCGTGACGGAAAATTCACGCGCCGCCCTACCTGGCAGGATGGGAATCCGGCGCCGGATTTCCATCCATCCGGCTCCGAATTACCTGCGTGGCGGAAATTTTGCGCGCCGCCCTACCCTGCAGGATGGAAATCCGGCGCCGGATTGCCATCCATCCGGCTCCGAATTACCTGCGTGACGGAAATTTCGCGCGCCGCCCTACCTGGCAGGATGGAAATCCGGCGCCGGATTTCCATCCATCCGGCTCCGAATTACCTGCGTGACGGAAATTTCGCGAGCCGCCCTACCTGGCAGAATGGAAATTCGGCGTTGAATTTCCATCCCGTTGCGCTCCGAATTACCTGCATGACGGAAATTTTGCGCGCCGCCGTACCTGGCGGAAGGAAATCCGGCGCCGGATTTCCATCAATCCGCGCTCCGAATTACCTGCAGGATGGAAATCCGGCGCCGGAATTCTATTCTGCTGCGCTCCGAATTACCTCTACGTTGGAAATTCCGGGCCGAGTTGCGTCATATTTCATCCGACAGGGAGGGCTTCATCCGACATTTAATTGCGTAGTTGGGCATTAAATGTCCACCGCTGTCCGTTTTTATTCGGGCTGGCGACACATGGCTTCCTCGATACGTACCCTAAATCTGATGCTAATCTTGGATTAACTTCTATTCGAGGCATGTACCCCAAAAAACTGAGATCTTTTTCCATTTTGGCTGGGACTTATGCTGCCTGAAGGGCGTGGCTCTCCTGAGAGAGACCTCACATCCAGACCGCGGCGGAAGTTGAAAGCTTTGTACTACGGACGACGGCCAATCTCTCGCATGGCCAAACTTAAGCTCCAGCAGGAGATTCCAGTGTCTTGCTCACAACCCGCGCCAACTGAAGCCGAGTACTCTCAGGCAAGCCACTTTTGCTTTCGCTTTGTTCGCTTTCGCTTTGTTGTTTCGCTTTGTTGTTTCGCTTTGTTTTTGCATCTTCATCCTGGCATCGCTGGAAGCGTATGGCTGCATCGCAAAAACAGCAGCTGTTGCGAAGAATGATCAAGGTCTGAGTGGTTAAAAATTAAGGAAATCCATGCTAAGCTGAGAAGATGAAGTGCCTTCAAAACATTTCACCCTGTTTTCCCGTCTTATGGAATTCCTGATCATTTGTTCATCGTGTTTCATATTACCGGTTGAGTGAACCTTAGATAGTTTGCAATGCGTGTGCAAAGCCGGCAGCTCTGGAGAAGGCTGCTTGTGCATGTCATTCTTAGGCATTGGTTGGATTTGTTTTCATTGTTGTTCCATGGCACTCCATACTTCCTAAACTTGTTTTGTTTTCATTGTTGTTCCACGATTGTTGCTATGGTGGTTGCACTGCTCGCTGCGATGCTGGTTTTGGCACCGATGTTGGTTCTGACGATTTTGGGAATGACAGAGTGACGACGAGCCCGGCACGCTGGTGGTATCATCAACCGCTCCAACTCATCGCATGTTTGAATCGCCCAACTTGGGGCGAGAGGGCAAACTTCAACCTTTTGTTGGTGGATGGGAGGACCTGCAGCGAGAGTACGACAGAATAGGCATTGGGGAGGTTGGTGCAGGCGGCATGGCAGGTGAAGGGCGTGAGGGCGTGAGGACAGCAGATCCGGCAATGGAGGTTGTTGATGCACATGCAGTAGGGCCCGCCCACGCAAAGAAGAAGAAGAAAGCTAAGCACATGCAATCCCCGGCGAGAGAGCCGTCACGGGCTGCGGAGGGGGGAGTGAGCGGTGCGCGCGAGGGTGTCAGTTCGCCTCAATCAAAGGTGGTCGTCCATCCGGGCTCCCCTGCTGCTAGCCCTAGTAAGAAACAGAAAGCCCGTGAGAGGGCAAAAGAGAGGGCAAAAGAACAGGCGAGACAAAATGCTAGCCAGGAGGAAAGAGAAAAGGCCACTGAAGAGGCCAGGGGTGCCCAAATGACAGATGCCAATGTAAGCGAGGGACGCACAGAGACGGTGGATCCCTCAAAGACACCACAAAGAGGCAGTAACACACCGGTTAGACCATCGCGGGCAAGAGCAGCCCCTGCAATTACCCATACGGTGGAGAGTGGAGGAGAGGAAAGAACACCAAAAAGAGCACGGATTGTGTCAGTTCGAGGTGAAGCCGGGGAGAGGGCAGTACAGATGGGGAGAGTGCTCGAGGTGGTTTTGCCGGTGGCTGACCATGTTAAGGAGGACGACAGGGAGCTTTCTGACCAGGATGACATCCTCCCGGACATCCCCAGGCTCCAAACCCGCAGCATACAGGCTGGATTTGGCGGTCCTGGTGGGCTGCCGGAGAACCCCTCTGCAGCAGACGTCATGTCGGAGGCGGATATGAAGTTGGCCGCTGCCAAGATGTTGGAGGCAACCCACAGCAACATTGGCAGGGTGCTGGGGGGCATGGTGTACCCGGCCAAGCTTCGGATTCCCCTTTGCCGCTTGGTGTCATTGCAGGTGGTGGGACCTGCCCTCCCAGGCAATATCGACAAGCTGAAATTCTCTTTCCGGGATGGATATCGAATGGGGTCTGCCGCGTTTTACATTTCCATTGAGAACGACCACGGAGCGACCCGTGCCCACACTTCCGATGAGGTGGACAAATGGGGTCCCCATTGGCAAAGGCAAAATGAGGAGTTCGAGAGAACGATTGCTACTGATCCTCTTTTCCAGCACTTGTCCGGTAAGATGTTTTACGTGTGGGACGGCAATCATCGCCTCCTGGCATGGATGGAGCACATAGCCGAAGCCCACCCCAACGACCTCGATTGGCATTTCGCCGTGGAGTGTGTTGTGCTAAAGGTTGCGGGGCCCAAAGATCGCAGTCTTCTCAAAGCTGCAATGGCGGACATCAACTCGTAAGTTACAACGCCTCTTGCTTTTGGACCCATCCGATTGTAAGTCATTTCATTGCGAATCCTTATATTTGTTGTAAATTCCCATTTAAGAATTGTTTGATGGAAATGTGGCATTGCAGGGTGATTGAGAATGCCATTGCCACCAACTTGTCCCATATGCTCTTCCAAGTGAAGGATGTCGGGAAGCAGGGGGTGCAAGAGTTTGCCAATTCGCTCAGTGCCGACCTCCTGCGCAAGTCGGAGGCAAAGGCAGACAGAACCTGGTATAGGCTGAGCATGGACGCCATGGTGGACTACATATTTCGGGTAAAGCTCCTGACTGTTTTGTTGAGCTAATCTGTCTCTCCTCCCCCAATAGAAGAAAAAGTGTTGAGCAGGATCTCTAATCTTATGTGCGCATTCTTGACAGACGAGAATTCAGCAGGATTTGGCACATGCGCGGAGGTTCTACATGGAGTCAGAGGAGAAGAATCTAACCCTCCTGGCACTCAAATCGTATCTCAAAGTTGCGGAGGTGAGGGCCCGCATAAAGTACAAGTCGTGGATGGTAAAGTACGTGGCCATAGCTGATCCCGCCCTTGGTGCCGACTTTCTGGTGGAGGTGGGGAAGCACTACTCCCGTGCTCTGAAGCCCACGATGACATTGGAGAAGCTCCATCGTCTAGCCACATCCTGTGTGGATGGTGCAGAAAAGGTGATGCATTCTTAACCAAATTGTGGTGGCAACAACTCGTTTTTGTGGTGTTTGGCGCTTACGAATATGCTTGGTGGTTGGACAGACCCGGTGCCTCCAAATCTGGAATGGTTCCCAAAGTACAAGGGACATGTGGAGCTTCCCCAAACCGGACAAACTGTCTGACCCACATTCGACATGTGGATGAACCGCATGACATGGTGGTTTCACCGCATGACATGGTGGTTTCAGGTACTTCCCCACGCTTCGTTTGGCGCTTCTACTCTTGTAGGGGGTGGATTCATTGTATTTTTTCAGCAATGCGATCTGATGGAGAATCTCCACAGGTGACGACGAATGCGCAAGAGCAGCTGGACACACAAGCACATCAGTTCAAGATGGAGATTTCTCCTGTAGCAGAGAGCCTACGCGACTATGTGACGAGGTACTTTCTGCTCTACAAAACTGACCTATTCTTTCGGGAGATACCACATGCCCGCCGGAGCCACGAGTTCACCGACCAGCCGAACGCGGACAAAGCAGCAATGCGCCTTCTGTACAGGTACATACGCGATGCCTTCCTTTCAGTCCTTGCATTTTTCGCCGAATTTCCAGATCAGGGCTCCGAAAATGGCTAAGTCCCTAGGGTGGCTGGCCCTGAACTAGAAATTCGGCGCCATTTTTCCAGGTCAAGGCCATATGGGACTTAGCCATTTTCGGGCCGGAACTGTGAAAATGGCGCCGAATTTCCAGTCAGGGCTCCGAAAATGGCTAAGTCCCTAGGGTGGCTGGCCCTGAACTGGAAATTCGGCGCCATTTTTCCAGTTCTGGGCCCTATTGCCGTTCTGGGACTTGGCCATTTTCGGGCCGGACCTGGGAAAATGGCGCCGAATTTCCAGTCAGGGCTCCGAAAATGGCTAAGTCCTAGGGTGGCTGGCCCTGAACTGGAAATTCGGCGCCATTTTTCCAGTTCTGGGCCCTATTGCCCTTGTGGGACTTAGCCATTTTCGGGCCGGACCTGGGAAAATGGCGCCGAATTTCCAGTCAGGGCTCTGAAAATGGCTAAGTCCCTAGGGAGGCTGGCCCTGAACTGGAAATTCGGCGCCATTTTTCCAGTTCTGGGCCCTATTGCCGTTCTGGGACATAGCCATTTTCGGGCCGGACCTTGGAAAATGGCGCCGAATTTCAGGGCTCCGAAAATGGCTAAGTCCCTAGGGTGGCTGGCCCTGAACTGGAAATTCGGCGCCATTTTTCCAGTTCTAGGCCCTATTGCCGTTCTGGGACTTAGCCATCTTCGGGCCAAACTGGGAAAAATGGCGCCGAATTTCCAGTTCAGGGCTCCCAAGATGGCTAAGTCCCTAGGGTGGTAGTCACCGAAAACCGAAATTCGGCGCCATTTTTCCATTTCTAGGGCCACTCACATCCGCCCCAACCTGGGAAAATGGTGCCGAATTTGCAGTTCAGGGACCTCATTGTGTTTTTCATGAATGCAGGTACTGCAAGTTCTCCCTTTGGAGAAAGGTCATCTGTCTTTCGAGCCACCATTCTTCCTGGCATGGAGGAACCCTGGGGCTGACTCCATGTACACTGACGATATTGTGAAGGAGTGGCATCTGGAACATTTGCGTGATTGCCCTTGGTATGTGGACCTTCCGCCTGACTCGCTCGACCCATCCGAGTTTCAATTGAAGCTGGATGCTGAGGCCCGACGAAACCGGGCTCTACTGCCTTCGCTGTGCAAAAGAGGCAAAAGCGCTTGCGAACTCCAGGAAAGCGACAGAGCTTGCTCAGGCAGGAATTCAGGAGAAATTGAATGAGAAGAGTAAAGGCCAAAGGAAAAGGACAAGGAAACAAGTGAGTGCAGTAACACCCAAAAAACAAAAAACCATCGGGGCATCGGAGGAGGCGCAGGAGGGGACCCAAGAGAGTGACTCGGACGACGACTTTGTTCAAGGTCCTGCGACTGCTGTTGCTGCTACCCAGTCACCGGTCGTCCGGGTTCCCAAGTCAGTTCGGAGTGGGACTGGCTCTGCCAAGAAGTTGGCATTTGAGGGCGAGCCTACATGGCGGTATTCGGCGGTGACATTTACGCACAGGCCAAAGCTAGAACCTCCAACCATCATCCAATGCGTCAATGAGAGCTTCCTTGACGCTCTCGCTGCCAGGGCGAAGAAGGTGGCACACAGCAAGTCTCTGGCGGAGCAGAAGGGGAAAGCCAAGAAGAGGGCTGTCGGTACAGAGCCTAAAGACACCCCTGGTTTTGAAGCCATGATGGAATTCTTCACGGCTGTGAGCACGGATTGCAAGAGCACTCGGGGGGGGGGGGGTTGAGGTGGAGAGAGCTTGCGACATGATTCTCCTCGACATTCCAGATGGGGAGCTGCTGGAGGGCCTGGATGGTGTGCCCACTTGGAACAGGTTTACTGAGGACTACTGGAAAGCCGGGTTTGGGCTGGCGGGGATGCTTCTGGATGACGGTGGATGTGTGGTTGTCCTTGCCACAAGAGGGAAGACCACAGAGAATGCGGTGGCAAGGTGGACACCGAAAAGTGTCACCCCGGTCCTCCTAAGAAAATGGTTCTGCATCAATACACAGGGGTTGCGAACAGAGGGCCAAAGTGTAAGTTATCAATCTATTGCATTCACCTCATATTGTGGTGTATCTAAACAAGATCCCGGAGTTGATCCCTCTTTTGTTGGATGTGCAGACATTGGTGTTTGAGGCATATTGCTTTGTGAAGAGAGGGTCTACGTTCAATCCGCAACGACGGTCGTCTTGTTGATGCCGCTGTGGACCCTGTTACCTACGATGTCCTCTACAACTATGTGCCCCACTCCAGTATGCCGAAGGACACAAAGACAGGCAAACCGTGGCGGTACAGCCGGACCCAGAGCCCTGCTTTCATCCAAACCCTCATGGAGACGTGCTCGGATGTCCAAGGGCGGATTCTGGACCTCACATGCGGCACGGGTAAGCCTTCACGTGCTCAGTTTGTCCCCTGGCCCGATTGCAATTGCATGCCGCAAGCTATTAACCACCCGCTTTGTTCCTCAGGTGCTTCAATGTGGGCAGGGACGTTGTCCGACAGGCATGTGTTCGCCTTCGAGCCAGATACTGCCCTCCACAACTCGGAACTTGCAGCGGCTGAACGTCTGCCGAAAGAGGAGGAGGCATCCTCGGAGGATGAGGAAAAATCCGAGAAGGAGCAGGGGGAGGAACAAGTTGGGATCAAGGCCGAGGAGCCCCCGGTGTACGAGTGAGTGGTCGCATTGTAAGTTGCCTCCAGATTTCGTGAGGCACCTCCCTTTGCCCTCTTATTTCATTGAAAACCCTTTCTGCTTCTGCTGGTATTGACATTCTTGAAGTGGATTTGTTCTTACTGTAGGATGCCAAGTACGGCAGGAGGGACGTCTACACCGGAGTTCATGGGCAGGAGGAACGTGCTTTTTTTTGCCAGGGGGGATTTCATGCCTAGTCCAGAAAGGGACTACATCCTTCCTACTTATGCTGCCCGGCTTGCTTCGGTGTCCATTAGGAGGTGTTCCGAACCTAGTCGTGTACAGCAGATTTTAGACGAGGCAAGCCTCAAGAAAATGAAGATGAGGGAGGAGGCAACAGCTATTAGAGCCCGTCGGGCTCGTAGATTTGTCTTGGATTCTGCTGAGGAAAGTGGGGGAGAAGAGGCAGAAGATTCCCAGGAGGTGAGGTGGACAGTCCCCCAAGGAGAGGACGACATTTTTGAGAGGCATACTGCAACCGATGCATCACAGAGCTCGGAGGATGGGGGGGATGAGGGGGATGAGGAAGAAGGAGGGCCAAGTTCCTCGGAAGGTGTAGGAGAGTAGTTCCCATTCCTGCTATGACAGTTAGGACACACTTGTATAGACGTGGCTTGCCACCAAATTTGCAATAAAATGTTGCATTTCATTGCTATGACGAGTCCACATGACCCTATTTCCGTGCCTCCTAACCCTATTTCCGTGGACACAATTCGGCCCGCTCATGTTTTTTTTTTTTCCGCTCATGCTCATGCCGCTCATGATATAGCAGCCCCCCTCCAATATGCTTCCAATTATATAATATGTGTGCTCTCTTTGGCAATTTTATGGAGCTCATGCATCATTGGTCTTGTGGATGTCTACATGTGCTTCTTTCCAATGTTATCCGAACTGTCAATGTCATTTGGGGAGGGTCGGGGTGTTCCTATGTCGTCATGTATGCCACTGAAGTTGTGAGGTTAGTTTGTCGTCCTTGTAATTGTAATTGTCAAAATTACAGTATTAATTGCAGATTATTGTGGAATGGACGCCACAGTTGTGGGCTTATTTCCCGTTTCGGGTGTTTCATGGTAGTCTTCATGTTATTCACCAAATTATTGCCCAAGTTAATCCCACGGTCATAGGACCCTCGGGAATAGGCTCCTTATGCTTCTGCTGACGTGGCGGATGCTGACGTGGTGCCACATCAGCACCCAACTCCATGTCAGCTTGCTGACATCAGGCTCACGCCACGTCAGCAGGACTGTGTGCTCACGAAACCTCTGCAGCCGTGAGCGTACGCTCACGCGCAAGGCTCACGCCGTTGCGTCGTTATCTTCAGACTCTACCATCTCACCTCAGCCTCATGCTCTTCTTGGACTCCAAACTGTTGTCAGTGAAGATGTGAGCCTCCATTCGCATCCTTTCTTCCCTAGAGGTGATCATGTTCCAATCCAAACACAAGAAGCGAATATGCAACTGAACAAACAATGTTCCAATGATTCAGATAGCCTTGTCCAGGGCTCGATGCACCCACATTTTGCATACATGTCCACCAGGGTATGGTTCAGGATGACATTTAGTACAATTCCAGCTCTGAAGATGTCACCATGGCTCTTTCCCTTTTTCCAGAGCTGCCAGGGCAGTATTCAGAATGACATTTGGTACAATTCCAGCTTTGATGATATACCCATGCATCTCTTAGCCCTTGTCCAGGGCTCGATGCACCCACATTTCGCATACATGTCCACCAGGGTATGGTTCAGAATGACATTTGGTACAATTCCAGCTCCGAAGATGTCGCCATGGACCTCTTTCCTCTTTTCCAGAGCTGCCAGGGCAGTATTCAGAATGACATTTGGTACAATTCCAGCTTTGATGATATCCCCATGCATCTCTTTGCCCTTGTCCAGGGCTCGATGCACCCACATTTTGCATACATGTCCACCAAGGTATGGTTCAAAATGGCATTTGGTACAGTTCCTGCTCCGAAGATGTCGCCATGGACCTCTTTCCCCTTTTCCAGAGCTGCCTGCAGGGTAGTGTTCATAATGACATTTGGTACAATTCCAGCTTTGATGATATCCCCATGCATCTCTTTGCCCTTGCCCAGGGCTAGATGCACCCACATTTTGCATACATGTCCACCAGGGTATGGTTCAGAATGTCATTTGGAACAATTTCAGCTCCGAAGATGTCGCCATGGACCTCTTTCCCCTTTTCCAGAGCTGCCAACGCAGTATTCAGAATGACATTTGGTACAATTCCAGCTTTGATGATATACCCATGCATCTCTTAGCCCTTGTCTAGGGCTCGATGCACCCACATTTCGCATACATGTCCACCAGGGTATGGTTCAGAATGACATTTGGTACAATTCCAGCTCCGAAGATGTCGCCATGGACCTCTTTCCTCTTTTCCAGAGCTGCCAGGGCAGTATTCAGAATGACATTTGGTACAATTCCAGCTTTGATGATATCCCCATGCATCTCTTTGCCCTTGTCCAGGGCTCGATGCACCCACATTTTGCATACATGTCCACCAAGGTATGGTTCAAAATGGCATTTGGTACAGTTCCTGCTCCGAAGATGTCGCCATGGACCTCTTTCCCCTTTTCCAGAGCTGCCTGCAGGGTAGTGTTCATAATGACATTTGGTACAATTCCAGCTTTGATGATATCCCCATGCATCTCTTTGCCCTTGCCCAGGGCTAGATGCACCCACATTTTGCATACATGTCCACCAGGGTATGGTTCAGAATGTCATTTGGAACAATTTCAGCTCCGAAGATGTCGCCATGGACCTCTTTCCCCTTTTCCAGAGCTGCCAGGGCAGTATTCAGAATGACATTTGGTACAATTCCAGCTTTGATGATATACCCATGCATCTCTTAGCCCTTGTCCAGGGCTCGATGCACCCACATTTCGCATACATGTCCACCAGGGTATGGTTCAGAATGACATTTGGTACAATTCCAGCTCCGAAGATGTCGCCATGGACCTCTTTCCTCTTTTCCAGAGCTGCCAGGGCAGTATTCAGAATGACATTTGGTACAATTCCAGCTTTGATGATATCCCCATGCACCTCTTTGCCCTTGTCCAGGGCTCGATGCACCCACATTTTGCATACATGTCCACCAAGGTATGGTTCGGAATGGCATTTGGTACAATTCCAGCTCCGAAGATGTCGCCATGGACCTCTTTCCCCTTTTCCAGAGCTGCCAGGGCAGTGTTCATAATGACATTTGGTACTATTCCAGCTTTGATGATATCCCCATGCACCTCTTTGCCCTTGTCCAGGGCTCGATGCACCCACATTTTGTATACATGTCCACCAGGGTATGGTTCAAAATGACATTTGGTACAATTCCAGCTCTAAAGATGTCGCCATGGACCTCTTTCCCCTTTTCCAGAGCTGCCAGGGCAGTGTTCATAATGCCATTTGGTACAATTCCAGCTTTGATGATATCCCCATGCACCTCTTTGCCCTTGTGCAGGGCTGCCAGGCTTGCACAAGCACTGCAAATGCACACAAACATGATGTGGTTGGGCTTCACCCCTTCCCCCATCATTTGATCATAGGTCTCCAAAGCCTCCATCTCACGTCCCTGTTCTGCATACCGTGCAAGCATCGCACTCCACGACACCACATCTCGTTCAGCCATAGTGTCAAAAACTCCCTTTGCATCCTCAATGCATCCACATTTGGCATACATGTCCAAGTCAGGGCAATGTTCAGAATGACATCTGGTGCAATTCCAGCTTTGACCGATGTCACCATGGACCTCTTTCCCCTTTTCCAGGCTTGCACACGCATTGCAAAGACAAACAAACGTGATATGGTTGGGCTTCACCCCTTCGTACATCATTTGCTCACAGGTCTCCAAAACATTCGTACCACGCCCATGCTTGGTAATCTTACCAACATTATATTCCACGTGATCAAAGATCGTTAAGGCATTCTGTGTTGAACACTTGGTGATCATCCATGATGCTCCCCTTAACATCCATGTTGACAAGGGTGTTGAGTAGAAAAACGTTCGACGTGAATCCACTGTGGACAATGTGAGTGTGCACCTGCTTTCCAGCTTCCAGGCTTTTCATCTTGATGCACTTATGCAAGAGACACACATACATATCTACATCTGCTGAAATGCCTCCTTGTTTAAAGTCTGTAGAGCCTCTTTCGGTCTGCCTGCCTCATAAAGCATCTTCACATGCCCATAAGTGCCAGAAGAGGCATTGTGGACTCCCTCTCTTGATCCTCTTCCAGAAGCTTGGTCATGGTTGAGGTGCCTGATTTTATCAACTGTGCCGCTACGCTTCCAGCTGGCCATCTACCCATGGAGGTTTCTTGTAGCTATCCTTCCACAGGGAACCATAGGTAATTTGGAGCTTGAAATCCGACCCTCTTGGATGAATATGGACCCACACTCTATCCTGCTCCTTCAGCTATCACTACCTCTGCACAAATCATGCATACATCCTTGCCTTGCTGCCAATGCGATCATCACACTCCACGACACCACATCACGTTGAGCCGCAGTAGTCGAACACTACCTTTGCATCTTCAATGCTCCCGCATTCGGCATACATGTCCACCAGGGCGGTGTTCAGAATGACAAACCCTACAATTCCAGCTTTCACGATGTCACCATGGACCTTCCATGTCACTTCCAGGTGGGGGCAGTACATATTAAAATATGCAAGCCCCCAAGGCCAGATTTTGTTTGCCTGTTCTTGTGAAACACACGTCAACAAATGTGCCCCCAATCACGGGTGCAATCAATGCGCAGTGGTTCATGGAGTCGTTGAGTCGATTACATATTGACTTTAATGAATAAATATGTTTATTCCATTAATCGAATTCGGAATGTAAATTTCTAGTCGCATGTGGAGTAATGTATTTTCTGCTTTTTAAATTTTTGTGTATTTACATAATTAATTAAATAGCCGCGATTATTGCTACAACTCCGGAGTCATTGACCCAACTTCTATCCGCCGTCTGAAATGCCCCCGTGGGCCTTCATTGTCCGTTTCGATCTGTAGTAGTCCCGTGTACTGCCAAGTGGTTCCCGGATGCTTCTATCTCTTGGAATTGATCATCACTACGAGAGAGGCGGCACCGCTTCTTTCTACACAGAATACCAAGCAGAGGCGTCTTAATGCCGCTTCCTAAGCCAAGCAAGATCCCACCGCGCAGGTACAACCTCCTAACACAGGCTGCCCTGCCGACACCACTGCTTGCAACAGCCGCTACGAGCCATCCGTCATCTTCCTCTTCGTTTTTCTCAACCCGCGATCTTTTAGGTCAAGAACCAGTGATGAAAACGTTCATCGCATGGATGAAAATGTGTACCGTCATGACTTAGCCATTTTCTCCTGGCAAAGCATAAGTTCAGTGCGCTCATGAAATTACCTACATGAAGGGATACATCCTTTCTGCAGTTGGGATGACGGGCACTCCGTCATAGTGATGTAGGTCGTAATGGTAAACATATGTAATGTTCTGTCCCCTGCATTCACACTACATATGTAGTGTGTCTCCCTTTTTAAGTGTCAGGGTCCTCACTGACCACCTTCACTGGCTGATCACACACTGGTGGTACAAAGGGTTTCAAGTCCCTCCTACTTCTTGTCCATTCCTTGTTTGCCCCATCTCTAAGCCTGCATCTGCGTGCAGCTTCCCCTGTCCTTGTGGTGTTTCCTGCATCTTTGTACCCCAAAAAGTCATAAGGTCCCTCCCATGGAGATGTCATGGAAGATCTCTTTCCAGGCCTCAACATCATAACCTTGCTGTTTTCCATCAACTTGCAGTAGGTATGCCCAGTTTGATGCCTCCTTTCATAATCCCTTGCCTGCTGCCGCTGCCCATTCTTCACACTTTTTCGCAGCTTTGCCTTCATCTCTGTGAGAAGCTGGATTTTCTGTGCATCATAAGTGTGACCTCTGCTACAGATCCATCAGAATTTACTGGTGTTGTAAGAAAATGCAACCTGTTGTCAATTCCCAGCCTTGGAATTCTACCAGTAAGTACCTGAAAAGGTGAGAATCCAGTGGAAGCATGGACACCCATTCTGTAACCAAACAGGGCCTTATAGAGATTCTGATCCCATTCAGTGTCGTTTCCAACTCCTAGGGTGGTGATGCTCTGTTTGAGAGACTTAATGACCCTTTCCACCATACCGTTACACTGAGGCCAGTAGGGGGCGCTATGCTCCCTCTTTATACCGTATTCGTGGCATGTATCTTCAAACTCACCTCCCCACTCTGTGCCATTGTCAGTGAGCAACGTATGTGGGCAGCTATACCTGTCAATTACTTCTTCCTCAAGAAAGCGGGCAGCAAGGGCTGCTGTATGATCTGCCACTGGTGCAGCTTCTATCCATTTTGAGAAGTGATCGATTGCCACCAGAAAGTACTGATTGCCCCTGCTGGTTATAGGTAATGGTCCTGCCGTGTCAATTGCAACTCTGAAAAACAGATCTACTACTGGAATGCTGTGAAGTTTTGAGCTACCTGAGCGCAACACTCCGTTCTGTTTGGCCATCTGACATTTACCACAGCCCTTGAGAACTTTCCTGATGAGTTTTGTTCTATCATGCCAGAAATAACGTCGGCATATCTCCTCTTGAGTTCTTCTGACTCCAAAGTGGCCAGTGGCTTCATGTACTTCAGTGATTATTGCCCCTCTGTCAGTTCTTGGTGGAACTACCCTTCCATCAAAGTAGACCTCACCTTTGAGATAGGAGTACTGCCTTGCCCGCCTCTTGGCTCTTGTGCTCTCCTCTTTTGTCAGGTAGTCATTGACTTCTCCAAAACATAAGAGGTGCATGACTTCCACATCATCAAGCACATCAGGTTGCATTTCCTCCTTAACAGCTGCTGTATGCTGGTCAGAGCTGATGAGAGAGCTTTTCCCCCATCTTTCAGCCTCACGTAATAATGACATCTGAGTAGCTTTGGTGGGTGCGGTCCATGGTACCCAGTCCCCTTCATCAATCTTGTTGCAAGAAGAAATGTCTGGTTCTGAACCACTTGTTCCATCACTGTCTGAAGAACAAAACGTCTTGGTGGAACACTCACCCCCCATGTTTTCCTTGGCTGGGCATTTTGATGAGGAAGTCACCCGCGTTCTTCTTGTAGTTGGAGTGCTTGTCAAGTCTTGAAGGAATGGTGTCTCTTGCAAGCTTCCCTTTTCATTGTTCGATCTCTCTTCCACAAGTTCACAGGCTGGATGTACCTCGCTCAGCTCCTTATCACGAGCACGAGATCCTCGGGTAATCACATGGATGGTGGGACAAGAGGGCATCAGATGCCCCTTCCTTGTTGCTGATTGCAGTAGCCTCTTTCCTTCCTGCACCCTTATCCTTCCAAATACCCTCCCTTACCAGATTGACAGAGCTTGATTGATCAATACCCTTTCTTTGTTTTTTTGTAGCAAAAGTCTGTGCAGCAAAAGTCACCCTCTTTCCTTCTCCATCTGGCATTATGCCTGGTTTCAGTTCTCCCTTCAATATGCCATGATCCTTGGTCAACATTCTACCTGTGGAAGGTCTTACTATGCCCGGAACGAACTCAAATGAAAAGTCACCAAGTAAGTCTATGCCTATGTGGTGCTCTGAGTACAGCCACCAATATGGATCTAGATCTGTTTCCAAAGAAAAATGACTTCCCAACAGTATTTTCTTGAAGTGCCAAAGGCCCCATACACATGCATAGTACTCTTCTCTTTTGCAAATCATCTCCCCTTTTTCACTGCTATACCCTACTTGCCTATGAGCTTCTTCTCTCAACTCCTCCTTACCCTCCTTAAATTGAAATAACGAAGCATTGATGGCACCCCTATCCCAAGCTAGCTTAAGAAGATAGGCTCCATCCCTCTTTCTCCCTTCTCTTTTCTGACTGTACAGAGAAGTAGAGTATACCTCGATTTCCTCGGTTTCCTCAGCTGGTCCCACTGGATACCTGCTTAGTGCATCTACGTTAGCATGCCTAGCACCTGCTATGTGAACAATTTTAAACTCAAAATCTTGTAACATCATGATCCATCTACCCCTGCGTCCATATGCGTCACTTACCGTTGCCAACCACTCCAGTGGTTTGTGATCAGTCCTGATTACAAAAGGGGTTCCATACAGGTACTGCCGAAAGTGTAATACTCACCACACCAGGGCATAGCATTCACCTTCCATAGGGTGATATTTGCGTTGAGCATCAGATAGTACCTTACTGGCGTATGCAATGACCCTCTCCTTTTTATACTCCTTTTGTGACAAGACTGCCCCTACTCCTTTGATGGACCAATCAACATCCAAGACGAACGGTCTTGAGAAATCTGGTCTTGCCAGGATGGGAGCAGTTACCAACTTCACCTGTAAGGCAGAAAAGGCGTTTTGTGCCTCTGCACTCCAGATAAACTTCACATCCTTTTTGGTTAGAGTGAACAACGGTACTGCCACTCGAGCATATCCTTTGACATAGGGCCTATAGTACCCTGTCATGCCTAAGTAGCTTTTGAGAGTAGTGTGGTTTTTTGGCAAGGGAAACCTTTCAATAGCAGCTATCTTATCTGGATCAGGCCACGTTCCCTCTTCAGAGATCACATGCCCAAGGAATACCAACTGTAAGTTGGCAAAGTAACACTTGTCCGGATTGAGCCTAAGATTGGCCTTTCTAACCTTGCTCAATACTCTCTTTATATGTCCCACGTGATCTCCCCAATCCTTGCTATGGATATTGACGTCATCTACAAAAACTTTAGCGCAATCTTTGATTTCTTCCTTGAGAACCCTATTCATCGTTCTCTGAAAGGTAGCAGTGGCATTTTTTAGCCCGAATGGCATGACTAGCCATTCATACAATCCCTTCTTTGTGATCACTGTTGTTTTGCCTATGTCTCGGTCGTCCATTTTGATCTGCCAAAAACCAGATTGTAAATCCAGCGCAGAAAACCACTTGGCTTTCCCCAACTGGTTTAAAACATCCTGAATCAATGGCATAGGGTAAGAGTCCCTTCTGGTTAAACGGTTTACTGGCCTAAAATCACCACAAAACCGCTTGGATCCATCCTTTTTTGGTGGAAGGGTAATTGGACACGACCATTCTGAGCTACTCTCTCTCATCTTGCCTTGTGAGATCAAAGTCTCAATTTGTCCTTGGACCTCGTCTTCCTCCCATTCTGATAGGCGGCTGGGACGACTTCTGCAAGGGGGAAAACCTTGTGTGTCAATTGTGTGTTCCAGCTCACTGCAGTATCCCAAGTCAGCCTTGCTAAGAGCAAAGCATTCCTGGTTTGCTTTCAGCTCTTGTTCCAGCTCTATCCTATGTTCTGGGGCCAGTTCTGGGTTGATGTGCAGTCTGGATTTCAGACTTCTCCAACGACTCTCCATTTCTTCCTCTTGACTGGGTTCCCAATTTTTTTTCTCCACCTGGCTTACAAAGTTAGCCATTCTCTGTCCTTCCTCTTGTGTGACAACCTGATTCCAATCATGGAAGTCATCCTCTATTTCTAGGTTGTTGTTCCCTAGTTCACCATTCCAAGCTTTCTGGTAAGCTTCCTGTATTATGGCAGCATCCATGCTCTTATGGGTCTCTTCCTGAAGGAGTTCAGACATCCCTTGGTCCTCGAACAAGTCCTCCCCTAGGTTGACCTCGTCTATTATTTCCTCAACATCCCTCAGTGCTGTTTCTACCTCCTTACTCTCCTCAGAGCCTCCCATCTCCTCATCTTTATCAGATTTAGAGGTGTCAGAACCTGAGGATGCTTCCTCCGTGTCCTCATATTCTTCCTCTGGTTTTCTTTTCTTCTCCCACAAGCCTAGGTACTGTTCATCTGACGTCAGGGTTAAGACATTACCTGCTGACGTACTGCTTGCATATCTCATTCTACTCTCGACCCCTCTATGGTAGGCTGTTTTGGTAACTGCAGGCTCATTATAATTGATGGTGTGCAAAGGGAAGTGAGCAAAATCCTTTCCTGGCCCATAGCGTACGCGAATTGTTTCAGCTTCGGTGTCCACTACAGCGCCAAACTTTTTGAGAAAGTCTAATCCCAGCAGCATGTGATATGTATCCGTGTTCACCACCATAAAGGACAAACGATTGGTCAGTTCTCCTACTTTGACCTTGATGTCCTCAAGTCTGCCCATTGCAGTCTCAAGAGCACCTGAGGCTACTCTGTAATTTACATCCTTACTAGTAATGACAGATCCCATCAAACCAAGATCCCTGACTGTACTAGCTGATATTACAGAAAGCATGGCACCAGTGTCAATCTGGCCTAATACTTGGTAATCTCCCATTGTAATCATTACATGAAGCGCTTTAACCTTACCTGTATAAGCATACGAGATCGTGGGCTCAGCGTGTGCTGAGTACAAAGGCCTTGGTACATCCTTCACAACTTCTACACTGTGAGTTGTCTCCCTTTGTTGGACCATTGCTCTTTCCACCACTTTGACCAGCCCTTTTAATTTGTCTAGCTCTCCGGGCACAGTCATGATCAGGTCCATGGGTGACAACGATATTCTCCCTTTGTAGAAGTGGTTCAAGATTCTGGATTTCGTACCTCCTTCTATAGCATTCTTGAAATTGTTCTTTGGGTAGATTTCACTCTTGGTCTTGCTTGGCTGTTCACTGCTCTCACTATTCCTTTCTGGTGACCCTGTAGGTTCAACAATCGGACTCTGGACAGGTATGCGTGTCCTTGGAAGTCTGACTTCATTGATACTATTTTGTGACATCAGATCTGTCATCTCTGCGAGTACATCATCCTCATCATCATAGAACACATCTACAAAGTTAGTTCCCGGAGTTCCCATCATAGTTTGGTCGAGTTTTCTACCACACTCACTCTCCGTATGCCCGAGTAGCTTGCAAAAGTTGCATCTCACACCACACATTTTCGTGGAATGCCCGAACCGGTGACATTTGTCACACTTAGCTGGGGTTCTTCCTTCAGGACAATATGCAGCTATGTGACCTTCTTTGTGACAAACATTACAAAGGCGAACACGAGGTGGTGTTCTAGATCCCGAGCTTTCTCCTATGACTGGTCCCCTATCAAAGTACTTCTGTAGGGTAGTGTTCAGCTGATCAAGTCTTCTGTCCACAGGGTTAACAAACACAACTGACTCATCTGTATCATCTCCTTCCAATGGCTCTAGAGGTATTTCCCCTAACTTTCCCAGGCCCCTTTCAATCTCAATGGCTGTGTCAAGTGCTTCCTCTACATCAAGGAAGCGCCTGCCCAACATTACTCTTGCTATTTCTGGTCTCAAACCTGCTGCAAATCTACGCCTCTGTTCCAAATCAGACGCCCCACTTCTTATAAATAACCGGTTCAACCTATCGAAGTATGTTTGAACCCTTTGTCTATTCTCCTGTTTAATGGTATCCATTCTTAGCCTAATTTCTGCCAAGTCAACGATACCAAACTTGGCTGAAATTGCTGCCCTAAAGTCCACCCAGTTGTTTGGTCTAGGGTTTTGTTTACGGTACCATTCATCAGCCTTGGCTCTCAGGTTGAGCCTTGCTACCTTGAAAGTTTTGTCCTCATTCAAATCCCTGACATCTGCCTCCATCTGAATCCTCTCCAGCCAGTCATTTACATCCTCACTATTCCTACCATGATAAGGCGCATCTATGCTGGTTGGACTGGTCATCCTTCTATTCTCTAGTCAAAGTTCAAACTGTTTCAACACCTAATTCTGACTCTAATTTTCCCGCAACTCCCTTAATGTTGACCTCTATACCACTCCCACTGTCCATTTCGCAACATCTCTACTTTACCTCCCCATGTCACCTCTCGTGCCATGGTATTTATCTTCACCCACCTTCCTAACTCTCTTATCCAAAGTGCTATGGTTGTTCTTCCACCAGTATGTATTACTCTAAGACATAAATCACCATTCGCTATTCTCCAAGCACGGTTGAAGAAGTACAAACAAGGGTCTGCGTGTGCATTTGGTGTGCGTATGCTGAAGCAAATCAGCACATCTCCAATGCTTGGTTCATCAGGAATCAGTGTGTGGTCTCTTCCTGCCATCAAACCATCCAATACCAGTCAAGATCCCTAGCTAGTAGAAATCAAGATTTAACAACGTAGCTCTGATACCAAAAGAAGGGGCGTGAATCCCCTTCTGTATAATTCTAATTGTGCTCCCCTCCATTGATTGTGGAGCAAGAGGAAAGAAGCGTTCTTTCTAATCTGTCCAACTGTCGTCACTTGGCTGTGGGTTTCCCTCAGCTCCTCCGTGATCAGAGTTCAAGCAATCCTCATCCACGCCACAGAGGAAGGGAAGACATGGATGGGGAGTCAATTTGTTGTTCACTCTTGGTTCTACCTTTTACACAACATCCCCTATCAGCAGGTACAGCACCAGCTATGCTGGTGCGATGTATTCAGTGATGCAAATCAGCCCAATGGCAGCGGTAAACACGATCCTTTATGTGAAGCCCACTTGAGCAGTGACAGGTCGGAAATCCCCTTTTTGTAGTGGTGACACAGATTTAGGAGGAGGCAGCTCAGATCTTCATGGTCTGCAGGGGCACTGGTTTCTTTCAGGTTTTCTTCATCTCATCTCCCCAAATTGGCCAAACCCCCCCCCAACAGCCCTTTTGAATTGCAGCTCTCTCCTTACCCAAATCCCATTTTTCACTCTCTCTCTCTTTCTTTTCCCTTTTTGTTTGTTTCACTATCTCTGTCTATGTCCCCAGGTTCCCCACTATTTCACAGCAGCAGATCTGTCATGTAATGTGAATGCACACGCTGCTAGGCATCCAGTGCGGCCAGCCTTGAAGTCATCCTCGGTCTCTCAAGACACAACCATCCCATCCATCAGTCTCTCTCTCTTCTCTCTCTCTTGTCCCTTTTTCCAATGACCCATCGCTCAAACAGCTCTCATCTCTTTTGTCAGACTTCAACCCAAATACCCCAACATCCCTCTTTTCCCTTCAACTGTGGAACGCAGTTGTTCAGATCCTGATCCCATAGTGAAATCACCTTATCCTTTCCATGTTTTTTTTGCAACTCCAGCTAACCATCATTGATCTCTCCAAACAAACAAGCCAGATCTACATTGGTTCTAGGTTATCACTACACACGGCAGCATGGTGTCCAGGTTTATGACACTGAATCAAATGCAAGAATGAAGACAACAGTGACCATTCTGAACTCAGTGACGAACAGGCTCTCTCTTTCTCTCTCTCTCTTCAATTATTTCTCTCACTGTCATCACAACATCAGGTGCATCCATCCTTTCCACGTTCTGGTCTGAAGTCCAGAGTCTCCATTCCCATTTCAAAAACTTTTTCTTGTCACATGTCTCTACCTTTTCTCTTCTGCCAAGATGGCAGTCCTAAATCTACCAAAGCAATTTCTAAGTCCTGGCCAAAAAGAAGCCTCTGTTCATCGACTTATCTGTTTTTATCCACTAGTGAAGCGGCGGGTCTGCCTGTCAAGGTGGCACCTTGCCATCGCCCGTCAGCAGCCACTTCAACCCTTTCTCTTTGTCTTGATTCCAGACCTTATGACGCCATGATGGCTCCCCTTCTTCACTTGGACCATCCTGTGGCCTGACAACCAGATTACGCTATGCAATTCTTCCTCTCGAATTGGCCTGGTCCTATAACAAGGAGACACAAAGCAGCTAGAAGCTTAATGACAGAGAACCTGAGATACCATACAGCCAGAACTCCATCCGGGGGTTGTTCACTGTCGGACAAGTTCCGGCCTCTCTGCCCGAGGCGACTTCATACGTGCGGCCCTTGCTGGATATTCGGTGCCAAATTTTCATCCGGGGGTAGTAATGTGACGGCACGGTGTCGGCTCCTCCCCTTCAGCCGACATCATCCGGACGGCCCCCCACTTTCTGACTGCATACCGTTGGCAGTTATTGCGCAAAGACCAGGGGCCGCATTCCTGAGACAAGGTTCATTAACACTCTGAATGTGGATTTTTGAGATAGTTGGCTCCCTGGATTTGGATCAGGCTTCGTCGCTCGGACAAATCGGCACCGCATTCCTTCCCATCGCTGCATCCCCCTTCTACCAGGGAGCTTGCCCGCACGCCATCCTGGGAGTCTTGTGTGCACATCTCCCATGGCGGAAAACCTGAGCGCTACAGTGTACTGCCCTCCTCACGAGCATAGAGCTTCATTTCCGTGCAGAGGGGACATCTGCCGGGTGATGGAGAAATATCTGTGCGTTCGATACCACCTGAAACCGGGGTCGGTTTTTTTGGAGGAGGAAATGAAGGACTCAAACGGCGTTGTTGTTGAGAGTATTGTTGTGCTCCACGATGATTTCGGCGATGGCAGGGAATGGCGAGTTCCACCATCGGACAGCATCATATACAGGGCTGTTGGGGACTTCATTTGCCCGCCAAATGCACCTTCTATCCTGGCGCCTTCCACGAAACAATCCGCGAATCAGAGAGTGACTACCTCAAAGAGAGAAGTCCGCAACGAAGTAAATCCAGAGCCGAACCCATCCATAAAGACGAGCGAGAACCGGGTTGTTCACAACCTGTCCGACTCAGACGAGGTCATGGAAGTTCCGAGGTCGTCCTGGAGATCAGGCAAGTCCTCAATGGACGTCAGTGGACGAGGGAGTCATATTCCCAGCACGAGCACCGCAGTTCGATCTATTCTTGAAATTTTGCGAGGGCTTCACATGGAGGGACACCGCTCGGAGCTGGTCGGGCTGGACTACAGCAAGTTCGCAATTAAATCGGTTACATGCCTTCCCGCAGACGTCGACGGTAATATCTTCTTTGAGTTCCCTCCTTGGACGGACTACTCGAGGGCGTCCGGAATGTTGACAGATATGGATAGAAAACATGATGGTCATCATTGGTGCGTCACCAAAACCACCAGCATGAAGATGCTCGATGGTGTCAGGGTGCGCTACGTTGTTTGTGCGGGCGCGTTGCGGTGTTTCTCCCCAACTTGCTTCCATTTTAAATCCAGAGGTCACAGGAACGAGACCGATTGGACAGGCACAGCTCATCAACCATTTCGAGCTCAGGAGAAGGTTCTGAACTCCACATTTAAGTGTGCGCATTGCAAAGAACCACCACACTGCATGTCTGTTTGTAATGCCAAGCAGTTCTATGTGTTGCACCGTTTCCTTGACCTCACCCGAGCTTGCATACACGTTGGTTCCCATTGTCACAAATTGGCGAGGGGGAACTCGCGGGAGGCTGCCCACGAGGCAGAGCAGCTCGTTCAGGAGGAGGTTAAGTTGAGACCGGGTGCCAAACCCAAACAGATACAGCTCCAAGCCGCCCATAAGATGGCATTGGCCAGAATTATGTCGGAAGACGGCTCCGATAGAGTTCCTCTCGATGAGAAGGAAATGGAGGCATTGCTGGAGTCGGTGTCCCACGTATGTTCACCGAATGTCCGAAACCACATTGTCTCATGCAAACCGAAAATTGGGCGTGGCTCGGATATGCACTCCATTCTGGAGGTGAAGCGACGATGTGGATATGACTACATTCATGGAAGTAGGTTTCCAGGACAAGGGACTGAGGCAGATCGTTGTTTCGTATTCAAAATGTCCACGTGTGGACCTGGTAGCGGCGTCGAACTGGTCGACAGGATGACGAGTGGGGACTTGTCAAACAGTTGGGTCATGTTCGACCATATCAAGCGAATTACAAATCACCAGTGGGTGACAATGGCTGCACATGTCTACGACACCCACTACAGGATGCTAATGACAATTGCTATTTGTGAGATGAAACGAGATGACACACAATTGGAGATGCTTCTTTGGCAGGGAATAAACGAACAGATGGCCAAGGCGGGATTGCCCCCTCCCAATTTCCGTGGTTTCATGGCGGACAACGCACAAGCAAATTGGGCTGCCATCCAAAGGGTGTACGGGCAAGACCCCAATGTTCCCATGGAAGACAAGGAGAGATCTTGTGGGTTCCATTTTCAGCAGAGCCTTTCGCAGTACACAACCAGGCTCGTGGCGCCAGATTTCAGAGAGGAGCACCGTTCCATGTGTCTTGCGTGGAAGCGCGCTCCCACCTTGGATGATGCAGAGACACAGTTTGCATGTATACGGGCTTGGTGGACATCGTCAGGTGCTGTAAGGAAATCAGACGAGGGAGCAATGGTCAGTTGTCACATCTGTTTGAAGGTAAAGAGTTAAAAGTAGCACTGCCATTATGCTTCCTAGGATGGTGTCCTTAGCCCCATTCAATCCCCTCCAACCTTTGTGGTTGGCATGGTGACATTATCGTTTCCTCCAGTTCGGCGACTATATGCGGGAGGTGAGTTGCACGAATTCGCGTCCCGTTGAATATTATTCTTGGCATTATTTGTAACTTGCTTGTAACCTCAACATGTGCTTGTGCAGGAAATGTGTCTCGACTCCGACACCGACATGCCCACGACAAACATGGCCGAATCAGTGCATTCTTCCTGGCGTGCCTCCTCTGCGGCGCATCTAGTGGACATCCTCACTGCCACAACGGAGGACATTGTGAGGTCAATTATGCAGCAATGCAGGTACAACGAGTTCTTGAAAGGGAAACAATGGGGCTTGGGGCCGGACAGGCAAGAAATGCCGATGCGGACTGCCTCCAGATCGAAGAATCCTCGGAAGTGGGCGGCGACCTTGCGAGAGGGCCTTCGGGACACGCCATTGCTTCGAAGAGGCCAACATTTGGAAGGAGATGTTCATACCCGTCCAGTGAGACGAAGACTTGACGAGGCACCTGGCGGGGAAGAGGATTCATGGCGAGCTGACAAGAATATTCGCACGCTCCCTCGTGGTCCCGTGATGTTGCCCGAGGAGGTCTCGTCGAGCACCGCAAGTCCTGCACGTTCAAGATCGCCATCTCCTTTGAGCACAGGGCACGTGCCTGAGGAATATAACGAGCCATCTGTAGTAACACAGTACAACATACCCATTGTGGAGACAAGAGTGTCGGAGTCACAGTGGAGAATTGCAAGGACTTTGCCGGCATTTCGAGGGAAGTGCTGCGCCATTCGGGTGGATACGAGAGCATGCTATGGTGAGATGATTCGGAGGAACCCACACGGTGCTGTACCTGCACCTTGTTTCAGCGGCATATTTTTGACTCCCACATTTGCTCACGCCACAACGCAGACGTTTTGGTTATGTAGGCACGACATAATGACCTATGTATTTGGCAAGCCCAAATACGGGATTCAGGGAATGCCGGAGCCTCCGGGCGTCTGGTCTGTTGCACCGGGTTGCAGCCTCTCTCAGAATGAGGCGGATGCTCTATCTGCAGCAGGATTTCGAATGGTGCAACGCACAGACATCCCGGCCCACGCATTTCCAGTTCCTCAGACCCAGCCATTGCAGACTGCTCGGTCCAGTAGAGACGGATTGGACAATTCTGCACATCCCACAATGCGATTTGGAAGAGTGAAGAGACGACACCCTCCCAACAAATTGAATGAGACTCGGATTGCCAATGCTCTTGGGATGGCTTGCACTATTCAGAGCTCCGTGGACGTACCTCCACCCGGCCTTGGGTGTGTTTATCGGATGGCAACGGCCGGCTCGGCTGTACGCGACGATGTATACACAATTACGATTGGAGTGGAGCCAACTTGCAATTGTACGGACTTCTCGTTGATGGAAGCAAAGAAGGGTTCAAAGTATTATCCGTGCAAGCATCTGTATTACATTTACCTGAAGAGGTTGAGGATGAACGTGACTATTGATGACTTTATTCATGCACCGGCGTTGAGCGTGAATGAGCTGCACAAACTCCTCCTTAGGGATTCCAGAAATCATTGATGGGGCAAAGGGAATCCTCCATATGGATATTTTCAATTGCATTTTCATGTATCAGATTTTTTTTTGCAATGTAATGAAATGCACCCCAAAACTCCTGGAATGAGGCAATATTCCATTCAAACTGAGATCCAACAGAAGCAGTTGTGGGGCCATTTCTGGAAAAATGGTGCCGAATTTCCCTATTTTGGGCCGAAAACTGGCTAAGTCCGAACATGCTCGGGAACGATGTCTGGAAAAATGGCGCCGAATTTCCAGTTACATGGCCCAGAACTGCCCAACATCTGTGCAATCCCCGGCACCATGTACCGAAATTCGGCGCCACATTTCCAAATTTTGGGCTTACACACCTATCATGAGGGGACCTATAGCCGAGGAATTCGGCACCATTTTTCGCCAGAGAGACCTATAACCGCGAAATACGTCGCAATTCTTTCCGGTTACGGACCCTATTACCGCAAAATTCGGCGCCATTTTTGCACATGTCGCTGGGAATTGGCATGAGCGGAAGACGAAATATCATGAGCACAACTCTCAAAACTACAATTTCCCCTTCAAGGTGCCGAATAATATATTTGTTTTTTCTGATACATTCCATTAAATTAATGTTTTATAATGTTTTTTATTTTCGAAATTTGTACTTTTGCTCATGAAAACCGATTGTCTTGCTACTCCGCTCATGCCGCTCATGCTCATGAAATAGCTAACCTCTAATGGAGGGAGAAGGTTTGTCATATCATTCCACAACCTCACGAATGTTGCTATTGAATTGAAATGTTTTATAGTGACAATGTTCCAACTACACATTACACATCATGGTTGCACCTTTTGCATACTCAAAGTCCAAACCAACCTGAATTCAGATTTCCAATACCGGATTGCACATTCACCACATTCCAGAAATAGCAAGTCATCTACCTATGTGTTTGTATCCCGTTGCAAGAGAGTATTGATCTCGTTGAAACTCATTGTCGCCTGGTGAATGAAGTTGGCACATTTGGGATCACAAACCATCCTCTTCACGAAGATAAAATACAAATGTTTGCAGGGTACGAATTTACCTCTCTTGCCCAAACTGGTTGATAACATCCCAACAAAATCAGGACAGGTGCAATTGGGGAAATTGGAAACAGTGATGTCGTACGCCCTATCGTGAACAACAGATGTCGAGGTGATCATTGTGTACACCCGACCATACCCAAGATCGGGCACTTCCGTCGTGCTGGAAACACAAGCTTGGAGCATTCTAGCGGACTCCACCTTGCCAAAGTGTTCTGCAGTCGGAGAGAAATGCCGAACAAGCTTTCCATTTCGTTTTGTTGGCCACAAATGAGCATCTAGCGGAGGGACCCTTGTACTCCCAGAACTGGAAGTAGATGCACGCACACGAGGTCGTCTTGCAAGGGAAAACCCTGCCTCTTCCAGCATTGCAATCTCTTGATTTGTGAGATTTGTTCCCAACTTCACGGGCCAAACAGCTGGTGGAGTTGGCTTCATCACCACGGAAGGTCGCACAGTTCTATGCACACATCTCCCACAATCGTCTGCACTGAACCAGAACTTGTGGTTCTTGGCTTCTGGCTGCCCATACAGGCGCATCAAACCAGTGAAAGTTGGAGCTGGAGTGTGGGCACCACCTCTGGATATGGAAGAAATGCATTTCTCAGAATTGGTTACCCTGATCTCCATACATTTGACACGAGACCCTGCAGTTGCAACACCACCCAAGCAAATGCAGATCTGCACCACGGAACGATATGGAAAATGCATGCAATACTAAAGACGTACCGTTGTCATGGATGTTCCCCACTGTCTGTACCGGAAGTGCCAAAACGCTAACCAATCTTCAATGCTCTCATACTCTCAAGTGATGTTGCTCCTGAAGAGAACCACTAGGCACGAATTGTCTGGAACAATGTATTCGCCTCCGCCATTGATTTTGCATCTTTGTACTCTTTGCACAACTTACGATGTTGTATCTGCATCTTAAGTTTGATATTCGCTTTCGTATGTTTCTCCAGAGATTGGGTCCAATGGAACAGACATGTATGCTCTCTTCCCTCTATTGGCACCTTTGGGTCCCCCGATCCGAAGATAATCCGTACAGCATTGAAATTCGTCTGTGCACTATCTGCCATGAAACCAGCAAAATTCGGAGCAGGGACACCATGACACCCCATAACACAAATCAGGGATTTCCACATTAGTTGCTGGGATTCAGAATCCTCCGATTGCATGTCACAAACTGCAATTGTCATAACTCGCTGGTATACAGGATCATACACATGACAAGCCATAGTCGTCCAATCATTCACCCGTTTGACGTGATCAAACATAAGAAAATATTTCTCTAGGTCGCCACTCTTCTGTATCCGCCTGACGAGGCTCACCCCGCTGCCCTCCCCAGTTGTGGACATTTTGAAAAAATATACTTTTGTCGCTCCTTGCCCTGGAAACACATTGTCTTGTATGTAGTCGTACTTGCTCATTCATTTCAATTCCAGAATGTTGTCAATGTAGCCTCTATTTCCAGAGCGCATTCTCAATGCATTCACCTGATGGCGAATGTTGGGTGAACTCAATGTGAAGAAATGATCCATGACAATGTCCAATGCTGGTCCATCAAGTTTACTTCCCACAGAATCCACTGCATTGAAAATATGGCTGTCCAAGAAGCTCTTGCTTGCGGCAAGAGCAATTGCAGATGTGGTTGCGGATGGGTTGCTAGATGGTTATGAAAATGAAATGCACACAAGCTCGAGTCATAGTTTTCAAACGGTGCACCATGTAGTACAATCTTCCACCACACACCGCCAGACATGATGGGACAAGCTTGCAAAATTTGCAAACGGAAGTGTCTGTCTATGAAGGAGCCGCCCCCGGCTTAAATGGATTTTCAGCGATACCCTCCCACTCGCTCTGGTTGTGAACCCCCGATTGAAGAAAGTGTCTGCAATTGAAATTTTCGCACTTGAGGTGCCCATTGCAAACTGTTCTCTTGAGATGAGTTTGTCATGATTTTGAATATTCGACGTTTTTGTCCTACACCATGGGTGTCCATCGTGTCTCTTGTCCATACCATGCATCAGGCTTGAAATACCTCCAATATGATGAGGAGGAGGGAGCTCAAAAAGGATATCCCCATCAAACGTCTCTGGAAGATATTTCACAGGCACAATATTGAAAGTGTCCCAACAAATTCCCCGCGACTCACTTTTGAAACCGGGCATCCCCCCCATTGCCCGTAGTTTTGGAATGACACTGGAGATCTCCTGAACATCGTCTTGCACAACTACATGAGGATGCACGTCAATAGTGATTTCAGTGATGTCTTCATCTGATGAATCCGAAAGCTCAACGATGGGCGTGGAGGTTGTTTCCTCTTTTTTCACTACAACATCCCTTTTGTCTTGAATCATAGAAGCAGCCGTCCCTGGAGTAACATATGATCCAAGGGACTTTCGTCGAGGCTCCCCAAGGACCCTGTATCTCCCAGGCCGGACTCTCCACTGTCTGACAAGAGCTGTCTCATCACGGTTTTGGAAGGAGTACTTCAACAACTTCCCGTCCAAACCGTAAACCTGTCTCTCTAAGAAAATTGTCCCATTTTGTAGCTCAAACCGGGTCGCTAGGACATGTTCGAGAACAACTGCGAACCCATCGGCACTGGTTTCTCGTCAGAGAAGAACTCCGTTTCAGATGAAGCTATCTTACCTCCTCTCGTAGGATGATCCTTTCCTTTTGCGGCTCTTCAGTGAAATCTGTTGAGTCAGGTCTCCAAAACACTGGAGAAGCATGCGCAGAGGAAATCGCGGAGGAAGTACACATGATTGTGCACATTCTGTTATTTCTTGCCTCTGGCAAGCTCTTCCTGACAGCCCGCCGTCCCATTTAATTTCTTTTCTTGTGGGCCCTGTAGACGGAGTTGCCTTACGAGCAATTTTGACAGGTGTTACACCTTTATTGAGATCGTCCTCAAGTAACAACAAAAACCCGCCGACTTCTCAGAAGCGCGCCAAAGGATCTGAGGGTGGGATAGCAACTAAATTAAATGCATCTGAATAACAGTATGATTGATCATGCTCACTTGGAAAGTCCACACTTTGAAAATGAAAATGGGAGAGGCGCACAATGATGAATGTGGATGATATCCAGAAATTTGTCAACAATTACTCGTTTACTTACATTGGTATGAGTTTGTGCGCCAGATGGCCCCATATTTTCAACATAGGCATATTCCAGATAATTCTCTAGGAGCAGTCATACCAACTAATTTTTTATTTCTAATGTACTGAAGTTGTTATATTCAATTAATGAAACCCTTTAAAAAAAAACGACACGTGGTTCATTTAGGGTGACACACGTCAAGCTTCGAAAACTACATTGCAGACGAACAGCTGTCCAGTAATGGCTGGCAGGTGCACTAACGAGGGAATGACATTTGCTTAACGGTCACACGAGAGGGAATCCGATGCTTCTAGAGATAATCCCTAACGCACGCAACTCCGCAAGAAATCGAGAGTCACTTTGTCTTTCTTGTTTCCGCACTTAGAGGGAGAGAGGTAGTCAAGCTGGAGAGGGTTCCTTCTACGATACGGAAGAGAATGAAGTCACTGTATTTTACTTCCCTTAGAGAGAGACTCAGAGTAAGAGAGCAAATGACGAGGCGTCGTTTGATGGAGAACACAAGGCCATGGCAGCAGGTGAACGCAGAGACTGCAACACATGAGCAGACTGAGAATGATAGTGAGGCTGCAGCTGTCATACAACCAGAGGGAACAGTGAGCGTTGGCAACTAGACTGTGGAAGCAGAGATGATTCGCAACGAAACTGAAGGAGGTGGAAGTCCTAGGAACGGAGAACCGGGAGACGGTCTGCAAACCCTAGACCAGTCAGGTCCCACAGACGTGAAAGGGAAGAGGAAAGCTGCTGAGGGGGATCCTAACTCAAAACCAAAGAAGGCGACAGTAAGTTTTCTCCACCCTTCTTTTTCTTGTTTACAGATGTACGAACTAGGAGAGTGCAATCTCCTAGAAAGTGATGGTCGGTACCGACCATCACTATGAAGTCATATTGATTTGCTTTGCATTCCTCTGTTTCAAGTTTTCCAGACTAGTTGTTTGTGATTGGCGGTACCGTCAATCACTGTTCTTGAGACCTTACTGTATCTTCATGTGTAAAAACATTTGCATTGCACATTCCTATGAGACAAGAAATAGTGATGTTCTGTAACGACCATCACCATAGAGTCATACTGATTTTCTTTCCAGCACTCTGTTTCTTGTTTTCTGCAGCAGGTAGAAGTGATTGTCGGTAACGCCATTCGCTTTCCTTTCAAAACTTAGATTTCTTGCATTTCAGACAATCTGCATTCCACTCTCTTTCTGATACAAAAGAAAGTGAGTGTCGGTGCCGACAATCACTATGATCCAATATTGATTTGCAAAAAACCCAACCTTATCAATTTTTCTAGTGTAGTGTTCTTTGATTGTCGTTAACGCCATTCGCTGCTCTTTGAGACCTTCCTATACCTGCATGCGTAGTAAGAGAGTGATGGTCGGTACCAGTCATATTGATTTGCTTTGCATTTTTTTCTGTTTCAGGTTTTCGAGACTAGTTGTTTGTGATTGGCGGTACCGCCAATCACTTTTCTTGAGACCATATTGTACCTTCATGTGTAAAAACAGTTGCAATGTACATTCCTATGAGACAAGAAATAGTGATGGTCTGTAACGACCATCACCATAGAGTCATACTGATTTTTTTTCCAACACTCTATTTCTTGTTTTCTGCAGCAGATAGAAGTGATTGTCGGTAACGCCAATCGCTTTCCTTTCAAAAGTTAGATTTCTTCCATTTCATACAATCTGCATTCCACTCACTTTCTGATACAAACTAAAGTGAGTGTCGGTGCCGCCAATCACTATGAGAAATATTGATTTGCACCAAACCCATCTTAAATCAGTATCTAGTGTAGTGTTTTCTGATTGTCGTTAATGTCATTCGCTGCTCCTTGAGACCTTCCTGTACCTGCATGCGTAGAAAGAGAGTGATGGTCGGTACCGTCACTATGCAGTCATAGTGATTTGGTTTGCATTCGTCTGTATCAGGTTTGCTAGTGTACATGGTTGTGATTGTCGGTACCGCCAATCACTGTGATTTGAGACAAGACAGACTGATGGTCGGTACCGACCAACACTATGCAGACATAGTGATTTGGTTTGCCATATTCTGTTATTGTTTGCTACAGATACAATTTGTGATTGTCGGTACCGCCAATCGCTGTTCCTTGAGAACTTAGAATACTTTCAGTTGTAAAGAAGTTGCATTCAACATTTTTAATCACTTTGAAGTCATTGTGATGTCATTGTTTTTGCCTGTGTACTGTGATTGTTGGTGCCGACCATCACTATTTGCACATATTTGAGTGTCTGATTGGCATGGCCTCGTGCAGAAAACTGTGAAGATCAAGCTGACAGGAACAGAGGCAAAAGGTTCTGGAGATGGGGACGACTCTGCGAAGTATTCGGAGAATAGCGATGAAACAGATGAACCTGAAGTGCGACAAGGTGAAAGAACTCATGTCATTCCAGAAGGTAAACTCCCAGGAGGTTATTAGGGACATGCTCGTCTCTGGAGGACGTCTTGACATCCCTCTATGTCGGATGATATCTATGTCTGTTGTGCGTCCTCCACTTTCCCATGACATTACAAAATTGGAAACTAATTTCGTGCATGGATACAGACCTGGTGCACAAGTTTTTTACGTGTCACTGACGGATACAAATGGGAAAAGCACATTAGTGTCTCCTGAGATCACTGACGATGAGTGCTGGAAAGATGTTAATGAGGAGTTCGAGCTGGGCCTGATGATGGGAAATAACACCGAGCAATTTTGCAACCACATGTTCTATGTCTGGGACGGCAACCACCGTTTGCTGGCATGGATGGGATACATTCAGAAACATCATTCAAAAGACAAAGACAAGCATGTTGCTGTGGAGGCAATGGTTCTTGATCTTGGAAATGACATCGCGAGGCTTCTTACAGCTAAGTCATCCTATAGATTCCATTGCCTCTTCAATGTCTTGTTCATCCCAATAAAAATCGATGTTTACAAATGCATTGTTTTTACTCTTTTTGCAGATCGATAGAGAAATCGCATGTGACAACAAGCTTGGTCCACACACTTTTCCAAATTCAGAGAATTGGTTTTATGAAGCTGGATGATTTTCGCACAGTACTCCATCCTGATATTATCAAGAAGTGCGTAACAGGAAGAGCTGCAGGCACTTGGTATTCTTTGACTCGAGAGGCGTTTCTGGAGTACATGTATGCGGTAAGGCCGAACCTGTACTCACTTGTCTTTTTCAATACATGTTTGTAATTCGTTTTTACTTATCCCTACTTGATATATGCAGCAAGAACTGGCAGAGGCCGCTGAGAAGGGGAAATCCGAATACTACCGCACAACAACATAAGATTTTAGGACATTAAAGGGTATGGAGGCACCAATAAAGAAGGAGTATAAAATCCGGAGAACTAAACTGATGTCCGCCTTCTCGAAGCAGCTTAGAATAGTAGATCCCGGCCTTGGGGAGGAGTTCCTTCAGCAGATCAAATCTCACTATAACAAACATGTGCACCCGGAGATGCAGCAAGAGAAATTGCACCGGCTGGCCATCTCACAGGAAAGAAAGTGAAATTCCCGCCAGATTAAGGAAAGAGATCATGTTATCCCAAGTAGGCGAAGGCACCCCAGTGTATGTATCCTTTCTTCCGACTCTCTATCATCGCCAGCCATCCCTCATTGACAATCTTAATCTCCCCTGCCAAATCAGCATGGGAAGGGTGTGGCCTAGCATCGAACACGCACTGAATTGTGTGGGTATACCTTCCGGCGGTGAAGTCCTTCTCACTCTCATTCTCATTCTCCTTCTCCTTATCCTTCTCCTTCGACTTGTCTTTGTCCTTTGTCTTCGCTGGTAACTTGGCTATGCCATCAGAACCCTTGTCTTTGGTCTTGCGCCCCCCCTTCTTGCCCTTCTGGGTTGTTTCCTGCGCGTCAGGCTCCTTGGCAGCCAATGCTGCTATGTTTCTTTGATACTCCTCGTTGTTTAGAGGTGCCAGCATCTCAGCATGATTGTTCAAATATTTCACTTGCTACTCTTGAAAAGTCGTGTGCTCAGGAGGGCAGTCCAGGTACCAACCACAGCCCCTGAAGTGTGCAGGACTCCAGTCCTTCAATATCCCTGCAGTGTACATGGTTGGATCGTTGCCAGGGTCCGACCACATGTCAAGTTAATCTAGGATACTGTTGAGGTGATTTCCATCCATAAGCAGATATTTTGTGCACTTGCAAACCATGAGACAAAAGCCAACGGACCAAAGCGTGAAGTGAGAAAGAAGTCTTTTCTAAGTGCCGGTGGCGAATATAACATTCCTGAAAGAAAGCACGTTTCAAACCAGTACACAAGATCCTGACAGCAGTACTACAGAATGAAATGAACGACCAAGAAAATGAAGTTATAATTTACAAACCACTTGCTTCCCTGTGTATTCTACAGGGAAATATCCCTACCCTATTGGAAAGCAATCTCTCTCTGTAGAAGCCCACAGCACTCAAAGTGAATGTCGACACCGACATTCAAAAAATTCCTGCGAGTAACACTGCCTAAAAGGACAATGTTCCCTACAAAACGTACAAGAAATCTCTCTCCATAGAAGCTCACAACAGCTCTGGATGTGATGGTCGGCACCGACATTCACAAAATTTCTTTCAAGAACACTGCCAACACACCCTAAGTTCCCTAATCCAATGAAATCTCTATCTGTAGAAGCTCACAGCCATGGAAGTGATTGTCCGCACCGCCATTCACTTCCTATCAGTGAAGAACACTGCTAACAAAGCCTAAGGATTTCTCACAAGAGGCAAACAGTTTCCAGTTTGACATTGCACCTGTACACAACTTGCATCATGGCCCACTCCCCCCCAACCTGACTGTCAAAGTCGTTGGACCGCAAAATGTTACCATCCTTCAAAAACTCCCGAAAAAAATAGTATCGCCAAGTGAGACCTCTCCACTTCCTGATGTATGCCTCCAATGTCATTTGAGGTGGGGAAACAATGGAAATATTCAAGTCCTTCAAATTATGCTCGAGCACAAGGATGGCGCGCTTCTCCAGCTGCAAAGGGTACATCTGTCAGATTTGCAAATAAGGAAGTCATTAGATTCATGAAGTCACGAAAGATGGAACTTCATTGAATACACACCTGACTCCAAAATGTGGCCTTGTGAAGCCAATTGTCAAACACAGTGTCACTGATTCCCTCCACCTTTGTACCAGCTGGATTGTGCTCTTAGGAAACTGATTCAAGTCCTTCACTGTCTGATCGGATGAGTTCCAAATCTCCAGCCATCTTATTTTCGTTTGGGGGTCAACCATTTGTAAGTGACATTGGCAGTATTGATCTTTATTTCCTTTCAAACATTCTTCTCTTCGTTCTCAAAGTGAACATGTCTGTCACAGGTGAGCACTAGTCCCTCCTTCGTGTGCGGTGTGCAGACAACATTTGCTGCTGACATGGTCATTCTTGACATCCCGGACGGCCAGGCTATTCCAGAAGTTCTTCCGAAGGGCAAGACACCAAGCTGGAACAAATCGATGACAACAACTGGAGTTGGGTGTTCGGGTTCTGCAATAATTTCCTTTCTGATGCAGGGACACTTCTGCTCTTTCAGTCATGTGACAAGGATAGTCGTCGGGCATTGACATCATACCTGAAGTCCTCTGGGTTTGAAGTTCTGCACACATGGAATTGTGTGAACATCCTCTACCTTGTGAAAGGGGGTTGTCCTGGTCAGCTGGTATGACGCCTCCCTCTTGCTTGTGCTTTCATGCTATGTTTCAGTGATATCTGCAACGTAACTATTGAAGAATCTGTGATGATCGGCACCGATCATCACAAATACGTGACAATCAGTTTGTTGTATGCCTATGTTTTGTTCTTCAATCTATAAACTTCCACTATTGTTTGTGTTTGGCACCCTAACCTTCAGTCTTTCCTAGACGAGGATGTTCGAGGCGATCTGCCTGCGGAGGACTCGCACATCAAAGACACCATCCTCCGTCCGCAGCTTTGAGATTTCTGACCAAGGGTGTTTCATCAACCCCCCTTATGAGCCGCATGTCGATGACATTTTGTACAACTTCATGCAGTCCAGTCAGACTCTCAAGAGACCAGATGGCACTCCCTAAAGGGGTGCAAAGGAGAAAGCCCCAGCGTTCATGCAGACTCTGCTGGAGTCAGATCTAGAAGATAAGCAGGTCGACAACGACTTTTCATGTGAGTAAGTCTGCCATTGACTTCTCATTCATTTTTGGGGTTCAATCGAATACCCAGACTTCATCTTATAAGTAGTTTCATTTTTCTTCTTGTGGCATGCATGAGAGGCAGCTATTGGTCTTCAGCAATGAAGAAAATTAGTGACAAGACTGCATACGACAGCCCCCTCCACAGTTTTGTGCTTCCTGTGTATGCCGAAGCAATGGCACTTCGCATGTCTGAGGCTCCATCCCTTGACCCTTTGTTGTCTGATAGCTGCCGTAGACATCGAAATTCAGGAGTTATGAAATTCTTGGACTTGGATGCAGAGGAGGCAGGGATAGATTGTAGTGACTCGGAGTCATATTGACATTCGCAGTTTTCATGGACTTTTTCGAACTCATAATGCAAGTTTTAATTGATTGGATTGCATCCGACTTGTTCCGGCGGAATGGAAAATGTAACAGATTCTCCACTTGTACTGAAGGAGCATTCAAATTCATGAATACATGTTGAACCTTTCTATCAACCCCACACACTCATCACATTTTCAACCACAACACATTCATACATTACAAAATCATCCACTTAACATTCATCCATCCTTCGCATTGTTCGTACTCATCCATCCAAATTTCATCCAACATTCGTTCATCCATCCTACCTTCATCTGACGCTTTCAGTGGGGAGTGACCACATTCTGTTAATTTGCAGTCGTGCGTGTTCCTACGGTGAAGGGTGCTATTCCGCGGAAATACACTTTGTTTCTTCCTCGGCGCGATGGGAGCCTGGTGACCTGGTGTGCGTGAGTGGTGACGTGGCGAATCAGTTGGTGATGTGGCGTGAGCTTGGCTGCGCTCACGCCACCAGGCTCACGCCGAGGCATTCCCCGTCTGAAGACCAGACTTACATTCAACGAGCAGATGACATCGGAGCAAAGGGCAGGGCTTGAGAAGTTACTCCAGAGAAAGCAGCACTACTTTGCCCGATCTAAGGTTGACCTGGGGTTCTGCTCCGTTGTAGAACATGTCATCGATATGCAGGGCTTTCCTCCTTGCAAAAGTTATCCCAACAGACTTTCAGAGTGGGAAGAGAATGAGGTGCAGCAGCAAATAGAATCATTGATTGCTTTGGGTAAGATGCGTGAGAGTAAATCTGAATTTTCATGTCCTGTCACCATGCCTCCAAAGAAGGATGGCTCAAGGCGATTTTGTGGGGACTATAGGCCTGTCCACAGTCTAACCAGGTGAGATTCTTACCCAATGCCTTTAATTCAAGATGTGTTGAACCAATTAGGCAAGGCTGAGTGGTTCTCAGCTTTGGATCTACATAGTGGTTTCTGGCAGATAAAGATGGATCCTAGGGATGCCAAGAAAACCGCCATAATCACCAAGAGAGGTTTGTATGAATGGTTGGTGATGCCTTTTGGTTTGAAGAATGCCACTACTACTTTTCAGAGAGCTATGAACACCATTCTAGCTACTGAGATCAAGGAGTGTGCAAAATTGTTTGTTGATAAAGTCAATGTTCACAGTGAGTCTTGGGAATTGCATCTTCAGCAGAGAGATGACTCCGGCCAAGGCCGGCGTAACTAAGAGCCACTTCGCCTTGCGGCTACTGCACCCTTTTGGGGGTGGGCCCTATAAATGCTAGTGGGTGCCCGGAGGGCATCCCACGGTCCAGGGACGGGTGAATTTTATAGGGAACCCCAGGGGGTACCCCTGGGGTATATGTGGGTATCAAGAGGCTGGGGAAGTATGTGATTCGAACAGCCTTTTGTTAGTGATAATAGCAGTGAGGGAACGAAACGCAGTCAGGTGGATAGCTTTGCAACATTTGTGTATAGGGGAGAGGGGGATTTTGAAGTTGTTGTGGAAGGCAGAAATACTAGCGGTGTGGATGCCACCTCTAGTACCAGTGGAGATGACTGTGAGGGGGCCGGTGGTCAACCCCGGCGGCGGATGGCTGAGATGAGCGGTGCGTATTTTTGGCGTTTTTCTAATGTGGAGGGGGCAGGGTAGCGGTCATTACAGTATGTAAATTCGATGAAGTGTATGATAAGTTCAGGGGATGGGGTGTCATGTGGTGGGGCATTTTATGGGCAGCCCTTGTACAAGGAGTATGTCAGGGCAGAGTCTAGCGGGACATGAGCAAGGCGAGCAGGTCCTGCACGAACATGGTAGGAGCTAGGGGGGTACAGTATGGTCCGGGGGCCCCCCTGCCGTCAAGGCAAAGAGCCGCGACACCGGGAGCCATCTCCTTTCCTGCCCAAATAATATTCCATAGTTAGCACCAACAATGTAGGTGGTGTGAACAAGTAGGTTGATTTATCGAGGGACGTGGTCATATGACATTCCTTCTTGTATCAAATGCCCAATAAATCAATGCATTAGAAAATATTTTCTGAACAAGTGGGATGAAGACATGTGCATTTGGTACACCTATATGCGTATTATTTGCCCATTATGCCCATTAAATCAACCCTCACTAAATCATCTACAACCATTAGTGGTTGTTCATTAGCACTAATGGTTGGTTTTGTTTTTTTGTTGTTTTTAAAAATAAAATAAAGGGAAACACCTTGGAGCGACAGCTCACAAATCAGGGCCCTTAACCCTTAAGTTCCCAAGCGACCTGAATCGGGTCACTTTGAATTTGCAGGGGTCGACCTAATTTTTGCAGATCTAATCTGATGGGGCCCACTCCTGAACCTTTAATGACAAGGGATTTGTCTCGAGTATGATGCAAAAAACAAAATTAAAAAAAAACAAAAGCTGCGACTTACAAAAAATATCTTAGATCTTTAATTTACATTTTGGGGCCTGAAATGGGCTGTTGACCGCTGACGTGGCAGGTAAACAAGCCCAAAACAGATTGCACTCCAAAGGCCATTTTAGGCAGAAAATTAGCAATTTTGGAAAAAACACTTCACCTTGTGGTGTGTGAGCATTACATACACACATCCACCGTTAGCTTTTAAAAAAATTGTAGAAAAAAAAGTACTTCATTTGGAGGCACATTTTCTGTTGTCAATTTTGAGATTTCAACCCCCATGTAATTGCATGAATAGCAAGCATAGGTGAAAAAATCATTTGGACCTGCAATTTAGTGGGGTCATGGCCACTCCACTATTGATTTGGAAATGGTGGGTCTTGGGGCAAGCAAAATTGGATAAAGCTAGGTTTTGATTTGGTCAAACCAATTTCTTTCTCACTTTTTCTTTGGGCTGATATTTGAGGTCCGGGCCAAGGCTATAATCTCACAATTTCCACGGTGGACTTGGCTCATTTTTTGGTCTGTCATGCATAAATGAGCTGGGCCCATTGCTATAAGGCTGGAATCTGTGGATGATTTTTGGTAGGTTTCGAGGGGCAATTTACTGCAGCTGGGTACCCAAAATTGGTAAAAAGTCAAAAAAGTGTTTGGGAACTTAAGGGTTAAGGTTTGGTGAGGGCTGTGGATGATAGTTGATTACATGGGCATTTGGTATTCCATAGAAATGCATAGAAACTAATGGATGCATACTAATGGGATGACAATGACGATGATGAACAGAAGAAACCATCAAGATTGGAAACTCCCTTTGTCTGCTTGCAGGGGTCAGATGAATGAAGGCTAACCGTCTAGAGAATGGGAGTCATCCATCGGGATATCATCCATCCGAGGGGGAAGAAGGCTGGGTTGTCTGCTCCGTTCTCGGGATGGCTGTCGCTGGAGCGAGGGCGCAGGCAGCAAAGCCTAACCATCACCATCGCCGTCTGCCGCATTCCCTCCAGCGCGTCAGCGATCAGGGTGCGCGAGGTGAAAGCACAGAGAACAGGGCGGAATGAGGCGGGTGATGGTTCAGGGCCGTCTTCTCGCACGGCTGTCTTCTCGCTACACGCATGCGTCAGCGCCCCTGTGTGCTGCGGAGCCAGCGACCGACAGGGTATGCACATTGTTGGAAGTAATTTACTAATTTCTTTATTCACAGCTTGATTTCCGTGTTCTTGCCCCCATCTTGTTTGTGTCCTTCTTGAGTAGCTCAACAGATCTTGAGAATTGGTGAGGGCCGTAAAGCAAAGTAGCTGGTCAAGTAGATTGTAATTCCAATTTAAGCACGGAGGATTCCGGAACATCCTTGAGACACTGCAAATGGAGAAAATTTGGTCTCAGGAGATCGATGGTGGAGTTAGCCCTGGCTGGTGGTTAACTACGAAGTGGCTCTGGTCGGAGTGAATTAGAAGCTGTGGGCTAGTCTAAATCAAAGTGTGACCTGTAGTTTTTCTTGGTTTTTCTTCAGTTTCACCACATCTCTTTTAACTGCTGTCCATTTCATACTGTGGCCCAGTTTTCTTGATGTGCTGCAATTGGTGTTGGGAAGCGTCTAAAAGTATCCTTTCCTTTTTAAACATTACATTTTTTATTTCCCTTCGCAGTAACTTTCTTCCTCTGGTCTCTTCTTCCCTTCCTTTTGATTTCAAGGTTGTTCTTTAGGTGAGCAGGTGGTTTTATGGAGATGCCATGGTTGGTCATCTGTGATTTCAGATTCTTTGTTATGGTTGCATTGACAGCTTGTCGGCAAATTTTGGTTGCAGTGGCCAACCCCAGCAGCACCAGTTGAGGATGTGGAGACTATGGTGTTTCCCAGGTTTGACAACTGCTTACACACCTTGCCTGGGCGAATCAGGGAAACATTTATGAACACCGTGGAATCTCCATGGTGACCATTCCAAATGCAGACATTTTGGTCCTGTAACATGTGCTAAATGTGATTTGAGCCAAGATGGGGTTAAAAAAATGTTTGAAAGGGATTTTCCTCCCCTCAGATGTCATTGGCGATCCTCCTTTCCTTGCTGTGTTTCAAAGAGAGAAGAGATTTGGGGACAGATTGGAGAGAGAAATAGTTGGGTGGGTGGGTATCCTTCATAGAAACTGGTACAGTCTTCTGAAACGTTGTTGTTTATATTGTTGGACAGGGAGGGTCCAGGGGTGAGCTATGCATTAAACTGGGCCCTTAATATCAAGGGGGTTCCTCCTCAAGGGGAGGCCTATCGAAATTTGAAGGAAATACAACTGAAGAAGCATAATGCCACTCTCCCAGGTGACTGGCGGAGCCTGCAGTTCTAGAGTTCCTATGAAGATTGAAAGTTAGATATTTGCAAGGTAAACCTGCTGAGTGGAGGTTGTATTTTAACCTAACCCTAGCTTACTACAGTTTGGTACCTGGGATCTGAAAGACATAAGATAGACAATCCTGTGAGGAGCTACCTTTAACATATGAAGTTGAAAATTCTCAATACGCCTGTGGGGTTGGCTAGCTTGTTGCTTACCCCAATCTCATGGAGATGTGAGAGGCCTTGCCATTGGCAATTGCTAGGTTTCTAGGGCATGGCGAGAAGGTTTGTCAAGCAATAGGCCGCTAGATCTTCTGGTTGGGAGATGCGTAGATTTGTTTGCTGGTTGTTTGATGCATGTGCAAGAATTGTGATGTGTACCTGTGTGTTTGCGAATGTAGAGCCGACATCCACTACCGTTGTCTATGCTCGGGGAGCCTTTTCTGCAGGAGCAGCAGACATTAGCAAGGCCCAGTTCAATCGCCTTTTTAAAGAGGTGAACATTGTCTTTTTTGTTTCAAATGCCACTTGATGCAGAAGTGCTTTTTCACTTCACTCAGAAGAGTTGAATCGCCCTATCATCTCCCTTATATGTTAGAGGGTTAATGGCATGTTTCTCAATGTTGCGCTTGCATTGCCTTGGACTCTCCCACATAGCTGTGAGTTCTTAGATGCATCTTACTACTTCACATATTTTACAGGTACGACATTTGTTTGTGTTTTGGTCTACTTGCTGTAGGAGAAGATCAAAAGACGTTTTTCCATACAATTATAATTGTACCTCTACTAAATTCCTACAGCCTGTTATGGTTTGTCACTGGATTCTGATTGCTATGGTATTGCTCAATACCAACCAGTAGCTCATATTTCGTTGGATGCAATGAGATGTGGGTTTCTTGGGTACCACATTCCATGCAAGTTGCTTTTCTAGTTGTTAAAGTTGTTTGACCCCAGGTTCATTGCATGACCATCAAATTGTATGTCCTGATGTCCCCACAATGACAGTGGAAGAGGAGCCTGCAAAGGAGCTGGTCGGCCTACTAGCAGCCTAGGAGGAAAAAGTCATTTTGATCTCTTCACAGGCTTGTGTGGTGTAAATTTGGAGTTTTTGTCAGCAGTACGGAGAGCTATTCGAACCGTTGGTGCTGGGACAGGTTAGGGCTTGGTAGTGGAATGATTCATGAAGGCCGCCTTTTCTAATGAGTTTGGTGGCCATGCAGGTGACCTCCTACTTGTCAGTGGTCAAGAAACTTTACGTACATGATGGTGCTATTGGGTCATCACCCCGTTCTGATGTTAAAGTGCGCACCATCTCTGACAACCCATCAGCTGCTTTGATGTTGCGCAGTATTCTTGACCCAGCGCCCACACGAGTCGTGTCCAGCAATGCTTTTCCTCTTACGGTTTATGTTGCTTCAAACTACAGGTGACCTATTTTTGTGGTTTCAAGGGCAGCAATCGGGCATTGTTTTATGTATACCTAAGTATCTGATTGATAAGTAAAGATAGCACTTGACTTCTTGCTCGGCCCCTGATTTCTGGAGATTATTTGGGTGATCATTTGGATGGATTAGTCAGTGGAAAGTCCTCTGTTTGTTTGAGAACCTCATGGTTTGTCAAAGGTGGGTTTTCTGTTTTGCTATGCTGCATGAATAGTTTTCAGAGGCACAAAGCTGATGCCAGGTTGTTTTGTGCAAGACTGATGCTGTGGAAGCTTTGATGGTCTACTAAGCTCTTGCTATTGGCAACAAGTGTGCTACTTTCTGAAGGCTGACGCAACAATAATGTGCATGATGCGTGAATTGTGCCCACTGCAGTCCAGAGGAGTATGAAAAGCTGGGGCTCTCTTCTCAAGCCAAAGCAGGTTTTGTGGCGATCGACTATGAGCGCTCTGCCCTGATCCTAGGCGGCAATGCGTTTGCCGACTCTGAAACTGTGAAGAATGCACTAGCTGCCTTGGCATCACCCAGCATCGCTTCTCGTGATTCTCTCCCTCTGTGTGCCCGGTTAGTACATAGCTCGGTTGCCAGTAGTGAAGTTTGTGCTTTGCTAGCCAATTCCATAGTTGCCACCTTTTCCGCTGAGGCATTGCTGGCATTTGATATCAAAGTGAATGCAATGGTGGGGAGGGATCAGGCTGTTGGTGCAAGGAGGGGCCACAGTGTTGTTGTTTGCACCAGAATCAGTTGTCCAGAGCAACCCAGCTCTGCTGCAGGCAGCAGTGTCACCAGACCTTGGCCTCGTGTGGAGCAAAGATGGTGTAGCACGCCTATTTGCCAGCCGCCAGCCACGGGCCCCCAATCTCTACAAGGCCCCCTCCTCCTTGGTTCTTGTGACTGCTGACAGGTCTGTATTTGCATTGCACCCTCAGAGCAAGGATACTTGGGAACAACACACCATACTTTTGTGGTGGGACTATAGTAGGAACCCTTGTAAATATCAGTTGTTGAGATTTCCATCTGGGTAGGGCTGGTGGGTTGCTTGGCCTAGGAGCTGCAGTTTTTCTTTTTCTTTTTCGTGGGACAGGTGACATAGAGATGACTAGTAAAGTTAGCCAGGCCTTCATTGAAGCCCCTGCTCAAGGACCAGTTAACATAGGGGTCTAATTGTGAGCCTTTCCATGGATGCAGTACTGGGGCAGTGCCAGAGATCTCCAAGGTGACACCTGAAAAGGCAGCTACACTATTTCTTGCTGGCTATAATGAAGATTCATTCCACCCTGGTTACCAGACCGGTCCAGCTTCTGTTGATCCTGTGTCTCTTGCGCAGGGTCTGTCTTCAGTGGTGCGTTTGTGGTGGACCTCAGAGAGTCTTCAGGGTTTTATTACTTTTGCAAGTGTGATGGCGTTGCTTTAATGAGACGTATCCTCTGCAGTCTACCTCTTCTTGATTAGGTGGCAACGTGTTTACTCCCATGGGATTGCCATTGTCTATCATCGTTCTTTGCAAGTTTACAGTGACTGTGTGGTGATTTACCACAAATGTGACGGATGGCTTTTGAGGGGTGCTGTTGAACTCACAGCACCAGTACTTCCTATATTCCTATGAGGCTCATTATTGTAGAGGAGGGAGGGGATGATTGTTTTTATTCTTCTGACAAAAGTAAAGGGAGATGAAAATGTTGGGCCATGATCTATTCACTCTCTGGGCATGAACAGTTGGAAAGTGCCAACATTCCAGCATTTTTGGTGAATGCCAGTCTTCTACCAGGTGAGTTGTTGTCCCCTCTAAGCAGGAGTTTTGAGGAACCATTGATATGAGATGGTACTCTGTTTACTTCATGGTTTCTTATGGCCATTTATTGTTGTTAGTCGAATGTTGTGCTGGTACTGCCAGAGCCTATGTATGATTCTTGGGGTTATGTCATTGGAGTTATGTCTGGTTGGTGATGCAGAAAGAGAGCTGGTGAAGTACATTGAATCAACGGTGACTGAGAAATTGCCCAAGAGTAAAGGAAAGAAGCCCTCCGAGTCTGCAGGTACAGCGAGGCCTTCATCTGTCTAGCCTGGTTCTTGAAACCCAAATAAGGCTCTTAAGGTAAACTACGCACTGCTGTTATGTCAGAGACCAAAGTGCTCCAGCACTTTGTGTGGTAGGTGTAGTTAGAACAAGAGACATTATTGTGGAGGTTTGGTAAGAGTGGGATGCTGAGGACATAAAGCATTGCTGCATTTGTGCAGTGGATGCCCTTAAATTGAAGTACAGGGATTTCATGGCAAGAACGTTTGTGGACCTACCTAAGGAGTTCAGTGTCTGAACGGAGACTAGGGCAACCAAGAACATTTAGGCATGGGGCCGTCTGCAGATGATTTTATCAGGAATGATTTTCCTGCTGTAAATTACTGAAGATTGGACCGTTCATATTTGTCAGCTGCGGACAGGCAATGCCATTTGTTGACAACTTGATAGTCAGGTGCCAGATGTGGTTCAGAAGGCAGACATGTCAAGTAATAAGACATGGCAAGGCATGGCAAGTAATAAGAGCGGTTATTCTTTGAATCATCTTGTTGATGAGGATAAGAACTGTTCTGGGTACTCAAATCTATTTGTATGGTGTTTCAATCTCTGGTCTATTTTCATATGATCAAGAACAGACTATTTGAGTCATATTGATGAGCTTTTCCAGCACACATTTGGTTCTGATCCCTTGCCTGCTTCCCTTCTTTCTACTTCTGTCTCAGGTTCCTTGGAAGTTTTCTGCTACTTGTGTTGAGAGTGTTTCTAGTACTACGCACATGAGGGTGCGGGCAGGGCTGATCAGCCAGCGGATCAGCCCTGTGGGACCCAGCGGATGTGGGGGTGGACATCTGCTGTGACCACACACATGGGCGGATGAAATCCCACGACTCATCCGCTGGGTGAACTCAGGGCAAAAATTCACCGTGGCAATTTGGTCGTCTCTCTCCTCCCGACGGCACACATGCCAGTACTCCTCTTAGTGGAAAGCTTTACATCAGGGAGCTTTAAACCAGGTCTGAATGAAAGTAGGAGGCGAGAGAATGAGAGAAACTCTACACACAATGGTTGATTGACAACCCATGTGAATAAAATTGTTTGAATAGCAACCATGAATCTGTAGACCAAAATGTGAAACACAAACCAATTGGCGTGGAGTGCATATTTAGCTACAATGCCCTTGGAGCGGTGTTTGCTAACTTTTTTTCAGTTGCTTTGAATGATGTGAAACAAAAACACAGCTGGGAATGGAAGCTACCTTTCCAACAAGCTACCTCACACTCATACAGCATGCAATCAGAAGATTCTACATGCCAAAATGTGAAAGGTCACATTTTCAAGAAAAACAAGTTCTTCAAGCTGGACCTCGGTTTTCCAGCCATAACTTCTTGTGGTCCTATTCAATTGAGGTGAAACAAAATCTCAGAGCTGGGAAATCAAGCTAGCTTTGCAACAAGCTATTACACACTCATACTGCATGGAGCCACAACATTCTACATGCCCAAATGTGAGAGCAGGTCACATTTTCAAGGAAAAACAAAGTACATCAACCTGGGCCTCGGTTTTCCAGCCATAACTTCTTGTGGTCAAATTAAATTTAGGTGAAACAAGAGTGAGCTATTATGTTGAGAGTGTGCTATTACATACTCATACAGCATGAATCCGAAACATTCTACATGCCCAAATGTGAGAGAAGGCCATATTTTCAAGGAGAATCATAATACATCAAACTGGACATCGGTTTTCCAGCCATAACTTCTTGTCTTGTACAGATATAGCTGAGTTCGCGGATTCGAGATGGTCGCTTGCCAGCCGTTACAACCTGCTGCACTAGTCTTGCACTAGTAACCTTGCATCGTAGCTGGCTATGGCTATGTCTCCAACCATCAGGTTGACAACCAAGCATAACTTTCTGCAAAGTGGGGATGAGCTAGAGTCGATACAGATAGCTCCATCGCGGCCATAGCAGCTCATCATAGCTCCTTAGGTCAACTGTTGAGGCCATTGGCTGAGGCAGTATTGGGTTCGTCCTAGGCGGATGAAGACTTGTCCATCGCACTTCGATCAGTGTGTCGTGCACCTAAGCATCATGCCACAACATACATCGCTGTCCACCACACATTCTAAGCATACAATTCTAGAAAGCTATGTCACAATGATAAGAGATGAGAAATGAGAGAAGTGGAAGACAATGAAAACTCTCAAAGCATGAAGCAATCACACTAAGAACAAGCCATAGTCCTTTCAAGTGAAATCCACTCTATCACATAAACTAAGTCAAGCTAAGGGCACCCTTGCTAAGGGAATCCACCCTACAAAGCCCTCAACACACTCCCTCTCAATACCTAGAGCTATGGAGATGAGAGAGGCTCATGGAGGCTCAACTACAAGAAGATGAGCCCTCCTCAACACTCACAAGGGAAAACCCCTTTCCCGTGTCCCAAGTGAGGCTTGACACCTCACTTGGCATATGAGACCAAATGAAGTCCCAACACACAAAATACAAATATAAATATCCAAAATGTCCTAGTTAACTAAAAGTAGGTAATTCTAGTTAACCATGACTAAAACCATGACAGCTGTCGTGCACCTAAGCATCGTGCCACAACATACATCGCTGTCCACCACACATTCTAAGCATACAATTCTAGAAAACTATGCCACAATCGCCCCCCTAGCTGGTGCTTAGGTCCCTCTAACACCGGATAGCCGACAAGTATCCATCTCAATAAGATCATCGCTTGGTCTTCAATCACACAAGTCCCAGCATCTAAAATTGATAGATCAAGAGGCCGGTTGCAAAAGTAGCCCCATCATTAGTCGCCTTCCTGTAATCCATGATCTTCAATTGAGTATCCATGGCATTGAAGCCCCACTAGTTAGACCTTGGATCACTTGTCAACCTCACCATTGCCATGCCCACTACCTCTGTCCAAGGCATCGTGGACATAACCACTCTCCGCTAGGAACCTCCTCAAGTGGCGGTGTTAAACATCCCATACAAAATGAACACATAAGCAATTGAGCATTTACTCATCATAATTTAAATAGAAAACGCAAAAATGTACACAGCCAATTTAAAGGCCATGAAGGAATTACCTCCCAATAAGATAAGACATATAAAATTGACAAATCGCTTAACTCCATGAGTTTTTGCTGGGTCTGTCCTGCTATCTGGCGTCCCTCCATTTTCCACCCATGCAGTACGAGCTGTTGCAAGGTCCTTGATTTGTGTTCCAGTCTGCATTTTTGGAGGAGTTCCATGCTCAGTAACGCCATTGAACATTCTTGACCTTCTATATGGATGATTGCGGGCCAAAAATCTTCGGTGGCCTAGGAAAACAATTTTTCCACATATGTGTAACTGCTGTGAAGTCACCCCGGGTCCACAAGCTGGACAACCAGCATAACCTTTCGTCACTTGACCTGAGAGCAAGCCATATGCAGGGTAGTCATGGATTGACCACATCAACACTGCCCTCAGTGTGAATTCGCGTTGACCACGAGGACGGGAAACATCATGAGCTGCAATCCCTCTCCATAGTTCCAATAGCTCTTTCACTAGGGGCATCAGGTAAACATCTACGTTGTCCGAGGTAACAGACTCCTTACCAGGAATCAGTAGCGCTAACATGACAAAGAACTTTTTGGTCATTAACCACGGAGGCAGATTGTAATTGACCAAGAGAACGGGCCATGTGCTCCAACTTGTGGATTGAGCTCCGTAGGGATTTACACCGTCTAAGGCCAATCCAAATCGCAGAGATCGTGGCTCTGCAGCAAAATCCGCAAATGTGGTGTCAATGTGTCTCCATGCTTTGCTATCAGCTGGATGTCGAACCAACCCATCCTGGCTCTTATGTCTGTCGTGCCATGTCATGAGGTTAGCGATCGATTTACATCGGTACATACGTTTCAACCTTGGAATGACAGGGAAGTGCCGCAATACTTTCTTGGGCACACTTCCACGACCTGGAATGTAACGGGAACTGCGGTACACTGGGCAAATGTCTACATTCTCATACTCCCCACGGAAGAGTACACAACCACGCTCACAGGCATGAATCGTCGTGTACTGCAATCCCATCTTGACAATCATGGTTTTTGCTTCATAGTGAGTTTTCGGCAATGAATTCTCTTTAGGCAAAAAACTCTTACGCAACAATCCCAGAAGCTCATCCACAAATGCATTGGTGCACTTGTGGGTAGTGCATGCGTTCAGCAACGTCAAAGTTGCTTGCAGCCGGCTGATGGAGCACCCTTCAAAAAGTGGACATTGCGACGCTCGGAAGAGTTTATCATACTCGGGATCAACGTGCAGGTGAGCATTCTCATCAAATTCATTGTCTCCGGAATCGTCGAGATCATCGTCATGATCGGCAAATGCGTGATCGGTTCCACCATGAATGGGGTCCTCTCTGTTTGCATCTGCAAAGAGAAACGCTTCCTGCAATGCACGCTGTATTCCTACCTCCAATCCACCACTCTCATCTGCGTTCTCTGTGACATTGGGCTCCCGCTGTGCCGCAGGGCCTTCGTCTTCATCATCTAAATATTCACATCCCTGCATCCCAATAGTCATCTTGTGAGTGGACCAACAACGATGTGACACTTGTTCATATTATGACATAGGAGGCACGGTGACGTTGCAGTGATGCAGTCATATTTACGTATGTATCTTATGAATATACACCCAATCAAAACACGACATTTGTAACCATTGAAGTCATAGTTGCAGTCACTTACTTAGTCATATATGACTACATGACTACACATGACCAATGAAAACACGACATGTGCATTAATTAAAGTGATAACGGAAGTAGCGTAGTCATACTCACGTCTGTATCTTATGACTTCTTGACTACAATCACCCAACGAAATGTCGACATGTACGAGGGAGCGTTCGAATATTCTTGTCAGATCGCCATGAATCCTCTTCTCCGCCAGGTGCCTCGTCAAGTCTTCGTCTCACTGGATGGGTATAAACATCTCCTTCCAGATGTTGGCCTCTTCGCAGCAATGGCGTGTCCCGAAGGCCCTCTCGCAAGGCCGCCGCCCACTTCCGAGGATTCTTCAATCTAGAGGCAGTCCGCATTAGCATTTCCTGCCTGTCCGGCCCCAAGCCCCACTGTTTCCCTTTCAAGAACTCGTTGTACCTGCATTGCTGCATAATTGACCTCACAATGTCCTCCGTTGTGGCAGTGAGGATGTCCACCAGATGCGCTGCAGAGGAGGCACGCCAGAAAGAGTGCACTGATTCGGCCATGTTTGTTGTGGGCATGTCGGTGTCGGAGTCGAGACACATTTCCTGCACAAGCACATGTTCAGGTTACAAGCAAGTTACAAATATGGCCAAGAATAATATTCAACGGGACGCGAATTCGTGCAACTCACCTCCCGCATATAGTCGCCGAACTGGAGGAAACGATAATGCCACCATGCTAGCCAACTGACCATTGCTCCCTCGTCTGATTTCCTTACAGCACCTGACGATGTCCACCAAGCCCGTATGCATGCAAACTGTGTCTCTGCATCATCCAAGGTGGGAGCGCGCTTCCACGCAAGGCACATGGAACGGTGCTCCTCTCTGAAATCTGGCGCCCCAGCCTGGTTGTGTACTGCGAAAGGCTCTGCAGAAAATGGAACCCACAAAATCTCTCCTTGCCTTCCATGGGAACATTGGGGTCTTGCCCGTACACCCTTCGGATGGCAGCCCAATTTGCTTGTGTGTTGTCCGCCATGAAACCACGGAAATTGGGAGGGGGCAATCCCGCCTTGGCCATCTGTTCGTTTATTCCCTGCCAAAGAAGCATCTCCGATTGTGTGTCCTCTCCTTTCATCTCACAAATAGCAATTGTCATTAGCATCCTGCAGTGGGTGTCGTAGACATGTGCACCCATTGTCACCCACTGGGGATTTGTAATTCGTTTGATATGGTCGAACATGATCCAACTGTTTGACAAGTTCCCACTCGTCATCCTGTCGACCAGTTCGACGCCGCTGCCAGGTCCACACATGGACATTTTGATACGAAACAACGATCTGCCTCAGTCCCTTGTCCTGGAAACCTACTTCCATGAATGTAGTCATATCCACATCGTCGCTTCACCTCCAGAATGGAGTGCATATCCGAGCCACGCCCAATTTTCTGTTTGCATGAGACAATGTGGTTTTGTACATTCGGTGAACATACGTGGGACACCGACTCCAGCAATGCCTCCATTTCCTTCTCGTCGAGAGGAACTCTATCGGAGCCGTCTTCCGACATAATTCTGGCCAATGCCATCTTATAGGCGGCTTGGAGCTGTATCTGTTTGGGTTTGGCACCCGGTCTCAACTTAACCTCCTCATGAACGAGCTGCTCTGCTTCGTGGGCAGCCTCCCGCGAGTTCCCCCTCGCCAATTTGTGACAATGGGAACCAACGTGTATGCAAGCTCGGGTGAGGTCAGGGAAACGGTGCAACACATAGAACTGCTTGGCATTACAAACAGACATGCAGTGTGGTGGTTCTTTGCAATGCGCACACTTAAATGTGGAGTTCGGAACCTTCTCCTGAGCTCGAAATGGTTGATGAGCTGTGCCTGTCCAATCGGTCTCGTTCCTGTGACCTCTGGATTTAAAGTGGAAGCAAGTTGGGGAGAAACACCGCAACGCGCCCGCACAAACAATGTAGCGCACCCGCACACCATCGAGCATCTTCATGCTGGTGGTTTTGGTAACGCACCAAGGATGGCCGTCATGTTTTCTATCCATATCTGTCAACATTCCGGACGCCCTCGAGTAGTCCGCCCGAGGAGGGAACTCAAAGAAGATATTACCGTCGACGTCGGCGGGAAGGCATGTAACCAATTTAATTGCAAACTTGCTGTAGTCCAGCCCAACCAGCTCCAACCGGTGTCCCTCCAGGTGAAGCCCTCGCAGAATTTCAAGAATAGATCGAACTGCGGTGCTCGTGCTGGGAATATGACTCCCTCCTCCACTGACGTCCATTGAGGACTTGCCTGATCTCCTGGACGACCTCGGAACTTCCATGACCTCGTCTGAGTCGGACAGGTTGTGAACAACCCGGTTCTCGCTCGTCTTCATGGATGGGCAACGAGCCAAGAGGTGCAAGTGGGAGGGGACTCACCCACTCCGAGTATGGGAGGATGGACCCGGCAGATGTCCCCTCTGCACGGAAATGAAGCTCTATGCTTGTGAGGAGGGCAGTACACTGTAGCGCTCGGGTTTTCCGCCATGGGAGATGTGCACACAAGACTGCCAGGATGGCGTGCGGGGAAGCTCCCTGGTAGAAGGGGGATGCAGCGATGGGAATGAATGCGATGCCGATTTGTCCGAGCGACGAAGTCTGATCCAAATCCAGGGAGCCAACTATCTCAAAAATCCACAGTCAGAGTGTTAATGAACCTTGTCTCCGGAATGCGGCCCCTGGTCTTTGCGCAATAACTGCCAACGGTATGCAGTCAGAAAGTGGGGGGCCGTCCGGATGATGACGGTTGAAGGGGAGAAGCCGGCACCGTGCCGTCACATTACTACCCCCAAATGGAAATTCGGCACCCAATATCCAACAGGGGAAGCCCGGATGAAGTTGCCTCGGGCGCAGAGGCCGGCGCGTGTGCGACAGAGAACATCCCCTGGATGAAGATTCGGCGCCGAATTTCCATCCGGGCCCCCCAAAAGGAAGTCGTGTCGGGGGGTCAGGCCGAAATTTGGCCGGCATAAAAACATCCCCAGATGGAAAAACGGCGCCGAATTTCCATCCGGGGCGGTTCGGATGCACTCGGGGAGGGGGGAGAGGCCGGCGCTTGGCCGTCGCATTTCAACCCCCGGACGGAAATTCGGCACCGAATATCGAACAGGGCACGCCCGGATGAAGTCGCCTCGGGCGTAGAGGTTGGAACGTGTTCGACAGAGAGCATCCCCTGGATGGAGATTCAGCGCCGAATTTCCATCCGGGCCCTCCCAAAGGAAGTCGTGTCGGGGGGTCGGACCGAAAACTAGCCGACATAAAAACCTCCCCAGATGGGAAAACGGCGCCGAATTTCAATCCGGGGCCGTTCCAATGCAGTCAGGGAGGGGGGAGAGGTCGGCACCTGGCCGTCATATTTCAAACCCCGGACGGAAATTCGGCACCGAATATCCAACAAAGCGGCGGAGAGGCCGGTGCCTCTCCGACAGAGACCATCCCCCGGATGGAAATCCGGCGCCGAATTTCCATCCAGCACGTAAGTGGAATCCCGGATGGATGGAAATCCGGCGCCGCATTTCCATCCTGCAGGTAATTGGAATCCCCGATGGATGGAAATCCGGCGCCGAATTTCCATCCTGCAGGTAAGTGCAATCCCGGATGGATGGAAATCCGGCGCCGAATTTCCATCCAGCAGGTAAGTGCAATCCCGGATGGATGGAAATCCGGCGCCGAATTTCCATCCAGCAGGTAAGTGCAATCCCGGATGGATGGAAATCCGGCGCCGAATTTCCATCCAGCACGTAAGTGGAATCCCGGATGGATGGAAATCCGGCGCAGAATTTCCATCCAGCACGTAAGTGGAATCCCGGATGGATGGAAATCCGGCGCCGCATTTCCATCCTGCAGGTAATTCGAATCCCCGATGGATGGAAATCCAGCGCCGAATTTCCATCCTGCAGGTAATTCGAATCACGGATGGATGGAAATCCGGCGCAGAATTTCCATCCAGCAGGTAAGTGGAATCCCGGATGGATGGAAATCCAGCGCCGAATTTCCATCCAGCAGGTAAGTGCAATCCCGGATGGATGGAAATCCGGCGCCGCATTTCCATCCTGCAGGTAATTCGAATCCCCGATGGATGGAAATCCGGCGCCGAATTTCCATCCTGCAGGTAATTCGAAATCCCGGATGGATGGAAATCCGCCGCCAAATTTCCATCCTGCAGGTAATTCGAAACCCCGATGGATGGAAATCCGGCGCCGAATTTCCATCCAGCAGGTAAGTCGGATCGCTGGCGTATGGATATTCGGCGCCGAATTTCCATTCACCAGGTATTTCATCGCTCAGAATTACCTTCCTGCAGGTAATTCTGATCTGAGAATTACCTTCCTTCAGGTAATTCTGCTCGATGAAGGTAAGAAGGTAATTCCTCGCTCAGAATTACCTGCATGAAGGTAATCCATCGATCAGAATTACCTGCAGGAAGGTAATTCATCGATCAGAATTACCTGCAGGAATTTAATTCATCGATGAGAATTACCTGCAGGAAGGTAATTCTGAGCGATGAAATACCTGGTGAATGGAAATTCGGCGCCGGATTTCCATCCATCCGGGATTCCACTTACCTGCTGGATGGAAATTCGGCGCTGGATTTCCATCCATCCGCTTCTGAATTACTTGCGTGAGGGAAATTTCCAGCGCCGCCCTACCTGCGCGGATGGAAATCTGGCGCCGGATTTCCATCCATCCGCTTCTGAATTACCTGCGTGAGGGAATTTCCAGCGCCACCCTACCTTGCTAGATGGAAATTCGGCGCTGAATTTCCATCCTGCTGCGCTCCGAATTACCTGCAGGATGGAAATCCGGCGCCGGAATTCCATCGTGCAGCGCTCCGAATTACGTCTACGTTGGAAATTCCGGGCCTCTTTACGTCGATTTTCATCCGACATGGAGGGCTTCATCCGACATTTAATTGCGCAGTTGGGCAATAAATGTCCACCGCCGTCGGTTCTCATTCGGGCTGGCGACACATGGCTTCCTGGATACATACCCTAAATCTCATGCTAATCTTGGCTTAACATGCTATTCGAGGCATGTACCCCAAAAACGGAGATCTTTTTGGCTGGGACTTATGCCGCCTGAAGGGCGTGGCTCTCCTGAGAGAGACCTCACATCCAGACCGCGGCGGAAGTTGAAAGCTCTGTTCTACGGACGACGGCCAATCTCTCGCATGGCCAAACTGAAGCTCCAGCAGGAGATTCCAGTGTCTTGCTCACAACCCGCGCCAACTGAAGCCGAGTACTCTCAGGCAAGCCACTTCTGCTTTCGGTTTGTTCGATTTCTTTTTTGCTTTCGCTTTGTTACCTCGCTTTGTTTTTGCATCTTCATCCTGGCTTCGCTGGATGAACTTTAGATAGTTGAGTGAACCTTAGATTGTTTGCAATGCGTGTGCAAATCCGGCAGCTCTGGAGAAGGCTGCTTGTGCATGTCATTCTCAGGCAATGGTTGCATTTGTTTTCATTATTGTTGCATGGCTCTCCATACTTCCTAAACTTGTTATGTTTTCATTTTTGCTACACGATTGTTGCTATGGTGGTTGCGCTGCTCGTTGCGATGCTGGTTTTTGCACCGATGTTGGTTTTCACGATTTTTGTCAATGACAGAGTGACGACGAGCCCGGCACGCTGGTGGTATCATCGACAGCTCCAACTCATCGCATGTTTGAATCGCCCAACTTGGGGCGAGAGGGCAAACTTAAACCTTTTGTTGGTGGACGGGAGGACTTGCAACGAGAGTACGATAGAATAGGCATTGGGGAGGTTGGTGCAGGCGGCATGGCAGGTGAAGGGCGTGACGACATGAGGACAGCAGATCCGGCAATGGAGGTTGTTCATGCACATGCAGTAGGGCCCGCCCACGCAAAGAAAAAGAAGAAAGTTAAGCACATGCAATCCCCGGCGAGAGAGCCGTCACGGGCTGCGGAGGGGGGAGTGAGCAGTGCGCGCGAGGGTGTCAGTTTGCCTCAATCAAAGGTGGTCGTCCTGGTGGGCTCCCCTGCTGGTAGCCCTAGTAAGAAACAGAAAGCCCGTGAGAGGGCAAAAGAGAGGGCAAAAGAACAGACGAGACAGAATGCTAGCCAGGAGGAAAGAGAAAAGGCAGCTGAAGAGGCCAGGGGTGCCCAAATGATAGATGCCAATGTAAGCGAGGGACGCACAGAGACGGTGGATCCCTCCAAGACACCACAGAGAGGCAGTAACACACCGGTTAGACCATCGCGGGCAAGAGCAGCCCCTGCAATTACCCATACGGTGGAGAGTGGAGGAGAGGAAAGAACACCAGAAAGAGCACGGATTGTGCAAGTTCGAGGTGAAGCCAGGGAGAGGGCAGTAGAGATGGGGAGAGTGCTGGAGGTGGTTTCGTAGGTGGCTGACCCTGTTGATGAGGACGACATGGAGCTTTCTGACCAGGATGACATCCTCCCGGACATCCCCAGGCCCCAAACCCGGAGCATACAGGCTGGATTTGGCGGTCCTGGTGGGCTGCCGGAAAACCCCTCTGCAGCAGACGTCATGTCTGAGGCGGATATGAAGTTGGCCGCTGCCAAGATGTTGGAGGCAACCCACAGCAACATTGGCAAGGTGCTGGGGGGCATGGTGTACCCGGCCAAGCTTCGAATTCCCCTTTGCCGCTTGGTGTCATTGCAGGTGGTGAGACCTGCCCTCCCAGGCGATATCGACAAGCTGAAATTCTCTTTCCGGGATGGATATCGATGCCGCGTTTTACGTTTCCATTGAGAATGACCATGGAGCTTCCCGTGCCCACACTTCCGATGAGGTGGACAAATGGGGTCCCCATTGGCAAACGCGAAATGAGGAGTTCGAGAGATCGATTGCTAGTGATCCTCTTTTCCAGCACTTGTCCGGTAAGATGTTCTACGTGTGGGACGGCAATCATCGCCTCCTGGCATGGATGGAGCACATTGCCCAAGCCCACCCCAACGACCTCGATTGGCATTTCGCCGTGGATTGTGTTGTGCTGAAGGTTGCGGGGCCCAAAGATCGCAGTCTTCTCAAAGCTGCAATGGCCGACATCAACTCGTAAGCTACAACCCCTCTCGCTTTTGGACTTTGAATTTGGAAGTCATTTCATTGCGAATCCTCATATATGATGGAAATTCCCATTTCAGTATTGTTTCATGGAAATGTGGCACTGCAGGGTGACTGAGAATGCCTTCATTGCCACCAACTTGTCCCATATGCTCTTCCGAGTGAAGGATGTCGGGAAGCAGGGGGTGCAAGAGTTTGCCAATTCCCTCAGTGCCGACCTCCTGCGCAAGTCGGAGGCAAAGGCAGACAGAACCTGGTATAGGCTGAGCGTCGACGCCATGGTGGACTACATATTTCGGGTAAAGCTCCTGACAGTTTTGTTGAGCTAATCTGTCTCTCCTCCCCCAATAGAAGAAAAGGTCTTCGCCGTGATTTCTAATCTCCTCCCCCAATAGAAGAAATTGTGTTGAAACAGACAACCAGAATCTGAGATATAAATCCTTAAAGGCTGCGGCTTCAGATCTCCTTCGGATCCATACATATACACAAACGTTATGCCTCAGAAGAACGAGAAACAACTGGTTGACCAGTCGGAACTACTCTGGCGATCACGACATCCTAAACTAAAAATATACCTTGTGTTTGAGCCGGGGCAGAGGCACATCATGGAGGGTGTTCTTTGTAAGCATAGGCTCAAGCGTCCTCCCAAAGGGATGAATACGAGGCCAGAACGTGACGACACTAATATGGAGGAGGCTACATGAGAATATAAGCGGATGAAGCCGTGGAGCCTACGGAAGGAGCCGGGGATGGATTCTAAGGATGACGATATCTCCATCTCAGACGCACCTCCTGCTGTGCCACATGAAACTGTTAGCACTCAACGCATTGTCAACTCTACATTGGACGGACCTCTTGTTGTGCCACAGGAAACTCTGAAACGCATTGTTAAGTCTACATTGGGGACCTACTGCTGTGCCATAGGAAACTCTGAAAGCCCAACGCATTATCAAGTCTACATTGGACGGACCTACTGCTGTACCACATGAAAGTCTTCGACCTCAAGACCAGATGATGAAGTTTACACCTCTTGCACATTTAAGTTGAGAAGAGGCCATAGATGGCTTGTTAAGGTGTCCTTGTTACTGACCTCGGATATTGTTGTGCCTCCCAAACCCGCACCTGTTCCATGCCCAGGACTCACCTATCTAATGAAGTACAGCGTGCTGCCCGAGGGATTCCAATCTCCGGATGATGCTTCTTTCCCGGACCGTCTTGTCGCACTTATTCAAAAATTCGAGTTTCCAAATGATAGGCACTGCCTTTGGTCAATGGTGGCTTAAAGCATGGGTAACACACCTTCTTCTTGGCCTGCACCTTCTTTTACATGTTCCCTTCCTTGATGATGCGTGTCTCTACATGTTATTTGAAGTTCAGACCTGCAGTAACTTTTTGGCTATTACTAATATGAATCATGGATCTACAATGGGGGGGGAGCAGAGGCATGCATCTCCAGAGGAGTAGGCAAGTTGTGGAAAATGTGGTGGAGCTATTTGCCATACGTCCTTGAATATCTCGTGAGCATACTGCTCAGTTCTAGGAATGCGAACGTGTGTTTGCACATCACAAGTATACCAAGGCATTGCTGGATTGTGAACTGTAATTGATTGCAACTCAGTCTGAGTTTTGAGGCTTGTAGAAGACTGCTCGTGGATGAGAATATTGCAAAATGTGATAGACAGCAATATGATGACAACAGGAGGGAATCTGGAGGTTAGCTATTTCATGAGCATGAGCGGCATGAGCAGAGTAGTAAGACAATTGGTTTTCATGAGCAGAAGTTCAAATTTTGAAATTAAAAAACATTAAAAATATATTATTTTTAATGGAATGTGTCAGAACAATAATAATATAATATTCATTGTTTGAAGCTGAAATTGAAGTTTTGGGAGCCGTGCTCATGATATTTTCTCTTGCGCTCATGGAAATTCCGACCGACATCTGTAAAAATGGCGCCAAGTTTCGCGGTAATAGGTTCCGCAACCGAAGAAAATGGTGACGTATTTCGCGGAAATAGGTGCCTCCGACAAAAAATGGTGCCAAATTTTGCAGCTATAGGTCCCTCCATGTCAAGTGTGTTGGCCCAAAAATTGGAAATGTGGCGCCGAATTTCGGGAGATGGTGCCCATGACTGCACAGATGTTGGGCAGTTTTGGGCCACATAACTAGAAATCCGGCGCCATATTTCCAGACATCGTTCCCATATATGTTGGGACTTAGCCAATTTTTGGCCCAAAATAGGGAAATTCGGCGCTATATTTCCAGAAATGGCCCCCGCAACTACTACGATTGGAACTCAGTTTTTTGGAAGATCTGCAAATTTATCTTGCCGCCATCTTATTATGGATTCTGTTTCGACATTGAACTGTCACTGGACGTCAACGGATATCCAGAAGTCCATAATGTGTTTGAAAGAGATTACTTTAATATTGCAGGTCTCATTCATAGAATTTTGGGGTGGATTTCAGTACACTGCAAAACATAGTCTAATGCATAAAAATGCAATTGAAAATATCCATATGGTGGATTCCCTTTCCCCATCAATGATTTCTGGAATCCCTGCCGAGGAGTTTGTGCAGCTCCTTCGTCTCACTGGATGGGTGTGAACATCTCCTTCCAAGTGTTGGCCTCTTCAAAGCAAAGGCGTGTCTCGAAGGCCCTCTCGCAAGGCTGCTGCCCACTTTGGATTCTTGGATCTGGAGGCAGTCCGCATCAGCATTTCTTGCCTATCCGGCCCCAAGCCCCACTGTTTCCCCCTGGGGGGTGCACCAAGGTTTAATGTACCTATCACGTGCGTGAAGGGGGTTTATTAAATATCCCCACATACAGACTATGTATATATAAAGGGGTTGGAAAAGTCCTAATATATATATATATATATATATATTTGGGGTTATGTTACAGATGTTAGTATGTAGCGTACTGGTAAGGTCTTCGTTCACCCGCCGCGGCATCTCGTGCTCAAATTCTTTTTGAGACGTTTTTTTTTTTTTTTTTCCCGCCTCACTAAGCCTTATCCGCTGCGCAAACCTCGTCCTCTTCTGCAGCACGCTCACCTCGTCGTCCTCTTCTGTTGCGCGCTCACCTTGTCTTCTTCTGCTGCGCGCAGGTTGGGGCAGGCCGTGTGTCAATCTCTGTCTGCCTAGCTGCACCGTGGTGGTTCTCACAGATAAATCCGACAATACCTGACTACAGATACAAACAGCACACACAAGAGGTCCTTTTGGGTTGATGGTCGGTCAAATCCTCCATGGGTCATGACACAAGGTCAAGAACAATGTGGTGAGGGCAGCTTCTTCTTTGACCTATTTCTGCCTGTTTTCCCCTCTCATCAGACTCGGCCCTGAGATGCATGTTGAATTATGTACTTTAGCTCGTTGGGTGGACCTGTGATGGTTAGGAGTGACTTTGACAAGTTACTGCCATGGGACAGCAGGAAAGTATCCAAAAACAGATAACATAGCTGAGGAGAAGGCACCTTCTTCAACACATTTCACCCTATTTTCCCCTCTTATCAGAATCGACCCTACATTTCCATGTTGAATTCTGCAAGTTAGCTAGTTGAGTGAATCTTTGGTAGTTTGGAGTGACTTTGACATGATACTGCCAATGTGACACAGGAAAGTATCCAAAAACAGGTAAATAGAGATGAAGACTAGAAGTTGTGGGATGAATACTTTTCTGACCCCAGCCAATGGTGGGACAAACGAGGCAAAAAGGTGAATGCCTGCAGATTACCAGATGTCATTCTGAACGCAGCAGACACAAGCTGCACACACAAGAGGTCTTTTAGGGTTGATGTTCGGTCAAATCCTCCATGGGTCATGACACAAGGTCAATGACAATGTGGTGAGGGCACCTTCTTCTTCAACCTATTTCTGCCTATTTTACCCTCTCATCAGACTCGGCCCTGAGATGCATATTGAACTCTGTAAGTTAGTTTGTTAGGTGGATCTGTGGTGGTTAAGAGTGACTTTGACAAGTTACTGCCGATGTGGCAGCAGGAAAGTATCCACAGATAACATGGATGAGGAGAAGGCACCTTCTTCAACACATTTCACCCTGTTTTCCCCTCTTATCAGAATCAGCCCTACATTTCTATGTTGAATTCTGCAAGTTAGCTGATTGAGTGAACCTTTGGTTGGAGTGACTTCGACATGGTACTGCCAATGTGACAATAGGAAAGTATCCAAAAACAGGTAACAGAGATGAGGAGAAGCTATGGGATGAATACTTTTCTGACCCCAGCCAATGGTGGGACAACCGAGGCAAAAAGGTGAATGCCTGTCAGATTACCAGATGTCATTCTGAACACTGCCCTAGTGGACATGTATGTCAAATATGAGTGCATTGAGAATGCAAAGGAAGTGTTCAACACTATGGCTAAATGAGATGTGGTGTCGTGGAGTGCGATGCTTGCAAGGTATGCACAGCAGGGGCGCGGGATGGAGGCTTTGGAGACCTATGAGCAAATGATGGGGGAAGGGGTGAAGCCACATCATGTTTGTGTGCGTTTGAAGTCCGTGTGCAAGCGTGGCAGCCCTGGAAAAGGGCAAAGAGGTGCATGGTTGCATCGCAAAAACTGGAATTGTACCAGATGTGATTCTGAACAATACCCTCGTGGACATGTATGCCAAATGTGGGAGCATTGAGAGTGCGGAGGGAATGTTTAACACTATGGCTGGACGAGATATGGTGTCATGGAACGCGTGATTCTTGCAGGATGTGCACAGCAGGGGCATGGGATGGAGGCTTTGGAGACCTATGAGCAAATGAGGGGGGAAGGGGTGAAGCCCGACCACATAACGTTTGTGTGCAAGTCTGGTAGCCCTGGAAAAGGGCAAAGAACCATGGTTGCATGTCAATCTGAAATTGTATCAGATGTGATTCTGGACACTGCCCTTGTGGACATGTATGCCAAATGTGGGAGCATTGAGGATGCGGAAGGAGTGTTCAACACTATGGCTAAATGAGATGTGGTGTCGTGGAGTGCGATGCTTGCAGGGTATACAGAGCAGGGGCGTGGGGCCTTGGAGACCTATGAGCAAATGATGGGGGAAGGGGTGAAGCACAACCACATCACGTTTGTGTGCGTTTGCAATGCTTGTGCAAAGCCTGGCAACCCTAGAAAAGGGCAAAGAGGTGCACGGTGACATCAGCAAAGCTGGAATTGTACCAAATGTCATTCTTGACACTGCCCTGGTGGACATATGCGAAATGTGGGTGCATTGAGGATGCAAAGGGAGTATTTGACAATGTGCAGGCTGAACGAAATGTGGTGTCGTGGAACACGATGATTGCAGGATATGCCCAACATGGTTGGCATAGGGAGGTCCTGCAACTATTTGAAGGAATGCAAGAGAACCGTTTGAAGCCGGACAGTATCACCTTTATATGTGTTATCTCTGCATGCAGCCACATTGGCCTACTGGATGAAAGAAGACACTACTTCGATTCCCTTAGTCAAGATCATGGTGTCACTCTGACAGTAAAGCACTTTGGCTGCATGGTGGACCTTCTTGGACGTGCGGGACAACTAGATGAGGCAGTGGACCTGATTAATGAAATGCCATCAATCCAAATGCTGTGGTGCCTGCAGAATCCATGGCAATGTGGAGATGGTTGAACATGCGGCAACATCTATCCTCACGTCGGATGAACAGGATGCCGCGACTTATGTATTGCTATCAAATATCTATGCTGCAGCTGGCAGGTGGGATCCATCTGAGCAGCATAATGTTCTCCCTGCATTTTACCAGCACCTAACAACAAGCTGTATGTCCCATCACATTTCACATGAGCTTGTTCTTCCTTGTACAACAATTTGACACTTAGATTAGTTTATATAGCTACCGGGACATTAAATTAAAATCCAAACTATTTGAAATCTACAGGGCAGTCCTGCTTCCAAGATATAGATCGATTAATTTAGAATATCATACGTTGTAGCTGACCCCACCATCTGCCCTCGAATTCATCGCGTCAGGAGCTTAAGGGGGAGAGAGAGAGAGAGAGAGAGAGAGAGAGAGAGAGAGAGAGAGAGAGAGAGAGAGTTCTTTCTCTCCTGATACCCTTTTGAAAATAGCAAAGAAGTCCATGGTGACGTCGTAAGAGCTGGAATTGTACCAGATGTCATTCTGAACCCTACCTTGGTGGACATGTAATTCAAGAGCGGGTGCAGCAAGGTGGTTTAACTACATGTAGTGTGTTGACAATATGGCTCAACGAGATGTGGTGTTGTGGAACGTGATGAATGCAGGATATGCATAGTAGGGGTGCGGGATGAAGACTTTGGCATACAGACCTTTGAGCAAATGATGCAGGAAGGGTTGAAGTTGGACCAGATCATGTTCGTTTGTGTTTATAATGCATGAACAACCATGCAAGCAGCCCTCAAAAAATGCAAAGAGGTCCATAGTGATGTTGTCAAAGCTAGGGTTATATCAGGTGTCATTCTGAACAGTACCCACGTCAACATGTATGTCAAATGTGGGAGCAACGAGATCTGTTATTACTATTATTGTTTTTTTTCATTTTGTTTGCCTGAGCAGGGAGTTGTGTTGCTGTCTCTCTCCCCCCTACTTAGGCCAAGGAAAACGGGGAGGGAGAGAGGAGCAGCAGCAGCAGCTGTTGCACACAAATCCCCCCCGGCCTAAGTGAAAACAGCAGCGGCAGCAACACAATTGATAAAACAAAGCACTGCTAATGAAGGCACCTTCCTCAACACATTTCAGCCTGTTTTTAACATTTTTATAAACAAAAAAATAAGTTTTATTGGTTACACAAGTTATTTTGATTTTTTTCAAATCCGATCTATAATTTGCCCATAATTTTGTATTAAAAATTATACATAAATAAAGGGTTTTTATATTCTCAATGAACCCATGAATACATTTAGCAGGGTATCGTTATTCATTAATTGTTTGTTTTATATAAATACTTTAGGGGTTTAATAAAGGTTTAAAAAATATAATAAACTCATGAATTAAGCTATATACAGGGGTATTGTTTATTGGCTGATGCACGCACGTGATATGGTCTTTTTATGAAGAATGCACCCCCCAGGTGTTTCCATTTCAAGAACTCGTTGTACCTGCATTGCTGCATAATTGACCTCACAATGTCCTCCGTTGTGGCAGTGAGGATGTCCACTAGATGCGCCGCAGAGGACGCACGCCAGGAAGAATGTACCAATTCGGCCATGTTTGTTGTCGGGTTAGAAGCAAGTTACAAATATTGACTAGCATAATATTGAATGTGACGTGAAATCATCCAACTCACCTCTCGCATATAGTCGTTGAACTGGAGGAAACGACAATGCCACCATGCTAGCCAACTGACCATAGCTCCCTTGTCTGATTTCTTTACAGCACCTGACGTTGTCCACCAAGCCCGTATACATACAAACTGTGTCTCTGCATCATCCAAGGTGGGAGCATGCTTCCACGCAAGACACATGGAACGGTGGTCCTCTCTGAATTTTGGCGCCACGAGCCTCGTTGTGTACTACGACAAGCTCTGGAGAAAATGGAACCCACAAGATCTCTCATTGCCTTCCATTGGAACATTGGGGTCTTCCCCGTGTACCCTTCAGATTGCAGCCCAATTTGCTTGTGCATTGTCCGCCATGAAACCACGGAAATTCGGTGGGGGCAATCCTGCCCTTGTCATCTGTTCGTTTATTCCCTACCAAAGAAGCATCTCTGATTGTGTATCCTCCCCTTTCATCTCACAAATAACAATTGTCATTAACATCCTGCAGTGGGGGTCGTAGACATGTGCACCCATCGTCACCGACGGGGGCTGCTATTTCATGAGCGGCATGAGCATGAGCGGAAAAAAAAAAAGCATGAGCAGACCATTGTGAGTCCACGGAAATAGGGTTAGGAGGCACGGAAATAGGGTCAAGTGAAGTTGGAATGTGGCACCAGTGGACTTGAAATGCAACATTTTATTGCAAATTTTGTGGCAAGCCACGTCTATACAAGTGTGTTCTAACTGTCACTACACCCTCCGAGGAACTTGCCCCACCTTCTTCCTCATCCCCCTCATCCCCCTCGTCCTCCGAGCTCTGTGATGCATCAGTTCCACTATGCCTCTCAAAAATCCCGTCCTCTCCTTGGGGGACTGTCCACCTCACCTCCTAGGAATCTTCTGCGTCTTCTCCCCCACTTTCCTCAGCAGAATCCAAGACAAATCTACGAGCCCGACGGGCTCTAATAGCTGCTGCCTCCTCCCTCATCTTCATTTTCTTGAGGCTTGCCTCGTCTAAAATCTGCTGTACACGACTACGTTCGGAACACCTCCTAATGGACACCGAAGCAAGCCGGGCAGCATAAGTAGGAAGGATGTACTCCCTTTCTGGACTAGGCATGAAATCCCCCCTGGCAAAAAAAGGCACGTTCCTCCTGCCCATGAACTCTGGTGTAGACGTCTCTCCGGCAGTACTTGGCATCCTACAGTAAGAACAAATCCACTTCAAGAATGTCAATACCAGCACAACCACAAAGGGTTTTCAATGAAATAAGAGAGCGGAGGGAGGTGCCTCACGAAATCTGGAGGCAACTTACAATGCCACCACTCACTCGTAAACCGGGGGCTCCTCGGCCTCGATCCCAACTTCCTCCCCCTGCTCCTTCTTGGATTTTTCCTCATCCTCCGAGGATGCCTCTTCCTCTTTCGGCAGACGTTCAGCCGCTGCAAGTTCGGAGTTGTGGAGGGCAGTATCTGGTTTGAAGGCGAACACATGCCTGTCGGACAACGTCCCTGCCCACATTGAAGCACCTGAGGAACAAAGCGGGCGGTTAATAGCTTGCGGCATGCAATTGCAATCGGGCCAGGGGACAAACTGAGCACGTGAAGGCTTACCCATGCCGCATGTGAGGTCCAGAATCCGCCCTTGGACATCCGAGCACGTCTCCATGAGGGTTTGGATGAAAGCAGGGCTCCGGGTCCGGCTGTACCGCCACGGTTTGCCTGTCTTTGTGTCCTTCGGCATACTAGAGTGGGGCACATAGTTGTAGAGGACATCATAGGTTACAGGGTCCACAGCGGCATCAACAAGACGACCGTCGTTGCGGAATTTGAACATAGACCCTCTCTTCACAAAGCAATATGCCTCAAACACCAATGTCTGCACATCCAACAAAGAAGGGATCAACTCCAGGGTCTACTTAACATACACCACAATATGAAGTGAATGCAATAGATTGATAACTTACACTTTGGCCCTCTGTTCGCAACCCCTGCGTACTGATGCAGAACCATTTTCTGAGGAGGACCGGGGTGACACTTTTTGGTGTCCACCTTGCCACCGCATTCTCTGTGGTCTTCCCTCTCGTGGCAAGGACAACCACACATCCACCGTCATCCAGAAGCATCCCCGCCAGCCCAAACCCGGCTTTCCAGTAGTCCTCAGTAAACCTGTTCCAGGTGGGCACACCATCCAGGCCCTCCAGCAGCTCCCCATCTGGAATGTTGAGGAGAATCATGTCGCAGGCTCTCTCCACCTCACCCCCCCCCCCGAGTGCTCTTGCAATTCGTGCTCACAGCCGTGAATAATTCCATCATGGCTTCAAAACCAGGGGTGTCTTTAGGCTCTGTACCGCCATCCCTCTTCTTGGCTTTCCCCTTCTGCTTCGCCATAGACTTGTTGTGTGCCACCTTCTTCGCCCTGGCAGCGAGAGCGTCAAGGAAGCTCTCATTGACGCATTGGATGATGGTTGGAGGTTCTAGCTTTGGCCTGTGCGTAAACGTCACCGCCGAATACCGCCGTGTAGGCTCGCCCTCAAATGCCAACTTCTTGGCAGAGCCAGTCCCACTCCGAACTGACTTGGGAACCCGGACGACCGGTGACTGGGTAGGAGCAACAGCAGTCGCAGGACCTTGAACAAAGTCGTCGTCCGAGTCACTCTCTTGGGTCCCCTCCTGCGCCTCCTCCGATGCCCCGATGGTTTTTTTTTTTTTGGGTGTTACTGCACTCACCTGTTTCTTTGTCCTTTTCCTTTGGCCTTTACTCTTCTCATGCAATTTCTCCTGAATTTCTGCCTGAGCAAGCTCTGCCGCTTTCCTGGAATTCGCAAGCGATTTTGCCTCTTTTGCACCCAATGGAGGCAGCGGAGCCCGGTTTCGTCGGAATTCAGCATCCAGCTTCAATTGAAACTCGGATGGGTCGAGCGAGCCAGGCGGAAGGTCCACATACCAAGGGCAATCACGCAAATGTTCCAGATGCCACTCCTTCACAATATCGTCAGTGTACATGGAGTCAGCCCCAGGGTTCCTCCATGCCAGGAAGAATGGTGGCTCGAAAGACAGATGACCTTTCTCCAAAAGGGAGAACTTGCAGTACCTGCATTCATGAAAAACACAATGAGGTCCCTGAAATGCATATTCCGCACCATTTTCCCAGGTTGGGGCGGATATGAGTGGGCCTAGAAATGGAAAAATGGCGCCGAATTTCGGTTTTCGGTGAGTGCCACCCTAGGGAGTTAGCCATCTTGGGAGCCCTGAACTGGAAATTCGGCGCCATTTTTCCCGGTTTGGCCCGAAGATGGCTAAGTCCCAGAACCGCAATAGGGCCTAGAACTGGGAAAATGGAGCCGAATTTCCAGTTCAGGTCCAGCCACCCTAGGGACTTAGCCCGAAAATGGCTAAGTCCCCGAACGGCAATAGGGCCTAGAACTGGAAAATGGCGCCGAATTTCCAGTTCAGGGCCAGCCACCCTAGGGACTTAGCCCGAAAATGGCTAAGTCCCTGAACGGCAGTAGGGCCTAGAACTGGAAAATGGCGCCGAATTTCCAGTTCAGGGCCAGCCACCCTAGGGACTTAGCCCGAAAATGGCTAAGTCCCTGAACGGCAATAGGGCCTAGAACTGGAAAATGGCGCCGAATTTCCAGTTCCGGGCCAGCCACCCTAGGGACTTAGCCCGAAAATGGCTAATTCCCTGAACGGCAATAGGGCCTAGAACTGGAAAATGGCGCCGAATTTCCAGTTCGGGGCCCGCCAGTCTAGGGACTTAGCCCGAAAATGGCTAAGTCCCTGAACGGCAATAGGGCCTAGAACTGGAAAATGGCGCCGAATTTCCACTTCAGGGCCAGCCACCCTAGGGACTTAGCCCGAAAATGGCTGTCCTTGAACGGCAATAGGGCCTGGAACTGGAAAATGGCGCCGAATTTCCAGTTCAGGGCCAGCTAGTCTAGGGACTTAGCCCGAAAATGGTCAAGTCCCTGAACGGCAATAGGGCCTAGAACTGGAAAATGGCGCCGAATTTCCAGTTCAGGGCCAGCCAGTCTAGGGACTTAGCCATTTTCGGAGCCCTGACTGGAATTTCCGCGCCATTTTCCCTAACACCACATGAGGCCTCTAACATCCTGAAATGCAAGGACTTGAAAGAAAGACAACGCGTATGTACCTGTACAGAAGGCGCATTGCTGCTTTGTCCGCGTTCGGCTGGTCGGTGAACTCGTGGCTCCGGCGAGCATCTGCTATCTCCCGAAAGAATAGGTTGGTTTTGTAGAGCAGAAAGTACCTCGTCATATAGTCACGTAGGCTCTCTGCTGCAGGAGATATCTCCATCTTGAACTGATGTGCTTGTGTGTCCAGCTGCTCTTGCGCATTCGTCGTCACCTGTGGAGATTCTCCATCAGATCACTTTCCTCAAAAAATACAATGAATCCACCCCCTACTAGAGTAGAAGCCCCAAACGAAGCGTGGGGAAGTACCTGAAACCACCATGTCATGCGGTTCATCCACATGTCGAATGTGGGGTCAGAGAGTTTGTCCAGTTTGGGGAAGCTCCACATGTCCCTGGTACTTTGGGAACCATTCCAGATTTGGAGCCACCGGGTCTGTCCAACCACCCAGCATATTCGTAAGCGCCAAACACCACAAAAAGGAGTTGTTGCCACCACAATTTGGTTAAGAATGTATCACCTTTTCTGTTGCATCCACACAGGATGTGGCTAGACGATGGAGCTTCTCCAATGTCATCGTGGGCTTCAGAGCGCGAGAGTAGTGCTTCCCCACCTCCACCAGAAAGTCGGCACCAAGGGCGGGATCAGCTATGGCCACGTACTTTACCATCCGCGACTTGTACTTTATGCGGGCCCTTACCTCCGCAGCTTTGACATACGATTCGAGTTCCGGGAGGGTTGGATTCGACTCCTCTGACTCCATGTAGAACCTCCGCGCATGTGCCAAATCCTGCTGTATTTTCGTCTGTCAAGAATGCGCACATAAGATTAGAGATCCAGCCATTTATCCTGTGAATGTTAAGTTTCTTCTTATCTTTATAAACTTTATGATAGTGAATACATCTGGATGGCTTCCTATTATCATCACCGGGCTCATCAACCCTTGCCTCAGAGTGAGCCTCGCATATCATCGATTCCCACTCGTCAGAGTCATACTCCTCATGGTGCGTCCGACGTGCTTTGCGCATGTTGGATTGTTTCACCATATCGGCCTTCACTGCAAATCCTCTACAACTCGTCCTGAAGAATCCTCCAGCTACACAGAGGTTGCTGGAATGTTAAAGCAACAACTCACACTAAAACAGGAAGACACGCACACGGACTTCAGCAAACAAAAACTTCCATTTGTGCTCATGACGTAAAAAAGCAAGCAATGGAAAGAGAAGAGTTGCAAATCACATGAATGATGGCAAAACTTGAAAACAAGTAACCCTAAAGTGACCTCCAATGAGTAATCGCTTCACCGCCAGAGCTCAATCAACAGTTTGTAACACAAGCAAGCCAATTCATATTGTGCAAGGAAGTGCCTATAATACCGCTTCCACCAGGATCATATAGTCCGTGCCCATCAGACGTCAGGAAGCTTGGAGAAGATGTCATGAGGCTGCCATGAATCTCAACACTCAAGCATCGACGTGGGGGGTGACAGGCAAGGGGCTGCATTCGAATAATCAGCTACACCATATGCGTGCGGACTGGCCGCGAAAAGCACGCGAGCATGATGATTGCGATCACCTACGACCTGCAATGGTTGTGTCACATCATGTTATGGGAGGCCGTCCGTCATCATGGGATGCTTGCAACACATGAATCATGCGATTCATGTGATACATGTGTTACGGTGTTACGGCTAGGGGGCGGGCGGCGAGGGCGGTTTGGAGGAGGCGGGAGGGGGTGGCACGGGGGGGGGGGCCACACGCAGGCAGGACCCTTACGCTCGCATTAAACTCCGGGGCCTCTTCTCAGTGTGTGCCATTAATGTGTCCCCTTGGCAGACGCTCTATAGGGGAGACCAGGGGAGAGAGAGAGAGAGAGAGAGAGAGAGAAATGACGGAACACTAGAGAGAGAGAAGACTCTGGCCAAAGCCGGCGTAACTAAGAGCCACCTCGCCTTACAGCTATTGCCCCCTTCCGGAGGTGGGCCCTATATGGGAGCACTACATTACAAATAGCCCCGGGCATGGGGCCCTCCACTTACGGCCCTCTACATAAAATCCCAAAAATTAACCCGCAACTACACGGCCCGGGTCCAGTTACCCCCTTTTCCACACACAAGAGAGATCCTGTCTTCATCCATTCGGACTGGAATAAGGTAAGGAGATGAATCCATTTCATCGACGTGTCTCGTCACCCTAATGCTCATCCCTTTGTAATAAGCGTCGCGCCCACGGCATGGATCCTTTGATTTGAGAGGTGTTTTGTCTGTGTGTGCCACTTGAGGGCGCATGGGGCTGAATTGGTTCGTCCGTGTGCCACTCTCACACTCATTTGTACGTTGGAGCTTGAATTCTTCTTTCAGAGTGCAACAGTCAGGGCTACATAATGTCCCGATCACGTACTCTTTATGACTTTGAGGAGTGCCGTTTTATCATACGAACTTCACCTCTCTTTCAATATCCCTCTTTGTGTGTGGAGTGCAGGATGTTAACTGAGGTCCATGCGCCTCTCTGGCACCGAGGATTACATAATCACCTCTGTTTAGACTAACGCCGAGGAGTGCACAGATCCCGAATGATGTCAAAAGTTCACTCTTTGGCACAATTGACCTTCTAACATCTGTGTCTTTAGCCACTGAGCAATGCGTGGGGTCAGAACGAACTTTTCAGTAACAGCGCTACTCTTTGAACCCTTCCTTCATTTTTTGTCACTCTGGCTGTTCCCCGTGATCAAACTATCTTAATCTGTTTATCTTTAGATGGAGGTTTGCGGAACGAAGCTCCTCTATTTCTTCCCTCCGTCTGCGCGTCTCGTGTGAAACCTCGTAAATGTATCGCATTTTGACCTTCCGCAGAGTTTGGGAACTTCGTGGAAAACTTTTTCGTTTCATACTTGCCTGCAGCTCAAACGATTGCCAAATGTAATGGCAAGCAATGGTCCTCCAGGTACGGTTTCCAGTGTGCGTCCATTACCTTCCGACATTTGTACCAGAACTTTTTGGCAGGGGAGACCCTTGGGGGCGCTGGAAGGATCAGCCGCCAAGGTCCCAACCTTCTTGAAGAAGTTAACGTTGGTTCAAATCGATACGGATTGGATGGTATGCCTTGCTCTCAACACTCTGTCACCTATTTTGCAAGGTTCTCAATAAAGAGCAGTGATCAAGAGGGAAAAAAAAACCCTTTCTGATTGTCTATGTTTTGCTATTTGATCAGATAGCAATTGACTAACAACTTAGCTTTGCAAATCAGGCTAGGACAAAATTTACCAATAGGGATTTTCCCGGCTCACAGTGGGATTCCACCAGGGTAGTATGTTGGATATCAGCTCTTGGTTGTGAGGAATTTTTATGAACTGCTCCTTTTTTGTGCAGAACATCCCCTTTCTATTTGTTAGGCAATATAGTTCGAAATTCAAAGGGACTGCCACCCTGGAAGGGCCAGGGGGTGAAGTGTGGCAAGTTGGCCTCAGGGGTTCCAAGGAAGGTTCCTTTGGCTTTGGATCAGGGTGGAAAGCCTTTGTCGAGGACAACAACCTGAAGATTGGTGAACACGTCCTGTTCAGTCTCATTGGAATGTCCCATTTTTCTGTGCAATTTTATGACTGGGGTGGTTGTGAGAAACCAAGTGCTTTTAATAAAATCAGCTCTCATGGTCTTAAGGCAACTCGTTTTGGCTACATCCAGAAGACAAACATGGAGGATCGTTATGATATATCAGTCAGAAAAGGGAAGAAGCATTGGATGAAATCACTACGGGGTCCAGTGCATCAACAAAATTCTGACATAAACTGCCTCTCTGCCCTTGCTACCCTCCCAGAACAATCAGAGGCTACAGCTATCTGCTGTCTGAATGAGCAGTCTGCAAAAAGTCATGGCCAGTCGGGGGGTGTCATTTGCACTGCACCAGATCTGTGGATGCCAGCCTGGGGGCAGTGTGTGAGATCAACATCACATCATATACACAAAAGGGCTGTGGATTACAGCCTTGCAGAAGAGTGTCAAGTTCATGCTGTACAAAACCCCATGGTAGTATGTAGCCAATTTGTGGTGGCAAACTTTGTGTCTCCCAAGCACCTTGCAAAAGTGCAAGAAACGCCTTTGGCAGGTAGAAGTGAAAGGCCAGAACATGGTCCAGGAGGGGATGAAAAATCTGCAACTGGCAACTATAGCAAGAAGCAGCCCAATGAACAAGCGGGGTGTAGTGAAATAGGTGAGAACAATGCTGACATGGAAGTGAGGTTGAGTGAGGCCCACAGCATCAGGGCAGCTCAGTACAAGAAAACTTGGACCCATGGATGCTGAGAAAAATAACAATGGGGTGGTTCCTGAGGTTGGGGTCAATTGGGGGGCACAAACAGCAAATGGACTTCACAGTTACCCGAGGAGGGGAGCTGGAGGGTTGTACCCAGCTGGAGCAGACTACTAAGGAGTTCCTGACTACCAACAAGGTTGAGCATTGGTATGTTCCCTGGTGTGGTCCCTTGTTGGAGGAGAATATAGTGGATGCTGATGACAGTCCTGCGTACAAGTTTAGAGGCACCCAAAAAGTCGTGAATGACTGCTACAAACAGGAGCGGGGAATGAAGAGAAATTGTAACTTGTGTTATGAGCAACTGGCAAAGAGATCATGCCTTGAAGAACGGACAAGGAGTGGAGCCAATAGCTGGAATACCTTCACCGACTGTTGTAACAATGTCATGTGCTGCTCAACGGAAGAGCAGAAAGACATGGGGAAAGGTAATAAGGAGCCTGACTTGACGCCCTTACTGCAAAAAGGCAACTCTGGTGAGATTCTGAGACTTGTGGGGAATGGCTATGTGTCCACACCTAAGGCAGGGCGTGAGCCTGTCACAGACATTGTGACTCAGCCAGTAGAGGATGAGGTCCCTGAGGGTGGTATGGAGCAATTACTTGAAGAAGTGGCAATTGGCACTCTGGTCCAAAGTTCTAACTTGCAGGAGAGAAAATGCTTTGTTACTTTGGAAAGAGGACCAAATAAACCAGGGACAAATGAGATCAAGAGATTTGACCTCGGAGGTGAAGCACTTGATCAAGAAGACATCTTCACGGTCACTGCAGCATCCAGGGATGCTATGTTCAATGTAGATACTGATTGTACTGTTCAGATTTGTGTTGACTTGTGCCCTTTAATTCAGGATAATTTGGGCAGGGTTGAAGAGAGGGAGGCTGCCTCCTCAAGTTTAGCACTCGTCTGTGGCAACACTCAGGACACTGATGCCAAATTGAGAGCGGTTCTCTTACAGGAAGGGCAAAAGGACACATTGGCTGATGATGGAGATGTGGAGCAATGTGGGACTTCAGCTTACAGGGAAGATTTAGTTGGGCAAGCAGGCTCATTCATATCTACCTCTACCAAGCATAGTGAAGGGATGTTTGCTGATTTGGACTGTAGAACTTCACAATCATACAAATCATTGAAGAACAGGACTCCCAAACCAGTGGAAGGTCAAAAGGCTCTCGCGCATGGCCAGCTGCAAGTCTCTATCAAAGAGGAACCAGATGCCTATGAAAGCTTTGACGTGATGTTGTCTAATACAGCCCCAAGGCCTGAACACTTGGTGAACACTGATATGCAATTGGATCGTAACCGAGGCAAGGGGCAAGACAGAACAGTCAACAGCGACCAAGCTGGAGATCAGGGGCCAGGTGTGTCCCAAAGAATTGAGTGCCAAATGAAAAAGAAAATGTTTGTTCGATTCTTGAGTGGTCATGGATTCAATCCTCCCAAGTGGTGTGCAGCTACAGAGGCTGGTACGGGTTCACAGGCTCTTGGAAAAGGCAAGGTCTCTGTAGCACAGGAAGAAACCCTCTCTCAGATTGGTAAGAATAATCCCACTACAATTTCAGTCAAAAAAGAGGTTGAAGATTTTGCAGTTTCAACTAGTGGAAATGTTCAATCAACAGAAGCGCTGCTTCTCATAGGATCCAGTTCCCGTTGACCCATGAGCCATGGGTGTCGGTTTGTGAGCCCCAACTGTGATGCCTCATTGTGAGGCAGCAGGAACGGTAGTTTTATTGTCAGATGTCCAACCAATGGAAGACCCTCCGGGAGAGTCTCGTGACTGAATTTTTCTCATGGCTGTTCTTTGTGCCTTCGATCACATCAACTGACTGGGTGGATGGCATTATTCATCTAAGCAGCTGCGTACCTCATTTTGTGAAACACTCGTGCATACACCATACTGGGAATTGCATGTTGATGAGGATTTCAGCAGAAAGATGTCTGGCATGAATCTACTTTCGGATAGTGCACCTTCTTTCTGATGTTCAAGTCTTCTAGTTTGTGCTCATGCATTAGTATTGCAGCCCACCCAAAAAATGGCAATTGGAGATGAAGGGCAATGTGCCCTATTCATTTTGATCACATGCATGTCACCTCTCAAACCAGCAAACTTTGTTTTTGTGTTGCCCTGGGGCCAATAGAATCTTGAATCATGTAAAATGCTCGTTGGCTCACATCAAAGCTGAACTGTTTGATATGCATCTTTGGTTGATAAAAGTATCTGACAAGATACTTTCCCGAATGTGCTTTCTTAGAGTTTTTTTTTTTTTGTTTTTGTTTTTGTTTTTGTTTTTAAATAAATAAAAATAAAACGGCGTTGGCCAATTGATTAATTTTAGGGGAAAAATTAACCCCATTGATGCCATGAGGCATGATACACATCCATGGGATGAGGGAGCCCCAGACATAAGCAAGAGAGACCGCTGAACTGGCCATGACAAGGACCAAAAGGGTCCGGGGATGAGAGGACGGGCGACCATAGTCGGCCATACCCCCATGCAATTCAATGATGCTCAGAGCATTGTCTTCTGAATTGTCCTGCTGCAGCCTCCAAAGTCAGGTGATTTATTTATTTATTTATTTTAAGGTGAAAGGGGATGGAGCCCTTGTTAGTTTTATTGATAATTATTGAAGGAAAAAATAAAACCCTTACATGCCCGAAAGCTGCCATGAGGCCTAGCACACGAGGAACGTGTTGGAGATACCATATGAACCATGATCAGACTCTAGGTAAGAGTCCAAAGATAAGAATGCCAATCCAAGACTTGGATAGTAACCAAAGCCCTATACTAGGAAAGAGCCGTATGGTGATCTAAACAGGACCACCTAAGTGCGGGGCCCTCGAAGAGAGGGGGCCCCCGGGGGCATGAGGCAGATAGCATCTATGCCAGCAGCTAAAGAAGCTTTGAAAAAATTATTGGTGAGAGCTAAAGATAGCTCTATCTATGGAAGTGCAGTCTTGCATGAGATGCCACTTACATGTTTCCAGTTGATGTCGGACTTGTCAAACTCCGGGGATGGTGAAGACGAAGGACCAGTGATGTTGTCAAGTGGAGGGAATTCCTCTAGGCCAGTCGCATGTGCTTGCATTAGAGCATCTGCAAATGAGTCCGTCCCTTCCCCAAGTCTCCTGGAATGCGGCGAAGAGAGCAAACTGTCATTGAGGTTTCCTGGCGATCTCTGCACACATTTTGGCCCAAGCAAGTTTGGCAGCCACCGTCAGGTCGAAGAAAACCTGAGTAAGAACTGCAGTGGCAGATGTATTGTGAGAGTCCAACACCCATATGCATCTGGCTTTCCACAAGTGCCATAGGGTTGCAGTCCTAAGAGTTTCAAAGACAGGACAGTCACAGGCCTTAGATTTATGAGATTGATTGTAATTGAGGAGAAGGGCAATGGGCCCCAGAGGGGTAGATCCCCAAGAACGGTAGAAGGCCAGGACATGGTGCTAGACGGCCATGGGGGCCCGCCGACAGAAGAGCAGGCGGTGCTCCAATGTTTCAATGGTGGCAATTGAGCAGCATCTACATATGAGAGCCTCCTGGAGACCCAAAAATTGGCCTACTTTCAATACCCTGTTAGCTATCTGCCAAAGAAAAGCACTGAGCTTTGCTAGTTTAGCTTTGTCCCAGATTAACCTCCAAATGCAATTCCAGTTTTCCATTACAAAGTTTGCATGCCCCCATCTAGCATTCCATTTGTCTGTCAGAGGGGCGGCTTTAAGAAGAGCCTGGTAGGCCTTTTGTGCTGGGGGCTACCTCCAAATTTCCAAAGCCACTAGACGCAGGATCTAGCTGCAAATTTTGAAGTTCTTGCCCCCTGATCCAAGCAAATCTTTCTTTAGCCAACCATGCTTGGACTGGAGTGCCAGGCAGGTGAATTGGATTGAAATCTCTGGAGGCAGAGGACCAGTGACAGATACAGGCTGGTCTTGCCCGCGCTGAGAGGGTTGCTGTTTTGTAAGGGTTGGTAAGAGACAGGATACCCGAGAAAGAGTCCGCCCGGAAACTAAAACCCTTGAGCAAAGCATTCTGAACTGAAGTTACATATAGAATGTGGAATTTTCTGTCATCGAACATGATCCATTAGGTAGGCCTGACCGGCAGATCACCTGCTCTCAAGAGGATTCTCCAAGGATCCGGGACCGATTGGAGAACTAAATCAATCCCCGTTCTCAGTCTGTGGGAGCCCAGAGCATTTTGAAGACCTTGGGGAGTGCTGATCCAGAGATCGCGAAGCTGGGCAAGTCCTCTCGTTTCCTAGGCTGCCCATATTTTAGCTTGACCTTTTTCTTCCCAAGATGGGTGGGCCAAGTTGAGAAAAAGGTGCTGCCTCAAGGTCTCATGGAATGAGGTGGGTGCCCGTTTGATAAGAAAAGGTCTGAATCTATTCTAGGCTCTCCAAATGGAGGACCAAAGTGGAGATCCCACAACTTTATGATTGAAGCCTTGTGCAATCCAGCGTATAGATGGTGCCCATTCAGTAGACTGGAGGGGAGAGCTGGTAGAAATGTTGGTGGAGATTAACAGTTTCCACCAGCCTCCTTCAGGGCCCACGAAGCGAGGAATCCATTTCCCGAGCAGTGCCTGGATTTGAGTTCCCGGGTCAAGAACCTCAAGACCGCCTAGTTTTTTTGGCTGGCAGATTGGGCTCTTCCGGTGATAGAGAGATATCTAGAACCCCAATAAGCAAACTGGCGTTTGAGCTTGGAAATCGTCAGTTCCATTCTTTGCTAATCTGTTATGTTATTGCCAAAGGTGTGACCTAGCAGAGTGGTGGTTTCACCGCCCTTGAGCCAGACCAGACCGAGAACGGAACCCCAGGTTGGCACAATGCCTATACTGGACCTAGAGGAGAAGAAAATTATCCAAGGGAAGAAAAAATAGACACCTACAAGTGTGCACACGCCTTAGTCGAAGAACTGAAACACCTTCATATGATAAAGCTCCATATATACACGCTCTTCCTCCATGCAGGTTAACTAGAATGCCATAGACAAAGAACACCAGACTCCCCAACAACAACACCCTCCTAAAGATCTGAGGGGTGTGACAAACTGAAAAACATTTCAGGGTGATGTGACACCCCTCACATCACCACACTCTATGGCACATTCAGTGGGTTCATGAGCAAGTTTTAGATCTCTAATGCCGACGTATCCCATGGTAGCAAATGCAGAAGAACTGCACCTCTGATATCAGAGTTGCTCCACAAATAAACAGTTTGCAAGTACAAAGCAACACCTACCCTGAACATAACTATTCCCCCCTATGCTCTCTGCTGCCAAAATCAGCCGCCTGCAAAGTATTGAAGCGCCTTGACTTGGATCCACATCTGGGATTTGGGGTTCTTGAGCCTAAGGCCCCTGACAAGAAGGTTGTCATCTACCATATATCCCAGCGCATCAGCGACAAACAGAAAGATGAAGGGTGCGAGTGGACACCCTGGTCTAACAGGCCTCTGCAAGTGGAAGGACCTAGATACATGGCCATTGATTATCACCCTCCTGGAGGAGTTGAACCCATTGACAGAATCCCAGAGGTAGACCAACCCTTTGCAAGATTGCCAAAAGAAAGTTCCAATCGACTCTATCAAATGCTTTCTCAAAATCAAGAAGCCATAGAGCTAGCGCTTGGTTAGAGTTCTTAGCGTAGATAGATGCTTCCTGGGCCAGAAGGACATTGTCCAAGATAAATCTGCCCTTAATGAAGCAGCTTGACCAGTACGAGTAAGAGATGGGAGCAAGGGTTGAATGCACAGAGCTAATGCTTTGGCTATGATCTTATAGGATACGTTCAGCAAGGTGATTGGCCTGTAATTGTTGATGTCAGCCCTGTCACCTTTCTTGAAAAGAAGGGTGATTACTCCCCGCGACATGTGCTCTGGCATGGCCCCTTTTCTTATGCTTTCGTTGGCCATGTTGCAGAAATCTGAAGCAATTTTGGGCTAGAAGGCCTTGTAGAACTCTACCGGCATACCATCAATACCGGGGAATTTGTTGCTTCTCATGCGGTTCAAGGCCTCCTCCAATTTCTTTTCGGTGAACTCAGCTTCCAGCGGACCATGGTCCGAATGAGAAACTTTGACAGGGATGGTCTGCAAGCAATGTTGAAGGACAGGGAGAGTGGCTTGGTCCTGTGGGCCTAGAGAAGAGGGAGCTGAAGTGGGTGAATGCTTTGTTGCTTAGACAACCAGCATGTAGCCCAGTGGTAATGGGCACATACCACGTTGGATGTGGTCGTGGGTTCAAACCACGGTCTGGTGTGTCATGTAGGTGTCCACCTTTCAGCTGGAAGGCAGTAGCCCTTGTGGTGAAGAGACACCATAAGTTACGCTCCCTTGGGGAGGTGTCATACTTTGTTGCAAAGGTCTTTGGGGGTAGAGGATTTGGTGCCTGAGTTATCCATGTAGAGCTCAGCAATATTCAAGAGAGCTCTTCTCTGCTTCATTTTTTAAAGAAGTACTTATACATCTTTTCCCCTTTGGCAGACGAGTTTATCCCTGCCTGCATCTGAATTTTTTGTTCCTGAAGGAGTTGGAATTTCCCCAGGTTCAATCGGGCCTCAAGGTATGTTTGGAAGGTATGCTCGTCACATGAGTTGCTCTCTAATGCATTTTGGCAAATGCCAAGACACTTTTTAAGGGCCAGGATACTACGCTTTTGAGCCGCTGAGATGTCTCTACTAAGGTCTTGGCTTGATTTGCACGAGGCAGCTAGCTTGACCTGGAAACGAAGGATAGGACAGGTCAATTGGTTCCCACCTTGAATCCAATCCCCTTCAAGGGAGGCCTTGAAGGAGGTGTTCGAGAGATGGGAAGAGTTGAGCTTATAAATTCCTCTACCCCTTTTATGAGCAAAAGGCAGCTCGCTACGGAAACAGTCACCACTGCATGATCAAAACCTTTAGTAATTGGCTCCTGGGGCGAAAGAAGGGCACCATTGGATAACGGGAGAGAAAGGTAAATCCTATCTAGACGTGCCATCCAACAGTGCTCCGGTAAGAGTACCCCCTCCCCCCTCCCTATCATTTCTAGTCCCATCTCCCCCCTATAGCCTTTCTTCAAAATCCCGAGGCTCAGCTCAGCTCCGGAAGGTAACTCCCTCCCTCATCTGCCAGATGAGGATTGGTCTAATGGTACAAGGATACACCAGGATGAGTTGGACAAAGACTACCCACTGATTTTACTGGATGTGTCAGACCTTAAAAAAAGAGTGGCATCAATGGAGGAGCATGTGGCATCTTGATTCACTTTCCAGGGAAGAAAGTCGACAGGGCCTATGTACGTGATTGGGCGATAAGACACCTCGGAGGTTCGGGTGAGCTAAAACAAAAATTATGTCATGCCAAGGGCCACGGATTCTTCTCCATAATCTTCAAAACTAGGGAAGCAGCCAACCAAGCCCTATCGTTCAACCCACACACAAAAGGCTTCAACGTAAATATATTTATGTGGTCTTCCAAAATGGGCCACAGAAACGGTAAATTGTGGTGCCCAAGAATTATATCAGTTCCCTACATTCGAGACCAATACCTAGTTAACTTGCCCGATATAGCCAACCACTTTGGCTCTTACCTCGGTTGTTTGGCAGTATTTGATCCTCAGATGTGCACACTCAATCTCAGACAGGATCCAACTTGGAGCTCGGTTACAATTGCTTCCAGACTCAATGAAACTGGCAGTGCCAAATTTGTGCTAATGATGCCCAATGAGGAAGCCCTACCACAATATGTGCGATCAACTACTTTACCATTTAGCTTATTGAGGACACTACCTATGTTGCCCGCTTTAATTGCGGCCAATTGGGCCACATCAAGTTCGACTGTCCTTCAGCAAAGTTCGCAAGAGATCACCCCCTGCTGCTCATGCGATAGGTCTGAATACACCTCTCGGGCTGCAACCAGGCCCAGGCGCCACCACTGCTGATGGGACACACTCCACCTGTCCAGTTGTGCCAACTGCAGGTCAACCGATTCAGCTATAGGCCCCGATCTTTCTGGATTCTCCACAATCCAGTCCAAGACCTGCCTCTCCTTCCAATCTGGACATCAACAGGGACCCAATGCAAGAAGAGATCAAAGCTCACCACCAAAGGAAGCTCACAAGGGAAAGGCAAAGGAAAATTAGGTGAAAACCCACCTTCTCCACCTATCCAGTTGACAAGCCCTACAACCAGAGTGGCCCACACATAACTACAGGTATTTCTTGCAACACATCCTTCGCCAATCTGTGCCTCAACACTTGCTCATTTCCAAACCTGGATTTGATTAGCTGCTCTGCCCTTGAGACATTTGCAGCTCCCAAGGCTTCTTGTGTTACACCACTAATTTTCAGAAAAGGTAAGCCCCCCCTAATATTCTTCACATCCAATGACTTAGAATGTGTTGAATCTCTTTGGGTCAAGGCCTCCGATGTCAAACACTTTCTGAGAGCGAATCCACCCAACACTAGTCCGGAAATTCTGTTCAAATACAGGATTCAGGAATTCTTTGAGGCTTCAATGCCCCACTACTTCTTGTCTCCCTCAACTAGAATTTCATGGGGGGCTTACTTGGAAGATCACCCGGGTTTAAGTTGCAGACCATCAACTCAAGTGCTGGCCCTTATGGAGGAGGCAGACAATTACAATAGGCCGCCACCTCTGGGGGCAATTTGGACATACAAGCAATGGCTGTCAGCCCCCAGGGGAAGCCACCCGCTTCAGATAAGGAACCAAGATACCTTGGTAAATGGTTTTCAACTGCTGTCAGCATTCTTGGATCTGGAAATAGATGAAGAGAACCATAGGATGGAGTTACAAAGGACCAAAGACTATATCAATGGAGTACTCAGGGTATATGTTACAAACTCAGAAGCTGCCTCGGAATCCCCAGACACCAATGACGTCTCCTCACCAGATGACATCAGCTCCGACAAAGACCACCTGGCAACTGCTGTTACTATCATTGTCGCGGCCCTTTGCCTTGAGGGCAGGGGGGGTCGGGACACATGAGGGGCTGCCCCTGTGGTGGGGGCAGCGGCAGCGATAGGTACGGGGGGCTGAAGCACCCTTGAGTGCCCAAGGCACTCAAGGAGGCGGAGGCGCTCACTAGGTGGAGCCCCGCACACCGGGTTGCGGTGGGGGTGGCTCCACAAGGGGTGGTGGTAGCTTAGAGGGACTTAGTGGGGGTGGCATAGGACTCACCATGGGGGCGGAGACCTCGTGGTGGGAGTCGTGGGGAGTCTTGGGACTCATCACGGTCCATAGGGGCCGTGGTGAGTGGGCCAAGACTCACCGCGACTCACCACCGGGAGTCGAGGGTTTTCGTGGTGGTTCGCCATAAAATGGCATGGCTGGTTGTGAAACCCCCGCGGACAGCTACAGAAGTATATATAAGGGGAGTAGTGACCCCGAGAACGGTGCAAGCCCGTTGGTGACCAAAAACTAGTGAGTAAGCGAGCGAGCCGGAAAGCGACCAAAGAGTGAGGAGCTGTTCCGGACTGCCAACTACCAAAGGGAATTCCACTAGGCCCAAAGAGGTGGAGGGTTTAGTGGGGGAGCGAAGGGGGACCGTTATGTCCCGGTGAGCAGCCGAAGCTCCAAGTTGGCCCGGCGGCCAGGTTGGGAGTCAGGCACGCACATCAGAGCGAGTAACTATGACTTGAAGGGGAGCTTACCGAAGTGAGGTGCGCGACACTTGGTATTAGAGCTTAGAGTTCAGTACGCGATCGTCCTTGGGATTGGCCTCATCATGGGGTCGGGCAAGCCAAAGCGAAAGCGGAACGGCCCAAAAGATGATGATCCTGGTGAGCCCGATGGGGGCGACGTGTCACCGAAGCGGCCATTTGAGGAAGCGACGCGGGTTTATGAAAACGAGGCCGCCCAAGAGCGGGAGGAATCCGAGGAGTCGGAGCCCGAGGAATCCGTGAGAGCTCCGACCGACCAACAGATGCCTCCCATGCCGGCAGCCTTTTGGGAAGGGTTGTTGGCGCAGTTTGGCGGGACGCTGAAAGACGTGTTGAGGGCGGCTAATGCCACTTCCCCTAAGGCAAAGTTTAAGGTGAAGCCTAAGGAACCCGGCACCTTCGAGGGCGTCCGAAATCAGAAGGCACTCAACACCTGGCTCTTGGAGCTAGAGCGGTACTTCCGGGCGGCCAAGTTGAGTGACGAGGATCGGGTGGAAGTGGCTCCCACCTATTTGAGGGGCTATGCTCAACAATGGTGGCAGAAACGCCTTCACGACCGAGGTCCAAGCCCGGAAACCTTGAACTGGAGTGGGTTCAAGGAATTGATGAAGAGACAGTTTGTGCCCCTCAACGCGTCCTGGCTTGCCCGGGACAAGATGAGGAATTTGAAGCAAACAGACGACATTCGGGGATATGTCCAGGCTTTCAATGTGTTTTTGCTCGAAGTCGCGGACATGGCAGAACCGGAAATGGTCTTCAACTTTGTGGCGGGACTGGCCCCATGGGCCAGGCGGAAGTTGGAGGAGAAGCCACCTAAGACTTTGAACGAGGCAATTGAGAGGGCCGAATTTCTCAGATGTCTCTAGGGTGAAAGACAAGGCCGTACGGAGCTGAACCACAAGAAGACCCGGCGGGAATGTGACTCCTTCCGACCGGAAAAGAAGTGGGATAGGCCACGCGGCGACAATGGCCCGGAAATCGAAGGGAGGGCCTTCACACGTCAAGGCGGCACCCGGTGCTTCGAAAGGAAAAGCGGGTGGAGCGGCTTATGGCGGACAGAATGTGACCTTTGATGGAGTGTGTTTCAATTGCGGAGAGCCCGGGCACATGGCCAAGAAGTGCACGAAACCCCGACAATTGAACATGACTCGGGCAACCACGGAGCTGTCGGAAGATACCATCAGTCGCTTGGTGGAAGCGGTGGTCGCCAGGACTTGCAAGGTAGGCAAATATTCTTGTGAGTTGTATCAGGAAACTGGCGCATTGCGTAAAGGGAGTCACTTATTGTTCGTGGATGGGATAATATCCGGAACTAACGTGTCATTGTTGGTGGACACAGGAGCGTCGCACTCCTTCATGACACCGGCAACGGCACAAAAGCTGGGACTCCCGACGACTGACGTAGGGGCCTCTATTGAGGTGCGTTCTGCCAACGGAGAACCGCAATTGGCGACGAAATTGGCGTTCAATGTTCCTCTTCAACTGGGGAGTTGGGAGGGACGTGAGAACTTCACCGTCTGCGAGATCGATGGAGTGGATCTCATTTTGGGGATGACCTTTTTGAGCAAATCCGGAGCGGTCATAGATGGCCGCAAGAGGGTAGTCACGCTGCCATGTTGGAATGGTGGCGAGGTCTTACGAGTTTCGGGAACGCCCAAACCTGTGGGAGGGCGAATAAACCTTATGTCAGCAAAGGAGTGGGCCGTGGAGGAGGCACACGAGCTCTACATTAGAGAAGTCAAGGGAGAAGGCGATGGAGAGCCGAGCCCAGATTGGATCAAGGGGATTTTGGAGAAATACCAGGATGTGATGCCGGAGGATTTGCCAAGCGGCTTGCCACCAGGAAGAGGAGTTGACCACAAGATTGAGGTGATACCGGGATCGGAACCGCCTGCCAAGGCGCCCTACCGGTTGAGCCACAGGGAGTTGGTCGAGCTGAAGACTCAGCTCAAAGATCTAATGTCAAAGGGGTACATCTGGCCGAGTAAGTCACCTTACGGAGCCCCGGTGCTATTTGCAGATAAAAAGGATGGGACGCTGCGGATGTGTGTCGATTACAGGGCTCTGAATAAGGTGACTATCAAAAACCGGTACCCTTTGCCAAGGATCGACGACCTCTTCGATCGGTTGGCAGGAGCGAAGTATTTCAGCCGGATCGACTTGCACTCCGGCTATCATCAAATTCGGGTGGCGGAAGGAGATGAGGAGAAGACCGCGTGCAGGACAAGGTATGGTTCATATGAGTTCTTGGTGATGCCTTTTGGGCTCACCAATGCACCTGCGACCTTTAGCACGCTGATGAACAACCTTTTCCAGGAGTGGTTGGATGACTTTGTGATCGTGTACATCGACGACATCTTGGTGTATTCGAAAACAAAGGAGGAGCACCTGGAGCATCTCGAAAGGGTGTTCCAGAAATTGCGGGAAGGGAAGCTGTATGCCAAAGCTTCAAAGTGCGAATTCGGGGTCACAAAAGTGGAGTTCCTGGGGCATGTGATTACACAGGATGGGATCAGAATGGAGGACAGGAAGGTGAGGGCCATCTTGGACTGGGAGCCTCCGACTTCGGTCCCGGGAGTGCGATCCTTCCTAGGACTCGCCTCCTATTACCGGAAGTATGTGAGAAATTTCGCCAAGATTGGGGGCCGCTGTCAGACCTTCTATGTAAATCTAAAGTCTGGGCATGGAACACCTTTTGGGCCAAGCTTTTGCTGAATTGAAGGAGCGGATGGCGGAAGCTCCAGTCTTGAAAATCCCGGAGTTCGATCGTCCGTTCGAGATACATACAGATGCGTCAGACTTCGCGATTGGGGGTGTACTGATGCAAGATGGACGTCCAGTGGCTTACGAAAGTAAGAAACTAAATGAAGTGGAGCGACGGTGGCCGACGCACGAGAAAGAGATGAAGGCGTGTGCACTGTCTTGAGCTTTGGCGCCACTATGTTGGTTCCAACCCAGTGAAGGTGTTCACGGACAATGTCACGGTGAAGTATTTTGCCACGGAGCCCAAGTTGTCCCCAAAACAACTTAGGTGGCAAGATACTTTGGCGGTGTTCGACGTGGATATCCAGTACAAACCGGGACGAGACAACGTGGTGGCCGATGCTTTAAGTAGAAAGCAACAGCTCTTGTTGGTGTACAAGGGCGAGACGGCGCTCCAAAGGAAGATCCGGAAGGCTTGCCGGAAGGATGAGCTGGCGAAGTCCGTGATACAGGACTTGAGGATGGGGGTTAAATTGCAGTTTCACTTGCAAAATGGACTGCTCCGGTATAAGCAAAAGCGTCTCTACGTGCCGAAGGGAGGGATCAGAGATAGTTTCTTGAGAGAATGTCATGATAGCCCGCTTGCGGGCCACGGCGGAGCCAAGCGCACTGCGGCACTCTTGAAGAAAGAGTATTTCTGGCCCAAACTGAGGGAGGAGGCAGAGGAGTATGTCAAGACATGCACCACATGCCAACAAAACCCGAGCGAGTACAAAAAGCAAGCGGGGCTATTACAACCCTTGCCGATTCCAGAGGGGACTTGGGAAAGCGTCTCGATGGATTTCATGACTGCTATGCCGCTGTCAAAAGGATTCGATGCAATCATGGTGGTGGTGGATAGGTTCAGTAAAATGGGTCATTTCATCCCCACCAAGGAGACAGCAACGGCGCAGGAAACAGGGCGACTTTACTTCGCCCACGTCTTAAAGCATCATGGAGTCCCGAAGGATATTGTCTCGGACCGCGATCCAAAGTTTACGAGTAAATTTTGGAGGGCACTTTGGAAGAAGATGGGGACGAGGCTGAAGATGAGCACCGCCTTCCGACCTACGACCGACGGCCAAACAGAAGAGTGAATTCCGTAGTGAAACAGATCCTGCGGAATTACGTGTCGGCAGACCAAACAGACTGGGTGGAACACTTAGACGCGGCAGAGTTTCTGTTATAATAACACAGAACACTCCACAACGGGAGTTTCCCCTTTCGTATTGGTCTATGGAAAAGCACCCCTGGTGCCGACAAGTTGGGCCGCCCAGGACGTTTGAGGAACCGGCAGTAGCGGCGATACTGGAAGAACGCGAGCGTTTGTTGAAGCTCGCAAAGTACAACATTGCCAAAGCTAGGAAACGGTATGAAAGGCAGGCGAATCGGAAGCGGAGGGAAGTGAAGTTTGAGGCAGGCACAGAGGTCTGGTTGAACATCAAGAATTTCCGACTACCTCCGGAAGTGAGTCCGAAGTTCGTACCTCCGTATGCGGGACCCTTTCGCATTCGGAAGGTTATGAATGAGGATGTGTATGAATTGGAGCTGCCGGCAACAGCAAGGTGCACCTAGTATTCCATGTCTCCTTTTTGAAGCCTTACTTCAAAGATGAAGCGCGTCCGAATCGGCATCAAGTGTTGCGTCCGCCACCTATGCTGTTGGATCATGAAAATGAACCTGAGTACGAGGTGGAGGCAATACTTAAGTCGAGGAGGTTCAAGATCCGAGAAATGGAGTATCTCGTCAAATGGAAGGGCTATCATCATGTGGAGGCATCTTGGGTGCGTGCCTCAGAAATGGGAAACGCATCCGAGGGTTGCAGCTTTCGAAGGGCGACCTCAAAAGGGAAGAAGCGTTGATGGGGACATCAACCTTGGAGCGTGGGGGAGGAAATGCATGCTTAGCCCGGCTTAGCTAGCTTAGGAATCCGATTGCAAAAACTTGTATTGTACAAAACGTGCTATAAATGAAATGGCTTCCAAATGTTGTGCGTCCTATTTTGTTGGAATGGTGATGCATGGTATGGTTGGCTAGTGTGTAGAATGCATGCTAGCTTATAAAAAGTGGGAGAGGTAAATTGGGTTAATCGTGTGTTTGCGTAGTGCCGAAATCGGGTGACCCCCATCCGAGGGCAAGGAAACTTGCGCCTTCTTTGGAGTTCACGTGCTAGTGCGCACCTGGCGCGTGCGCGTACTATAACTGCGCTACCGAGGGGGTTGCCTTGTAGTGCGGGCTAACGCGGAAGCCACGTGTTTCCGTTCACGTACTATAATCGTGTAGCCTCGGGACGAAGTCGTAGTGCGGCTTTGGCGTGTTCCCGTACCTCAGGCCAGCATTCCAAGGCGGACCCAATTGTAGTGATTTGGGCGCACAGTTGGTTCAAGGTATCTTCCTAGTCAAAGAGGTTTCCAGGGAAACCCTTGCTCAAGGTGATGCCAAAAGCGGCATCATGAGCGGTCGCAAGCAATGTTGTTGCAGTAAGGCGATTCGATCCTCGGGGAGGATCGTTCCTTGGCCTTGAAGTAGGCCAAGAAGAGTGCAATGGGAGGAGCTGGAGGGCTCCACCCTTGGCCGGGACTTGGAGGAAGTCGGCCGAACTAGCTAGTGGAGAGTAGAGTCAAGTGTGGGGTTTGGTTCTTTGCCATGGGACGCCATGGTGCGGAAACAAACTCCTTGATGTGGGACGCCACAACTTGGATGTTCGTTTCTACAAAATGGACAAGTCGTTGAGGACATCGACTCCCTGTTGGTAGGGTGTTGTCGCGGCCCTTTGCCTTGAGGCAGGGGGGGTCGGGACACATGAGGGGCTGCCCCTATGGTGGGGGCAGCGGCAGCGATGGGTACGGGGGGCTGAAGCACCCTTGAGTGCCCAAGGCACTCAAGGAGGCGGAGGCGCTCACTAGGTGGAGCCCCGCACACCGGGTTGCGGTGGAGGTGGCTCCACAAGGGGTGGTGGTAGCTTAGAGGGACTTAGTGGGGGTGGCATAGGACTCACCATGGGGGCGGAGACCTCGTGGTGGGAGTCGTGGGGAGTCTTGGGACTCATCACGGTCCATAGGGGCCGTGGTGAGTGGGCCAAGACTCACCGCGACTCACCACCGGGAGTCGAGGGTTTTCGTGGTGGTTCGCCATAAAATGGCATGGCTGGTTGTGAAACCCCGCGGACAGCTACAGAAGTATATATAAGGGAGTAGTGACCCCGAGAACGGTGCAAGCCCGTTGGTGACCAAAAACTAGTGAGTAAGCGAGCGAGCCGGAAAGCGACCAAAGAGTGAGGAGCTGTTCCGGACTGCCAACTACCAAAGGGAATTCCACTAGGCCCAAAGAGGTGGAGGGTTTAGTGGGGGAGCGAAGGGGGACCGTTATGTCCCGGTGAGCAGCCAAAGCTCCAAGTTGGCCCGACGGCCAGGTTGGGAGTCAGGCGCGCGCATCAGAGCGAGTAACTATGATTTGAAGGGGAGCTTACCGAAATGAGGTGCGCGACAATCATGCATATCTCTCCTCCAGCCAATGAGGTCACCAGCCCTGTTTCCCCACCAACCATTGTGGACGCAAGTCAACCCCTTCCCATTGAGGACCTCTCTCTCACAGTTTGCCTACACAGCCCCCCACCTGATCCATCCCAGGTCTCTTCTCTCCCTCTCCCTGTTTTTTCTTCCAGTTCTCACTAAAGACCCTAGCAGATGTTGGATGTTGTGTGAGAAAAAGAAACATATCGAGGGGAAACAGATTAGGCACATGTTACCAACCTTTGACTTAGCTGACTCGAACTCGCTCACAGATAGATATCCACACTTTGGTCCTCTCTTCTCCATTGGTTTCTTCCCTAAGGGGGGTTCAGATTCTAACCAGCGCAATATCACGAGTCCCAGCTGACTAGTTTCAGTCTGTGTCTACCAACCCTCAGCCTCCTACCACTAGAGGTATTTTCATACAAGTCTGCAAAAAGAGCCAAAAGCCCCCCGATCCATTTGTATGGGTCACATCTTTGAGACCCCGCCATCGCAGAGTTCAGTTCTCCTTCCGACCTTGTAGGCCATCAAATATGACTCACAGTCCAAGCCTACCTCTCTCTACTTATGATAGTTAATCTTCACTCTTGGAATCTCAGAGGCCTTGCAGCAAACTCGGCTTCCCTCAAAAGGGTGAGAATTAAAAATTGGCTTGCATCCTTCCTCTCAAATGATTCGGTGGTCTTCCTGCAAGAGCACAATCTAGATCAGGCTAAAATAGACAGCCTCACAAATCATATGTGGCCTTTGGCCAATGCCATGTGGAAACCCACATCTGAGGGTACAAGGGGGGGGGACTGCAATACTTTTATCTCCCTCCCTTCAACCATATCTTTCTACTGATTCCACTTGGCTCCTAGGAAGAATTCAATTTTGTTCGCTTACCCTTCCCAACAATTCAGGCTCGATAGAATTAGTGAGTATCTATGCACCAAACACCATATCTTGCATGTGACCTTGGAATCCGCTAGGTGGTTCTTATTTTATGGATGACGCTCTTGAACCTGGAAAAACCACGTCCCTGTTGAGGGTTGGGTTCTCCTCTGTTGCAGGTGTACGCCTCCGCTGGAGAAGCTCGAGTCCATCGAATCCTTGTGCTGGGTTTTGAAGAATCCAGGGGCCATGATAAGAAGAGACTTAACTGAAAAAAGAGGAAACCTGATACTGTACTCACAAGAGAGAACGCAGACTTAAACAGTGATGAACTTAACTAGCGAAGATGGAGATAGCTAGAGCTAAAAGGGAGGAAACGTGCTTAACAGCCCGATAAATCCTACGATTAGAGCTAAACCGGAAGGGAGATTAGGAGTATCGGGAAGAGAAAAACCACCAGGAGAGACACTGTCGAAGCGGGAGGCGGGAGTTGGAAGTGTGATGGGGGCTGTCTAATAATTAGAGGCGGCTCTAGTACTTTCAGCTAGGGATGCAGAATGATTAGAGGAGATGAAAGAGGGAGAAAGAAGCTCGGGGATGAACTAAATAGCAAACACACGAAGATGAATTTTTAGTTCCCACGCCCCCTTGAAAATTATATGAAAAAGAGGCTTGTTCAACAATGAAGCAGAATGGTGGTGAGTGATGCCATAGATTGAAGGTCGTGATACGAGAAATCTGTGCAAACTCGAAGGAGAGAGACGATGAGACTGTTGGGAGGCCGCATAGCTCCGCCATCGCTCTTTGGTCTCGCTTAGATCAAATAATTAGGATGTTACAAAAAAAAGAAAATAATGAAAAAGAAAATGAGAAAATAATGAAAAAGTGCAAAATCTGAATGTCATGCATTCCATTTGTCGGTGTCATTGACTTTCAAATAATGAATGCTGAACCGAAAACAAAAAAAAACAAAAAAAAAAACAAAAACAAAAACAAAAACAAAAACACGGGAAGAGGGGTCTAACAGCAAAATGAGTGGGAAACTGTGGTATTAGGCCCAACATGTTCTACTGCCAAGACAAGGCAGGGCGGGGCTCGCAAGCTCACATGAGCCTGCTTAGGCTCACAGGCTCACGGAGCCAGGCGTACATTGTAGCATTCCTTGAGACTCTGCCTTGCAGGTCGTGTGTTAGTGTCAGGTCATTATATGGCATCTGTTTTGGTTCTTGCATGGCCTCTGTCTGGAGCCTTGGATGCTTGTTGTTCAAATCCTTGAAAGTTCTTATTCGCTGCTTTGTTTGGGGTGTGGCAGAAGTTGGTTGCTACCGTAGAGCAATAGTCCCCTAGCACTAGCTATGGCTTACAAAGAAGGACGGGGGCTTGGGCTTGCATGACCCTAAACTACAAGTTATTGCACTTCTTGCTAAATGGCTGCCTAGAACGCTAACTGATAGGGCCCATGAGGCACAGTGCTATTGAGATGTTGCATCATAACATACCCTTATCTGCTTTTTCAAACCTTTGGGCCCCATCGGTCAAGTGGGCAATCCAGGGCAGTAAGTTCAATAAGTTGTCTTTAGGGCTCTTTCAGATCTGGTCTGCTTTATGGGAGGCTTGGCTTATAGTCAAAACTCACCTTTCCCAAGGCCTCCAAATTCTAGAGAGGAAATTTTGCGGCAACCGCTGTTTGGTAATTTGCTTATGAAGGATCTGCTATTGCACGTTGGGCTCCCTAGGAGCTTCGATTTTTGCTGTCTAGTGGAGATCTGGGACTTAGGTGGGTTGGTCGCCCAAGACACAATCAACACTCGCGTTGGGGTAAGGAGGGCCAATGCCTGATCGTGACATTTCATCGCTCATGCTATCCCAATGTCCTAGAAGCAATCACTTATTTCTCCTTTCCCCTTCCTGCTTGGAAAGGTTTCTTTGTGTAGGGTGGGGCCCGAGGATAGGGGTCTTCCTAAAATGAAGGGCTGGCACCAGGCGGTAGTCAAGTTTTAGGAAGCCCCGTTTGAGGGCCTCACCTTGCGCAAAGAAACAACAAGGATTTCGCATTTTGACGGCTGCGATTTCCTTGATCGGACGGCTCACAAAAGCAAGTACCTTATGCGATGTAACGTGCTTCCTCTCCTTGAGAGAAGGAACCTTACGTGGCATACGGTACCATCCTCACTTGGCGGAGAAATAACTCCCCGTAAGGTGCCATCCTCTCTCTAACTAAGAAATCATGGCTGAGTCTTTACGTTAGAAATATTATTTCGATTTTGCTTGCATTTCGGTTCTTCAATGAGGGTTATGGGGGTTTAAGCTGATCTCAATGGGCTCTCTCTTTGCTATTCATGTTGTGGACATTGCATCTGGAAACACTGACCCGTTACCGCCCATTCTTTGTGATATCAGTATTTGGGCGGCCAAATTTTCTCTTTGTTGGCTTCATGCCACCTTGTTGGTTGATCTAGAATTTGATCCAGATGAATGGTAACGGCCTTAAAACGCCCCATTCTTTCACAACAAAGATAAGCTACTCGTTACTTCTGGACATGACCTCTTCAGTAGAAAAATGGCATAAGAAATGGATTGTCCTTCCGGCATCTGTAAACTAGAGCGGTATGTGGGATGATGTCTGGTCGCCTTGAAGAGCAACCAAGTTTCTATGGAAAGTATGTAACAAAATCTTTCCCTTAGGTGCGTACAATGATCCTTGTTACAGGGCTGTCTAGGACTTAGACAATTTACAGGTTCTGTGGGGTACCCTTAATTTTGCGCAGACATGGCTCTGCTACCATGAGTCACCACAGGCCCACACAGGCCTTAAGGTGCGGCAGTCACAGGCTCACACAGGCCTCAGGGCACGGTAGACACAGGTCCGCACGGGCTATAGCAGCACAAGCTACCACAGATACAGGGTACGACAGCTGTGACCCTCATATCTGTGCGTCACAACTCCACACATTTCCACACATGTCACAGGGTGGCGCTGTTATCACAGTAGGGGAATGGGAACGCGGGAACGAACCACCAACATAGGGAATGGCAATACAGTTCGTACTATCGTGACTAACGGTTAGAGTGGTGACTGTTAGTTAGACGGTTAGGACAGCTTGCGGGTAGAAAAGGCAGAATAACTACGGAGGGAGGATCACTTCTTGATTGCATGGACTTGGAGTACACGGAGGGAGACGCCAAAGTGTAGCTTGATACTTGCCATAGTTTCACTAAGTCTACATTACAGTATCATCTCTACAGCATTGTGTAAAGAGACCAAAGAGAAGCTGTGGAATGCCTAGCTAGGTATAGAGATCCGGATTAAATGATTGCATAAGCAATCTGAACCATAACCATAAGCATTACGGGCTCAATACACTCATCATGAATGCCATAAGGGTAGAGTGTAGAAAGACACCCCCATGATACACTAGTTGTAGGTCATGACTGATTGTTCTGAGCGGGCTAAGTACTTGAGTCTTCTAACTCTTCTACCTTAGAGTTTCTACCACGGATAGCTAAGGGATGGGTGAGTAAAAGCCGCTCAATATTTGGCGACCATACTGGGGAACTAAGTCAAGAACAACTAGATGTGACAGGCATTTGGTGGGATCATGGAGGATGGCGAATTAAAGAATTTGATGTGAATCAAATTCCTTGTGAAACTGGGAAAGAAAGATTGAGCAAGCAATTCTTTCAAAGGTTCTTGGAGTTGCCAGACGGTTGTAAGGAGAATATTATTAAGATAGTGCATGATGCTGATCCAGAATGGGGTCTGGAAAAAGGGGTGATAAAGATTTATCAAGTGGCCTGTAAAGGGAGAGCTAGATGGTTACCAACACTAGTTTATGTGATAGCGTTACTGTCTATTAAACGAGTAGAGTTTGAAAGCTGGGAAGAGTCAAGAGTGAACATCTACACTCATATGCATGAAGAGCTTAAATTGGTAAAGAATTGGATTCCAAGGATATCTTGTGGATTAAGCTTACACCAAGAACAGCCTTTCAAACCTGCCTTCCATATGGTTATATGGTAACTAAGTCTTCTAGTCTAGCCAATGATGCATTAAAGCTTGAAAGAAATACAGGCATATACGAGAGGTACTACAGTCCTGAGAGAGTTGTGGGTATTGCCTCATGAAAGACATGAAAGACATGGGTCATGAGTGATGAAGGGGAAGCAAGAAGAGAGAGATATACAGCAAAAAGAGAAAGCTATATAAAAGCTAACTATCCATATCTCTGGGAAAGAGGCATAGACATAGGAGAATCATCTGGACCTCTTACTCCACCAAAACCAGAGGGTATATCACCATTGCTTGAAGATCTTGATCTAGATGCCACACCTTCTTATTCTTTACAAAAAAAATTAAGGGAGTTGGTGCAGGAATTAGAATGTTAACCACAGGAGGAAAGATCGGAGGTGAATCCCTGGATCAAGGATTTGACAGAAATCTTTGATCAAAGTTCGCACGGTACACCAAGAGCAGGAACTCCAGTTTCTGATACGCCAGCCAACGAGGGGGAGGAGGAAGAGGAAGAACCTGCTAAGAGTACAGACTCTCCAACAGCAACTCATTTAAGTTATGTTAGTGAGGAAGGAATAAACCAAGTCAAAGACTTGGAAGATGAAGGATATGAGGAAGTAGAACCAACAACAATTGTTGATACTACCACTGGGACTACCCAAACCATCGTAGCAGGTTCAAGTGATACACTTGAGTCACTGGCAAACAAAGGTGTTGGTTCAGGGGGATCGGGCGGGCAGCTTGGATCACTTTCTGGAGGGACAGGGAGTGTGGGAAGTAGTACAACAGTAGCTGCGGCTACTACAAGTTCTCAGGGACCTCAACCGGATTTGGACCAACACCAGCCACAGGGCCGGTAATAGTACAACAGATGGCAGCACTAGCAAACACGTATGAGACCACCTTTCCCAGTCTACTCGGGGAAGGGGATCTTGATGTACACGTCAATCAATATGAGCATATGTGTATAGTGAACAATGAGAATGATGATGATGCAAAGCTGAGATTATTTCCTTGTTCACTTACCAAGAAAGCAATTGAGTGGTATGCTCGATTTCCTGATAACCGTTTTCTAACCCGGAATGCTCTTAGAACAGCATTCCGGAACAGATTCAGGACAAGCAAAACCACAGGGGAAGTGTACCGTAGCCTACAATAGTTGAGACAAAATAAGCATGAAACTGTTGAGTCCAGTATCTGGAAAAGATGGAATTAGTGATTAGGAAACTGACTAATGTGCCACCTGCAGATTTACAAAAGACATGGTTTGTAAATGTCTGAGACCTGAGTTACAAAGAAAGGTGGATATGTTACCACATAATACAGTAGAAGAGGCATTTGAAACCGCCAACATAATTGAGCAAGAAAAAATGCTTAGGAAGGATAAAAATGATGATGATGACTCTGAAGATGAGTTAGACATGAGGAAGAGGAGCAAGAGGACAAGACAAAGTCCAAGAAGAAGGAGAAAAGATTGGAAGAGATCTTGAAGAAGTATGCTACAAAAGCTGCAATACACTGGAGGAAAGGTGTCTGGTGTTCAAAATGCCAAAATGAAGGCCATACCACAACCGAATGCCACATGAAAAAGAAACATTGTTCTATCTGTAAAATGAATAACCATTCTACTGAGAATTGTTACTACAACAGGAAGACAACAACAGGGAGAATAGACAGGCGGGGGTGCATCAGGTGCACCCAACCAAGAAGCAACAATGACCATGGTAACTATGGTAGACCTGGTGGATATAACAATGGCATGGCAGGAAGAGGAAATTACCAAGGCAATCCCAGAGGCAACTATCAGGGTAATCCAAGGGGGATTACCAGCCCGGGACTCAGGATTATAGAAATAATCCAAGAATGGACCAGGGGCGAGGTCCAAATGGTGAAGAATTGTGTTACTATTGTAACCAACCAGGACATTGCAAGGCAGCCTGTCCATTTTGGATTAGACATCAGAATGAGATGAAACTCCTGTAAATGAAGGCCAATAGTGGCAGCTCACATGGTAATGCCATGTTTTGTACCAGAAGTAAGTACCATGATAATTACCAGAAGTAAGGCTAAGTTATTGCCTTTGGTAGATGAGGAAGAAGAAGACAATGAGGATGACAATGATGTGCCTGAAGATGAGGCCTGGAGGGAAGAGAAGGAACTACACAAGGAAGTGGCAGATACTATGAGGGAATATAGAAGAATACATATATTCCTATAGCAAAGTCATCAGACTCTGAAGGAGAAGATGAAGAAGATGAAGATGAGGAAACAATGAAGCATGATGCTTCACATGTGCTAAATGTTGAAGGGGCATTGGCTGAAGTAATATGCCAGTCCAAAGCAGAGATTACAATTGGGTAGCTATTGGCTGTGGCACCCCACTGTAGACACAGGTGTATCAAGCAATCAATCAGATTGCTCACGTAATAGAAAGTACAGACCTGAGCAGCAAAGTGACAAGCTATAATGTGAAGCCTGAAGGGCAAGAAACTGTCATGGACTATGACGACTCCATGCCAGTAATCCAATTGAAAATTGGAAGCAGTAACTAGTGTGAGGGCGCGGTTGAAGTATATAGTGAGGGGTAGTGTTGTGGGTATAGTAGAGCTGGTCGTTGATGAGTGCAGGGGGAGGGGTCTATTGACGGGTAATTTTTATGGGAGCCAATATTATGAGGTCGGCTATGCTTTGGCGGTGGAACTCCTGCCAGTGGACCTGGGAGAACTCCATCCAAGAGACGTATACTCCTGAACGACTCTGCTCCTCTTATCCAGTGTATGGGGACATTCGTATTGGGATAGAGGACGAAACGCACGGAGACGGCGGGCCCACAGTGAAGCTTTCCATATTCCATGGTGGTTTGATTGAAGGGCACGACATTGTGGCCAACTTGAACACGGGCGCGACATCAGCTGCAATCCACTTTTCCTGCGCATACATATCGCTACACAACTACATCGCTGTCCCAAACCACACAACACATGTGCACACCACACACTAGTGTACCACTAGTCTGCCACTAGTCCAGCCACTAGTCCAACCACTAGGCTACAACTAGTCAGTCACTAGGCTGCCACTACGCTGCCCACTATGGCAGTCACTAGTCCACACAATGATAAAGAAGAAGAATACAAGCACAAGCTCATGCGAGCTCACAAAGCTGAAGCATAAACTCATGCATATATAACCTCATCACTCAAATACAAGTCAAGCCAAGTGCACCCCACGCCATGGGGAATCCACACTACGGCGCCATAGCTAGGCGCGGTGAGGCTCAACTCGAGAAAGATGAGCCTCCCGCGCTTGCCGTGAAGATAACCACTCCAGGGCCTAAATCTGCCTTGACCCCTGGATTGACACTTGGGCCAATCCCAAATGTCAATATGTAAAAGCTAGCTATTTCCTAGCTAGTTTCACACTAGTGGTAAAATAACTTGACAGCTGTCGTGCGCATACATATCGCTACACAACTACATCGCTGTCCAAACCACACAACACATGTGCACACCACACACTAGTATACCACTAGTCTCCACTAGTCCAGCCACTAGTCCAACCACTAGGCTACAACTAGTCAGTCACTAGGCTGCCACTACGCTGCCCACTATGGCAGTCACTAGTCCACACAATCGCCCCCCTAGCTGGTGCTTAGGTCCCTCTAAGTCCAGGTAGCCACAAGATGTGATAGTGACCATAGCCTCACTAAGTCCTCCACCACTATCCCTACTACACTCAAACTCGATAGATCAAGAGGCCGGGTGCAAGAGTTGCCCCATCGTTAGTCGCCGTCTTGCAACCTGTGAACTTGAGCTTGGGATCTCATGTATTGACTCCTATGAGCTTGGCCTCCCATGTCTTGTTAGCTGCCTCCAGTCATGTCCACTGCCACTATCCCAAGCAGTGTGGACACAACCAATCTCCGTCAGGAACCTTCTCAAGAGGTGGTGTCAAGCATCCCATATGCCAACCCCTTGAGCACCGATCACACACCAGCATGGTGGCTGCCCCTTTGGCAGACCCACAGAGCATGCACCTCAAACCTGCAGGTACCACTGCCAAGTTTGGGTCAACTCTGCCATCGACATTGGGAAGGTGACATGGCGCACAATTACGCACATGGTCTTTCCAAGTCATGCCATCCCGACCCTCTAAGATCAGGACCCCTGAGGGCAACACCTCTCGAACCCTCAGAATAACACGCCCTGCAGTAACATCCAGAGTCGTAGGAGCAGTCTGCTGCAAATAAACATAGTCACCAGGGCTAAACCTCCGAACCCCAGGACGATATCCTCCACCACGTATAGTGGCATACCTCAACGTATCACGGTGCTGTGCAATGGCAAGGTTCTCAAAAGCCATGGGCATGACTTTCTTGAACAACTCTGCACGCTGATCACATGCACGTACCCACACGTCCGGATCGTCAAGGTTAAGGACTTGAGCAGTGTCCCTACGAATGGCTGCAGGCAAATCCGGCTCTCGGCCAAAGAGAAGGAAATATGGTGAGAAGGAGGCAAGTGATGCTTGTTTGCTGAACCTGTAGCCCATGGCTAACCAAGGAACCTGAAGATCCCAATCTCCTAGGTGTCCCTTCTGCAAGCCATACTTGCGCAAACCCCTCTTCACCGTCTGAACAACTCTCTCTGCTAAGCCATCGGCCTCAGGATGATCCCGAGAAGTGGTGCGGTGGTCTATCAAGGCTTTATCACACAAAGCCTGAAACTCCCCCAAGAACTCTCTCCCTTGGTCCGTGAGTACCTCAGCTGGAGCACCAAATCGGCTAAGCACACGATCCAAGAATGCATACGCAGCCCCCACTAGCCTTGTCAGGCAATGGAACCAACTCAATCCACTTGGAGAAGTGCTCCACCATCACACCACATATCTGTGGTGGCGCATAGTCAGTGGCAACGGTCCTGCGAAGTCAAGACTCCACCTGTAGCCCAATCCCATGATAGGTAAAGGATGCAACTGTGGTGTAGGGGCGTTGAATGAAGCACGCACCCTGTCACACACCATGCACCTAGCCACAAACTGTTGCACCTCTGTATGCATACCACGCCACCAATACTGCCCCTGCAGTAAACTGTGAGTGCGTCGCACTCCAAAATGCCCCAACTCCTCATGGGCATGCCGCACTAACCGTGCACGCTGTGTGGGGTGAGGCACAATCCTCACCCGACCATCCTCCCACACTCGAAGTAGGTGTATCCCCTCCCACTTGAACCTCTTGGCTCGTTGCAGGATCCGATCCCTCTCCTGGCAGTCACAATGGCTGCCGTGTCTCCCGTGCGGAGGTAGTCCAACACAGCCGATCCTCATGTATATCTCTGGCACCACCTAGCTCATCACTAGCCTCAGGGTCCTCAGACACTCCGTCTACAGTCATCCCTGTTGTAGGTCCAATCTGACCTCCCGATGCCAAGATACACAAAATGCAGATGCGTGCCATCCCGGCACCATCTCCTCGTCCGTCTCACCATGCCACCGAGCTCCAGTGTCATCCTGCTGGCTCATGCATGGATTGCGACTCAATCCATCCGCATCCCGATTGACCAAACCCGGTCGATGCACAACCTGAAAGTCATACTCCTGGAGTATAAGTGCCCACCGTGCAAGCTTCCCCGTAAGCTTGTCTGACTCCATCAACCACTTGAGTGCTGGTGATCCGTGACAAGGGTGAAAAGATTGCCGTATAGATAGCACCTGAAGTGTGCCACGGCCCACACTGCAGCTAAGCACTCTCCCTCATATGAGCTGTACTTAGCCTCTGCAGCGTTTGTTCGAGCGGCTAGCGTAAGCCACTACGAACTCTCTTCCCTCATCATCCACCTGTGTGAGCACCGCTCCAAGCCCCAGCATGCTCCAATCCGTATGCAGCTGAAAGGGACGCCCCCTGATAGGTCGTCTCAAGATAGGCGCCGAGGTCAACCTCGCCTTGAGCTCTTGAAAAGCTCGTTCCTGCTCATCTTCCCACTGCCACTCCTGGTCCACCTTGGTCAGCTTGGTTAGAGCCTTTGCAATGGTACTAAATCCCTTGACAAACCGTCTATAATAGTTTGCCAACCCCATGAAAGCTCGAACTCGGCTCACATCCGTGGGGCGTGGAATTTGTGCAATGGCCTCTACCTTAGTCTGCTGTACCCCCAATCCTCCAGGATATATCATGTGACCCAGATACTCAATCTGGTTGTGGAAAAACTTGCACTTCCCCGGATGCAACTTCAATCCGTGCGCTCTCAAGCGCTCCAATACCACCTGAAGGTGTCTCTCATGCTCCTCCATCGTAACACTAAAGATGATGATGTCATCTATGTAGCACCGAGCAAAGTCCACCCCTGCTAGAATCCTATCCATGACTCTCTGAAACTCTGCAGGAGCATTCTTAAGCCCAAATGGTAAGAACCGCCACTGATATAGGCAATCCTTGCCGTGCTCATTGATCCCCCAGAATGCCGTCTTCTGCTTGTCCGCCTCCTTGATTGGCAACTGGTGATATCCGGATCGTAAATCCAAAGTGCTAAAGGCCTTAGCATGCCCGATGGCATCAAAGATCTCCTCTGGTGTTGGCATGGCATACTTATCGGACTTGGTCTGACGATTTACAGGCCGGTAATCACCGCACATACGTCTCTCCGTCCAATTGCCATAGACATCCTTCTTGGCTGGCATCACTGTGGCTGAAGCATACTCTCCACCAGAGAGCTCCACCAAACCTGCCTCCCAGAGATCTTGAGTCCTCATCTGAATCAAAGACCTCTCCATGTCACTGTATCTATAGGGTCTCCGAAAGATTGGCGTGTCAGTGGCCAACTCAATACGGATCTCTTGACCCTTCAGTGCTCCCAAGTCCTTCAAACTGAAGGCAAAGCAATTCCTGTAAGCCCTCAGGAACCGCCGTATACGTCGTCTCTCTCCTCCGGTGACAATGGGTCCAATGTCAGGCTCCCAATTGTCCTCCGTAACTACAACCTTAAGTCCAGTGGGCTTAGAGGTAGAGGACGCGTCCCGTGGTTGCTATGCTGCAACCTCTTGAGCAGTACTCCCTACCTGCTCAGTCAATGACAAGGCCTCATCCTGCCCCATCATCTCATCCTTGAGGACCTCCTCAACCCGAGAAGAATCCCCAACCTCATCCATCACAGCCCTTGGCTGCCAACTCCCTCTGAACCTCGAGCACCTCCCACGTGTGCCATGGATGCATGCACCCCGTGGTCCTCATATGCTCGCCCCCACTCACTGCCTGTACCGTCTCGGTAGGCAGAGAGACCATTGAGGGAAGTGTATTCCGCACTCTGCGTTGCTCAGCTAGAGCCAAGCTGATAATCCAGGTCAAGCAATTGAGATCCATTGCTTGCCCCAACACTTGACGACGTGATGCCTCAGAAAGAGACGACACCGCCGTGGTACCAGTGGTAAAACCCATTGCCCGCTCACGCTCGTCAGCATTAGGCTCCACTAACTGCTGCAACTGAGCATCCCACAGGAGGCCAGGTCCACTATCCCGGAAAGCATGCGATCCTGGGAAGCTGAGCAGTGTAGGTAATGCTGCTCGTGGTTGACCCACCTTGTTGACCACTGCCAAAGGCGAACGGTCATCGTGTCTCACACGTTGAGACTGCCTCCCTGTGTCCAGAATGTTATCCACTGTGAGATGTGCTGGCCGCTGCACCCCATCAAATGCACGCTTGAGCAGTGCGGGTGGCATCATGTTAGTCCACCATAGCCGTGGACGATGAGCCCGTGACCCCACTGTAGCTGCATCTAGCAGCAACACTGCTGACCCAAGCCACGACCGGACTTGATGCACACTGGCCATCACCCTGGCCCGAGAATCGCCCATCAGTGGCACATTCTCCAAGATGTATGCTGGAGATACAGCTTGATGAAGCTGCAAGTGGCGCAAAACCCGCACCATCTCCCAAAACAGACCCGACCTCGAGTCTCGCAATCCATTGCCATGCCCGGCTGATGAATGCCCTTGGCAGGGCCAACCTGCCACTACCAGATCAATGGAGCCAACCCGCTCCAAATCCTGCGCCCCCAGCAACGAAATGTCTGCTGGCAAGGCCTGCTGATATCCACGAATTGCAGACACCGACAACAACTCAGGGTACCGCTGCACCAACTGAGCAACATGGCGAAGTGAAACGCGTCGTGCAGTCTCATCCCTCTCCACATACAGGTAACGCCGAACTCGTACACCTGCCTGTAACACAGCAGCCAATCCGGTGCTGATCCCGCCAAACAAGTCCAGAAGACAAATGCCTTCATCCGGAGACTGCCACACAATAGGTGTGGTGTCCAATGGAGACAATTGAGGTGGTCCTGGTGCAATCCCCACACTCTCCTCCTCTCCTGACGGTACAAAAGCCTCCACCCAGGCTTGTTGCACCCGTCGATCAGCATCCCGCTGCAAATCCTTGCTCGTGCCCCCACAATGGAGTCTGAGCAACCATGGTAGGCAACTCCGCCATACCATACATGTCATCCTGCTCTCCCGGAGGTGGTACATCCTCTGAATGAGCATTGCCCTCAAGCAACTCTCTAGGCCAACTCACTGCCGCTGTGAATGCTGCTAGTGTCGGCATCTTGCCTCGCTGGGCAACCGCAACTCCTCCTATGAACGTCACAGGGAGCTGCACACGCCGGCCCTCCCCTGACTGCCATGCAGGCCTATAGGAAGCTGACTCCTCCCAAAAATCCAGGGTGAAGCCCATGGGGTACAACACTGCCCCACCAACCAGGACATCGTATGAGACTGCGTCTGTCACAGGCCCTTGGCTCGCATCACTGAGCCATCTGTAGGGTGATCCGGCCGTAGTCTGATAGCCAACTCATGCCGTGTCATGCCCCGAGCCTGCTCCGATCCTCCCAGAGACGTCTGTATCTGGAAAGGACAAGGCTCATATCCGCCTCCGTGAGGCCCAAGCCTGCAATAGCAGCTCTGCCCAGCATCAATGGCTGAGCTCCCGAGTCCAACAAGACTCCAGTGGCCGTACCTCTTGCCTGCCGGTCCACTCAAACAGAAAATGCCATCCTGGTTGTCTAACATGACAACTCCAGGTGTCACCATGGCGCGCTCAATGGCTGGCCTAGCTGGCAGCTCCATCAACCTGGCAGCTGCAGCTTGCCATGGCGCCGCCGTGGCAGTCTTGACCCTCAATCCGAGGATCCCTCCGGCACTACACCTCCCACTATCTCCGCAGAAGATGAAGTAACCTCCCCACTCTCACAGAGTGTAGCTGCCAGCCTGAACACCTCAGCTGGTCTTACCCCCGGCGTCGCAATCATGGTAGCCGAGAACAATGGAGCCTGGCACACAGATGTGGCCGCTCCTAGCAGCACACTAGCTGCCGTAGCCTTGGCAACACTAGGTAGTGGTGCTACCCGTGTAGCTCTCCCCAATGGCATAGTAACCTCCGCCTCGGTAACAGTCGGGCGAGAACTAGGTGCCATGGATGGCGTCGACACTGTCTCCGCCAATGTGAATGACTGAGGAAGCCTAGCCTGACGGCTTGCCTCCCCACGCTGTGGATCCAACTCCACCTCTGCACCTCGTGGCTCAGGAACTCGTGCTGCTCCTCGAGTCACGGCTGCAGCAGACTCCACCTGCACTAGTGGTAGTGCTGCTCCACACATGAATCCCATGCCTCCCATATCTCCTCCCTCAGGAGCAGGAGGTGGACCATCCGGCCTTAGAGCCGGTACCACCTGAGCTGTAGCCATGGCAGCGAGCCTCTGCTCTAGCTGCTGAAGCCGGTTGGCCATGCCTTGGTCAACACCCTGACCTCCGCGTCCTTGGCCACGTTGAGCTTGCCCTTGGCCTGCACCTCGTGGCTGGCCACCTCGTCCTCTCTGGGCTGCTCCACCTCGCCCCCGGCCACCATTGTTCCCTTGGAACTGGCCTGGGCGCAACTCAGGATGCAAACCATAACACTGGCCTCTCCATGCCCGTGCTTGCCACAATGCCCCACACTGCAACTGTGCAGGCTGTGCATGTGCCGGCCCTTTGCCTCCCTCTGGGCAATCCTTCTTGACATGGGGTCCTCCACATGTCCAGCACACCACATCCGCCCGTTGTTGGCCAGCAAATGAAGGGAGAGACCCCTGCATCTGAGGTCCTCTCTGCCCTTCCCTGAGCTTCACCTGAGCCCCCTTGTTGCCTTGAGCACGTTGAGGTAGTGGTTGGCTAGGAGCACCACTACCCCCCGTGGTGTCTCCTTAGCAAATCCCACCATGACCACTCGTTCCTCCACCATGTTGAGCTCTATCCGCTCTGCCAGCAAAAACATTTGCTAAGGTGGGTTGGGCCGCTTGTAGGAGAGTTGCATCCCGCACCCTTCTCCTCAGCTCCTTGTCCAATATCCCATACCAGAATTGGACTGCCTGAGCTTCCGTAACCCCTTGGGTTACATTTATCAAGCGCCTCATGCGAGTGAAGCCTCCCTCAAGCTCTCGGTCGGCTTCCGTTGGAACTCTTGCAAGCTCCGCAACTTCTCTGTCCTCACCCCTTGGTAGTTCCCTCTCACTCTTCGAAGAACTCCACAACAGGGTTGAAGGCAGGCACGGGTGCTAGTGCTGGTGCGGTAGTGGCTTGGGTGGACGTCGTAGCTTACTGTACCACCAGTCCCACTGCTGCTTGCTGAAGCTGCCGGTGCAGCGGCAGGTGTAGCCACTGCCCTCGTGGCTCTAGTGCCCCTAGTGATGGAGACATAGTCGGGTGACCAGTACATCCTCCACTCCTCGATCTCAACCTCATGCCCCCGCCTGAACTCATGGTAATCATCCATAGGCGGCCCCTCAAGGTGCTGAAACAGCCCTTTCCATGCCATGAACGGCGTAAATAGTTGTGGATTGCGCATTTGCTGCAAATCACACCAAACTATCAAACTCTTGGATAAAATCATCCAACTCAATGTGCCCACCGCCCCAGAGTACCTTCGTGGCCCCTTGGTAGCTCCATACATCTCCTCCATTGTGTCCCACAACAATGGCAAAGAACAACTTGCAAACCGCCGGTATGAGCCCTCCTGATTCACAATCCGAATCAGAACTTCCTGGAAGACACAGGAGGTGAAGGTGGCCTAAACCGCACACCTCGTCTCGTGTACCCATAGTATCGCTAGTGCTCGAACCGGCACTGTCCCCAGCAACTAGTGGCACCTCCGTGTTTGACACTCAACCGTCATGAACATGTCCCTAACCCCCTCTCCACAAGGTAACCGTGTAAGAACCTGTTGCGGCTTATGGTTTTGGAATACTAAGTTCCTAACATAGCCTACACCTGTGAACTTGCATGACCATGGGAATATCATGAAGATACTCCTCAAACCGCCTCCACGAGCTTCAAAATTGGCCTTCCAGACCACATGCCAGTCCTTAGTCCACCAGTGCCTCCACGAGTCAGCACAGGCCATCCACAGGTCAACACGGGCCACCACAGACCAGCACAGGCCCACACAGCTCACTGGTCACAGCCGTCACAGTCCCACAGGCCACTGGGCACAGCCTGTCATCACAGCCTGTCACAGCCTCATCAGTGTCACAGCCCCTCACAACAGCCTCACACAGCCGCCTCACAGTCACAACAGCCTCACAGCCTCACAATCACAGCCCCTTCACAGGGCCTCACAACAACAGCCCCTCACACAGCCCCTCACAGCCCGTCACAGCCCATCATTCACAAACAGCCTCAAGCAATCACAGCCTCACAATCACAGCCTTCACAGCCTGTCACAGCCCCAAGGGGCAACAGCCCCTCACAGCCCCACAGCCCCAAAGGCCCACAGCCTGTCACAGCCCCTTCACAGCCTTCACAACACAGCCCGTCACAGCCTCACAGCCCATCACAGCCCATCACAGCCTGTCACAGCCCACAGCCCATCACAGCCCGTCACAGCCTTCACAGCCTCATCACAGCCCCTCACAGCCTCACAGCCCCAAAGGCCATTGTCACAGCCTTCACAGTCACAGTCACAGCCCGTCATGTCACAGCCCCACAACTTGTCACAGCCCACAGCCCGTCACAGCCCTCACAGCAGCCCGTCACAGCCCCAAAGGCCATGGGCACGGCCTGTCACAGTCTCACAGCCTCACACAGCCCCTCACAGCCCGTCACAGGGCCTCAGGCACGGCCTGTCACAGCCCCTCACAGCCCGGCCACAGCCTGTCACACAGCCCACAGCCCACAGCCCGTCACAGCCCCAAGACACAGCCTCACAGCCCTCACAGCCCCACAGCCTCACGGCCTGTCACAGCCCCTCACAGCCTCACAGCCTTTGTCACAGCCCGTCACAGCCCTTCAACAGCCTGTCACAGCCCACAGCCTCAGGGCACAGCCACAGCCTCACAGTGGGCACAGCCTGTCACAGCCTTCACAGGGCACAGGGCACAGCCTGTCACAGCCGCCCACAGCCACAGCCTCACAGCTCACAACAGCCCCACAGCCCCTCTGGCAGTTTAGCCATTTCTCCAAGGGGTTTAGCCACGCCAAGCTAGGGTTTGTGTCTCTTGGACTCTAGGCTTCTTTCCACCGAGCTATGGTGGCTGTGAGGAAATCAGCAAGGTATCCTTGCTCTTTCGGCTCCCACACACCACCATAGTAGCCCTAAGCCATGAGGTGGTTGCCACAAACCAAGCCTTCTTTCTCACTTAGCCTCCCCAAACACGCCACTAAACTCAATGGCAAACAACCAAGCCCTGCTGGTTCCCAGCCCTTGTGAGCACTCATTCAAGCACTCTCATTGGCCATAGCATCTGTCTTAGAGCCTATTCCAGCCCTCTACACCTGTTGCTTCAAGAGTTGCGCTCCCTTCAAGCTTGAAGTTGAAACCCCAACTCACATAGGCCCTACAAGTGCTTTTCTTTCACTCCAAGTGGAAACCAGCCCTAGACCTTCCGTTCTAGCTCTCTAAGGCTTGAAAACAAGAGCCTCAATGGGCTGAAGGCATGCTCCACACATGCCCCACTCTCACCATAAGAGAATCAGCTCCTTTGCTTCATTTCTTGCACCCACAAACCTGAAAATACAAGCTTCAGCAGGCTGAAAGCATGCTCTACATGCCCTACAGGGAAACCAGCCCCTTCCTTCCTTTCTTGCACTCCCACACCTAAAGTGCAAGCCTTCACCAGGCTGATAGCATGCTCCACACATGCATTGCCCTCACATAAGGGAAGTCAGCCCTTCCCTCTTCCTTGCTTGCCCTCCAAGCTTGAAGATGGAAGCTTCAATGAGCTGAATACATGCTCCACACATGCAACCTCTTCACACAAGAGATATCAGCCCCCTATCTTGGCTCCTTGGCTCCTTGATGCTCTCTAAGACAAGACTAAGCACTCCATAGCCTTTGCCAAGCTCCTGAAACCCTAAGGCTTACATTTCCAGCCACAAGACACTTCTCTTGTGGTGCAAGAGCTCTTCTTCCAAGCTCTGAAACCCTAGGTGCACATTCCATGGCCTTGCCGCACCTCTTAGCTCCTGTTCCAGCCCTGCTCTTGCCATGACAAGAGCCCTCTCAATGCTGAAGCTCGAGATTGAAACCCAATCTCACCATACTCCACAAAGTGCACTGATTTGCCCCAAGCCAAATCAGCCCTTTCGCTTGGTCTTGCAATCCTTCACACAATGAAGCTCGCATTCCCAAGTCCAGTTCTCAGCTTTGCCACCAAAGCCACTATAACCTGCTCTTGACTGGTCCTCTTCCCAATCGTGCTTGCTCATGCATGTACACAATCTGAAACCATCAAGGTGCTCTGGAATTACCTACAGTATGGTGCTTTCATCTCTGAAGCTGAAGATCGAATGCCAAGGTTTACCACCTCGTAACCCACATCGCCTCCGCTTCTAACAACCAAGAGCTCCACGGTGCTCCTTGCATAACAACTTGGTTTCTCTCATTCTCAAGCAAAAACCACAAGTGCTACAACTAACTCGTATCTAGCACTCATAGATACGAGCTCATCTTTCTCGAGTGATAAAGAAGAAGAATACAAGCACAAGCTCATGCGAGCTCACAAAGCTGAAGCATAAACTCATGCATATATAACCTCATCACTCAAATACAAGTCAAGCCAAGTGCACCCCACGCCATGGGGAATCCACACTACGGCGCCATAGCTAGGCGCGGTGAGGCTCAACTCGAGAAAGATGAGCCTCCCGCGCTTGCCGTGAAGATAACCACTCCAGGGCCTAAATCTGCCTTGACCCCTGGATTGACACTTGGGCCAATCCCAAATGTCAATATGTAAAAGCTAGCTATTTCCTAGCTAGTTTCACACTAGTGGTAAAATAACTTGACACAGTGTATGGGGACATTCGTATTGGGATAGAGGACGAAACGCACGGAGACGGCGGGCCCACAGTGAAGCTTTCCATATTCCATGGTGGTTTGATTGAAGGGCACGACATTGTGGTCAACTTGAACACGGGCGCGACATCAGCTGCAATCCACTTTTCCTGGAGGAGCCCCATGACTCATGAGCTCGTCTTCAGACCAGTCGAAGTCCCGTTCACTTAGTGGCTTTCATTCAGAATGCTTTAGATTTGCATGAACCATCAATGCAGTTATCGTGCTTCATATGCAACTCATGTGGATCAATAAAATCAATAAAATAAAATTATGTGGAATGTGCATCCTTCGTTCTCAAAATGGACAACTCGTCATATCGACCAATTTCCAGCCACAGCGTTCCATTTCCTTCCTCGGACCTGCCTATTGCGGCGCCGAAATAGCACATGAGGATGAAAACTGCATGGTCCCACCGGATTGCGTTCCGATGGGATAGCAAACTTCCAGTTCGCGATTTTGGGGTCAAAATAGCAAACTTGGACTGTGCTATTTCGGCACCGAAATTCCCAAGTGAAATGTGCCAAAGGGTCGTGTTTTGAAGGCTTGGACCGTGCTATTTCGGCGCCAAAATTCCCGAGTGGAATGTGATAAATGGCCGTATTTTGAAGGAGCAGATCGGGCTATTTCGGCGCCGAAATTCCCAAGTGGAATGTGATAAAGGGCCGTGTTTTGAAGGCTTCAAGTGCACCCTTCTCTGCTGTGTATATATTACTTGTAGGGTACTTTACTTTATTTTACGTTTCTTTTGCTTTTAGTATTGCATTGTAGTTTGCGGAAGATATGTTGGGAATCTGACATGCAAAGTCTGAACACAATGATTTCCAAAATAGTGGCCACTAGCATCCAAAGTTTAATACATCTTCTCACAGACTCTACGCCTCCACATATTATCCTTTTACAGGAAACCAAGCTCAATACAAATAACCCCAATAGCTCCTATATCAACAAACTCTTCCTAGCTTACTATTTACTATACGGAAACCCTCTCTCCGCTATGCAATGCCTCACACGGCGCTCCGCTCCGTACCGCCCTACCCGTGGTGGAGTCGCGCTAGGCATCCTACGTACCCACCACTCCCCCAGTACCACCAGTAAGATCCCTATCCCTATCCCTCTTCGCTCTCACCTTCAAATCATCCAACTGCATCTGCCAACACTTCACCCCATTACCCTTATACACTTATACATGCCCTCCCACGTGGATGACCTCACACTAATCCCCGACATCCTGCACACAATTTCAGACACCATCACCCAGCCTACAAACCAACAACATCACTTCATATTAGCAGGTGACTTTAACCTCTATATTGCTCTACATACATACAACGGCATATACAAACCCCCATCCCTACTCGACCATGAATGGGCAAAATTTACTCAGCTACATAAATTCCGATATATACCTGCTGACCACCATTACTCAAGACAAGGTGGACTTAACTAAGTCTTTTTGATGGTTTCTACCTCAAAATACAAAGTGAGATCCCCGCTTACCTCCAGAGCCACATACACATTGACAGCTTATGCAATTCTGATCACTATCCTGTCTCAATATCTCTCCCCCCATCTCTGATCCCTCCGACCCATACCGGCAATATATACCCCGCCACCAAAATCTATGATTCTTTCTCCACTACCTCAACGTAACATCGTCGCCTTCCAAAACCACTTTCACTCGGCAGCCCCACTCCTTATATTAAAACTCTTATGCATCCTCTCTGATACAAACTTAACGCAGTTCCCCGACAGAACTTGGCTTGAGGCTGAGGAAGTGCTCACATCCATAATGCAAGAAATGACCCAAAGTGTCCTCGCCACATGCTCCACCCCCCCTGAGATCCTGCAAACCACACGCTCAAAACAAAACGGAGGATACCTTACCCGAACACAGAAACGTGCATGGACCTCCCACCTCAACATCTATCTCACGATCAGACGCGCCCTTACTATCATACCTCCTTCACCCACACCCCACCTATGCAATAACTGGAAGTTCGACTCCTGGGACATTACCTATCTAAGTACACTGACAAACTGTCAAGCACTTATACCTCCTCCTGATGATCCATCCGCTATTACCCAACTAGGGTAACTTTGTGTCAAGCGCATATTGTTGGAGCACCTGGTAGCCCATCCATAACAACAGCGAGGATTGAGAATTGGTGATTTCAAGAATTGGCTGCGGGTCTCTTGGGGGGGGGGGCGGGCGCTAGACTTCTTTGGATCGGAATGTGAGCTACATTCGTCACTGTTGATGGCGCTGGAGAGCCGTTTGAGACCGTGGCTGGTGTGCAAAGCTCCACTTGTCATGTTGGTTGCAGTTGGCGGAGGGCCCCTCGCTGGGTAGAAGGGCTGATTTTGTATGACCTCATTTCCTGGGGTGAACTGGCTCCATCGTTGGTGGTCTCTGCCAGGTCTTGTGAAGACTTGGTTTGGAATACCTGATCGTCGGTGAAGAATTGTTCGTCTGAGACGTGCATATCGCTGACATCCGCATCCTCCTCGACTTGGTTCACATTAGCCAAGCCTTCCTCGTGGTGGCTCATTTTGGTCGCAATCTGTTGTGCTAGGGGATAGAGAGTATTTGAGCAAGGGTGCTTGAGAGCCCTGCCTCCTCGTTCCTGGCTGCTACCTGATTTAGTACTAGAAGTGCCTGGTGGTACGTTGAAAGGGCGAAGTAAAGCAGGGGAGACAGTAGTGTGAAAGTTGGTGTGGAGAGGAAGTGGGAGTACGAAGAAAAGATGAGTGAGTGGGGGTGTGTTACTAAGACATATATCACGGATCGGGTGGGTGGCAACACACAGTGGGATGTCGCCTTGAGGCAGCAGGGCTTTTGTAGCTACTGTGAAAGCAGAGCCTTTACTGTATTGCCAACATGGGCAGTTTTGCATGTTAAGTAAGGTAGTTATTTGGTAGGGCAGAGGCGGCCGCTGCACTAATCTTGCATATGATAGGGTCTGATGTGAGTTAATCTGGTGGCAAGGTGGTGTGAGCACATTGGCAGGTGCGTTGAGTTGAGGAGACAACAATCGTGTGAGGGAGAGGAGTGGAGCTATTACTGACACAACAAGTGTATGGTGTGGGAGGGCATTATGACAGTTAAGGAGGGGACAAACTTTGTAAGTGTTGTTTATGGGGCTAAGTGCAATGTGGGATTGATCTGGATTAAGTATGGCTGCTGTAGAGTAATGGGGTGTGATGGAAGGTTTAAGGTGGTTTCATGATTTTGACTGCATGGTGGCTGGGAGGTTTGATTGTAGTATAAGACTGGTGTACATGGGGGGGCCAAAACATAATGTGTGGTATGAAGCGTGCCAGGGGTTAGTGTTAGTATGAGGTTTGGGCATTTTGACATTATGTGGGGTGTGGGGATGCCATCAAGTATTTTGGTATAGGGTGGTGTATAGTGTTGGCTAGGCTGCTAAGTAAGTGGACCTGTGGGTGTTGCAGGAATGACTGGGGCAGCCCGGGATTTGCTATTCTATCAGCTATCAGCCATCAGTCATCAACCATCAATGTGACGTGGATGCGGAAACGGCGGCCACGTGGCAATATAATATTTTTTCTCGGGCTGCCCGTAATTGTATGCTTGGATTTGTGAGAAACAATAATGAAAAATGACACGGGATTGTACTGACACGCCACCTTTGGTTGCCGAAGGTGGAGGCTGAGCGGGAGAACATAAAGGTAAAAACGAAATAAATGGATGTCGAAAAAATAAAAAAATAAAAAAAACCAACATGAGATATGGATTTCTAACGTGGAAGAATTCTGCATGTTTTTGAGCCATTTTAATCTCTAGCTTGGATTATCGTATGCTACAGAAAATGTCCAAGGATACTGATGAAAAATATATATATTTGTTGGACCTAAGTTAAACGAAGGTGGCTCTTCTGTCCCAGTATAAGGTACTTTTTGCTTTTTGGAATGTGATCTTATATTCAATTTCAAACTCTAAAATTTACTTTTTTTCCGGGCAGGTTCATTGGGCAGATTGAAATGTTCTTGTTCACCTTCGTTGACCTTCGTCACTGATGGAATTGCGTTGATAACTGACAGAATAAGAGCTCTCGGGCAGCCCTATTGGGCTTGTCATGGACAGGGGGGAGATCCATGTTATGGTTTGTAAACTTTGTGACGCGCAATGAGGTGTGGGAGTACCTGTTATGCGTGTGTGTAGTGGGTCTACTGGGTGGGTGTATAAGTATATGACCGCGATACGTACGTGGGCGAACATGGTGTAGTGAACTGTTAGATGTTTGGTGCAGTGGGAGAGGTTGGCAAATACATGTTTGGGTGCCTCAATTTTGCGATTATCTTGATTGACACACCATGTGGTGTGGGAGGTTATAATTATAAGTGCAAGTGTGCCCAGTGAGAGTGTGCCCATTGGGCAGCAGCGTATAGAGTGAACAGAGTACCATGTTGGATCATAGTTTTGAATATTTTGTACATGTGAGGCCTAAAAAATGGTGGAGGCCAATCCTGGAATTGGTATATAGGGGGGACCCCATAGTGTGGACAAGAGTAATTGAAGGTGTGGTGCCAGCACAGAGGAGTGTGGCGTGAAGAATCATATTTACAGAGTGGTAGGATGGTGTTGGTAATTGATATTTGAATTGAATATGATCCGATAATTTCTCATAGCTGGGGAATGAAGTTAGCTTTCCAAGAAGCTATTACACACTCATACAACATGAATGCACAACATTCTACAAGCCCAAATGTGAGAGGAGGTCATATTTTGAAGGAAAATCAAAGTACATGAAGCTGGGCCTTGGTTTTCCAGCCATAGCTTCTTGTGGTCTTATTCAATTGAGGTGAAATAAATACTGTGAGAGCAGGTCACATTTTCAAGGGAAACAAACTACATCAAGCCCAAGCTAACATTTGTTTTAATATGATAAAGAACTTTTTCTTTTCATTTAAAAAGGTTTTTTTTCATCTACTTTTATCCGGCGGACCCGCTTGCAAGCCGAGCGATCGCACAGGGCTGATATCCCTATCAGCACGGTGAAATGGTGTGAGAGGCGAATCAGCCCCCTTTTCAAGCGGATCAGCCCCGTGCACAGTTTTTTAATCTCGCAAAAAATCGCCAGATTTCGACCTGGAAAATGGGTCAGCTACTTTTACTAAGGAATTACGGGAGTAAAAATTAAAAAAATCGCCAGAAAGCGCCAATGGTCAAAATATCTGGAGCTAGATTTGTCCTACGTGGACCTGTTAAAATATTACACCTGTAATATAGCCACTTTTCTAACTATGTCACCTCGTTATTCTCGCCATATGGGCACTGGGTAGAATATACATGTCGCCCTGCCTCCGATTTTGGAAAAGTGAAATAAAAAACACTGGCCCCGTTTCACACTCATGTGCGCAGGACTTCTAGTCTCTATGCTCCTTCTAGTCTCTTTACGGTCGATCAGGACACGCATAGAACCGTGGACCATGCTTAGTACCGCTACGGTTTGGGACCGAAGGGTAAAATTGCTACATGTCAGAGAAAAAGTTAAACCGGTTCTTTCTTGAGATACTAGGTACGTTCAGACTGACGATTAAGTTGGGGGATTAAGGACCACCGGGTCTATCTCTGTTCACACATGTCCATGTCAGTAAGTTAACTGCTGACTGGATGTCGTCGTGGCAGGTGACATGGCAGAAAGTTATGCCACTGATATTGCTATTTATTTGCAAGATCAATCTTTGAATAATCGTAGATGTCTAGGTTTGATATTGGTTGTATCTTATTCATTCAAATTTCAACCGAATAAGTTATTTATTTCTTACTGCGATTCATGGAAGGATGATTTTCATCTAAGTGTGATTTTTCTCATCATCTTCTTGTCCCGCCATCGCGTGTCTATGCTACAACGGAAGTTGGAGCTTCTCTCATCGTGTGCTTCTTCCTTAATACCAGTCGTGTGTATTGCTTCATTCTCCGCTAGAGATTGCACCAGCAGGTACATTAACGACATTGAATGAATATGCTTTTCATGTTGAAAATTGGTTGAGTTGCTACTGTCGGATACTTCGTATGCTTTCGTACCAAGATTATACCATTAAAATGCATATAACACTATAATACGTATGAAGTGTGCCTCCGGCTATCAACTCACTAACCTCTCTCATGCTTTTCTTTTTTTTAAATGTTTTTCCTGTTTGTTTTGTTTTTGGCTTTTCCAGGACTCCGAGTCAGCCCTTCTTTTTTTTCTTTTTTCTTTTTTTTCGCCAATCAATTACAGAAACAAATATATAAACAAAAAAACAAAATAGCTGCAAGTAATGCTAGCAAAAATAAATAAAAATAATATATATATATATATATATATATATAAATAAAGAACAGGGGGATTGTAGCCCTGGAAGTTTTATTGATGATAAGGAAAAAATAACCTTACAGGGAGCCATAAGGCAGATTATTGAGGTACCACTCCGAGCCTAGAGTCCAGAATACAAAGAGAAATGGAAGCAAGACAAAGGTAAGGAATTACTTAAAGTTCCTAACTAAGTCGAAGAGGGAGAAGCTAAGAGAAAGATGCACAGGTGAAAGTCCTGAAAAATCCGATGCAGGAAAGAATTACCAACGGTCAGTAGCTCAGTGGGTTAGTGCACTAAGTGCCACCCAGATGATTCTGAGGTCAAATCCTACTACTTGATGGGTGTGGTATACTCTTCTCCCCCCCTTCCCTGGGCGGTGTCCCATTTCTCAACCTCCATGGCACGGTTACTGTGAAAGAGGTTATTTTCTCCTCTCACTATCAAGGGGCCTGATTTGTGAGAGGAGAAAAATCAACGCCTCTCGCTACCTTCTATTCTTCTGGCTTAAGTAGTTTGCTCATCTTGGGCTAGCTTCTAGAGCCTTCCTTTCTCTTCTTCCCTGTATCGAAGCTGTGTCTTCCTGCATCAGCCTCCATGGCAGTATTCATAGAGGTTATTTTTTCCGCTTTGTATCTCATGGACATTTAAATAAAATAAAATAAAATAAAATAAAAAACAAACACCTGGGAGCGACAGCTCACAAATCAGGCCCCTTGATATAGAGAGGAGAAAAAACCTCTCAGTAACCTCGCCATAAGGCTTTCTGATGCGACACTGCGCAGGGAAGGGGGAGAAGAGCGTACCACACCCGTCAAGTAGCAAGATTTGACCCCAGGGTCATCCGGATGGCACTCAGCGCACTTTACCATCTGAGCTACTGACTGTTTTAAGTCCTTTATCTATAAAGTTCACTAGGGCTTCGCGTTACTCCGCACTACTAGCGACGAATTTTGAGAACTACCCTTCAATTTTCACAGAAAGGAGTGGGTCATCACATGGTGTTACATACATAGATCCCATGCTTCGTTGTTTTTCGAAAGAAGAACGGTGGAGTGTTGCCGAAGCTATTATATTATTTTTATTTTTCAAAGAAAAGAGGGCCGAAATCCTCTTGGCCCCTCATCTTCGGCATCCCCAAAGTTTGACAAGTCTGATATCAATTGAAAGCACATAAAGTTTGCCACTAAGATTAAGCTAGGTAGACACCTAAGAATTCAAAAAAAAAAAACAAGGAAAAACAGGAAGCTATTTCTCACAAATCAGGCCCCTTCATTATAGTGAGGAGAAAATAATCTCTTTAATAAAGTTTAAAGGTAAATTTTCCTTGATGTCCAATGAATTACAGAGCTTACTGCTCAACACAGCCTAACGAGGGGCCAATGGATGGTTTGAAGGCACATGTTGAAAAATTGAACCCATGATCACTACCCGAGCACAAGGCTCATGGGCCAGGAAAAAACACTTGTAGGTATGCTACCTGCCAAGCAGTTCCTAGCCAAAGCCATTTTATATTGCACCACTGGTTGAGGGGATCCCTTCTCAAGCTCATACCACGTTGCAAGTTGACAGGCTGACTGGACATTATCTTCCTTGTGAAGGCAGTGGAAGGAGATGCACCCATTAGTCAAATGTAGTTTGATCACCTATAGCAGATGGTGTTATGTGTTTGTAATTAGTTTCAGAAAACTGGTGCCTTGCAACCTAGCTCCATCTGTTGCTATGGCATGTCACTCAGTCCCCCAAATTCCAGTCCAATCACCTCTATTGCAACTTGCAAACACCTCTCAAACAAGTTGTAAAATGACCTTCATCTCCAATATACAGCATGACAAGGGCCAAAACTCCATCAGGTGAAGGCTTTCAAAGACTAGTTACAAACACTTGACAACTTGCCCTTGCAGCATCTGTGCAAGTCAATACAGAAGTAAACAACACAACTGCTTGCATCACACCACCGGGCATAAACAGGTCAACAACAGATTATGAAAGTAAAAAGCAAACCACTTAATCACATACCATAGGCACTGACATCATCTATATGTAAGTACAGAGTACCAACTCGAAGCCCTGCACTCAACATGTCTGACATCTACTGTGTTGTTCCAAGGGCTTTCCTTTCGTTAGATTGGTGACCTATCCTAACAGGATGCTTAATCAGACAAAGTCTTTAAAAGTTAGTATTAGGCTGTGTCCTTGTACCAGGAACATTCCAGTCTTGCAAGGATTTCAAGAAAACACCATGGACTTGCTCAAAACAATGGTGCCTGCATATTGTACTGATGCAAGACCAGTCAACAACCCATTCCACCTATCTGATGAAGCATGGCATCGATTTCATCAGTGTCCTCCATGTCAAGCTGCCACGCCCAATTAACACGTCACAAGCACATCAAGGGCGTCACATACCCATCGCAGGTCCAATCCAAACAAGACCAGACATTTCAAAGACTGCCCTACATAATACCATTTTTAGCAGCTCAATGAGAATCCTGTCAGTTTTGGAAGAATACAGAAAAAAAAAGTAGCAAGAATGACCTCGGCGGGGGTCTGCTCAACGCGAAGGCCCTCCCTTAGCGGGTTGTATCCAGTGTCAACTTCTCTATCTGAATTCATCCGTGCAAACAACGCTTCCGCCCCCTGTCACAATAGCAGGTAGTTGAAATAACTCATTGACGAACCTTCCAGTGTGAGATCACATGCAAATCTAGCCAAATATATGAATGTACATCAAAATTGCGTCATTAACTCCTGTGTAAGCCGAGCCCACACATGTACTACCAATGTGTCAATATTGATGCTTCAAGCCCCGTTGTTTTGCATTCCTTCAAATAGTTGCAGGACCTCCCTATGACAACCATGTTGGGCATATCCTGCGATCATCGCATTTCACAACACCACATTTCGTTCAGCCATACAATTCCAGCTTTGACGATGTCTCCATGGACCTCTTTCCCCTTTTCCAGAGCTCCCAGGCTTGCATACGCATTGCAAACAAAAACAGATGTTGGGCTTCACCCCTTCGCACATCATTTGCTCATAGGTCCTGCATCCCGCACCCTTGCTGTGCATATCCTGCAATCATCGCACTCCACGACACCACATCTCGTTCTGCCATATTGTCGAACACTCCCTTTGCATGCTCGATGCTCCCACATTTGGCATACATGTCCACCAAGGTATTGTTCAGGATCACATCTGGTACGATTCCAGCTCTGACGATGTCGCCATGCACCTCTTTGCCCTTGCCCTTTTCCAGGGCTGCCAGGCTTGCACACGCACACAAACGTGATGTGGTCGGGCTTCACCCCTTCCCCCATCATTTGCTCATAGGTCTCCAAAGCATTCACACCACACCCATGCTTGGTAAATCCTGCCAACATTCTATTCCATGTGATCAAAGGTCGTTGAAGCATTCTGTTGAACACTTGGTCAGCATCCATGATGCTCCCGCACTTAACATACATGTTGATAAGGGTGCTGAGGAGGAAAACATTTGGCGTAAATCCACTTTGGATAATGTGAGTGTGCACCTGTTTCTTAGCTTCCAGGCCTTCCACCTTGATGCACTTATGCAAGAGACAAACATACGTTTCTGAATCTGCTGAAATGCCTCCTTGGTTTAAAGTCTGTAGAGCCTCTTTCAGTTTGCCTGCCTCACAAAGCATCTTCACATGCCCAGAAGTGCCAGAAGAGGCATTGTGGACTCCCTCTCTTGATCCTCTTCCAGAGGCTGTGGTCATGGTTGAGGTGCTTGATTTTATCAACTATGCCGCTGCAGCTGCTACTTTTAGTTGACCATCTACCCATGCAGGTTTCTTGTAGCTATTGATCCACAGGGAATCATAGGTAATCTTGTGCTTGAAATCTGGCCTTCTTGGATGATTATGTACACACACTCTACCCCTGCTTTGGCATACATGTCCACCAGGGTATTGTTCAGGATCACATCTGGTACGATTCCAGCTTTGACGATGTCACCATGCACCTCTTTGCCCTTTTCCAGGGCTGCCAGGCTTGCACATGCATTGCAAACGCACACACCCGTGATGCGGTTGGGCTTCACCCCTTCGCACATCATTTGCTCATACGTCTCCAAAGCCTCCATCCCGCGCCCCTGATGTGCATATCCTGCGAGCATCGCACTCCACAACACCACATCTCGTTCCGCTATATTGTCGAACACTCCCTTTGCATGCTCGATGCTCCCACATTTGGCATACATGTCCACCAAGGTATTGTTCAGGATCACATCTGTTATGATTCCAGCTCTGACGATGTCGCCATGCACCTCTTTGCCCTTGCCCTTTTCCAGGGCTGCCAGGCTTGTACACGCACTGCAAATGCACACAAACGTGATGTGGTCGGGCTTCACCCCTTCCCCCATCATTTGCTCATAGGTCTCCAAAGCATTCATACCACACCCATGCTTGGTAAATCCTGCCAACATTATATTCCATGTGATCAAAGATCGTTGAGGCATTTTGTTGAACACTTGGTGCGCATCCATGATGCTCCCCGCACTTAACATACATGTTGACAAGGGTGCTGAGGAGAAAAACATTTGGCGTGAATCCACTTTGGATAATGTGAGTGTGCACCTGCTTTCCAGCTTCCAGACCTTTCACCTTGATGCACTTATGCAAGAGACAAACATACGTTTCTGAATCTGCTGAAATGCCTCCTTGGTTTAAAGTCTGTAGAGCCTCTTTCAGTCTGCCTGCCTCATAAAGCATCTTCACATGCCCAGAAGTGCCAGAAGAGGCATTGTGGACTCCCTCTCTTGATCCTCTTCCAGAGGCTGCGGTCATGGTTGAGGTGCCTGATTTTATCAACTGTGCCGCTGCAGCTGCTGCTTTTAGTTGACCATCTACCCATGCAGGTTTCTTGTAGCTATTGATCCACAGGGAATCATAGGTAATCTTGTGCTTGAAATCTGGCCCTCTTGGATGCACACTCTACCCCTGCTCCTTCAGCTATCCATGCCTCTACACAAATCATGCATTCATCCTTGCCTTGCTGCTAATAGCTGACAATAACAGCCTAGATTTGTTCTAGGAAACATCCAACTCAGCTTATCACACTAGTTCATATGCTCATTGCGTCTGCTACTCATTGTAATCCAACAGGCATCCACCTTTTTGCCTCGATTGTCCCACCATTGACTGGGGTCAAAAGTATTTTTTCCACAACTTCTCCTCGTCTCTCTTACCTGTTTCTGGATACTTTGGCAGTATCATGTCAAAGTCACTCCAACTATCAAAGGTTCACTCAACCAGCTAACTTGCAGAATTCAACATGAAAATTTAGGGCCGGTTCTGATAAGAGGGAACCCACACTCCATCCCTGCTCCTTCAGCTATCCATGCCTCTGCACAAATCATGCATACACCCTTGCCTTGCTGCTAGCAACATATAATGACAGCCTAGAATTCTTCCAGCAAACACCCCCGCACTTAACATACATGTTGATAACACTCAACTCAGCGTTCCTATGCTCATTGCGTCTGCTACTCTGTAATCCAACAGGCATCCACCTTTTTGCCTCGATTGTCCCACCATTGACTGGGGTCAGAAAAGTATTCTTTCCACAGCTTCTCCTCGTCTCTCTTACCTGTTTCTGGATACTTTGGCAGTATCATGTCAAAGTCACTCCAACTATCAAAGGTTCACTCAACCAGCTAACTTGCAGAATTCAACATGAAAATTTAGGGCCGGTTCTGATAAGAGGGAACCCACACTCCATCCCTGCTCCTTCAGCTATCCATGCCTCTGCACAAATCATGCATACACCCTTGCCTTGCTGCTAGCAACATATAATGACAGCCTAGAATTCTTCCAGCAAACACCCCCGCACTTAACATACATGTTGATAAACACTCAACTCAGCGTTCCTATGCTCATTGCGTCTGCTACTCTCTGTAATCCAACAGGCATCCACCTTTTTGTCTCGATTGTCCCACCATTGACTGGGTCAGAAAAGTATTCTTTCCACAGCTTCTCCTCGTCTCTCTTACCTGTTTCTGGATACTTTGGCAGTATCATGTCAAAGTCACTCCAACTATCAAAGGTTCACTCAACCAGCTAACTTGCAGAATTCAACATGAAAATTTAGGGCCGGTTCTGATAAGAGGGAACCCACACTCCATCCCTGCTCCTTCAGCTATCCATGCCTCTACACAAATCATGCATACACCCTTGCCTTGTTGCTAGCAACATACAATGACAGCCTAGAATTCTTCCAGCAAACACCCCCGCACTTAACATACATGTTGACAAACACCCAACTCAGCGTTCCTATGCTCATTGCGTCTGCTACTCTCTGTAATCCAACATGCATCCACCTTTTTGCCTCGATTGTCCCACCATTGATTGTTGGTCAGAAAAGTATTCTTTTCCACAGCTTCCTCGTCTCTCTTACCTGTTTCTGGATACGTTGGCAGTATCATGTCAAAGTCACTCCAACTATCAAAGGTTCACCCAACCAGCTAACTTGCAGAATTCAACATGAGAATTTAGGGCTCTCCAACTCGCTGGACCCACACCATGCCCAGCCCGATGCCCCTTGCTTACTTTCTGAGGACATCGTGTGCTCACCTGCAAGCCCGGCCGTCCAGTTACAACCCTCTTTAACTATTTACCACTTCTGAAGGTTGGTGCTCTCATTAAACATTGAAACAGACTTTCCTATTGTAGCAACCAAATTCAGATGTAATGAAAAAGCATACCAGAGGGTCATGTCGGGCTAGGGATCGAAGAATCCCCTCCTGTCTCTCAAGGGATTTTACAGCTGATACTTCACCCCCTCTGGGCAGGCCACGTCTAAATGTTGTTAGACTTCTAAACTGGCGTGCCTTTTTCAACTCATCTGCAAAATCTGTACAACACAAAGAAAATCTATTGAGAGGCAGAGTCAGATTTCAAAGAAAGATTCACAAATCGAGTACATACTTGTACTAAACCGGTTATTGGGCTAATTTCTAACCTCTGACCGCTGTGGCTGCAAACTACAGGATTGGGCTCTCAATCTGGGGTCTTCAAGCACTCATTGAAAGAAAACATAAATTTTTTGCTTGTTTGATCACTGTTACTCTTCCCACGAAAGACTTACATTCCCGGCGGGAACCATCGGCCAGTTTCCACATCCCCCCCCCTCTATTATACTGGTGCCCTATATTGCGAATCATCATAATGCAGGCCCAGTCTAGGCTTTAGGGTATTGTCTCTTCAGTCTCCAATTTACATTCACACTGCTCTGAGTAGAGAATTGTGGTCTCGCCTTGGATGAACACAACTTTGGGTTGTACCTGCCTCCGGATGTGATCTGATTGCACCCCTCCCTCACTCCAGGCTTTGCCTCCTCCAACAGAAGTGCTCAAGGAGTCCATTGAAGTTGCCTTGTCTTTGTTGCATAGCTCCCTGTCAGTTGCCTTTGATTCTTGTACAACTTGTTCCCTAGCTAACCGCTCATCTGCTTTACTTACCAATTGCACTAGCATCTCCATTATGGTGTCAACCTGATATAGATGGACCTACAGAGACAATTTGCTGCTCGCTTCATTTGTTGTTGCAAAAAGTAGTCAAGATGACAAGAGATTTTGGTACAACCAGAAAACAATCTCAACAAGTCAATTGTGGTCATAAGATACCTTTTTACAGTCTCTGCCATATTCCGAAATGCTTGATAGAAGAGCTCCAGGTCCTCTTTGCTCCAGGGAGGTCCAAGCATGTCCGACAATTTGCGCTTCTGATCACCAGCCCGCCCACTCACCTCAGTCCCATAACTAGCATTCAAGCAGCATCCAAAATTGGATTTCACTCTTGCTAACGCTGGGTGTGCTACCCATCTGCCCAGTCCCAATGGCACCATTGCTCCTGGATATGGAATTTCGCCGGGATCCAACAACCTACAACCTGACATCACCAGAATCAGGCAAATTGTTCAATTGAATGCCTTTGATGAGGATGGATCTATAGGCAAAAACAGAAAGAGAAGAGGTGTGCTTGCCCTACTTTGATATTCTGTGTCCCCTCCAACAACGGAAGGACAAAGGTGTGAAGGCTTCCAGTGCAAGTGCTCTCGCTGCCTTCTGGAGGAAGGCATGCAGCCAAATCTAGCCAAGGTGACCACAATTCACCATATCCGTGAGTCAGATCTATGACACGTCAATTCATGATCTACCATATTTCGTGTCAATAGTGACGGCATATGGTTATATCCAAATTGCATCATTATCACCACGTTTGATAAAACAATGGTCACAAAAATAATGGCCAAGAAGGCTGAAACAAAAACAACCTTCAGCTTTGAATGTCAGTCTCACAGTTTGCATTTATTGTTTCCAGTGAACACTGGTTATATGGAGGTTATGGCAGACAGACAACAATTACAATCTAGTCAATGTAAGATTAGGTTTGAAACTTGGGTTTAGCTTCAAGCAGATGTGGGACTTTTGCAACCAGACACAACCTGACATACCCTTCGTGCTCATGGAAAATCAATCATGGAGACTCACTGTGCGGGTCTGAAACAAGGAAGTAAGGTGTAATCAAAGCTGCACTTTTCTTCTTTCCCACCCAATCACGAGTGGACAGCTTCCGATTCCGTCTGCAAGAAACTCCTCCCCAATTGTTGTCTTTTCGAATCATAGGTAATCTGGAGCTTGAAATCCGGCCTTTTTGGATGAATCTGGATCCACACTTGATCCCTGCTCCTTCAGCTATCCAAGTCTGTGCTTGCAAGGTGGACGATGGCGGAAAACGCAGAGCTCCTGCAGTTCAAGAAGATCAAGATCCGGGCATTTCGGGCAGTTCCAAAAACGTTGGCGCGGCGATTTCTATTGGCCTATTTTTCGCGGGCCGTCCGGGCAGATTTCAAAGAAATTGACGACGACGATGACCTGGCTACGACGACATGGCACTATGGCACCCTATACCTGCTCTACGCTAAACTAGCTTTCGACCTTCGGTCGTCGCTAGCATGAGGCCTCCGTCCCTCTTCTTTTTTTTTAAAAAAAAAAAGAGAGAAGAAGAAAAACAAAAATAAAATAAAAAGAAAAATGCCCGGCCAGTTTTTTTCTTCGTTAAATAAAGCAATCGTCCAGTTACTTACTAGTAAATTGTAGGTAGGGGCGTATGGAGCAGGTGAGTAGTAAGTTGATAAGTGACGTTTGGCGTAAGCGACCCTCGAGGAAGAAAGGCTCGGGGAGAGAGAGAGAGAGAGAGAGAGAGTGTGTCTGTGTGTGTTGTGACGGGGTGGTGTGTGTGTGTATTGTGCTCGGGACGCATGTCTCTATCACCGACGCTCTCTCTGTTCTCCTCTCTCTCCCTTTCCCCATTCGCTTTGTCTCTGACACCCTGTGTTCTGTGTCTGTGTTTCTACGTGCTGTGTCTGTTAGCCTTTGTGGCCCCATTTTTCTCTGTCTCTCTCCCACGCAGTCAGTTCCTGATCCTCTCTCTCTATCAGTGTGTTTCCCCGTCTCTCTTCTTCTCCCTCATGTTGTTCTTGTCGCTGTCTCTTGGTCTTTCTCTCTGCCTTTCTCTGTCTTTTGTCACGTTTGCTAATTCCATAGTGCTGTCTCATTGACCATCTGTGGGACCTCGGTCTCTCGTTTCATGACGTCTTCAGCGTAGCCTGGTGGAGATCAAGTACACTTGGCGAGGCGTAAGTATCTCCTGGGAACAAGCTTGATTGACTGTGTTAGAGGAGGGAGATAAATTTTCATAATGAGAACAAGCTTGCTTTCGAAAGATTACTGGTTGTATGTTTATTGAAAATTATGCTGTGGATGTGGAGAATAATGTAGCGGCAATTGTAATCCCGCGCCCGGAGATGCTGTAAAACTTACTCGCATACAGAAAGAGGTTAGCTTATCTCTTGTCATTTTCTTCTTTGTGGCTTATGCAACAATATTTTCTGTTTGCAGCTATTTGACCGTGAGCAAGAATGAAAGAAGTGGCCACCAGCTTCTTCTCCGTTGCCCCTCTTGTGAAATTGGAGTCATCTGGAAGTACTTCTGTAAAGATGGCGAAAGGGTCAAGTCAAATACAAGAAGGAAGTTATGAGCAGCTGGTGGACAATCAGAGAAGGATGATTGAGGGAGGACGGAGGACATATCCATTGACACGGGTTGAATTTGGAGCACTGATCGGCATCTTTGTTGCGTTTTTACTGGCGCTGTTAGTGATTTACTTGACGATGCCCGCGGTGGATTACACTTTGCTGAAGATTCCATACAGTCCGGATGACCTGAGATCGCTGACGTATGTCTTCTCTTCCCAATTTGTAGTGCATTAGGATTAGTTCTTCCCACATTTGTCACATTGGCCCTTCGAGAAAGATTATTGCCCTTTGTTACATCTACCTCTTCTTTTCCTTTTCATACACAGCTTGGTGTTGGCCGCCTGCATTCAGTCGCACAATTCTCTTTAGTGTCTTCCCTCTGACCATTAGACGGGCGATGTACTAAGCAATATGACACCTTTTCCATTGATAGGTCTCATGAGTACTGTGGTAGGCAAAATTAAGCAAAAGTAAGCCTTCAATGCCAAAGGCACAATAAGACTCAGCAAGACGAGACCTCCATTAGATTGACATAGAATGGACAATGTGACTTGCCAAATGTGACTATGGGAAAGCACACACAAACACACACTTCCATATCGACTGGTGGGCAAATGGCCAGCAAGAAACAGGGATGATCAGACGTTTATTAGGCTGCCTTTATTGTCCTCACATGTTTGTTGCCTGCCAGTTTTTGTCTTCTGTGAAGGGATCTTTTCCATCCTAATCATCCCCATATTTTCAGTGTGCCCTCAGAAGCTGGATGCAGTGGTTTAATGAGGGGAAAGTTATATTGCAGGGAGTATATTGCAACATATGCAAAAGACTACAAGCCGCAGGTGGTGTTAGGCTTCTGCGTCACCTACATCTTTATGCAGACGTTCATGATTCCAGGCACTATTGTGATGTCACTACTTTCAGGTTCCCTCTTTGGTGCAGTCCCAGGCATGCTGCTGGTGATCTTTACAGCCACCACCGGGGCTTCCTGCTGCTTCTTCTTGTCCAAGCTCATTGGTCGGCCGCTTGCTATGTGGATGTGGCCCGATAAGCTGCGATACTTTAATGCTGAGGTGTGCCATTACCTGTCATTTTGATTTTTTCATCCTGTTGTTGTGACCAAGGGTACTGATGAGTTCTCTGGGTTGGATGCTACCTCACTTTGCTATCAGAGTTTTCCCTCAGTGTTCGCATAGTGTGTTTTTCTTCCCCTCTTCACCCACTCTCTCTCTTTCTCTCTGTGCCACAAGCCCTTCTATGTTGTATGCCCGTCCCAGACTTCTCCATTGGGGCTATATTTGGATGCTGACTGCACTCAAACCTGTACCGGGTGAGAGTTGTGGACGAACCAATCACAGCTGTGACTGATGATTTGTGCAAACAGGGACCCCTCAGCTAAGGGCGACATATCAGTGTTTGGGGTTTATGTAAGAGAACATGATTGACCTCTGTGAGGTCATGACTTTTGTATGCACTTGCCGGAAAGTCTGCTCTATTTACTGTTTCTGAGCTGGAAACTCTACATTCAGGTGGGCAAGCGAAGGAAGTATCTTTTCAACTACATGCTGTTTCTGAGGATCACCCCAACCTTGCCAAACACTTTCATCAACGTGGCTTCTCCCATTGTAGATATTCCATTTCACATTTTTTTCCTAGCCACTGTTATCGGCCTGATCCCTGCCTGTTTTATTACGGTTCGGGTAAGCTCTCTCTGCCCCGTGCCCTCCCCCCCCTCTCTCTCTTTGACATTGTTCCGCTCAAACTGGGTGTGGGGTCAATGGCCACAAGGCTACGGCAAACACGTCTTATGAGTACAGTCTCTAGTGGGAATTTATGTGTCCTCATGGCAATTTTAAATGTTATGCAGAAGATGGCATACTGGCTGGTCACTCCTGTGACCTGTCTGTACTCAGAAGGTCGTTCCAATCCGGTTTGCGTAGGGTAATAGGGTGACTGGTTCCTAAAACAATCGTGAGCATTGGGAATGTGGATTGTGTGGTTCTTGAAGAGGGTTGTTTGAATTCGCTGGGAAAGCTAACTAAAGGAGACCTTTTCTCTCAGTTTGATATCCATTAAGATGAGAAACACGATTGAGTGTGGTGGTTGGTGGATGACAGACTGGCCGTGCGCTAGGAGACCTGAAATCATTGGGACAATTGTATGATGTAAAGACATTGGCCACTCTCTTTTTTATTGGCCTTGTATCTATTGTGCCGACTCTGGTGGGGAAGAAGTTGTCCCCTTCTTCAAATCCTCGCCCTTCCTGATTCCTGCTACCCCAACACTGTTGCATTCTCGTCTTGGCAGCACAAGGAACTCCGGGTTAGAAGGGAGGCTCCATTGTCTACAATGTGGCTGACAACGTGTTCAGTGGCAAATCACCTCCCACAAGGAGGGGATGCCATTGATGTCCATTGGGTTGCGTGGTCGGTGGAGGTTGGTTGGCATTAGACCAGGTGGACTGGCTCCAACTTGCCAGAGGTTGATGTGCGCCGGTGTAAATAAGGAAGCTACTTTGATTTGTCCCTGGGTCAAAGGCTGCTCCCTCCATATATATCTCATTGATCCCATTTTTTCGTTTGCAGGTAGATTGAAATAAACTTTTGTATATAAACACAATCGGGAATGAGTTGGCAGCTGTCAATTGAACAGCTTTCCCTAGGGAAATTTCCAGGAGATCATTGTTACAATGGGTAGATGAAATGTTTGTCTACAGGCTACAGCAGAACACACATTTTTTATTCATATGAATCATGCTTTTGCGAGACCAATCTGGCACTCTTGCATTCAGTACACTTTTCTGGCAGAGAGTCCTGGGTATGTGTGAGCTTGATGTGGGAGAAAGGAGAATATTGAAGGGAGGGCAGCCTTCACCAGAGACCACACGAGCTCACACAAATGTCTCGCCTGGCGGCTTACCCTGCAAAATCGGCAGGGGCTTGACCATTCCATTACGTTAAGGATTTTAAGTGAATATTCTACCACGTGGACCTATCAAACGATGCCAATTATGAATCGGAACCCATGTATACGCAGCACTTTCTGTAATTTAATTTGATATGAAAAGTGGCAGAAATGTCACTTAAAATCCTTAACGCTGACTGATGCGTATACCCAACACAAGAAAACGTTTATGCCCCAAATCTAGAAGAGGATAGGGCTGAATTCGGGGATCTGGAAAGAGAGAAAATCCTCCTGCATCCTGGCATTCAGCACTGGATATGGGTGGAGATTTTAACATGGTAGAGGAGCCCATAGACCGCCCGGGTCCTAACAACCACACTATCTCTCAGCAGGAAAGGAATGCTTGGGAAATGCTTTGCAGGTCTATTGGGCTGCTGGATGCCACCCAACCATAATCGGGCGAGCTGCTGTATTCTTGGTCTAGCAAATCTGCTTACCTGGTCCAAACGAGTCCCACTAGGACCCATTATCCCCGGCTTTGACCACCACATCATTGAACTTACATTTCTTCCACCTGGATCCAGAGTCAAGGGCAGAGGTTACTTTAAACTCAACCCCAACATTCTTAAGGATACGGAAATTGTGAAATCCCTGTCCAATGCCTGTGCTGCAGCAAGACCTCCCTTCTCCTCCCCCACCCTCATGTTCCTCCATAAATTCCAAGTTGCAAGGAAAACATGTCAGGAGCTCTCTCACAGAAAAGTAGAGGATTCGGCTAGAAAGGAGAGAGCTCTGACAAAGTGCTTACATGTCTGTCAATTTCAAATTCAGGCAAGAAGACAGGGGCCCCAGACCCTGCTGCCCTACAGAACCGCTAAAACCAACCTTACCACATTTTTACATTTCAAAGAGCAGAACTCCAGAATAAAAACTGGAGTGAATTGGTCTCTTGGCGGGGGGGGGGGGGGGGGGGGGGGGGGGGGGGGTGACAAAAAATACTGACAAAGGAGAGCTACAGGGCCTGGTGTCTTCTCTGAAAGATGTAAATGGTACCTTTACACTCTGATCCCCAAAGACTATCTGAGATTGTTGTGGATTTTTTCAAAAGATTGTTTGGAAAATGCAACCCTTCTCCTCAATCTGACGAGGCCAAGCACATCCTCATCAATAACACTCCTTGCTCACTGTCAGATCAGGAAAAGCATCACCTATGTGCCCCCTTTACTATGGAAGAATTGGGCCAGGCGGTTGAAGCCCTTGCCCCTTTGAAAGCTCCGGGGCTCAATGGGATATTAATGGAGTTTTTCAAAACCATTTTGCTCACCATTGCACAAGTCTTCCTCTCAATGGCAAACGACATTCTGGACAAAGGTATTATGCCATCCCAAATTTCTCAAGGCCTCATCACCCTCATCTTTAAAAAGGGAGATAGGGACAATATAGCTAACTATCGTCCAATAACCCTTCTAAATTCTCTTGCCATCAGAATTCAGCCCTGCTGTGACCAGACAGGTTTTTTGAAAGACCGAATGATCTTAGACAACATCCTTCTCACTCAAGAGGCCCTCCACAGAGCTACCCTAACAAACCAACCATTAGCTCTTCTCATGTTGGACTTCGAGAAAGCCTTCGATTCAATTGACTGGATCTTCCTCATTCAAGTCCTGGATAAAGCTGTGTTCCAAGGATCATTTCTTGCATGGATTAAATTTTTTTTAACCTCGGCTTCTAGCAAGGTCATGGTCAATGGCAGAATCTCTACCTCGTTCCCCCTAGCTCGTTCGGTGAGACAGAGGTGCCCACTGGCACCCTTCCTCTTTCTCATTGTAGCAGATAGCCTCGGTCATCTACTGGAGTCCAGACAGGATATTATTGGCCTGCACTTGCCTGCCTCTGCTATGGCTCACAACAACATGGTCAAGGTGTCCATGTATGCAGATGATACTGCACTGTTGCTGGACAATTCGAACAGACACAATATAGACAGGGCATTGCCAGCGCTGCAGACCTTCTGCTTGGCCTCTGGGCTACACATTAACTATAAAAAATCCGTGGGTATACTCTCCCTCATGCACATTAGTGCCAATACAAGACACTGTCTTCCTTGGGGAGCTGAACTTGGCCTCAAATGATTGGAGGAGGGGGAGTCACACACTCTGCTGGGTCACCAGATAGGACATAATTTGTCGGACGAACAGAGATTTGGGAGAGTTCTTCAAAAATTTGAAAAGGAAAGACCCATTGGATCCTGCTAAACATATCACATCACTTTTGGCCAGATGGGTTCCCCGCGCACTGTCACATCATCTGTCACCCTTAGAGCAGACTGGTCCAACCCTACCTTACCGGCTCTATTCCCCGTTCATCTCCTCTATGGGTCCCGTCCTTGAGATGGATTATCCAGGGGAAAACCTCCGAGGATCTGAAATCTGCCTGTCAAGTGGGTTTTAATGCTAGTTAAATTAACTAGTTCACTGGTTAATGTGAAACTAGTTAATTTACCAGTTAGTATGAAACTATCTAGTTTAAGGGAGCTAATGTGAAACGAGCTATTGACACTTGAGTTTGTCCAAGTGTCAATCTAGGGCCCAAAGTTAATAATGGGCCCTGGGGGGAGTTATCCTCGCGGCAGAGGCAGTGAGGCTCATCTCTCTTGAGTTGAGCTTCACCACGTCTGGCAGCTTAGCTATGGCATTGTATACTGCAGATTCCCCAGAGCCTTGGGGTGCAATTGGCTTGACCTAATAGAGTGATCATGGATTTTGTGTGAGTTTGTGAGAGCTCGTGTGAGCTGGTGTTTAGTTTTTTATTATCACTCGAGAGAGATCCATATCTAGTCTTGTAGTGCTATGCTAGATATAGTGTTTGTTTTAGCACTAGGTTGAGGTTATGAAGTCTAGAGAGGTAGTCGCGGTTAGTTTCAAAGCATTATTATAATGGCTCAGTATTGTACTATGTATATTCTAAGGTTTAGTACAGAGAGCTGGAACTGGAAGAGTGACCGAAGTCGTTACAGAATTTGAAGTTGTATTGATGGTCCAGCGCTGCAAGATAATTATATCTACGATATATGCATCTTCGAGCTCTGTAACTGTGGCAACAAGGGATTGCGAGTAAATTAGAGCTTGGAAGGAAGCCTGTGCTTAGCAGGAAGAGTCGTCTCGTTTGCTGTACCAGACAACCTGCGCTTGTTGCCCGTGTTGGATCCGCAAACTTGATGGTGGTGATGAACATGGATGTTTGAAGATGGCCAGTTCAGTCACTTAATGGAAGACTCGGCCTGATGCTAGGGTCTCAGGGGACTCATCACCGAACCAGTGCCGGATTTCATGATGACCGTGTTTGTGTTGGAGTTTACGGCACTAAGAGCATCTCGGTGAGCACGGCCCGTCAAATGGTATATACCCTGGTTACAAGGGCGACGGTAATTTTTACAAGGACTGTTTGGTTGGCACTCCATGGTTGGGACTGTAGACCCGGTAGAGATAGCCCCGAGGCAGGCAGGCAGGCCCGCCGCTCGATCACAATCTTGGCGTGTTGACCGAGGACATCATATTTCATTAACTCACAAATAACTCACAAATTTAATGTACAGTGGTTGGCGGGGTGGGGTCCCGGTATGATTGGCAAAAGTGCCGAGCGGGAGGCAGATTTAAGGCGGGGCCGGCAGCAATTCTACTGGGCCTGAGCCAACCGTGGAGCAAGCCGAGCTACTATTTTGGACCCCGCACTGTTAGATTACCGTTTTTGGGCAAGTGTCGTGGCACCGTGGAGATGCTCCTAAGTTAGCCAAAACAGTAAGTTGATGTGTTGCCGCACTATGTCCACTGCTCTGTTGGGAGTTCGAGAACCGATGCCGACTTTCAAGTTCGCCAACTGTTGCACAAAGGCTAGATAATGAAGGGATCCTTGATATTGAGGCTGGTTATGGCCAACCTAGCAGTTAGCGCAGGATGAGGCAGCCCGCACTAGTCACCGCAAGGCAACCACTAGGTGCGTAGAGAAAAATAAAAATGAAGCTATTTGGGCAGTGATATCTAGCATTGGGTTGCGGATGATATGCTAGTGACTTGAATTGTAGTGACAACACAGTCACACAGAGCTCGTAGAGCCCACGAAGCTGCCGGTTTTGAAGTACTGTAACGGTTTATTTGTCAAATGCCAGTGTTGGCAATAAATCAGGTCATGAGGTCCACTATTAAAGCTATCTGTGACTGATTCACAGACATCAATAGGTGTGCACGATGGAGGAGCCTTCACTGGGAGAGAGCAGTTTCTGGTGGATAGTAATGACGATGAGTTGCGTGATGCGGTGATTTTCCTTGTGCAAAGGATCATTCGACTTCAGCCCATTTCCGCCATTATATGCACAAATTTGTCTGCAGCCACCTAAGCGCTTGTCTCTTCGTTCTATTACGAGTGTGAATCTTGCTCAGGGAAGTCGGTTGCTGAAGCGGATTATGTGGGCGTGGTCACTGTGTCGGAAAAGAAATCATGCCGCAAACCTGAAATGAAGGAGGGGGTAAACGGAGCTACACGCAGTAGGGTATCAGATGGAGCTTTGGCAGCCTGACAAGTCATGCAAAGGGATGTAGTCTGCAACCTGCAACCACCTAGGCTGTTCAGTCGTAGCTAGCTAGTGATCAGTATGTGTGCCGTGCTCTAGCATGAGGCTGGTGGGGTAGCCGGCGTTACAAGATGGACGATCCGTGACATTCATGTTAAGTAGTATTCAGGGACAGAAGCGGGCTGGATCATAGCAGGCTCATAGGCCTGGTCTGCTCTCCGTTTGGAAAAACAAAAACAAAAAGGTGGCTGTAGCAAGATTAGATGTATGTAGTTGTAGCTGCCTGATCTGAAATTGATGGCACAGGCATTGGTGAACCGTGAAATGAAGGTGGAGGCTGCTCAAGCACATGGGTCCTGGAGCTGAAATTGTGTTACATCTCCATTGGGAGTTATTATATGTAAATGTGGATCTGCAGTGATGGTGAAGGAAGACGGTGAAGCACGGATTAAGACTGCCAGGCACAGTGGATGCGGGGCTTCTAAAAGAGTCGTCGTCATAAGCACTTTCGCACTTGTGCAGGACTAGCCCAGCTCCAGCTCCAGCCGTATGTGGCTCGGGAGTTGTTACTATAGGGTTTGTGAGCTGTTGGTCACAGTTGAATGATGCCCAACAGGAGCAGTTGGTTCGCAATCTTGTTAATGTCTTCTTGTCACCAAATTTCCCTTTATGAATTCTGGTCACTCTTCTCAACCCGTTATTTAGCTCTGGTGCTTTCCGGGGTTGCATTGTTGGTGCGAAGGATTAAAGCTCGGCATAGCCATAGGTCGATGACAACATCTGCGGATAGCAGTTTGGTGGGAGCTAGGAGGCAAGAGCAGGGGATCATGCCCTCGGGTATTTTGCTGCTACTAGCTCTTGGTGTGGTTCTCATGGTGCGCAATACCATTAACGAAAACCTTGGTATTATACAGCCGATGCTGTAGCTGTAGTAGTTGTCACAGCCATGACCCCTGCAGATTCTACCATCAGTAATATACCAGTGTTGGACCGGTATATAGGTCTTGGGCGGGTATCAACTAGGGTAAGGGTAATGGTATGAATGATCGTACCAGGCGGATACCTACAAGGGCAAAACCCGACAATACCCTGGGGGTAGGATACATGGACTTCTAAAACCCTGGCGCAAAACATACCAGTCGGGTCTTCTTCCTCGCGCTACCATTCCAATACCATGCATGCGTCGGTTGAGGGACATGATGTAGGGGTAGGGTCTATGGTAGTTTGAGATTAGGGATACTAACTACATATAGCATTTTCAAGAGGGCACTTCAATGAGGATGAATTACGGGATGCTAAGGATGGAGTTACATGATGTTTGAAGAGAAGTAGATGAAATGCAATTGTTAGTTTTATAGGATGTTTAAAGAGTGATAGAGAAGCAGCGTTTTTTTTATGCGCGAAATTTCGCCACTTTTTGAGGAAGAAACTGGCCTCACGAAATCTACAAAGGAATTATGGATTAAAATATGGCACTGTTTCGCATTACTGCCCTCCCTAATTCCATCATGTCAGGACGCCGCCTGTACAGCTATCGCACAGGGAAAGAGCCACATGCCATTCGGGTTGGATCCAGATGATCTTGCCTATCGATTTCTAGAAACCCTACCACCTTGCCAGCGCAAGGAGCAAAGCCTTGGGTTCAAACTCTTCCAGCTTTCGCCAAGAGGTCGAGCTATGGAGGGAACTCTTGTTTAGGTTTCGCTTATCCGCCTATTATCCGTGTCATGCACCTCCATTTAAGCAGACTTGCACCGCCTCTTGCACTGGCACATGAGGCTTTGAGCAGAGTTGCTGATCTTGGACAATATTAGTCATATTTGTCAATGGATTGTATCCATGTGAGAGAGTTGTGCTAGGCTGGTTGCCTTTGTTTCCATGGCTTCTGAGTTCAAATGGCCATTTCAATATTGAAATGGCCCATTTGAATAGTTGAAATCTTAATATGATTTAGAGGGTCTCCGTCTATTTTTTTATTTTTTATTTTATTTTTAAGAGTTAGAAAGAATTGCACTAGTGTAGCTGGTACCAGACCCTGGCACATACCAAGCTGGTATGACTTTTAAAAGTTTGTTTGATACCATACCAGTCATATTTTCACTTTGATACCCTACCATGTACCATACCAGGCTATTAAATTTACACATCATTTGATACCAATACCATACTGGTTTCAATAATTCAACTATACCCCAATACCTTTACCCTAGTGGTATCATAAAACCATGATACCAATCCAACACTGTAATATACCCGAGGGTAAATATAATTTAGAAAGACAACCAAGCTAAGCCCAATGGTAATGGGCACATACCACCTCGGAAGTGGTTGTGGGTTCAATCCAACGATTGGTGTCACAAAGGTGTCCCCCTTCCTAGGGGGGCAGCAACGCTTCCTTTGGGAGGCGTCAAATATATAAATATATATATGATTTGGAAATATAGTATACCCGGAACCGGAGGGTAAGGCAAAACAATTTTTCTTCTTACCCGGACCCGGAGGATATGTCTAAAACAATATACCCGCACAACACTGGTATGTACGGATGAAATATATATATATATATATGTCGCCTCCGGAAGGGAGCGTAACTTATGGTGTCTCTTCACCACAAGGGCTACTGCCTTCCAGCTGAAAGGTGGACGGACACCTTCATGACACACTAGACCGTGGTTTGAACCCACAACCACATCCAATGTGGTATGTACCCATTACCACTGGGCTACATGCTGGTTGTCATTACATGGATGAATGTTGATAGGTGGGTAGCCTCAGGGTTCTAAGGATAGTAGTTTTTGGGAGTGAAAAAATGCACCTTGTAGGAAGTGAAGGGTTAAACCAGTGATATGAGATGAGAAACAACGAGTGGGAAGAAAGATGCGAGACTAATCCACGTGCAGGGCATCCTTCAGGGATCAGTCAATGTCAATTAGTCGGCTGAGCTTGCTAATGAAATAGATTCAAAGACAGACGACTGATGACTTTTACTCGGCTACCATGCCAAATTGCTGTCTCTGCAAACTTTCTCTAGGTATCCTCCTACCAGAACCTTGAGTCTTGCTCTATTCTTCTCTGGTGTTCTATGTTGTCTGCACAGGGAATACACATGAGTAGCTGGGATTTTTCAGGCGGTGGTTATTTCGGACCAAAGAAGAGGACGAAGATTCTGAGACTTTGGGAAGGTTTTCCATTTGATTCGACACGGGTTTTCAGCTCAGGCACTATGGATGACTGGGGTGGGTCTTATCCCTACTAACCGCTTTTGGTTTCATATGTACTGTTTCGCTCTTTCTGGCATACACCACAAGTTTCCCCTTTTACTGTTGTTTGTCATTAGCTCTGAATGTAGCCTCATGCCTTGAAATCGCATGGCAGTTGTATGAGGGTTTTGTTTGTTTGTTCATGCAACTGTCGTGTAGAGGTGGTGGTGCTCACATTCGCCCCATGGAGGGAGTCTTCACTATATTCTGTACACGTAGAGACCTGTCCAGGTCATATTCTGTAGAACCGTAGTGATTGTGGCAAGGTTTGTGTTTGCCCTTGCAGCTACCGGACAGTGGCTGTGGGACACTCTCATCTTACTTTAGGGTTCAACTCTCATGAAGCAAAAGTTCTGACTAAACGATTTCCCGTCGCTCGTCCGTCCCCCGACAAAGACCACAAACCGGCCTCAAACATCTCACAAGGCAAACGAGGAGCAGCAAAGTACAGGTGATACACAAGAGACAAGGGGTATGCAAGTCTAGGCGGCCAATGGTTATCATTTCGTGTACAAGGACGTGGAGGGGACGAGTACGGAGTGGGATGATATACAGCGCAAGCTGGGAAATCTTCCCCCCAAGCCTGCCCCTGAGCGCCCAGCCCTATGGAGCCCAGCACCCGATGAGAAAGAGGTGCACAAGGACAAAGAATGGGTGGCCAACAAGTATGAAGACGAGCTCGAAGATTTGGCCGATGATCCCGATCTTGACGATGATCGTTTCCTCGAGGAATATCGGTCTGCCCCTTGAGAGAATGTACTTATAAGCCTTTGTTTGCCCTCGCCTTGGGAACATAGGCCCCGCACCCACTTGGGATGGAAACATAGGAAATAGGAACTACCTTTGTGAGGGGGCTCACTCCAGTAGTGTGACTTACCTTGGTATATACAATTAGTTTGGGCTTTCCAGATATCCTTTCGAAAGCCCTTCACACAAGCATCAAGCTGCTGTGTGTGAGTAGCCCAAAAGTTAAGACCTCAACAGGGCCAGGGCTTTAGGCTCAGCCTCGAGGTTTTCAATGTTGGTGAACAGAGGTGCAAGAACCGTGTTGTTGATGTTCCTTAGAGGTTCACTCTCTGGCGAGAATACTTGGGACAATGTTTCAGAAAATGGAGCTCCCTTGAGAGAGTGTTGTTCAGTCATGTCCAGACTTGTCGAGTCCTAGATCATTTGGATCTAGTCGTGTGTTGTTTAACGACAGCATACATCTGGACATGGTCCAGCTCTTCAATATAGACACTAGCATTTACATAGTAACCTCACAAGTCCTGCAGTACTCAGATTTGTGAACATGTATGCTTACAAATCTTGCAATTGCTTACAGAAAGTGTCATCATATGCAAGCAAGGCTTTGACCATAAGGTCCTTCCTACTTTCCACAGTTAGAGTAGAAACCTCCATAGATTCATACTGGAATACTCTAGTAGAGTCTATGTAAAAGTCATATGTTCCTGAAGAGGGGCACTCTCTGGTGAGAATCTCAGGCAATGCTAGAGAGAATGTACTCATAAGACGTTGTTTGCCGTAGCCTTGTGGCTAGAGAGAGAGAGAGAGAGAGAGAGAGAGTACTGAGCGGTCTGGTGACATTAATGCACTGTTTCTTGGTTGGGACATGGGGCAGAGCAGGAAGAAGCTTCTTGTTGAGCTGAGAGAGGTGGTCAAGAAGGTGCGCTTTGGATGGGTGCAACCCATCACAGGCTCTGACTTCATACGGGAGGTTTCACATGCACCCCCTGATGTATGGGTTGTTGTTCTCCTTTACAAGGATGGGTCAGCTCTCTCTCCTTGTCCCTCTATTCCACTTCAATACTTCTGCCCTTTATACCCTCTCATTCACCGTGTGTGGCAATGGGAAGCTGGGTTAGTAGGACCAGGCTGTAATTGGGTGACAAAGTTCATAATTTTACTTGGATTCCATATGGTGTGCACATTCACCTAGAGACAGAACATGGATGGTTTGCAACAAAGCACCACCTATGAGGGTCTTTGGATATTAGTGTGCAGATGTTGCTTAGGAGGAACAAGTCTACCTCTATCTGTGGTTTCCATGGAGACAATGCAAACAAGCAGCAACTAAGGCATGCACCCAGTCCCTCTACAAATTAAATTCAGTCCCTAAGGCAAGCAACAAAGCTGGGAAAAGAGCTCTTTATTTGTGTCTCCGCTCTCTGTTTTGCTCTTTTCTTTTCCCTGTTCACAGTGGTAGGATCTCTGACGTGTGTGAGTGCAGGGTTCCAGAGTGTAGCATGCTTGGGGCAGTGCCTAGATGAGCTGGCGGCGAAGTATCCAGGCACCAAATTTGTCAAAATTGTATCAACGGATTGCATCAAGGACTATCCAGACTTCAATCTCCCCACTGTTCTTGTCTATAACAACACCAATGTGAAGGCCACCCTGGTGGGCCTACAAAAGCTTGGAGCCCGGCATTGCACATCTGAAGGTCAGCTATGAAACATTCTTTAATGTTTTCTTTGATGATAGGCTCTACAAATACATCCAAGGATCTGGTTCTGGGTTGATTGGGCACAAACTTCCAGTTACTCGGACTGGAATCATCCTGTTGTAAGGGTTCATTTACATGCATTTGATGTTGCGTTCACTCTTTGTCAAATTGGGCCTGTCCTCACAGCTCCGGGGGTTGATGACACAGCTGTTACAGAGAAAGTTCGACAAGACTTTCTTGAAAAGATGATTTCAAAACATGAGCAAGAAGAGGGTAATCAATCTGAGGATGATTGATCCATAATTCCCCATGTATCTTCCAGTGAATTTTGTGTTGATAGATATGAATAAAATCCTGTCTTTCAGGCAATGACACTTCTCAGGTTGCATTTCAAACTGCAGTGTCACATGAAATATCACCAGACTATGTGCAGCCCTTTCCTCCGATTTCATTAATAGCAGCCAGAATTTAGTAAGAGGTGAACTTCTTGCCCAAGTATTCTCCCGGATTGAGAGTAATAGCCGGAGGAAAAAATTAAAACATGGGGGAAAGTACTTTACCTGTCATGAATATGGCTGAGTGAGGCAAATTCTTTCAATGCCCTGGAATGTGATATTTCATCATTTCCTGGGGCACAATGCGGCATATGGGGAATGTTATCTAGATTGGAAGGTAGTCAAACTTGCAAATTTTCAGCTAGATTAAAGAGGATATCAGTCACCTCTTAAGCAGGCAAGTTACCCAGCCAATGTCGATTCAGGTTATCTCCCAACTAGGGGTAGCATGACAACTATGCAGGCAAACCAGGCACAGGCACATGCACAGCCACCGCATATTCAACCTTACTTTGCCTGCAGACTAGGGGACCACCTACAGTGTGGCTGTCAGTGTTGTGAACCACCAGGCAATCTTCCCTTCTGGAAACCAACTCTCATCTGGGCTCTGTTTAACCAGATGTTGGATCTGCTTGTGTATATTCAAAACTAATATGCCACTGAATGCGTTAGTCACTCACAAATCATTGTTGACATTTGCAAATGATACTCCCTCACTGCCCACCTTGTAATGGGCATGGAAGGGGGAGGGGTGAGAGCAGCAGGCACCAGCTATGTGTTGAAAAGTGCTTCCTCTCATACAGATCAAGCAGGCTCTCAAAGTAGTGATGCCAAGCTTTCATTTTGTCTCTTCTTGGTCTTAACTTATGAAACCAACTAGAGCATGGGACAATCCTTGCAAAGTCACTTTCCTTTGGAGCATCAAACTACCAGAGATTAATTTGAACTGGAATGTAAAAGAGCATCTCTGCAGGTGAGATAGCGTTTTAGTATTGCACATGCATCCCAAGCAACAGACTGCACTTCACATGCTTAAGTTTTGTAATGTGTGATGTATCTACAAGCCATCCATCATGTCAGTTGATGAGGAAGCCAACCAAAAACTTCCCTTTGATTTGGAATTCTGAATTCAAACTGGGTCCATGGAACACAGCACTTCCTTGGAGTGGTGTTAAGCTCTTCAATAGCATGTTGGATTCAGTGTGAACCCCTCCAGTGTCAGCCCCTTACTCCCATCTGAGACTGATTGCACTAAGTTGCCTTCATTTTCTGCAGTGGTTCCATTTCGCCCCAGTCAATTGCCATGAAAGTTGTCACTGGAGATTCCTGCGAATGTTCTGCAGAGGATACTCTGGTCACTTCTGTGGTCTTCTACTTGCTAGGCATTTGCACAGCTGTCCCCTGCCTTCAGTCGCAGTCCATTACCTCCCACTTCATGACAACCTTAGGTGGGTAGAATGCTTGCTTTCATGTTCTCACAAACTCCAGGCCACAGAACTCGCCTGCTCCTCCCATATCTGTTCGAATGATGGCTGGATTGCGGCAATTCTGTTCTTTGCCCTAAATTTGTATCTCCAACATTGTCATCATCTATTTCTCCATCTATGCCGAAGGTCGACCATTACCCCAGCCGGTAAAGAAAATGTGATGAATCCTGTGAAAATAAGCACCCACTCTTGAAGGCATGGAAGGCATGAATGGCTAAGTCATTGAGCCCACTGAGAGATCACCATTTGACGTCCCATCTAGAGAGCCTTCACCTGACTCATTATCTGTAGATCCTTGGTCCAGCATGGCCTCTTCACCTGACTCAATATCTACAGACACTTGGTCCAGCCCTTTCTGTAACCCTCCTTCACCACCCTCTTTAAACCTTCTTTGGGCTTTTTCAACCACCTCACGAGCTGCCAATAATCGAACATCCTCTTCAGGCACCTTGCGCCGCTGCACAATTTAACAGACATGGTAGGTAAGGTTGATATAAGGTGCTGTAGTCACCAATTCATGAACAAACTTGCATAGACAACATTATTTGTATACCTGCAAAGCGCTACAATAAGCAAGTGTTGCTCTGAATGAAGGCTTCAGACCGCGCTTTAGCATCATGTCCCATATCAGGTTAGCCGTCGAGAAATCCCCTTGCTGCAGCACAAAAAAACCACGTCACTTGTGATTGCATAGATTGTACTCATAAGACGTTGTTTGCCGTAGCCTTGTGGCCATTGACCCCGCGCCCGGTTTGAGCGGGAACAAAAGGGACAGAACCTACCTCTGTAAGGGGCTGACGTTGGTAGTAAGACTTACCTCCATATAAAGAATTAATCCGGGTTTTCCAGATATCCTCTAGAAATCCCTTCACACAAGCATCAATCTGCTGTGTGTGATTTGCCCAAAAACTAGGCCTCAGGAGGGCCTGGGCTTTTGGCTCAGCCTCGAGACTTTCAAAGTTGGTAAACAGGGGTACAGGCACAATTCCCTTAATAGATTTGAAGAGAGCGTCTCTTTGGTGAGAGAACCCCGGACAGTGTATCAGAAAATGAATACTGTCTTCAGATTGCCCACACAACGGGCAATTGCACTCTCCCTTTCCTCTCTGCTTCTGTTTGCTGTTCAAAGGTAGGCTTCCTGCCCTGAGTTTAAATTTCAGTCTAGTGCCGAGAGTGGGTAGACCCTTGAGGTCATCCAAGATGTCCTCCCCCATGTCACAGACTAGAAACAAGTTCAGGGAAGTTTTCTGCCTAACTTCATTTTCATCAGACAATCTCATGGCAACAGACATGGCTGAGGACACTACAGCCTCTAAGTCAGATTTATCCAGCAGGGTCAAGACTTGCGGATCCAGGTCCAGGTCCTTGAGGATCTCTTCTACTCTCTTCTGCCAGGACTTAGCCTGTTTGACAGGGCGATCCTGTTTCCAAGATATAGAGTCGATTAATTTAGGATATCTGGTGTTGGGCATATGTTGCAGCTGACCCCACCATCTGACCTTGAATTCATCTCGTCGGGAGCTTAAGGACGGAATGCCAAACTCACCCCGAACATCCACATTGGCTGTTTTGGAGCATGCTGACATACACTCCTTAAGCACCCCCACTTGAATGGATTCTAGAGACTTAGCCTGGTTGGAGTTATCAACCCATATAGCAGATCCGTACTCCAAGGCAGGTCTAATAACGCGTCAATATGTGATTGCATAGAAAGATAGTGGAGCATGGATAAGCCTCAGCCTAGTGAGGAAAGAGATAGTGAGACTGAATGTTGCAGTCTTGTCGAAGACAGATGGACAGAGGTGTGTACTCATAATGCTGTAGCCTTTGTGGGAATAGGCTCCCTACACAGTTTGGACTGGGCAAAGAAGAGAGCAGGGACAGAAGACAGCAGCAGTCAACTAGTTTGGGAGGTAGGGGAAGATGTACTACGATGGTAGGCTACATGACAGTAGAGTGAAGCCTGATGTTCAGATAACCATATTTCTGAAGTAAGAGACTGGTGCACTTTTCCAGGGCTGCCTACAATCTATGAGCACATCCATGCCATTTCATGTGTGAAAGCAGGCAAGAAGAAAACCACTTACCATTTCATTCGAGGCAAGCATGAGGAGGTTGCCTCCAAGTACAGTGTTGAGAAAGTATCCCCTTTCGTCCATTTTATGCTGTGGACCAAAATCACACATCACATGACATACCAAACTGTCTCTGGAGAATTTTCCTAGCCATTCAGGCAACGCTTGCTCATTCTATATACAAGGATCAAGAGGTGCATGTGCAGAGTTAGTGTCTGCAATGACTGCCACAACAAGTCAGAACATACCAAAAGCCTGTCAGCTGCATCCATACCCTCTGGGCTGAGTTTGACAATACAGCCTTGAATGAGAGTCTGTACCCCCATAGATACATCTGATTTCATTAGCCAACTCCAAGAATAGTGAAAATGATTGTACAGTGAAGCAATGTTAACAGGAAGACACAACAAGCAACATTTGTGAAGTACACGAACGCAATTCTAGTTCTCTTCTGACAGCCGAAGTCTTCTGGTGACGACAGCTGTGAAGTATCCAATTTGCAGAAGACACATGTTACTTCCAATCAACTAGATAACACAACAACCCTTGAAATAGATGGATCCCTACTGCTCAAGATAACCCAAAAAGTTTGGGCAGCAAGAGTGAAGTACAGACAGATGCCAAACATCACTGACAATGTAGATATTCACTTTTGGTTTCTGCCCAGTTTGTCCATTTGGGGGATTTTGCGAAGTAGGTACCTAATGCTGGAGGTAACTCCAAACTAAAAAAAAAGACCCAAAACTTGAGACAGGATGCAGTACAACAAAGGGAAAAAAGACTCACAATGTACAGATTCAGTGTTGGCTGCTTTCCACTTTCGACATATCTATCAAACACTATTAGGGCATTTTCCAGTTCCCCTTGTGATAAATAACACCTGCAGTTCCCACGAACATTCCTCTCAGTTTCACAAACTGCCATGGTCTGCTAAATGCAGCTGTCGTGGTTATCCAACAAACAGCTAATGTATCTGCCACCTCTTATTCTTTAGATTTGCATTAAAGATGAGTAACAGCCAACACCGACATGCTATTTTGGCCTTACTTGATGAGTTCAGTCAAACAACCCGCATCAACTTGGTGCCCATCACGCTCCAGCATATCCATGATCGTCTTCACGGCCTGCAATCACTGGGTCAATATGCTCTCATGATGTATCTCCAACACGCAATGTGAAAAATTCACAACTTCAATCTGGAAGCTCATGAAGGTGTAAACTAAAGGATTTGCAGGCAGGAGATTGGCTAAACAAATATACAAATGATGCACTGCCCTGGTACCTTTGGCAGATGAGTCAGAAAACTGTAGCTTATGTAGAGAGTGTTGCAAGCAAAAGAAGCTCAGTCTACTGAAGAATTGAGCCACTGCAGGGATGAGAATGTACACTTGACAAAAGGAAAGTAATTGGTTGTCTTTAGCCTTGATACCCACCTCAGTGTTGCCAAGTTCACTGCAGGCACGCAAAGCAGTAAAGTAGACATTGAGGTGACGATTAACGTAACTACGTGTAGGTTGAAGTTCACCCCCAGTCACAAGGTTTGCAAGCTCATCCTCAAATTCATCACGCCCTTCACCCTCTGCAACACCTGTATCACATCTCTTCGATTGCTTAAGCAGCTCAAATATCTGCAACAGACCACACAACCTTGTACTGTCAACCACCGCACACTATCTTTGCCACGTAAACTACAATGAATTGCAGTAAAATAGTAAATTAAATGTAAGAACCTTGAGGAAGTTCTCTTCAATGACAGGGCGCTTATTCTTGTACGCTGTGATAAGTGCACTGTAGCAAGAACTGTTCAAAGTCAGGCCACACGCTGCCATCCTCCGCACCACTCCGTACCTGCACCGATTCATGACAGAGATCATATCCACTGTCAATAGATGGGAGTTCACAGATGCCCTTGTCGTCCATGCTACACGGTATGGCAAAGCAAAATCCCCAGCCTTATTGCTGACCAGGCTTATCGAGCACTTGGGCAAAGCTTGAAACAAGCCCAAATATGGCTGACAGAAGATCTTTCTCTCACCTTCTAAGCGTGTCCTAGCTACAGTGCTACATAGTCAGTGTAAATTGTCTCGACTATACATGAGGGCCGTGGCCCTATCCTAGTCTTGCTCATCGCTGGATGGAGGAAGATAAATACCCTTCCAAGGGTGTATTATAGGTAGAGTTGACAGGACATTGTCGATATCTCTTTTGAAGCTACTGCTCTTATGCAAGAGGGGTGATGAGGGATAACATACGCTTCCTCTACGCGGCCAGCGATGCCACATGCATTTAATAGTGCAAGAAATGTACGATGCTTTGGCTGAATTCCAGCTGTCTCCATCTCCTCAGCTACCTGGTAGGATAACCCATGTCAAATAAATCCAAAAGCCACACCCAATAACTCCAGTCATATGTCAGGCAGAGAAGAAATTCGCTGATGAAATACAAGCATCCACTCTGTTCATTTTGTGTGCCCATCGATTCCCAAGAGTATATTAGCAGCTGTAATAGAGGACCACTCAAATCCACGATTGAGCCAACACCAAGTCACCATGTGTGACCAACCCTTCAGCTGCAACAATATATACATGTGAACAAAGTCCAAGCATTACAAACATATCAACCTGTGTCTTGTCCTTCCTTGCAATCTTTGGTCAGTGATCCACCCACCTCAAGAACCTTTCAAGTGCCAAAACTCAAAAGGCCAAGCCAGCCTACTGACATTATATGATCATGATGCACATCGAAGGAACTAGACATGACCCTTCCATGGACTATTTACAAGGACGAAGGATACAAAAGAAATGAAACCTGAAAAGCACGATCAGTTTGGTTGCAGCGACCACATGTCGCAATTACACAGTTGTACAAGACGATCTGTACAACAACCAATCCGTCATGGTCTATCAGACTAGCACACAGTGAGAAAAATAACCTTCCACACAACATAAAATCAACAGGATGGTGATTGGAATCAAATGCTTCCCCTTAATTGTCAAAACCATTACACATGAAGTATGCTAGAACTCCTCAAACCCCTACCCATCTGTTGAAGAGAAGAGGAATAGCACTTACATCAGGGGCCAGACCCATGGTTTTCATTTCATTGAAGAAGTACATGGCATCCTGCAGCCGGTTGCCCTTCATGCAGCCGATGATAAGGGTGTGAAAAGTATCACGCACAGGCTGTACTCCATCTATTTGCATATCCTCATACACATCACGCATCAAGTATGGTCTGCAACCAACCCTCATTGCAGGCAACACTCAGACTCACTCGCACTAGTAAAAAGTTTTTCAAGTTTAGAATGACTATGTCACCAGCGATTGTTCTTAAGTGCTATCAACAGCAAGTTACTCCCTGACAGTCATCGCATTGGTTCTTTCAAAAAAGAAGACCATAGAGGGAAAAGGGTGGTGACCCTGTGTTCATAGAATCCTGTGTGGGTGGGGGAAGGGGGGAGAGGGTGGGAGAGCAACAGGGACTACTGACCAAACCAATGAGGCACCCAAATCAACTGTTCCAATTATTCCTCTACAAGAACCACTAGGGAGGCACAGCAATTGTTGTGAGAGCCTAGTCATTTCTAGACTCACATTTAAGAGGTATAAAATGAGATTACACAGCAAGGTAAAGAAGAGCTTCCAAAGATGAAACCAAAGGCACCAGGAAAAAACACCAAGGAAAGTCAAGTCACACAGAAGATAAGTGACAAAAAGAGGAAAGAAACCAGAAAGATTGTAAGAGAGTGGACCAACTGTATCCTGTATAACACAGTTACCAGCAATTATGATCCCTACAGACTTTCCATCAATTTCGTGATAGAGGGTGTCAACACCGGACAGACTCAGCAAGGACATAGGTATAGCATCAAAAGAAAAAGAAAAATTACCAGACTTCAACACAGATAGGAAGAAGAGAGGGAGAGGCAGACATAACCTAGCTAACTGTCATAGCTTAGTTATTTGTAACCCAGCTTGACAATATACAGTCCAACCTTTCTCTCATGAAGCAATATGGGTGTGTGAGGTAGGCAGCAATTCATTGCAAAAAGTTGGCATGGAGAAAACACTTACCGCCTGCGCTGATTGATTTCTGACAGAACCTTGTTGTATTCAAGAATGTTGTTCGCATAATTCCCGTTAACAGAAGCTGGCGATGCCAAGGTTCCAGTTGTGTATAACTGGCATTTCTGTCCTGTGCCCACGGCACTTCCATCTTGCCAAGCCCGTCTCCGATCGAACTCTGTGGCCAAGCTAATTGTAAGAGCAAACAACAAACCCTACCTGCTGCATCGTAATATAGCAACCCTGTCCATGGGACAAGTTACAGCGAAGCTTGTCTGCAGATTAGCACTCATAAACACCTCTACACCTGGAAAAGCACTACGATAAGTCATAGCCCTTTGCCACTTCTTAAGTGATCTCCATCTTTCAAGCGTCACCATTCGCTCGTCACTTGAGGTTAGTATATGTCTTTTCAAGATTCTTAAACGTTTAACATTGTATGATAGTCATAACGGAACCACACCTGGCACAAACAAGCATGCGTCATTAGGGTGTCTGTAGACTCCAGGGTCACCATCTCTTTACATGAAATGCGATTATGAAGTAAACCGCAGCGATGGAAAAGGAGATGACGTTTATTTTCCAGAAAGGCAGCTGATATGCGGAGCACAGCAGATCAAGCATAACAATCGGAACAAGCATGGGACGCAGGAAAGAGAAATGTGAGAGCGTACCGTAACTAGCAGGAGCTGCAGGCCACTGGCGTAATACCGCCCGTCGCAGTGCGCTGGCGGAGAGACGCCCCCCCGCCATATTCTTAGCTTCAATCCAGGACAGGAATTGCAGATCTGAGAATGGTGATCCGATACACCTTAGTGTGAAGATGCTCAATTAAACAGTGGCCGCTCTGGTTCCCCTCCTTGTAAGCATTGCAATCTTCCTGCCTTCTATGACAAAATAACATTACCTTTCTGGCTTTTCCTTTCTATACTCCAACCTTGCAATCAAAAGTAGGAAACAAAACGGGGGATGCTTGCAACTGCAGTCTTCCAGCCTGGCACGATCAACCCCTAAACCCCTCCTCTGCACAATTCAGCCTCGCGTGAAGATGGAGGGTTAATGGATGAAAGCTGTCAGATGCTGCACGTAAGGATATCCATCCTGTCAACATTCCACTGGTAAATGTTGTGATAGTGTGCACTTTGGAAGCACATTTACACATCAAAAAAATAAAAACTACTAGCCATCTAAGGCCCTGGCCGCACCAAGTTGTTAGCTGGCAGCCCTGTTAAAGGCCTGCTAGTTGCATGTTAGATATTTAGCCGATGAGCAGCCGCACCAACGGTTACAGTAACTACGTATAGCTACTGATAAGGTTAGACGTGCAGTTGCCCGACGTGCTCGCGCAGGATCCCTTGGACTCTGGAGTGAAGGGGATGCTCCCCGCGCAGCTACAAGCAGGCGAATGAAGTCAAGAAGTCATCCTTCTTCCTCTCTCACTACGCCCATTGTCTTTCGACTGTCAAGACGTAGAAGTCCTCCTTCTTTCTCTCTCATTATGCCCATTGTCTTTCGGCTGTCATGACGTAAAAGTCCTCCTTCTTCCTCTCTCATTAGGCCCACTGTCTTTCGGCTGTCATGACGTCTATAACGTCGTCTGAGGCGGGTCTTGTCAGTGTGGAGCCTTCCGAAATTCAGAGTACGACCGAAGAATAAGGCGAGGTTGGGGAATTAGACTGAGCAGGAGATGCACTGGCTAGCCTTTGCAAAAAGGATGGAATGGGAGATATGGAAAGCTAAGCATCCACGAGGAAACATGGTTGCTGACAAGGAAATGTGGGAAAAGATCGTGCAATTCTTGGTCAGCAAAGGTGTTTGTGATGGGGCCTCTTGCATATGCAAGTGGAACCTTCTTCTAAAGCTGTGCTGACAGATAAAAGATCATCAACTATACTCAACTGGTACTCAGGATTATTGGAATTTCTCCTCTGAGGAGTGTGTAGCAGATGGTTCTAAGTCCTTTTTGAAGGATCTCTATGATGACATGGATTTTTTATCTGAACGTGCTTGTAGTCAGTCTAAATCGACAGCAAATTCCGTGGTAAGAGTTCTCCCCCTCAGGTGTGGTGTCTCTCATTAATTTAGTTTGTATAGGCTTATTGCTCGTAGGAAAGTCCCATTTTCTGGCCAGTCAAGCTTCTTGCCTTTACCTGGCTTTCTTTGCTCCCTTTTGAACTGCCTGGTTGTTCTCTTGTCTTGCATGGACGGGTGAAGTGATGAACTTCAGTTTCATCTGTCAGCTCTTTATTTGGGGCCTTGGGTTCTTTCGGCCACTGGCCTTCAGTCCTCGCTGGCACTAACAAATGGGTTGGGTGTCTTCTCTTTGGAATTTTCCATCCATATTCTGGGTTTTGCCTCTTCTGCAAAATCTTGGATTTTCTTATCAATACGACATCCGCTCTATCCAATTTTATAGGTACTTAAAATTGTGTTATTTTCGTTGACCATGGCAGCTCAAATAAGATGTCTCCATTAAGCACAATGCCCTAAACCATAGAGTGGCGTCAGCCTCATTGTACTGTAGCACTTCGCAGATCTGAAATGGAATGTGACAACATGAGCTGGAAGACCACTAGTAGGTTACCTAGAAAGAGGATAGGGAAGGACTTTAGTGACCAGTCTTCACATCTGATCCTCTTGTAAGAAGTTCTCATGGTTTAGGTTACATGCTGCTATTGATTCTACATTTCTTTCACTTCTTGTGGGTTCCACTATGGGCATTTGTAGGCAGTCATATCATCCGTGCAGGAGCTGCTAATTGAGGAGGAGCTACTATCTGGGGATACCAGTTTGGAGATTCCACAAGAGCCATGGGAGCCAGAGAAAAATCCACTTCCTCCTCGTGGGCCTCCTCCGACTCTTGCAAGTCAAGAGCGGTTCACCAATACCTAATCTCCAACCCCTTCCCCAATTCAACTAGTAAAAAGAAGTCGGCATCAAGCACGGACTTGATCAATGCTTTCAAGTGTGCAAGCGAGGGTATGCAGGAAAAGATTCTTGAAGCAGAGAGTGCAGAAAAAACTGCTTGAGAAGGCTCTGAAGCATCAGGAGGCTGTTTTTGCGTACCAAGATAAACACGAGGATAACATGTTCCGTTTTGAGTTGCAGAAAGCTGAAAACGAATTGAATGTAGAGACTGCAAATGCGGTTGATCGTCGTGTATTGATTGGACACTTTGGGAAGCTTGTGGAGCATTTTGGGAAACTGGCCAACAGGCGGACTGATAAGGGGAGTGGCAGCCAGATGAATGACCGAGAAGAAGACTAGTGGTAGTTTAACATAAGTGGTCATAGTGAGAAGCAAACCGGCCATCATATTGGTACATGCAGAAACTATGAAGGGTACTGAGAAACTAGTGAACTACACTCTGAGTCATTTGAACTCATTTTTTATGTGCATGTGCGATAATTTTGATAGCTTCTACGGTGGCCTCAATGTCTTTCCCATGTATAGGGCATGAAGTAGGTGGGTGGATGTTGTGTGGCGACCCACAACAGTATCATGTGCAACAACATGTCATTGTATTTGCAGCTATTGTCAATTTACTCTTCTTTGGTGGTCACTCTGGCTCGATTACTACATCTGCTGCATGCCTTGCAAGCTGCCTCAAGGCCCGGCCTCTGTGGAAGTTATATAGCTACTTTGTTTATATGTGGACACATGAGGGTATGTGTGCTGCAGGGCATGTCTTGTGGTGGCTGTGCTTTGTCAGTAAAAGAGAATTCTGGAAGCTCAGGTCAGCCTCCCTCCCATATTTCGTTAATCTGCAGAGATGCTCGACTTGGCTCCAAGGTTGTGAGGTGAGTCTCTTGCTGTTCATATCAAAAGCCTCTGACTTCTCACAATTGACTTTTCAGAATTTTCAGAAGCTACCATTTACAGTATCAGTCTAAAACTATTTACTATGGACATAGGTACTGGAAGGCAGTAGCCCTTGTGGTGAAGTGACACCATAAGTTACGCTCCCTTCGGGAGGCGTCATACTTACTTACTTGGACATAGGTACATTGAATAAATGTGGTCCTGTGTAGCCACTAAAGCCAAGGAAACCTTTGACATAATTTATGACGTGACTTACGTTGAACATTGATTCGGACTGCCCATTGCTGGGACAGCTCTCCTGCATCTTCATGGGCTTGTGCATTGATGAGGATGTCATCCTCTTTATACAAAATCCCAATCATCGGTATGAACTGCAACCGACCACCATGCCCTTATACACCATGGATGGTGGAACTTAAGAGAATGGGCCTTTAGAGAGTCCCATGCTTCCCATAGAGATGTGGGTCGTCAATGATGCAATGCCAATTATTTTATTTCTTTCTCTTGTCCCATAGACTCTTTGAGCTTTCCGTGGATGTTATACAGTTGCATTCTGTTACTCTATTCTTTCTCTTTTATGGTGTGTAGGTTGGTTTGTTTTGTTTGTATTCTGCAAGCACCAAGCAATGCCCCCCACACTAGAGCAGCTGGGTCGATTGGCATTTTGTTGATGAAGTCCTCTGCCTCAACCAGTTTCCCTGCACGGCCAAGAAGGTCTACCATGTAGCTGAAATGTTCTACTGTACGAGTAAGGCTCTGATCTCGACACATGGAATCAAAATAATATTTGCCTTCGTCAACTAGGCCCACATGACTATATGCATAGAGAACACATATAAATGTGATACCGTCTGGAATCACGCCTTCATGTTGCCTGACTTCATGTGATACCATTATATGGGACCCTCTCATCCAGTCATCTTTTCATATGTGAATGGTGGTTGTGGCAGGCGAAGGATCTGCATAATGGGAAATTGTTGCTTGAGGAAGATGGCCACATAATTCACACTGACTTTGGGTTTATGCTTTCCAATTCCCCAGCGGGTGTCAACTTTGAGAGTGCTCCATTCAAGCTGACCCATAAGCTTCTTGAGGTGAAGAATTTCAATGAAAGAGCTTTGAATGCGGTCTTACCATAAAGGAGATGAAATTTTTGTTCAAGGAAGCAGAATGAGTATTGTCATTGTGCGCAGCTTGGGAATCAGCTCATAATTGTTGGCTTTCCACTTTTCTCTGGTTTGAAAGCTGTGGGTTTGTCTTGTGGGTGAGCAGGTAATGGAATCAGATGCAGAGGGTGCAACCGGTGAGTTTTTTTTACTGCTTCAAGGTGTGTTGATCCCGGCTATCCACCATGGCTCATCAGGTTAGTTCTCTGTTTTCAACGATTAACATACAAGAAGCCGCACGATGTCTCTATACCTCTCCAAGCCAAAAAACATACTAGCAGTCTTTTAATATGGATTGAGTCAGCCGTATTCCACATCCATAGACAAGAAGCCACAATTGGGATAAACATTGGATGAAATTGGGTTGTTTGTGTGCATCCTAGCGAAGAGGTATTGTGCATCCAAGGCTTCTTGACATGCCGGAAGCATGCAGAACGCATCATTCTATTGGTGGAGATGATGCAGGTCTGTTGCCCTCTGGTTACTCTATATGTTTGGATGAAGTTGGATATGTCCGCATTTGGCAATGTCCTCACGTTGTTAGTGCGGTAGAAATCTTGGGGGCTTTTCCTAGGTGGAAAGTTGCACACTGAGATGTAGTACAATCATACAGTTGGATTAATGAGCTTTGGTCGAGATGTCCTCAGAAGTATGTAAAATGAAAGAATCAAGTGGTTCCTCTGTTATGGTCATGTGAAATCTGTTGCCAATTGTTGATGGTAGTGGATGTGCCCAAGGCCAGCCACTATCATTTTTATGAGCACACCACTTGGAAAGGAGTGTCATATGTCCTCAAAGAACTGATAGAACTGATTTTCAGTTGCCATAGCCATTACTTCAGGAGGTTTATGCTTGCAGTTTAATGATACTTCGTGGAAGTTGTTTGGTTGGCTCATCTAATGAGTAGGATTCGAGATGCCCGTGCTTCAAATGAGGGCCTCGAACCATTCAAAACTTGCGCAAGCGGTTTCATCTTAGCCTAACAGAGGAAATATGTCACTCGTTTCCATCCCTGATTTCCATCCCTGTTTTTGGAATTGAATGGAAATTTGCATTGACTACAATTTTATGAAATGGGAGCGAGTTCTAATGTGGTTGTGTCTCTCTCCAGCAATGTATGTCACTAGTGTTGTCACTCATCAGCAGCAGCTTGGACGCATGTCGGACCCGACAATATGATTACTACCAGCGTGTACTAAATGGCATTCTATAGCATTACGCCAATTTATCAAGGGGGGTGGCTAAACCACCTTTCCTCATTCTCTTGCTACAATTCTCTCACTTGCCCAAAGCTTCCATGTTGATCTTACTTCACTAATGCTTGTCCATCATTCCCCAAGTGGGGAGGGCTTCCATATGCCAACAGCCTACAAAGGCAAGGTGTTTTGCTATAAATAATCTACAATACATTTGTATTCTATTAGTGCTTACTCGGCCAAGACAGGCAGTGCTCTGATGGTTTAAGTAGGTAGATTTAAAGGTTTAGGAACCAAGGTGGATGCGCCTTGGAGAGGGCGTGGAAATCCACGCACTTACATTGACAGTTAAAGAGCTTTCTTGTACGCTACAAGTGCAACAGGGAATTATATAGACTTCGGAGGAATAAAGCTGTATTCTTGTTGTCAGCTGCCCATTTACATTCAGTTTCAAACACTTTCAGTCTTTGGTTTGGTGGCTATTTGAAGTAATCTTGAGTACTTCACTGACCATGCTACCATGGTCAACTGCTGGATGTCAAGTTATTTTACCACTAGTGTGAAGTTAGCTAGGAAATAGCTAGCTTTCATATATTGACATTTGGGATTGACCCAAGTGTCAATCCAGGGGCCAATACATGTTTGGGCACCTGGCGTTGTTATCTTCACTGCAGATCGCGGTGGGCTCATCTTTCTCGAGTTGAGCCTCACCACGTCTAGCTATGGCGCTGTAGTGTGGATTCCCCATGGCGTGGGGTGCACTTGGCTCGACTTAATATATGAGTGATGTTTCCATGTGCAAATATGTGAGTTTGAGAGAACTTGTGTGCTTGTATTTTCCTTTCTTTATCACTCGAGAAAGATCAGCTCGAGTCTGTGAGTACCAGGTTCGAGTTAGTTGTAGCACTTGTGTTTTTAGATCATGAAAAGCGGTTCAGCCTAGAGTGCAGAGATCCATGCATGAGCCTATCCAAAGCGGATAGAGTGCAAAGGCGAACAAGTTGCAGGTTTGCAATGGATAGAGAGGCGGGTAGCCTATGTTGAAGAGCGGCATTGCATAATTCAACGCTATGGCAACCAAGTTTGGGCTTCTAGTGTAAAGCGGAGGAGATGCTGGCCACGAGTGGGCGAACTGGTGGTCGTCTTCTTCAACTACAGGCCGAGTTAAGGAGCTGCAGGAATGTGGGCTGCGCATGGGAAGCTAGCATGTTGCAGGTTGGAGATGATATGATCAGCTCTAGGTATTTCTGCCCGAAACTAGTTGTTGTGGGTAGATGAGGAGCAGCCGAATGGTGGAGCTGCGAGGGGATGCATCGCAGCCCATTGGGAGCTTCAGCTCCAAACTCATGAAGAGATATGAGTGAAGAGAGGGGGCAGGTCCCTCTTGTGTGCAAATCAGTGCACTTGTGAAACATGTGCTGAATTGGAGTTTCAATCTAAAACTCAGCAGTAAGGGCTCTTGGAGTGGCAAGAGCAGGGCTGGAAGGGCAGCAACGAGGCGCCCTAGAGCCAAGGGATATGCATGAGAAGTGCAGGTGCACCAAGTTTGTAAAGGTGTGTATTTTTAGATTCGTATTTGTGAGCTTCATGAAGAAATGGAGCTTGTTGGGCAGCATATTGCTTGCTTGTTGAGTTTAGGGTGCTTCTAGTGGGCCATGAGAGCTCAGGAGTGTAGGGCGACGGGGCTGATGGCTCCGCAGAAGCCATAGCTCAGCGGCAGCAGGTGCAGGAGCAAACCCCAGCTGGGGGAGAGCTCGGGAACTCGTTGGAAGTTCCAGGGCACGCAGGAAACAGTGGCCGTGATGGGCCGTAGGGGCGGTATCACGAGATACCACGAGCCCAGGCCGTGACTGTTGACCGTGACCGTTGGAAGCCGTGGTGCGGACACAACGGGTAGGCACGGTGACCAAATCGTGGGGATGGCGGGTCGTGAAGGCTCGTGGGAGTGGTACCACGGGGTATCACGGGGCAGCCCGTGGCCAACAAGTGCCTAGGGCGGGCCATGAGGAGTCGTGGCGGTTGGAGCCACGGAAGGCCGCAAACAGGCAGAGTGAAAAAAATAAAAATAATAAAAAATTGGGCTCTGTAGAACAACGGTTTTGAGCTAGCTGATCCGGCAGAAAAGTCGGAATTGCCTCCCTGTTGCGTTTTAACAAAGGGGATTACTTCCCTGCAGGTAATCTTTTCGGGTTTTCAGCCCAATTCTTAACTATGGGGGAGACCAGCCTGCAGGTAATTCCTTTGGACAGAATGTTGTTGGGGCCTATATGTACCTCTATTTGCTCCATTTTTTAACCTTCAGTGAATGGCGTGGTTTCCTGAGGTGGTTTCATTCTGAGGAATGGCTGGTGGACGTAAGGAGGCACTGACGGACCCTGTGGAGGCTTGCACGGGGCCTTGGAGGCCAAGTTTCAGGAGCTCGTGGAGGGCGGTTTGAGGAGTGTCTACAGGATGCTCTCATGGTCATGCAAATGAGAGAAGAGAGGAAAAAAAGAGGGTGTTGGGATGAGAGCGTGCTGGGGATAGGTATTGCTTTAGCTTCCCTTCCTCGTAGCTTTCCACCTTCTTTGTAGGCCGAGACCTTTCCGTAGGTGGAGGCAAGAGTCAGTCCGAGTTTGGGCCGGGTTGCAGGAGCAACGCTGTGGAGTTGTTTTTGGTGTGGGGGAGTTGTTGTTTTCATTCTTGTATTTGGATCCCCTCCACACCTGCATGCTTGATTGTGCGCCATGCTAGTTTTGTGTGGGCGCTTGATTTTATAGGTGGTTGACTGGGGCTTGATCGTCGATCCAACCCTAGAGCATGCTGCCGATGGTGAGGCTGGGTTGATGACCAATCAGACCATCTTTGTTTCTCTTGTGGTGAGATTGGAGGTAATGACCAGCCAACCATGGGAGTGCCTGCGGTGGATGCAGGTGCAGGCTATGTTAGGAACCTAGTATTCCAAACCATAAGCCGCATCAGGTTCTCTACCCGGTTACCTTGTGGAGAGGGGGTTAGAGACAGGTTCATGACCGGTTGAGTGTCAGTTTGTCAACACGGAGGTGCCACTGGTTGCTGGGGAAAGTGCCGGTACGAGCACTAGCGATACTAGCGGGTATATGAGACGAGGTGTGCGGTTTAGGCCTCCGTCACCTCCTTTGTCTTCTACGGAAGGTTCTGATTCGGATTGTGAATCAGGAGGACTCACACCGGCGGTGCAAGTTGTTTCCTCGCCATTGTTGTGGGACACAATGGAGGAGATGTATGGAGCCACCAAGGGGCCACGTAGGTACTCTGGGGCGGTGGGCACCATTGAGTTGGATGATTTTATCCAAGAGTTTGATAGTTGGTGTGACTTGCAGCAAATGCGCAATCCACAATTGTTTACGCCTTTCATGGCATGGAAGGGGTTGTTTCAGCACCTTGAGGGACCGCCCATGGATGATTACCATGAGTTTAGGCGGGGGCACAATGTTGAGATCGAGGAGTGGAGGATGTACTGGTCACCCGACTATGTCTACATCACTAGAGGCACAAGGGCAACAGCCACACCAGCAGCAGCAACTACAACAACAGCTTCCACGAGCAGTAGGGGGACTAGTGGTACAGCAACTACAACGTCCACCCAAGCTACTGCTGCACCAGCACCAGTGGCGGTGCTTGCCTTCAACCCTGTTGTGGAGTTCTTCGAAGAGTTGAGAATGAACTACCAAGGGATGAGGACAGAGAAGTTGAGGAGCTTGCAAGAGTTCCAGAGGAAGCCTACTGAGAGCTTGAGGGAGGCTTTCACTCGCATGAGGCGCTTGATAAATGTAACCCAAGGGGTTACGGAGGCTCTGCAGTTACGGAGGACAATTGGGAGCCTGACATTGGACCCATTGTCACTGGAGGAGAGAGACGACGTATACGGCGGTTCCTGAGGGCTTACAGGAATTGCTTTGCCTTCAGTTTGAAGGATTTTGGAGCACTGAAGGGTCAGGAGATTCGTATTGAGTTGGCCACGAACACGCCGATCTTTCGGAGACCCTATAAATACAGTGACATGGAGAGGTCTTTGATTCAGATGAGGACTCAAGATCTCTGGGAGGCTGATTTGGTGGAGCTCTCTGGTGGAGAGTATGCTTCAGCCACGGTGATGCCAGCCAAGAATGATGTCTATGGCAATTGGACGGAGAGATGTATGTGCGGTGACTACTGGCATGTATATCGTTAGACCAAGTCCAATAAATATGTCATGTCCCACACCTGAGGAGATCTTTGATGCCATTGGGCATGCCAAGGTCTTTAGCACTTTGGACTTGCGGTCCGGATATCACCAGTTCATCTGTTCAACGAAGGACAATCCAGTCACTCCCCCCTTAAAATACCAGTGCTACCCAGTTCTGCAACAAAAAGACGTAAAAGTTTTAGGCTACAAGCTAGCCCCCTCCCTCTCTCCATCAGATCTGCCATAGCTTACAACCCAATTATAGCCAGAACCTGCTTCAATCTCCAATCCTTTCCCACTCTCGCTTTCAAAGGCTGCCCCCACAACCTCTCGCAATCTGACCCGACTGCATCACTCCCATGATCTACAGGCGGCTCCCCAAACCCCTCCTTTCTTATCACTGCAAACAACGGTACCAATATGGAGTTACTCTGCATCACAGCACAAGACGTTGACATCTTCATGTCAAAGTGCCCCATTGACAGCAGCCCAATTCCTACTTTTTGCAACAAGATCGACATGTTCTTGTGGGTACAACATTCACATCTGACTCTTCACCCTCACGCAAAGATTACATGAGGGGCCTTCATTGAAAACAGTCCAGGACTGGGCACCAGTCTATCTCCAACTACCCATATTCTTGCTATCATGGAGGAAAATGATTGTTGTTGCAAGGGCAATCTTCCAAGGGTGAATGGACTCTCCCCGCCCCCTATGATCTTCCTACGGAAGTGCATGAAGAAAATGAACTCATTGACAGAGAGAAGCAGAACGAGCACATGGACTACTCCAACTACAACACATGACTTGATTCCTCGTCCAGCTCCTCTAAATTGCAGCTATCTCTTCTATCATCGCTCAATGCGCCTCCGGCCACTCAGCTTGTGGACAGCTCTGGACCAATTGCAGGGAATCTTATTCTTCCTTCTCCAACATCCCCGGCTCCTAAAGGGGGAAGCGTCTCCCCACCCCTGCCTCTCCATCATGCTTCGCCGTCACATGCCGTGGGGAGGCTTCTGCTTGCCGCGCTCTTTATGGACACTCCCACTCCGGCCATCCCTCCATCTCCGCCTGTCCAAATAAGTTCTCAGTCATCCACTATTCCATTTATCATCTTCTTTAAGTCAGAATCTAGTTCCCCAGCAGGTGCAGAGTCCTTTGCCTCCACAACACCCCTCCCTCCCCGGCCGGTAGAGGAACCGGTTTTTCCAACACCACCCATAGTTCACACCTGGCACTTTGAACGGCTCCTCTTACACCCATGTGAGAGGAGGCAAGGTGTGATCTCGACCATTGTAGGAAAAGCCACATGGTGTTACAAATTTCACACTGGAATGACACCCATAGGGTCAACGGGTGTTGACCAAGATAATTCATATGGGGCATTTGACATGAGTGTGAAATGAGTCATGGAGTGTGAGGTAAGCAGTATAGTTTAACTATAACTGAAAATCTGGAAAGGGAGAGCGTAACATTGTCTTGAGCCCCGGAAAGCACGGTCACTGGTGTCCTGAATCCATATTGAGAAGCTTGTGCACCATCCAGAGTTATCGCGTTGGTCTCTTCTTGCTCTCATAGTAGTCAGTAGTCGACATTGTTGAACCAAAAATGGTTGTGCGGGGACGTCTGTGCGCTGTGCACCATCCGAAATCCTGCTGCAGTAAGGGCATCGGCCTCAACCTGAGTCAGATTGCATCCCGGTTCCACCGGCCAAACCGTGGGAGCCTTTGGCATTGCTTGTATGCAGGAAAGCTGGGATTATATCAAATATCATTCTTGAAAATGCCCTTGTGGACATGTATGCCAAATGTGGGGGTTATCCAGGATACAAAAGGGGAGTGTTTGACAATATGGCTGGAGTCCACTGATTGCAGGATATGCGCATCATGGTTGTGGGATAGAGGCTTTGGAGACCTATGAGCAAATGATGCTGAAAGGGGTAAAGCCCAACCAAGTAACAAGGACTACCAGACAAAGACACGATGACTACCCAGGCTGGAGGTGCAAGTGGCTCACCCACGACATGGGTGCAACAAGGCCCCATGAGGGCACAAACATTGCTGGTAGTGAGCAAAAGGCAGGAAAGTAGGTAGTGTATGCTCTGAAACTCATTGATTGGATCTTGTTGACAAAATACTTGATGACGTCCCAACATTTAGATCCATCGGATTCCTTTTTTTTTGGTCTGATCAAGTTCTGTTACTTGAACTTTCAAGACTACTCAATGTTCAGATCCACTTGGAATATGTGGGTCTGTCTGATTGGTAGAAATTGTTTGCTCCGTGGTTATACCTATGACGCTAACAATAGACAAATGTAGTACAGTTGGTTACGTTGTCACTGCACTAGCGCTATGCATAGTAAATATATACCACAGTAGCAGTGGTATATGTTCCTCCAGTGGTATTCATAATCACATGCATACCACTCTATTATTGGTATATGTTCCAATAAAGATATATTGAAATATCACAATATGGATGGTGTAATGACACTACAAGTCATTCAGACTACTCAAAATGATATTGACACACTCCAAAAATTTCATTAACCACTCATGTAGTACTCATTCCAATAATGGGGCTGTTCTTGTTCCTTGTTTCATGAGAGGATTTGTTTGTGCAAAGTTTGTAGAGGCGATCACGGCCATCTTCTGGTTCTGCAGGCATGACATTATGACTTTGTGTCTACGGCTGAACTAGGTCGAAGAAGAAGGTGCCCTCACCACATTGTCCTCGACCTTGTGTCTGTAGTTAGGTAATGTCGGATTGGTCCATGAGAACCACCACGGTGCAGCTGAGCGAGCAGAGATTGAAACACGACCTGCTAAGACCAACCTGACTCTTCCAAGAACCTTGTAAACATAACGAGGACTTAGCGTGCGCAACAGCGATAGGGCTTAGTGCACAAGGGAAAAAATAAAACAACACAAAGAGTTTGAACCCGCGATGTCGCAATAGGCAGGAAGAGCCCTTACCAGTACGCTACATACACACATTTTGAAATTTCCCCCCATAAGTATGTATATATTTTGAACATTTTCTAGCCCATTTATATATACATAGTTTGTATGTGGGGTATTAAATTAACCCCCTTCTATTCACGCACGTGACACATACATATTGCTATATAAATTTATATATTATAATTACACGTGCCATCGCTTAAATGATCGTCTCAGTCAACTGAATTTAGGTAGTCAAAGTCTCTCACTGTGGCCCTGACACAGTCAAAATTTTCGCGGTTGTGTGGCACCTCGCAATCGCAAGGCGTGGCTTTTTCTTAATGTAGGATGTGAAGAAGTTTGTCCATCCTGCAAATGTGGGCTTTTGGCTCCTGTTAGTACCATGATTCGGTATTCTTCCTTATGTTTACAAGGTTCTTGGGAAAATCAGCTTGGTCTTAGCAGGCCGTGTTTCAATCTTTGCTGAGGTTTACTATTTCATGAGCGGAAACCATGAGCCATGAGCCATGAGCTGCATGAGCCGCATGAGCGGTGAGCCGAAGTCTAAGACACGCGGATTTCATGAGCGGACTTCTCCAAATTTGGAAATGCGGCAGATTAAAAAAAATATTAAAATAATGTTTACTTCTGTCGAGCTCTGGATTGTACAGTTCATCCGAAGTGCATTCCCCATCCTTGTCTCGTTCACTTTTGAGGGAGGTCGCCGCCTCTTCGGTTTCCCCCAACGATGTATATGATGCTTAGAGCTGTCGCGTCCCATTGTTCTTGCTCTCACAGGGGTCGGTGGTAGAGGCTGTGGAAGCGGAAATGGTTGTCTGGGGACGTCAGTGCGCTGCACCATCCAAAATCCTGCGGCAGTAAGGGCGTCGGCCTCAACCTGACTCAGATCGCAGCCTAGTTCCACCAGCCACACCGGGGGAGCCTCTGGCATTGTTTGTATGCCGTACTTGGGCTTTCCATACACGCAAGTCATAATGTCATGCCTGCAGAACCAGAACTGGGTGGTTGTCGCCTCCGCAAACTTTGCATGGACAAATCTTCCTATAAAAGTAGGAGCAGGGACAGCCCCATCTGGATTCCTCTTTATCATCTCTAAACAACGTTGTCGTGTATCCACTCGAATTGCGGAACACCTGCCTCGAAACGACGGCTTTATGCGAGCAATTCTCCATTGTGACGCAGACACAGTCGTCTACACAATGGCTTGGCCATACTGCATAACAGCGGGCGAAATCTGGGGCAAGCGAGCGGTGGGAATTTCTCGCACGGAATCCCCGCTTGAAGGCGATGGCGATCTGGAATTTCTTGGGCTTCCACTGCTGGAAGACACATTGTGCGGCAACATCACGGGCCCTCGAGGTGCTGTCCGAATGTTCCTGTCGCATCTCCAGGAATCTTCTTCACACCCGGGTTCCTCTTCAATCCTCCGCCTCACAGGGCGAGTACGGACGTCCCCCTCTAGGTGTTCACCTCTGCGGTGCAGAGGCGTCCCTTTGATCTTCTCTCGCAATGTTGTCGCCCATTTCAGTGGATTCTTCGACCTGAAGCTGTTCGTACCAACAATTCCTCCCTGTCCAGCCCAAAGCCCCATTGTTTCCCGCTCAAGAACTTGTAGTACGTGGCTTGCTGCATGATTGCTCTGTCGATGTCCTCCGTTGTGGCCGTCACTACGTCCACCAGATGTGCGGCAGAAGACGCTCGCCAGGAGGAGTGGACTGATTCTGCCATATTCATGTTCGGCATGTCCGTGTCGGAATCCAAGCACTGCTCCTACAAGGACAGAAACAATGGTGAGGGACCAATGCAAAGGTCCGTAATAGAACGACAATTGCACGAAAAGTCTGGCATCATACGTCCCGCATGTACTGTCCAAACTGTCGATACAGAAAAGCCAGCTGTGCAAGGCTCCCAGATTGGTTGTCTCCACTGCACCTGACGTGTTCCACCAAGCCTCAATGATTGCAAACTTTACCTCCGAGTCATCAAATGTGGGTGCATCCTTCCACGCCGTACAAAGGACACGGTGTTCAGCCTGGAATGAGCTAGCAACAAATTTGGTAGTGTAGTGAGATAGACTTTGCATCCAATGGAATCCACAGGATCTCTCTTTCCCCTCCATTGGAACATTGGGGTCCTCACCATACACATGCCGCACCGCTGCCCAGTTGGCCTGAGCGTTGTCTGCCATGAATCCCCTGAAATTGGGCTCTGGTTAACCCGCCCTTGCCATCTGCTCGTTTATGCCCTCCCACAGATGCATCTCCGACTGTGTGTCCTCCCCTTTCATCTCGCAAATTGCAATCGTCATGAGCCTCTTGGAGTGATAGTCATAAACCATAGTCACCCACTGATGGTTTGTAATTCGCTTGATGTGATCAAACATCACCCAAGCATTCGATAAGTTTCTAGTTGTCATGACAAGTGACCAAGTCGACTCCACTCCCAGGCCCACACGTCGACATTTTAAAAATGTAACAACAATCAGATTTGCTGCCTTGCCCTGGAAACCTGCTACCTTGGATGTAGTCATATCCAGTCATTCATTTCACCTCCAAGATTGAGTGCATGTCCGACCCCCGGCCGAACTCCTGCTTGCAAGATACGATGTGATTCCGCACATTCAAACTACAAACGTGCGAGACGGACTCCAACAGGTCAAGCATCTCCTCTTCGTTCAAGGGCACTCGGTTTGAACCATCTTCAGACATGATTTTGCCAAGAGAAATCTTGTGGGTTGCCTTCAGCTGAATCTGCTTTGGTCTGGCTTCAGGGCTCAATTTCACCTCCTCTTTTATGATGTCGTGTGCTTCCTGCACAGCCTCCCGCATGTTGCCTCTCGCCAAGGGGTGGCAGTGGACCCCAACGTGTATGCAAGCTCTAGTCAAGTCCGGGAGCAAATGGATTACGTAATATTGCTTGGCTCTGCACATGGACATGCACGTCGGTGGTTCTTTGCAATGTGCGCACTTGAAAGTACCCGCAGGAGCTTGGCTGGAGACAATGAATGGATGATGGGTTGTGCCAGTCGAATCCGTCTCGTTTCTCCGCCCTCCTTTGGAGAGAAAGTGGAAGCAGGCGGGATTGAGGCACCTCAGCTTCCCCGCACAGAGGACGTATCGTACACGAACACCATCAGCAAATTTCGTGCTACTGGTCTTCGTCACACACCAGGGGTGTCCGTCATGCTTTTGATCTATGTCTGTTAACATCCTTGAGGCTTTGTTTGACGAAGTAACAGGTGGAAACTTGAAGTTGACATTGCCATCAACTTCGGGAGGCAAATACGTTACCTTCCTGATTGGAAATTTGGCATAGTCGAGAGCAGCCAGCTCGGAGCAAGAACCATCGAGGTGATGTTGTCGTAGAAGCTGCACAATGGACCGGGTTGGAGTTATGCTCGAGGGTACATGCGTAGCACTTGCAGAGACGTCCATGTCGGATTTGAACGACCGTGTGGAGGACATGGGGACCTCAATGCACTCATCTTCCTTGTCGGAAATGTCAAATACGTCCACACGAGAAGCTATGGAGGGTCTTGACGGTCGAGGTCGGGAATGATTATCGTTGCATACCTCTCTGTTGGCAGTGGCCGCCTATCGGTTTCCCGACTCCTTTGTGGATGGTGTGGGCAACGACTGATTCGAAAAGGGAATGGGCATTCCCACAGCTCGGTACAGGATGGTGTCTGATGGGGGTACGTGCCATTCGATTCCGCAACCTCCGTCGTTACCTGGCACGACAATGGTCTCGTCAACCTGTCCAGGAACATCCTTCTTTTCTTCTTCCAAATAAACTGTGCCCGGTTTGAGCTTGAATTTGGAACAAATGTAAGTTTCAGTCACTCTGCAAAGTCCTCCCTCGTTTGGGATCAAGGCTCTCCCAAGTGACGGAGGACAGCAAACTATAGCGTAGGAATTCGAAACCATCGAACACCGCACGAAATTGGCAAGTGCGATGTTCGCTATAGCGACAGACCAAGACTCACAGGCACCATGTAAGTGGATCTGCGGAGTCCATCGATGATTGGAAGTCGCACATTCAAGTGAAAAGTATTGTTTCAAGCTACATGCATGAAGGTGGGAGGTGTGATTCCATATCCACTAAGTATGACAATGATGGCCGATTCGGCGACGAAATAACATCTCCTGACAGTTTCTACTGAGGGTGGATCAACCAGTATTTGCGGTGCAGACATGAACGTTCGCACTGACAAGTGCCAGGACTGTTAGTTAAAACGGTTAGACAACCAAGTTGTGCTCATTAAGACAGGCCGCAATTGTGATGTTTCGGAACAATGCAACCCATTGCACATGGCTGAATGGGAATGCGGTCCTGCATCCCAGTTCGACAAGTTCTCTCGTTGATTGTGATCGGAAATGCGGCACCGCATTTTCGTCAACAGGAAAACCAAAATACTGGTGCAACGGAAATCCGATTTCACATTTCAGTCCACTCTAAAAAGCAGGCCCATGGTGGAACGAAAATGCGGTATCGCATTTAGGTCCAATGGGACTAGGAACACACGGTAGAAAATAATAACCACAGCGCATTTTCAACGACTGTGACACTTTGGATAGGCAGGAACGGAAATGCGGTGCCGCATTTCCGTCCGGTCTCTTTCAATGGAATCCAGTGGACGGAAATGAGGTTCCGCATTTCCGTCCGGTGTGCTATTTTCGATTGCTGTTGGACGGAAATATGGCGCCGCATTTCCGTTTTGCATCTTAGGCATGCAGCAGTGCGACGGAAATTCGGCACCGCATTTCCGTCCGGGGAAACCTTTATACTCTCCAGAACGGAAATGCGGTGCCGCATTTCCGTCCAACAAGTACGGTATGTGACAGTGGAACGGAAATGCGGTACGGCATTTCCGTTCTAATTGAAAATCATGAACCACTAGAACTGAAATGCGGCACCGCATTTCCGTCCGAGTCGCACCTTCTGACATTCCACAACGGAAATGCGGCGCCACATTTCCGTTTTGTATCTCAGGCATGGAGCTGTGGGACAGAAATGCGGCACCGCATTTCCGTTCTGATTGAAAATCATGAACCACTGGAACTGAAATGCGGCACCGCATTTCCATCCGAGTCGCACCTTCCGACATTCCACAACGGCAATGCGGCGCCGCATTTCCGTTTTGTATCCCAGGCATGGAGCTGTGGGACGGAAATGCAGCACCGCATTTCCGTCCGAGTCGCACCTTCCGACATTCCACAACGGAAATGCGATGCCGCATTTCCGTTTTGTATGCATGGAGCTGTGGGACGGAAATGCGGCACCGCATTTCCATCCGAGTCACACATGCCGACATTCCACAACGGAAATGCGGCGCCGCATTTCCGTTTTGTATCTCAAGCATGGAGCTGTGGGACGAAAATGCGGCAATGCCATGATATGTGGACATGTGGACCAACGGAATTGCGGCACCGCATTTTCATGTTTGCACTCTATCTGTCTGAAGTGGCAGGAGTCGGCGCGGCCTGATCGTTGGTTAATGATGTTTGTTTTCGGATGGCAGGCGTACCTTTGACGATTCGAATTTTGCAATGATGCATAGTCCACGAGGAGACACTTCCATCCCAGCCTTTCGAACCCAAGCGGTGCATCATCGCCGTTTCATCTTCTTTTGTCGTGTCTACTCATTCACCCCTCTGGCGCCCTTTCCATCTGCACTCTTCGCCCCTTTTCCGCGTCTGTGTTCTTCTTATGCTCCATCCTGAGAAGGAGGAAGTTCCTGCAGCAAAGAAGAGACATCGTCGCAAGCTCCGCAAGTTATACTTCGCGCGAAGGCCAATGCTGAAGGGGAGAAAGCAGATTCGTCTTCAAGAGGAGATGGTCATCTCGCAGCAGCAGGCAACGCAGGCAACCCAGCCACCAGTGGGGGGGGAGGAAACGGCCCGGTCCGGTTCAGAAACCAGTTCAAGGACGGGCTGCTTCTTCTTCGTCTTTGCTGGAGAAGGGCCCGACTCCTGCTGGCGATTCTTCATGATCTTCAAACGCGACTGTTTCTCTGGGGCTTGGAACTGCAAAGCCTTGCCTTTCCAAACCGCGTCCTTGAAACGCACAGGGCTAGGCCCGGCAGGGAGACCCGTGCTCGTGGATCGGCTGGGTGTGCGTGCTGCAGCTAGTTCCACGGATTCTTCCTGCGGCTCTTCGGATTCCTGCGATCCCTCCACCACCTCCACCTTTCGAGTTAGGCATGCAAACATCTCTGAACCCATTGACAAAAGTTTTCTGGGATGCCTGTTCGAAGAACCGCCAGCAGGAAGGTCCAATCTACCTTGTCGAAGGCAAGCAGAAGGGTGCAGTGCAGATTCAAATGCAGCTGACGCCTTCACATGTAAGAGTGATGAAGCAGAAGGCAAACAGGGGGAGGTTGGAGCAGTCTCCCGCAAAACCGATTCCACGAGCTGAAGCCCAGTTACTGTTTGATTTCCAGCCAGGTGATGTTGGGGGCTTCTCTGCTACAGTAAAGGCAACGGGATCGACCGATTTTGTGGATCCGTTAGCGGAGGAGGGTGCTGCTGCTCAACGTTCGCAGCAGCACTTCACCACCTTTCAGGAAGACCTTCAGAATGCTGCAGGCCCGGAGGAGGCCTCTGCAATTCGAGAATTGACCGCAAAGACTCCCCAGACTTCAGCTGTTGTTGGGGATGCTCCAGCTGCTCAGCCCCTACCGCCACCTGCAGAAATGTCTCCGGAGGAATTCCAAAGTGCAGCGGATACAATGTTGGAGGAGACACACAATATCATTGGCAAAGTTCTGGGCAGCAGGGTATTCCAGTGGACTCTTCGAATTCCACTCTGTCGCATGGTCTCCCTTCTTATCGTCAGGCAGGCTCTTCCAGGAGATGTGGATAAGCTCAAGTTCGTATTTCGAGAAGGGTACCGCCTAGGTTCGCCAGCCTTCTACGTTTCCATTGAGAATGAGGACGGCGAAATTCGTGGACCCACTGCGGATGAATTATCAGCATGGGATACCCACCGGTACACTCGCAACAACGAATTTGAGACAATGTTGAAGGGTGATCCTGACTTCGGCCATATGTCGGGCAAAATGTTTTTTGTGTGGGACGGGAATCACCGACTTCTTGCCTGGTGGGAGTACATCAAGCAGAACCATTCCAAGCATATTGGCTGGCATTACATGGTGGAGTGTGTCATCCTCAAGGTGAAGGCGGCAGACTCCTCCCTGCTCAAGAATGCCATGGCGGACCTCAACTCATAAGATTCTCATACCCTCCCAGGCACATCCGAAATGAGGTGCCGCATTTCGGTTTCCAATCAGTTTTGTTTCTGTGCTTCATTGGATTGAACTGGAGAGTGTGCCTTGTAGGGTCACTGAAAATGCTTACGTGCATACCCACATGGCACATATGTTGTATAGGGTGAGGAAAACTGGTCTCACTGACCCGCACATGTTCGCCGAAGTGCTGGAGCCCGAGCTCATTCAAAAAGCCCTGGCAAAAACAGACCGGACATGGTATCGCCTCACTATGGATGGAATGGTGGAGGTGATATACGAAGTCGTCCTCCCATTTTCCTCTGCTCATCCTTCCCCAATTTCTAGTCATCTTTCCACATGGATCTTATGTAATGCTTCTGCATGTTTTTCTTGGCAGTCAAACATCAAGCTGGATTTGGCCCATGCGAAACGCTTCTTCATGGAAAGTGAGGGGCAGACAAAAACATTGCAGTCATTAACCGAGCACTTGAAGGAAGTCGGGGTGAAGTCCAGAACCAAATACAAGTCAAAGCTTGTGAAGCCGGTGGCCATTGCAGATCCAGCACTTGGAAAGGACTTCATCCCCGAGATTGCAAAACACTATTCTCGGGCCATGCAGCCGACCATGCAGTTGGAGAACTGCATCACCTGTCAACGGCATGTGTGGAGGCGAAAGAGAAGGTGAGGTTTCAATGCACTGAAGTTCCTTCCTAGCAATAGCCACTCTTCTTCTTGCTCCTGACATTGGATCGGAAATGGCAGACATGGTGGCTGTCGATCTAGAATGCATCGGAGAGTATAAGGACCATGTGGTCTTTTGCACTCGAAGTTTCCAACCCTGCAGTGGATGTGTGGCTCAACCGCATGACTTGGTGGTTCCAGGTAATTCAAGGTACTTCCCCCGATTCACTTTTTTGGAATGAATTCCGTGAACTCCTACGTGACAAATGCATGTTGGAAACGCAGGTAATGACGAATGCGAAGGAGCAAGTCGTAATGCATAGTGATTCGTTCGGCTTGTACGTCAAATGGGATGGAACACAGACATTGGAAGACTACGTGATACGTTTCAGATGTGCGTACAAGGACAACCTCTTCGCCAGGGAGCTGCAGACAGCAAGAAGGAGCGTGGAGTTTACACACCAGGAGGGGGCGGAAAAAGCTGCAATGCGAATTGTGTACAGGTGAAGCCCAGCTCCCGTTGTATGCAAAAACTGGGTTATGAGGTTAGTCTGAGAAATGCGGCACCGCATTCGCACTTTATCGTTTCGGTTGCACTCTGCGAGTACATTCTCATAGCTTGTGCTCGCGCATGTTGACTGTCTTGCAGGTATATGAAATACGTGCTACTTAAGACAGGGGCCCTGGCGCAAGAGCCCCCGTTTTTCATGGCTTGGACCGTGCCGGGACCAAGCTGTGTCTACCTACCAGAGATGCAGAAACAATGGCATGTCGCGCATCTCGTTGGATGCCCGTGGTACCTGGACATGTCTGGCGGACTTGTTGATGAATCGGAGAAAGATCTGCACGCAAAAGCGGAGGAGAAGAGAAAGGAAAGACGTGTCCCTGCTGGGCCTGAGTCAGCAAAGGACGCTGCTGCTCTGGAACAATCCATAATTGCAGCTGAGATGCAGTTGTGCAGGCTCAACAGAAGGGGTCAAAGAAGAGGACTCGCCAGCAAGGAGCAGCAGTTGTGACATCGAAGAAGACGAAGAAGCAAAAACAGATAGAGCAGGAAGAGGGTGACGAAGAGGACAACGATGGAGACTTTGCAACCAGCCCACCCCCCAAAACGCAGCCGAAATCCCCTGTGCCCACCGTTGTCACGAGAGGGACAAGAACAGGCTCAGCCAAGAAGGCACTCTTCAACCCCCCGGGGGGGCACCCTTTCGAGCCGGTGGAAATGAAGAGGCCGAAAGTGGAGCCAGAAACAGTAGTTCAGTGTGTCAATGAGAGTTTCATGGCGGCTCTGGACGGACGGGCATCCAAGGTTGGCATACATCAAGACCATGGAGGGTCTGAAGGGCAGAACACTGAAGAAGGTGGCTGAAGCAAAGCCTTCCGACACCCCTGGGTTTCTGAAGATGGTCTCGTTCTTTGAGAAGGTGTGTGAAGGGAAGGATTGCAGGAGGGGAGGAAAAGCCACAGAGTGGTCTTGCGATATGATCATCTTGGATATTCCGGACGGAGAGCCTGTGGAAGGACTGCAAGGTTTGCCATCTTGGAACAGGTACTCCGAGGACTTTTGGAAGAAAGGATTCGGGCTCACCCGCATGGTGTTGGACGACAGAGGCTGTGTGGTTGTCCTGGCGAGCAGAGGCAAAAACACGGAGACAGGAATTGCGAAGTGGACCTGCAAGAGCGTCGTCCCAATTCTGAAGAAGAAGTGGATGTGCATCAACACATTGGGCCTTCGGTCGAAAGGGAAGAAGGTAATTAGGACATTAGCAATCTTCCTTTCATTTTGTAACCTGTTTTGAAATGCGGTGCCGCATTTGATTTCCAATCGTTCCCCACTGTGTATGCAGACGAAGCAGTTCGATGCATACTGCTTTGTGAAGGACCTTTGCTTTTTGGAAGGAGGGATTGTTGGTTGACCCAAACTACGACCCCATCGATTACGACGTCATGTTCAACAACGTTCCCACGGAACTCCTCCCCCATAGTCTCACTTCAACGGATCCCCTGCGGTATTCACGGACTCGGAGCCCTGCCTTCATCCAGACAATTATGAAGGCATGCACTGACCTGGAGGGCAGAGTGCTGGACCACATCTGTGGAACAGGTATGCAAATTCTTGTACTATGTTGTTCTGTGAATTCTCATTCTGTTCAAATTCGCCATGTGTGAAGGGATATTTTTCAATGAGTGGATTGCATTGTAACAGGTGCCTCAATGTGGGCTGGGCGATTTTCCGATCGGCACCTCTTTGCCTACGAGGAGGACACATCCGTCTGGGGATCCCATCTGGAAGGGCTTCAACAGAATGTGAAGGCTCCCATCGAAGCCAAAGATTCCTCGGATTCGTTGGAGTCGGAGGAAGAGACAGTGGACATTGATGCCGAGGAGAACCCGGAATACGAGTGAGTGCAAACATTGTAAGTTTGCAAAGCCTTCTGGGTGATTTTTTGTCAAACGCATTTCCGGACTGTGGTTCTCATTGGTCTCGTGGGTGATTGTTATGTGCAGGATTCCAGGATCCGGGTCGAAACATGTAGGGCCTACACTTCCTGTCAGGATGAATGTCCCGTTCTTTGCGAGGGCCGACTTCATGACGAGCCCGGTGAAGGACTACTCCCTTCTTAGTTATGTAGCTAAACTCGCAAATACAGCGATTAGACGATGTGAGAATCCCAGTAAAGTAGAGCAGATTTTGGAGAGGGCTAGGGAGGACATAAGGATAAGGAAAGAGTTGGCAGCCGCTGAGACAAGTAGACGGGTGCAAAAGTTCATATGTGATTCAACGGATGAGAGCGATGCAGACAGGGAGGACGACGACCCAACGGAGGTGAGATGGTCGGTTCCACAAGGGGAAGATGGGATTTTCGAAAGCCTGGCCAACGAGCAGTCCGCTGGACATGAGAAAGGCAATGACGGGGTGGAAGCGGAGCAGGACAGTCTAGGACAGGACGACGATAGTGATGATTTTCAAGATTAGTAGAATTTTAATTAACTCTCTGTACATTTAAATTCTCTTCCACAGTATATAAATGAAGTTCTCCCGTCCTTCATGTCCCCTCTCCCATGTGCTTCTCAACGACACCATCGTCCAAACCACATCCCTCCCAAAATCGGAAATGCAGCACCGCATTTCCATGTCGGAACGGAAATGTGGCATCTGCAAAAACCTCGTTTGGAAATGCGGCACCGCATTTCCAAAACCGGGGCAAGAACAATTTTCCGTTTCATGGTTTGGACATCAGAAACTGTTCGGCCGAACGGAAATGCGGTGCCGCATTTCCGTTTTTGACACGGCAGTTTTGCCGATTGCCAGTTCCTTCCATGGAGGTAAATGGAAATGTCACCCCGCATGCGGAGGTCGAACACGTTATTTAAATGGCGGACATGGAAATGCGGTGCCGCATTTCCATTTTGGAGATGGACGTTTTTCCAACTCCAGACCCATCGACGGAAATGCGGCTCCGCATTCCATGATGCTGGATGGGAATGCGGCACCACATTCCATTGTCCAATAAGAAATTTCGATGACGTACATGGAAATGCGGCGCCGCATTTCCAGAACGGACATCGTTGTTTGTCCAATTCCAGACCCTTGGACGGAAATGCGGCACCGCATTCCATTGTCCAATAAGAACTTTCGATTGCCAAACATGGAAATGCGGCGCTGCATTTCCAAAACAGACATCATTGTTTGTCCAATTCCAGACCCGTGTGGGCATTCCGTCTTGTTGGACGGAAATGCGGCACCGCATTCCATTGTCCAATACGAAATTTTGATGACGGACATGGAAATGCGATGCCGCATTTCCAGAACGGACATCGTTGATTGTCCAATTCCAGACCCTTTGACGGAAATGCGGCACCGCATTCCATTGTCCAAGAAGAAAATTTGATGACGGACATGGAAATGCGGTGCTGCATTTCCAGAACGGACATGGACAAGCATTGGCGATTGGACATGCTTGGACAATTCAAGGTCTAATATGGAAATGCGGTGCCGCATTTCCAATTCAAAGTATGGTAATGCCATGTCAAGAAATGAAATGCGGTACAACATTTCCGTTACGACCACAATGGAGGAAAGGGAGCTACCAGAAATCGCTGCATGGAGAAAAATGAAATGCGGTGCCGCATTTCCGAGCTTCAGCATGTACTTGTTTCCTTTTACTCATACATGGATTCCCTTCACCTCAGGACTTTGATATCGCTGACTCTGGTATATTCATGTGGACAGACACATTATAGAAATGAGACCACAAATTGTAAACAGTGGGCCAATTACGGCAGTTCTTGAACACAATGAAACAGAGCACACAAAAGTGAGGTACGATGGGTTGTTTCATTGATCGAACACGGTGTCTCACATTTAGCAACTCCAGACAAATCTAAGCCCTTCCGCCTTCTACATGGGCGTCACCAAGTCGACGGAACTTCGATAGCCCTCAAAACAAGCTCATTACTGATGCGGCACCTCGAGGTAAACTACAATGCGGTCGTTCTGGTGCCCTTGGTGGAGCTGACGACAATGTCATGCCCATCAATGATACCACCATCATACATTGACAAGGTCACTGTGGGCCTCATGTGCCCGTGTGATTCGTCCTCGCAACTCAGCTGAATGTCTCCATACACTGGAAGAGCGGAGTGAACTCCACAAATATAGTTTTCCCCGGTGCCGTCCTCCCTGGTCCACTGACAGCAGTTCCAGCGCCAAAGCGAGGCCGTGCGTGATCTATCCGGCATCCCATTCCAGCTTGGTATATCAAGGTCAACAATTTTCAGGACCCACGGACCGCATTGACCCTCGCCCTCACCTCGCTCAAAGCGGTAATAGCCCTCCAAATACTCCATTGCGCGCAAAGACTCCCGCTTGATTCCAGAAGCGTCAGTGAAAACAGAGAGCCAGACAATGATGTCTCCTGATTCTGGTTTGAACATAGCATAATCTTGGCCATGATAAGGGCAGTCAGCAGGATTTCGGCGGCACGGCATCCTTGAAAAAGATTAGCGGAGTACGCTCAATGACAACAGCTTCCGGATGGAGGAGGCAGCAGCGCGGTGGCTGGAAGAAGTTCAAGCAAACGCTGCAATTCCTCACAATCACTCCAGGGCACATTTAAATTTCCCCCCTACATGAACCTGCACGGATGAAGATTGGCTGCTCCATGAATGTAGCCGTTTCAGTTTCCTTCCCTGTTGTCCCCAAAACAACTTAGGTGGCAAGACACTTTGGTGGTGTTGGACGTGGATATCCAGTACAAACCGGGACGGGACAATGTGGTGGCTGATGCTTTAAGTATAAAGCAGCAGCTCATGTTGGTGTACAGGGGCGAGACGACGCTCCAAAGGAAGATTCGGAAGGCTTACCGGAAGGATGAAATGGCAAAGTCCGTGATGCAGGACTTGAGGTTGGGGGTTAAATCGCAATTCCACTTGCACAAATGGACTGCTCCGGTACAAGCAAAAGCGTCTCTATGTGCCGAAGGGTGGGATCAGAGATAGTCTCTTGAGAGAATGCCACGATGGCCTGCTTGCGGACCACGGTGGAGCCAAACGCACCGCGGCACTCTTGAAGAAAGAGTATTTCTGGCCCAAACTGAGGGAGGAGGCCGAGGAGTATGTCAAGACATGCACCACATGCCAACAAAACCGGAGCGAGTACAAAAAGCAAGTGGGGTTGTTACAACCCTTGCCGATTCCAGAGGGGTCTTGGGAAAGTGTCTCGATGGATTTCATGACTGCTTTGCCGCTGTCAAAAGGGACCTGGAATTACTGGACAAGAGTGTTTATAAGATGGGAGAAGGGCGAGCTCATGGGGGGATCGCCAACCACCAAGATTTTTTGAGCGTTGGCTGCCCCTTCATGGGGAGTTCGCCGACCACTTCAATGGCATGAGGTCAAGAAAAGTCAGGACCAACATATTCTGTGTCATCACCGATACTGATAGCTCTCGTGAGCTGATAGAATACATTCAATCCTCAAACGGGAAATTCCTTATAGAGACAAGCTTCTACATTCCATCGAAGAGGGAGATTTTTTTCAAGACAAGGAATTTTGAGACTCCAGTCGTTCATTTCCATTTCATTTTTCCAATGGGAGAGGCGGAGTGGGACGACGAGGACGAGGTTGTGCCCGGAGGAGCATCACAGCCGACGATCAATACATCCCAAGAGTGCTACGTACAGAGGCGGAAGAATCTGAAAATCCTCTGCAAAGTCGCTACTACAATAATGAGATCCGATCATCGGCCATCAACCAGGTCGTTGAGACCTTCTGTCCGGAGGGCTCTTCCATTGTCAATCTGTGTTGTGGCGGGATTGTCACATACTCGCTTCTGGTAAGAACGTGCAAACTCAACTCGTAATTTTACTTCTTGTAAACCCCATTATTACCGTACTAGGGATGGTACCAGATGATATAGGGAGATATCCCGTCCTCCATTGACGGGAGATCTCCCTTCCTAGCCATGACGGGAGACCTCGCGTCCTCCTATTGACCACAATACTGATACCCAGATGATTAGAGGACTTTCCCGAGTGCGTCCGGACTACAAAGTGATACACAAGACTTTAGGTAACACACTGGCAATGTTACCTAAGATCTTGTAGATCACTCATTGCCTGCCCCTGGTACCTGAACATGTCGGGCGGACTTGTGGACGAATCAAAGAAAGAGCTGCTTGCGGAAGCGAAGAAAAAGGAAAAATGTGTCCCTAGTGGGCCAATGCAGCCAGGGGAGGCTGCTGCTCTTCAAGAACATAAGGAGCAGGAAGAGGCTAAAGACGAGGGTGAAGATGGGGACTTTGCAACCAGCCAACCCCGGGACACCCAGCGGAAATCCCCTGCGCCCGCTCCTATTGTGAAAGCCACAAGAACTGGCTCAGCAAAGAAGACACTATATGGCAATGCACAAACGGGAAGTATGTCTCTGCTTGTGAATGATGTGTCATTGCTTCAAGTGATGATGGGTTGAAAGTGTTTGTGGACAGAAGTCCATTGACAGGAGATCTCCCGTCGTCCGTTTGGCGGGAGACCTCCCGTCCTCTATTTATCATTCTTATCTACGTCTTAATATGAACCTTCGGCAATAATCTCATGTCCTCCATTTGATGATTCATATCTCTGTTTTGAGATCAACAATATCGCGAAAGACTAGATTGGAACGAAACAATACTGATACCCAGATGATTACAAGCATTTATTCGAGGACTTTCCCGAGTGCGTCCGTATTCTTACAAAGTGATTAACAAGACTTTAGGTAACACACTGGCGATGTTATCTAAGATCTTGCAAATCACTCTATAAGTATGGCAATGCACATGCAGGAAGTATGTCTCTGCTTCTGAATGCTATGTCATTGCTTCAAACGATGATGGGTTGAAATTGTGTGTTGGCTTCGTCCAGTGACAGGAGATCTCCCGTCAATCCTTTGGCAGGAGATCTCCCGTCGTCCGTTTAGCGCGGGACCTCCGGCGGTAAATTAAGATAAATCTGGACACTAGTGATACCCAGGTGATTAACCACATTCATTATGGGGATTTCAAGAGTGCCTGAACATACTTACCTTGTAAACCACAAGACTTTATGCAACACTGGCAATGTTGGATAAGATCTTGTGGTTAACTTGATAAGTATGGCCAGAAAGAAAACTTAAAGTAATTCCCAGATTGTGAGAGCTCTGATATTGCTTCAGATGATGGGTTGAAAGTGTGCGTAGGAAGTCACCATATTTTCCAAGCAATTTTTCGACCTCCTTCGACGGGAGACCTCCCTTCCTTCTTTGACCAGGTTCATCTGTGTCTTTCACTGTATCTAGTTCGTAGAATTTGGATCATTGAAACCTTCTCCCTTCCGGTCCATTGCCATTCAAGTATTTCAAGATGAACCTCGAGCAGGACTGATACCCAAGTGATTAGTAACATTCATGACGGGACATTTGGAGTGCAGCCAAATACTTACAGAGGGTGACACAAGTCTTTACATTACACACTGACGATGTAATCTAAAATCTTGTGTGGCTTTCATGTAAGTCTGGCCATGCACAAGCCTGATTTGTCACTGCTAAGAATGATGATGGGTTGAAAGTGTTAGTTGGCAGAAGTCCAGTGAACATCCTTTTGACCTTCATTTGAACAATCATTTGAGATGAACCTCGCGCAAGACTACTGTTTCACGAACACTATTGATACCCACGTGATTAGCTACATTCATTGCAGGACTTCTTTGAATGCGTCCGTATTCTTACAAAGTGATATACAAGACTTTAGTTAACACATTGGCGATGTTATCTAACATCTTGGGTATCAATTTGTAACTATGGCCATGCACATGCAGGAATGTCTATGCTTTGAATGCTCTATCCTTGCTTCAAATGATGATGGGTTGAAAGTGTTTGCTGGCAGACGTGGATTGACGGAAGATCTCCCGGCTTTACTATGCCGGGATATCTTCCGGGAAAGACCTCCCGTTGTTGGAGTGCAGCTACGGCGTGAGCCTAGCCGCGTGAGCCCAAGAGCTCGGCTCATACTTTGCCCTCTAAGCGTGAGCCCAGGGATTTAGTGGAGGAAGAAGCAGGCCCCATACCCGAGTCCTCTGTTTAGAGAGGGTCCTATTGTCGTGGAAGCAGTTATAGCGCTTAAAAAAAGAGGTATAGAAAGAATGGAATGGTCATTGTGAAACTTACTGAGGTTTTCTTATTGAAGAAGAGGTGAAAAAAAAAGGTTGGGTGAGTCATCATGCATCTTACTTAGGGATTCTTGCATAAACAAGAGGCAAGAAAAGTTTGGATGCTCATTGTCAAGCTATCTGACGTTTCCAGTATTTCATCCATGGTGGATGGATGATGGATGGATGAAATATTGAAGGAGAGGTTAAAAATAATGAGGATGGGCAAGAACAGGCCCCAATATATGACCCCTCATTGTGAAACAGGCAATGGTTTTTGTTAATGTAGATGAGGTGAAAATTAAATAGATGGTCATCTTCAAGCTTATTTAGGCTTTGTTTGTGAAGAAGATGTGTAGCAAAATGAGCGGTTTATTGTGGAACTTGTTCAGGTTTGTGTTATTGAAGATGAGGTGGAAAAAAAACACATGGTCATTGTGATTGCTTATTTAGGGTTTCTTTGTGAAGAAGAGGTAAAAAAAAACATTGAGCTATCCTTGTGAAAACTTGTTTAGGATTCTGTTATTGAAGAAGAGGTGAAAAAAAAATCAGATGGTCATCATGAATGCTTATTTAGGGTTTGTTTGTGAAGAAGCGGTGAAAAAAAAAGTTAAGCTCTATCATTGTCAAACTTGTTCAGGTTTCTTTTATTGAAGAAGAGGTGGAAAAAGAAATCAGATGGTCATTATGAATGTTTGTTTAGGGTTTGTTTGTGAAGAAGAGGTGAAAAAATTGAGCTCTCATTCTCAAACTTGTTAAGGTTTCTGTTATTGAAGAAGAGGTGAAAAAAATATCAGATGGTCATCATGAATGCTTATTTAGGGTTTGTTTGTGAAGAAGAGGTGAAAAAAAAAGTTGAGCTCTATCATTGTCAAACTTCTTCAGGTTTCTGTTATTGAAGAAGAGGTGAAAAAAAAACTTGAGCTCTACCATTGTCAAACTTCTTTGAGTTTCTGTTATTGAAGAAGAGGTGAAAAAAAAGCAGATGGTCATCATCAATGCTTATTTAGGGTTTGTTTGTGAAGAAGAGGTGAAAAAAATTGAGCTCTATCATTGTCAATCTTGTTTAGGTTTCTCTTGTTGAAAAAGAGGTGAAAAAAAAATCAGATGGTCATCATGAATAAATTAGGGATTGTTTGTGAAGAAGAGGTGGAAAAAAAACTTGAGCTCTATCATTGTCAAACTTCTTTAGGTTTATGTTATTGAAGAAGAGGTGAAGAAAAACCAGATGGTCATCATGAATGCTTATTTAGGGTTTGTTTGTGAAGAAGAGGTGAAAAAAATTGAGCTCTAGTCAATCTTGTTCAGGTTTTTGTTGATGAAAAAGAGGTGGAAAAAAAATCAGATGTCATCATGAATAAATTAGGGTTTGTTTCTGAAGAAGAGGTGAAACAAAAACTTGAGCTCTATCATTGTCAAACTTCTTCAGGTTTTTGTTATTGAAGAAGAGGTGAAAAAAAAATCATATGGTCATCATGAATGCTTATTTAGGGTTTCTTTGTATAGAGGACGTGGAAAACAAATGAGCTGTCATTGTGAAACTTGTTGAGGTGCCTGTTATTCAAGAAGAAGTGGAAAAAAAAACAGATGGTCATCATGAAGCTCATTTACGCAATGCTTCTGTAGAGGCCGTGAAAAAATTAAATGAGCTTTCATACAGACACTTGTCCATGTTTGGCAACCCCGCGAACAAAAAACAGTTTTTTTTTTTTTTTTTTTTTTTGCCCGGGGCAATGTTGGGGGTGGGGGCAGAAGTGGTGTGCGTTGACGCACACAATTTTAGAGGCTCGTAAACCAAACCCGATGAAAAAAAAAACTACCTTTCATAACGAGACATCGCCTGCTTGTCAAGATTTAAGAACTGTGTATACATGTTCTACAAACAAGGCAGCCCTTTCCGACATTGCGAAAAATCGCAACATATGCAACACTACTCGATATTGCCAATGTCTCGCTGCAAAAGTGTCCGTACCTCACCAGGACCAAGTGTCGCCTGGTGAATGATTTGGTCTCTTTTGGGATCACAATACATCCTGCGCAAAAATATGTAGTAAAGATGCTTGTAGGGAACCCATTTCCTTCTCTTTCCTAGAGCTTCCTCACGCATGCACACGAAGTCGGGACAGGTACACCCCGGAAAATTTCCCACCGTCACCTGATAGGCCCTGTCGTGCAAAACAGACCCAGATGTGACCAAAGTATAAACCCGTCCATACCCAGGTGAAGGTACTTCCATAGTTCCTGTTACCCGAGCCTGAAGTAGTCTGGCCGATTCCACCTTCGCATCGTGATCAGGCCCCGAAGCCACCCTATGCACTGTTTTGCCATTCCTTCTCGTGGGATGCGAAGTATCGTCTAGAAGAGGCACCATAGCAGCAAGGCCACCAAGAGTCGACGCCACAGATCGGTGCAGACGAAAGCTGACGTCCTCCAACTTGCCAATCTCCAGTGCTGTTAGGGAGGTTCCCACCCGCACTGGCCAAATGGTGGGTGGGGGAGGCTTAGCAATGCAGGAGTCGCGGACGGTACCATTCACACAGCAAGCCATATCGTCTGGGCAGAACCAGAATTTGTGCGTCTTCGACTCCTTCGACATATATGGCCGAATTAAACCTGTGAACGTCGGAGCTGGAGTACCCGCTGAGCCTTTGGCTATCCTGGACTTACACTCTCATAACTAATGGCCCTCACTGCAGCGCAGCCAACTCTAGACCCTGGAGTAGTTCGCTCGATGTGCCATTCGGAGTCAGCACAAGGTGACTCCTGCACTGCCCCCCTATGGTCCTACTGGAAACCCGCCATCACAGGGGTTGCAGGTAGAGGACAAGTCTTTGTGGAAGAGGATGCACCAGCAGCCTCTTTCCTAGTGGACGCCATACTTTGTAGTAGAGAAATCTTGGGTACAGAGAAGTTGTCTCTGTCATGGCGATGTGAATCCCCATCTTATCGTGGAGGTGTATTTAGCTTGCGTTTGCAAGTCCCGAACCTTTTCTCTCCTTACAGATGGGGCTCCCTTGATTGGAGAGGCAAGCCCATTGTGCACCTGTTCGCTGCCTTTTTGCCATCTTCGTTGGATCCCCGGACCTTCTTGCAGCCCTCAGCATCAACTCTGTTGTATCTGGTCCCTTGCCCCCACATCGCCCCCTGAGGAAGTCACGATATCTTGTTTGCTGGGTTAGAGCTCGTACCTGATCATCTGTTGTAGCAATGTACAGATCTCTTCCTCCTTTGCCAGATTGCTGCTTCTAGGCGGCGTGAACGCTTTCTGCCAAGTTGCAGGACGGCATGTCCGCAATGTCCTCAAGGGACATGTCCTGTGAAAGGAAAATGAAAGAGCGTCATTCATGCAAGCGCGGACCATTCTGGGAACAAGGAAAGAAACTGGGCACATACAAGGGATTGCATAGGTGAAAGGCAGCTTACAGTAGTCATGAAAGCCCCCCATTGCCGGTATCTGAAGTGCCAGAAGACCAACCAGTCTTCCAATTCTTTGACACCGTCCTGATCAGTAGCCCCTGACGAGAACCACCATGCTCTCATTGTCTGATACCTGGTCTCAACCTCTTCCATTGTAGTCGCATTCTTGTACATGAAGCAGAGCCTCATGTGCTCCACCTGCAGATCTCTTCTGATGCACCTCTTCGTATGTTTCTGCAGGGACTGAGTCCAGTGGAATAGACATGTGCGCTCCCTATCAGGCATGGGTACCTTTGGATCACCAGATCCAAAAACTCGGCGCACAGCATTGAAGTTAGCCTGTGCACTATCCGCCATAAACCCGTTGAAATTTATGCCTGTATGTCCATTGGACTCCATGACTGAAGGAAACAATTCCACATTATCATCTGGGACTCTGTATCTTCAGACTGCATGTCACAGATGGCAATTGTCATTATTCTTTGGTAGTTCGGGTCGTAAACATGGCAAGACATGGTTGTCCAGCCCATCACTCGTTTGCAATGATCGAACATCATCCAGGCTTTCTCCAGATCCCCCCTGGTTGCATACGTCTGGCCAGGCTGACGCCACTGCCCTCGCCCACCATAGACATCTTGAACAAGTAAACCTTTGAAGATCCCTGACCCGGGAAGACGCTAGATTGGATAAAGTCATATTGACTTATTCGCTTGAGCTCCATAATGCTGTCGATGGACCCTATGTTTCCACCGTGCACTCTCAATGCATTCACCTGATTCCTAAATATTGGGGGAGCTCAACACGGAGAAGTGATCCATCACTGCATCCAGAGCGCCCCCTCAAGTCTTGAGCTGGATTCGCTTCCTTGCCCCAGAATGTGCCTCTCCAGGAAACTTTTGCTGGCAGCCAGCGCTATGGCAGATGGTTTGGCTGAAGGGGACTTTGCAAACTCCTCCGTGACAAGCCCACGCGCCAACTCCACACTATCTCTGCAATTGCCGTGAAACACAAGATGGTCGTGAGTCCCAAAATGAATGTAGGCCCGAGTCATGGTTTTGCAACGGTGAGTAACGTAGTACATGCGAGCAGGGCAATGTGCAATGCAGGAGGGGGCCACCTTGCAGAACTTACAAACAAGTGTACTGGCAGACGGTGGGGCACAACCAAGGATAAAAGGATTGTCGGAGAGCCCTTCCCACTCACTCTCATTTTTAGCACCGCTCTTCGTGAAACGCAGGCAACTTGCATTCACACATCTCAGATACCCCACACAAACGATCCTTCTGAATGTCAAGTTTACATTGTTGTGGATATTGGACGTTTTGGTTCTGCACCATGGATGGCCGTCATGCTTTTTATCCATTCCTTGCAAGAGACCTGCGAGGCCCCCAGCACAAGTTGGTGGATTCAGCTCAAAGAGGATGTCACCGTCAAAGGAAGGTGGAAGGAAAGGAACCATTTTTGTTGCGAATGAATCCCACAGTATCCCTGCGATCTTGTTTTTGGATCCTGGTTTTTCTGACAATGCTTTAAGATGTGGGATGACGCTAACGATTTCCTGAACATCGATGTCCCCTTCAGGAAGACTGTTCATGGGAGCCAGTATTTCGGCGAATTCATCATCCGAGGAATCCAACAGTGTCACAAAAGTAGTGGTGTCCTCCTGCTTCACAGTCACATGCCGCTTTCCTTGAACGACAGAGGCAGCTTTCCCATGAGTCACAATGGAGCCACCGGATTGTCTCCTTTCACTTCGGAACACACGATATTTTCCAGGAAGAACTCTCCATTCCTTGTGTTTCTGTGCAACATTCGGTTTCTGGAACGACGTTCTTTGAACGTTTCCCTCCAAGTCATAGATCTCTTTCTCGACAGAAACACAACCAATGTCAAGCTTGAACCTTGCTGCTAGAACATGTTCCTCCACCACAACAAAACCGTCATCTTCAACCGTGGCACTGAAAGGGCAAGGTTCTTCAGTATACTGAAACTTGGCAAAGGCCACGTCATTAGGAGAAGCCATGTGGTGAACATACGATGGTGAGCACCAATACAACTGTGCGACATGGACAGGTAAAAACCTTCCGGAGGCGATTGCCAAATCCCAAAAGTGTTTGCTAAGGCAAGAGGCAGTTGTACAATTGGCCCCACACATTAACCAATAACGGTCAAGGGTATTGAACCACACCGCCAAAACAGTTGGGCAGTTGCCAAATTAATGGAGAAGGGAACAAAACTGTTTATTTTGTCAGTGTCACACCACCGGGAAAAGACGGCGCTGTCTTGGATATGGCAATCCAATCGTTTTGCGGCGTTCCACAACGTGAACCCGGACAGTGCATTGAGTGCCGAACCCGGGAAATATCCGACGCCGGATGAATGCGGACATGGCGTTCCTGACGTTATGTATGTTTTCGTTTTGAAGAAGGAAAAATCCGTGTATGATAGGGCGATGGCATATCTCATGTGCGCAATATTTCATCCAAATCACTAAACATCCACATTTGAAGAAAACGGCCTTATTGATGGCATTAGGGGCGCCCAATAAACCGCAGCCAGTGATAGTGATCCATTTGGGGGGTTAGAAGGCAGACACGCACGTCATTAACCACATGCATAACTGACGGCTTTAGAGGGTTCCTTACTTTCTCTATTGTTGTTAGTCAAGCTGGAGAGCTGCGGGAGTGAGAGAGAAGACATAGTAAGAAGACGTAGAAGGCAGTCCCTTTACTTCACGAGTGCGAGAGAGAGGAAAAACGCGCGAGTCAGAATGAGAAAGTTGCGCAATCTGCAAAACGCTGATGAGCAGGTTGCACAGGATACGTCCACCCAGGAATCACAACAGATCACAGAGGAGGTCCAGCCTGAAATGGAGGGAAGAAGGGAAGGGGAGGAGACTGCCCCGGATACCATTGTGCATGACATGGACATCGACACCACCACCGTTGGTGAGAAGGAAGCGACACCAAAGGAGGCGGTGAGGACGCAGCAAGAAGAGGCATCAGGAAGTGGTGTCATGAAACCCAGGGTAATCCTTCTCCCAAACTGCATGAATCTCGCTTGACTGTCGTACCAAGAGCATAGACAGGATACGAGAGATCCCCTGAGAATTGGGTGCGGCACCGCACTCAGTTTTGAGGGGAGCTCTATCACTTCCATTGTGGGCCGAGGTGAATACGTTAGTCTTAGAGGCAGCAGGATCTGAAATGGAAGCCTGAGAGGGACATGGGGAAACTGAGTGCGGTGGCGCACTCATTTCAACTGGATGCTGGGCGATCCATGGGCATTAGGGAAAGAGGAAGGTGATGTTCACAGTTTAGGTCCGAGAGACAGTGGATTGGTCACCCAGAACTGAGTGCGCCACCGCACTCAATTTCTGAGCTCCATGGAATGATTGCTATTTACTGAGGTGAACGGTAGATATGAAGTATGTTTATTCCATAGTGAGATCTGTTATGAGTTCTGAGAATCACATTAAGTCTAACCTGGAAACTGAGTGCATTGGCGCACACAGTTCAAAGGTGTGATCGACAATGTTTTTGGACAGACGTGAAGACCCCAATGAACTCAAAACAGAAGTAGGCAGACAGAATGGAGGGCTCCCAGAACTGAGTGCGCCACCGCACTCAGTTTCGGATCACCATAGAATGGTCAGTTTGCTTATGAGAGAGGTGATACGATAGTTAGAAAGTGTGTTTCATTCAAAGTGAGATCCCTTTTGAGTTTTCAGATAGACAGAAACGATAACCTTGAAACTGAGTGCGGTGACGCACTCAGTTCTGAGGTGAGGTCGACCATCTTCGTGGACAGAGGTAAAGACCCTGGTGTGCTCGCAAGAGAAAGCAGGCAGACAAAGTGGAGGGCTCCTAGAAATGTGTGTGCCACTGCACTCAGTTTTTTTAGCACCTGTAGATGGTTGATTTGATGATGTCTAAGATGAACTATAAGGTGAAAATGATTGTGGAAATTGGAAAGCATTCTTTTTTAGTTATGGGAAGAACATCAAAACACCCTGGAAACTGAGTGTGGTGGTGCACTCAATTTTAACAGTGGACTCGCAGATATTTGAAGACAGTATGTAAGTCGAAGTTGATTTGGAATCTGGTTTTTCACTGAATATATATTTGTATAGTTTTGAGTGTGGTGGCGCACTCAGTTTCTACCTCTAGAAATTGACAAGGGTTGGGGTTTCTGTTTGGGGTTGCAGGGTTAATATGGATGAAGACGTGTTTCTGCGGTAATGGGTCCTCTTCCACGGAAATAGACACCGCATCTTTCCCAAAATCATGCCACGTGTCTTGGGCTCACGCCAGGCTCTCACAGGCTCCTGGGCCCACACTCTAGCATCCCCCCCGTTGTTGCTTTCCCGGAAGATATCCTGTCTCTCTTTGACGGGAGGTCTCCCGTGCTCGTAATGACCATTCATTTCTGCCTGTTTAAGATGACCAGTCTGACACAAAACACTATTAATAACCCAGGTGATTAACCACAATGATTAATTGGTTTTCAAGAGTGCATGATCAAACTTACCATGTAAACCACAAGACTTTGTGTAACATTGGCAATGTTATATAAGATCTTGTGGTTTACTTGATAAGTATGGGGGTGCTATTTCATGAGCGGAATGAGCATGAGCGGGAAAAAAAAAAGCATGAGCGGATGGTTTTCTTCCGAAGTTTCCCTAGCTTTTTTGGAGGTCTACCACCCTCACGACATCACAGGAAGGCGAAATGGTATCTACAGTGGCCACCCTGTCCATAGACCGCCCTCCTATCTCCCCCATTTCTGCAACCGGTGCCTCGCCAGGTCCAGCCACGAGCGCACAGGGAGGAGGACCTATGTCAAATGTTGTGAGTGTGCAAGAGACAGTGCTGGCTGACGTTGTTTTGACTGGCGACATGCGCAAGCAAGCCCTACTGTCACTCACTACAAGTGCGATGAACCACACAATGAGCTCTATTTTGCACTCGCCGAGGAATGGGGCTCCGCCAAGAATACCATTATGCAGGATGAAGCCCCTCCCGGCTGTGCGAATGACTGAGCGCCCTGGCATCAACAAGCTGAAGTTGTATTAGGCGGACAGGTATAACGATGCTCTTGCATCACTTTTTCTTTTTACCAACGATGACGGTGGACAGAGCCAAGAAATCCAACAGGCAGATCAGGATGCATGGTCTCTACATTGGCAGGCAGCGGATGCGGCATTTGAGGAAGATATAAAGAACACGGAGTGGGAATTTCTCTCTAACAAATGGCTGCACGTCTACGACGGGAATCACAAGTGGTACGCCTGGATGGAGGTAATATCCGAGCAGCATCCAGACGAAGCGAGCTGGCACTACCAGGTGAATGCAAATATCATGGATGTGAAGAATTCGGATTTGGGGCTCATACGACGTGCAATGAATCGTATGAATGTGTGAGTTTCTATCCCCATTTCTGCTCACATGAGCATAGGTGTCATGTGAGCATAAGAGCTTAGCATTTTGGGGATCTCCATTAGAAAGGGTTGCAGGTCAAGCATAAGTAGTCGTTGTGGGTGACCGAGGCAGTGGGTGTAATTTAGCAGGTTGCAGCGATGTAGCTTCATTGACTGATTTTTGGATGTGATCCTCTTCCCTAGATTTGGAATGTGCAGTTATAGTCGGAGCCGACTATAACTGCGGGGGCTGACTTTTTCTGAACCTCCACTACATTCCAATTTATTAATTAGAAGTGCAGGGTGAGAGGGATTCAGAAGTAGTGCCAGGTGAGAGGGAGTTGTGAGAGTGGAAGGTTACTATTCCTATTCTGAGGCCTGCCTTATTACAACAGTTATGATCTGCGTCGACTATGGCAGTTTAGGTGCAGTTTGTGGAGTCAGAATTCCACAGCTTTAACTATGTCATTCATGCCCGGCTGTGTGTCTCGCCCTGGCGTCCACGTGTCCATTTTTAAACCTGCCTCCGTCCACTTTTCCGCTGGCCACTCTCCGGGCTGCTATTTCATGAGCGGCATGAGCATGAGCGGAAAAAAAAAAAGCATGAGCAGACCATTGTGAGTCCACGGAAATAGGGTCAGGAGGCACGGAAATAGGGTCAAGTGAAGTTGGAATGTGGCACCAGTGGACTTGAAATGCAACATTTTATTGCAAATTTTGTGGCAAGCCACGTCTATACAAGTGTGTTCTAACTGTCATAGCCGGAATGGGCACTACTCTCCTACACCCTCCGAGGAACTTGCCCCACCTTCTTCCTCATCCCCCTCATCCCCCTCGTCCTCCGAGCTCTGTGATGCATCAGTTCCACTATGCCTCTCAAAAATCCCGTCCTCTCCTTGGGGGACTGTCCACCTCACCTCCTGGGAATCTTCTGCGTCTTCTCCCCCACTTTCCTCAGCAGAATCCAAGACAAATCTACGAGCCCGACGGGCTCTAATAGCTGCTGCCTCCTCCCTCATCTTCATTTTCTTGAGGCTTGCCTCGTCTAAAATCTGCTGTACATGACTACGTTCGGAACACCTCCTAATGGACACCGAAGCAAGCCGGGCAGCATAAGTAGGAAGGATGTACTCCCTTTCTGGACTAGGCATGAAATCCCCCCTGGCAAAAAAAAGCACGTTCCTCCTGCCCATGAACTCCGGTGTAGACGTCCCTCCGGCAGTACTTGGCATCCTACAGTAAGAACAAATCCACTTCAAGAATGTCAATACCAGCACAACCACAAAGGGTTTTCAATGAAATAAGAGAGCGAAGGGAGGTGCCTCACAAAATCTGGAGGCAACTTACAATGCCACCACTCACTCGTAAACCGGGGGCTCCTCGGCCTCGATCCCAACTTCCTCCCCCTGCTCCTTCTCGGATTCTTCCTCATCCTCCGAGGATGCCTCTTCCTCTTTCGGCAGACGTTCAGCCGCTGCAAGTTCGGAGTTGTGGAGGGCAGTATCTGGCTCGAAGGCGAACACATGCCTGTCGGACAACGTCCCTGCCCACATTGAAGCACCTGAGGAACAAAGCGGGCGGTTAATAGCTTGCGGCATGCAATTGCAATCGGGCCAGGGGACAAACTGAGCACGTGAAGGCTTACCCGTGCCACATGTGAAGTCCAGAATCCGCCCTTGGACATCCGAGCACGTCTCCATGAGGGTTTGGATGAAAGCAGGGCTCCGGGTCCGGCTGTACCGCCACGGTTTGCCTGTCTTTGTGCCCTTCGGCATACTAGAGTAGGGCACATAGTTGTAGAGGACATCGTAGGTTACAGGGTCCACAGCGGCATCAACAAGACGACCGTCGTTGCGGAATTTGAACGTAGACCCTCTCTTCACAAAGCAATATGCCTCAAACACCAATGTCTGCACATCCAACAAAGAAGGGATCAACTCCAGGGTCTACTTAACATACACCACAATATGAAGTGAATGCAATAGATTGATAACTTACACTTTGGCCCTCTGTTCGCAACCCCTGTGTACTGATGCAGAACCATTTTCTGAGGAGGACCGGGGTGACACTTTTCGGTGTCCACCTTGCCACCGCATTCTCTGTGGTCTTCCCTCTCGTGGCAAGGACAACCACACATCCACCGTCATCCAGAAGCATCCCCGCCAGCCCAAACCCGGCTTTCCAGTAGTCCTCAGTAAACCTGTTCTAGGTGGGCACACCATCCAGGCCCTCCAACAGCTCCCCATCTGGAATGTCGAGGAGAATCATGTCGCAAGCTCTCTCCACCTCAACCCCCCCCCGAGTGCTCTTGCAATTCGTGCTCACAGCCGTGAAAAATTCCATCATGGCTTCAAAACCAGGGGTGTCTTTAGGCTCTGTACCGCCAGCCCTCTTCTTGGCTTTCCCCTTCTGCTCCGCCAGAGACTTGTTGTGTGCCACCTTCTTCACCCTGGCAGCGAGAGCGTCAAGGAAGCTCTCATTGACGCATTGGATGATGGTTGGAGGTTCTAGCTTTGGCCTGTGCGTAAACGTCACCGCCGTATACCGCCGTGTAGGCTCGCCCTCAAATGCCAACTTCTTGGCAGAGCCAGTCCCACTCCGAACTGACTTGGGAACCCGGACGACCGGTGACTGGGTAGGAGCAACAGCAGTCGCAGGACCTTGAACAAAGTCGTCGTCCGAGTCACTCTCTTGGGTCCCCTCCTCCGCCTCCTGCGATGCCCCGATGGTTTTCTTCTTTTTGGGTGTTACTGCACTCACCTGTTTCCTTGTCCTTTTCCTTTGGCCTTTACTCTTCTCATGCAATTTCTCCTGAATTCCTGCCTGAGCAAGCTCTGCCGCTTTCCTGGAATTCGCAAGCGTTTTTGCCTCTTTTGCACCCAACGGAGGCAGCGGAGCCCGGTTTCGTCGGAATTCAGCATCCAGCTTCAATTGAAACTCGGATGGGTCGAGCGAGCCGGGCGGAAGGTCCACATACCAAGGGCAATCACGCAAATGTTCCAGATGCCACTCCTTCACAATATCGTCAGTGTACATGGAGTCAGCCCCAGGGTTCCTCCATGCCAGGAAGAATAGTGGCTCGAAAGACAGATGACCTTTCTCCAAAAGGGAGAACTTGCAGTACCTGCATTCATGAAAAACACAATGAGGTCCCTGAAATGCATATTCCGCACCATTTTCCCAGGTTGGGGCGGATGTGAGTGGGCCTAGAAATGGAAAAATGGCGCTGAATTTCGGTTTTCGGTGACTCCCACCCTAGGAAATTCGGCGCCGTTTTTCCCGGTTTGGCCCGAAGATGGCTAAGTCCCAGAACTGCAATAGGGCCTAGAACTGGAAAAATGGCGCCGAATTTCCAGTTCAGGTCCAGCCACCCTAGGGACTTAGCCCGAAAATAGCTAAGTCCCTGAACGGCAATAGGGCCTAGAACTGGAAAATGGCGCCGAATTTCCACTTCAGGGCCAGCCACCCTAGGGACTTAGCCCAAAAATGACTAAGTCCCTGAACGGCAATAGGGCCTGGAACTGGAAAATGGCGCCGAATTTCCAGTTCAGGGCCAGCCAGTCTAGGGACTTAGCCATTTTCGGAGCCCTGACTGGAAATTCCGCGCCATTTTCCCTAACACCACATGAGGCCTCTAACATCTTGAAATGCAAGGACTTGAAAGAAAGACAACGCGTATGTACCTGTACAGAAGGCGCATTGCTGCTTTGTCCGCGTTCGGCTGGTCGGTGAACTCGTGGCTCCGGCGAGCATCTGCTATCTCCCGAAAGAATAGGTTGGTTTTGTAGAGCAGAAAGTACCTCGTCACATAGTCACGTAGGCTCTCTGCTGCAGGAGATATCTCCATCTTGAACTGATGTGCTTGTGTGTCCAGCTGCTCTTGCGCATTCGTCGTCACCTGTGGAGATTCTCCATCAGATCGCTTTCCTCAAAAAATACAATGAATCCACCCCCTACTAGAGTAGAAGCCCAAACGAAGCGTGGGGAAGTACCTGAAACCACCATGTCATGCGGTTCATCCACATGTCGAATGTGGGGTCAGAGAGTTTGTCCAGTTTGGGGAAGCTCCACATGTCCTTGGTACTTTGGGAACCATTCCAGATTTGGAGCCACCGGGTCTGTCCAACCACCCAGCATATTCGTAAGCGCCAAACACCACAAAAAGGAGTTGTTGCCACCACAATTTGGTTAAGAATGTATCACCTTTTCTGTTGCATCCACACAGGATGTGGCTAGACGATGGAGCTTCTCCAATGTCATCGTGGGCTTCAGAGCGCGAGAGTAGTGCTTCCCCACCTCCACCAGAAAGTCGGCACCAAGGGCGGGATCAGCTATGGCCACGTACTTTACCATCCGCGACTTCTACTTTATGCGGGCCCTCACCTCCGTAGCTTTGACATACGATTCGAGTTCCGGGAGGGTTGGATTCGACTCCTTTGACTCCATGTAGAACCTCCGCGCATGTGCCAAATCCTGCTGTATTTTCGTCTGTCAAGAATGCGCACATAAGATTAGAGATCCTGCTCAACACAATTTCTTCTATTGGGGGAGGAGATTAGAAATCACGGCGAAGACCTTTTCTTCTATTGGGGGAGGAGAGACAGATTAGCTCAACAAAATTGTCAGGAGCTTTACCCGAAATATGTAGTCCACCATGGAGTCGACGCTCAGCCTATACCAGGTTCTGTCTGCCTTTGCCTCCGACTTGCGCAGGAGGTCGGCACTGAGGGAATTGGCAAACTCTTGCACCCCCTGCTTCCCGACATCCTTCACTCGGAAGAGCATATGGGACAAGTTGGTGGCAATGAAGGCATTCTCAGTCACCCTGCAGTGCCACATTTCCATGAAACAATACTGAAATGGGAATTTCCATCATATATGAGGATTCGCAATGAAATGACTTCCAAATTCAAAGTCCAAAAGCGAGAGGGGTTGTAGCTTACGAGTTGATGTCGGCCATTGCAGCTTTGAGAAGACTGCGATCTTTGGGCCCCGCAACCTTCAGCACAACACAATCCACGGCGAAATGCCAATCAAGGTCGTTGGGGTGGGCTTGGGCAATGTGCTCCATCCATGCCAGGACGCGATGATTGCCGTCCCACACGTAGAACATCTTACCGGACAAGTGCTGGAAAAGAGGATCACTAGCAATCGATCTCTCGAACTCCTCATTTCGCGTTTGCCAATGGGGACCCCATTTGTCCACCTCATCAGAAGTGTGGGCACGGGAAGCTCCGTGGTCGTTCTCAATGGAAACGTAAAACGCGGCAGACCCCATTCGATATCCATCCCGGAAAGAGAATTTCAGCTTGTCGATATCGCCTGGGAGGGCAGGTCTCACCACCTGCAATGACACCAAGCGGCAAAGGGGAATTCGAAGCTTGGCCGGGTACACCATGCCCCCCAGCACCCTGCCAATGTTGCTGTGGGTTGCCTCCAACATCTTTGGGCGATTCAAACATGCGATGAGTTGGAGCTGTCGATGATACCACCAGCGTGCCGGGCTCGTCGTCACTCTGTCATTGACAAAAATCGTGAAAACCAACATCGGTGCAAAACCAGCATCGCAACGAGCAGCGCAACCACCATAGCAACAATCGTGTAGCAAAAATGAAAACATAACAAGTTTAGGAAGTATGGAGAGCCATGCAACAACAATGAAAACAAATGCAACCATTGCCTGAGAATGACATGCACAAGCAGCCTTCTCCAGAGCTGCCGGATTTGCACACGCATTGCAAACAATCTAAGGTTCACTCAACTATCTAAAGTTCATCCAGCGAAGCCAGGATGAAGATGCAAAAACAAAGCGAGGTAACAAAGCGAAAGCAAAAAAGAAATCGAACAAATCGAAAGCAGAAGTGGCTTGCCTGAGAGTACTCGGCTTCAGTTGGCGCGGGTTGTGAGCAAGACACTGGAATCTCCTGCTGGAGCTTCAGTTTGGCCATGCAAGAGATTGGCCGTCGTCCGTAGTACAAAGCTTTCAACTTCCGCCGCGGTCTGGATGTGAGGTCTCTCTCAGGAGAGCCACGCCCTTCAGGCGGCATAAGTCCCAGCCAAAAAGATCTCCGTTTTTGGGGTACATGCCTCGAATAGCATGTTAAGCCAAGATTAGCATGAGATTTAGGGTACGTATCCAGGAAGCCATGTGTCGCCAGCCCGAATGAGAACCGACGGCGGTGGACATTTATTGCCCAACTGCGCAATTAAATGTCGGATGAAGCCCTCCATGTCGGATGAAAATCGACGTAAAGAGGCCCGGAATTTCCAACGTAGACGTAATTCGGAGCGCTGCACGATGGAATTCCGGCGCCGGATTTCCATCCTGCAGGTAATTTGGAGCGCAGCAGGATGGAAATTCAGCGCCGAATTTCCATCCAGCAAGGTAGGGCGGCGCTGGAAATTTCCCTCACGCAGGTAATTCAGAAGCGGATGGATGGAAATCCGGCGCCGGATTTCCATCCGCAAGGTTGGGCGGAGAGCGGATGGATGGAGAACCGGCGCCGAATTTCCATCCTGCAGGTAATTCGAAACCCCGATGGATGGAAATCCGGCGCCGAATTTCCATCCAGCAGGTAAGTCGGATCGCTGGCGTATGGATATTCGGCGCCGAATTTCCATTCACCAGGTATTTCATCGCTCAGAATTACCTTCCTGCAGGTAATTCTCATCGATGAACTACCTTCCTGCAGGTAATTCTGATCGATGGATTACCTTCGTGCAGGTAATTCTGAGCGAGGAATTACCTTCTTACCTTCATCGAGCAGAATTACCTGCAGGAACGTAATTCTGAGCGATGAAATACCTGGTGAATGGAAATTCGGCGCCGAATATCCATACGCCAGCGATCCGACTTACCTGCTGGATGGAAATTCGGCGCCGGATTTCCATCCATCGGGGTTTCGAATTACCTGCAGGATGGAAATTCGGCGCCGGATTTCCATCCATCGGGGATTCGAATTACCTGCAGGATGGAAATGCGGCGCCGGATTTCCATCCATCCGAGATTCCACTTACGTGCTGGATGGAAATTCGGCGCCGGATTTCCATCCATTCGGGATTGCACTTACCTGCTGGATGGAAATTCGGCGCCGAATTTCCATCCATCGGTGATTCGAATTACCTGCAGGATGGAAATTCGGCGCCGGATTTCCATCCATCGGGGATTCGAATTACCTGCAGGATGGAAATGCGGCGCCGGATTTCGATCCATCCGGGATTCCACTTACGTGCTGGATGGAAATTCGGCGCCGGATTTCCATCCATCCGGGATTGCACTTACCTGCTGGATGGAAATTCGGCGCCGAATTTCCATCCATCCGGGATTCCACTTACCTGCTGGATGGAAATCCGGCGCCGAATTTCCATCCATCTGTGATTCGAATTACCTGCAGGATGGAAATGCGGCGCCGGATTTCGATCCATCCGGGATTCCACTTACGTGTTGGATGGAAATTCGGCGCCGGATTTCCATCCGGGGGATGGTCTCTGTCGGAGAGGTGCCGGCCTCTCCGCCGCTCTGTTGGATATTCGGTGCCGAATTTCCGTCCGGGGGTTGAAATATGACGGCCAGGTGCCGACCTCTCCCCCCTCCCCGACTGCATTGGAACGGCCCCGGATTGAAATTCGGCGCCGTTTTCCCATCTGGGGAGGTTTTTATGTCGGCCAGTTTTCGGTCCGACCCCCCGACACGACTTCCTTTGGGAGGGCCCGGATGGAAATTCGGCGCCGAATCTCCATCCAGGGGATGCTCTCTGTCGAACACGTACCAACCTCTACGCCCGAGGCGACTTCATCCGGGCGTCTCCTGTTCGATATTCGGTGCCGAATTTTCCGTCCGGGGGTTGAAATGCGACGGCCAAGTGTCGGCCTCTCCCCCTCCCCGAGTGCATCCGAACCGCCCCGGATGGAAATTCGGCGCCGTTTTTCCATCTGGGGATGTTTTTATGCCGGCCAGTTTTCGGCCTGACCCCCCGACACGACTTCCTTTGGGGGGGCCCGGATGGAAATTCGGCACCGAATCTCCATCCAGGGGATGTTCTCTATCGCACACGCGCGCCGGCCTCTGCGCCCGAGGCAACTTCATTTGGGCTTCCCTGTTGGATATTGGGTGCCGAATTTCCATTTGGGGGTAGTAATGTGACGGCACGGTGCCGGCTTCTCCCCTTCAGCCGTCATCATCCGGACGGCCCCCCACTTTCTGACTGCATACCGTTGGCAGTTATTGCGCAAAAGACCAGGGGCCGCATTCCGGAGACAAGGTTCATTAACACTCTGACTGTGGATTTTTGAGATAGTTGGCTCCCTGGATTTGGATCAGGCTTCGTCGCTCGGACAAATCGGCATCGCATTCATTCCCATCGCTGCATACCTGACGCACACCTCAGTTCGGTAAACTCCCCTTCAAGTCATAGTTACTCGCTTTGATGCGCGCGCCTGACTCCCAACCTGGCCGCCGGCCAACTTGGAGTTTCGGCTGCTCACCGGGACATAACGGTCCCTTCCGCTTCCCTCTAAACCTCCACCTATTTGGGACTAGGAGAATTCCCTTTGGTAGATGGCAGTCCGGAACAGCTCCCCACTCTTTGGTCGCTTTCCGGCTCGCTCGCTTACTCACTAGTTTTTGGTCACCAACGGGCTTGCACCGTTCTCGGGGTTACTACTCCCTATATATACTTCTGTAGCTGTCCGCGGGGTTTTCATAACCAGCCATGCCATTTTATGGCGAACCACCACGAAAACCCTCGACTCCCGGTGGTGAGCCGCGGTGAGTCTTGGCCCACTCACCGCGGCCCCAATGGACCGTGATGAGTCCAAGACTCCCCACGACTCCCACCTCGAGGTCTCCACCCCATGGTGAGTCCTATGCCACCCCCACTAAGTCCCACTAAGCTACCACCACCCCTTGTGGAGCCACCTCCACCGCAACCCGGCGTGCGGGGCTCCACCTAGTGAGCGCCTCCGCCTCCTTGAGTGCCTTGGGCACTCAAGGGTGCTTCAGCCCCCCATACCTATCGCTGCCGCTGCCCCCACCACAGGGCAGCCCCTCATGTGTCCCGACCCCCTGCCCTCAAGGCAAGGGCCGCGACACACACCCCTACCAACAGGGAGTCGATGTCCTCATCGACTTGTCCATTTTGTAGAAACGAACATCCAAGTTGTGGCGTCCCACATCAAGGAGTTTGTTTCCGTACCATGGCGTCCCATGGCAAAGAACCAAACCCCACACTTGACTCCACTCTCCACTAGCTAGTTCGGCCGACTTCCTCCAAGTCCCGGCCAAGGGTGGAGCCTCTCCAGCTCCTCCCAGTGCACTCTTCTTGGCCTACTTCAAGGCCAAGGAACGATCCTCCCCGAGGATCGAATCGCCTTACTGCAACACATTGCTTGCGATCGCTCATGATGCCGCTTTTGGCATCACCTTGAGCAAGGGTTCACCTGGAACCCTCTTTGACTAGGAAGATAACCTTGAACCAACCGTGCGCCCCAATCACTACAATTGGGTCCGCCTTGGAATGCTGGCCTGAGGTACGGGAACACGCCGAAGCCGCACTACGACTTCGTCCCGAGGCTACACGATTATAGTACGTGAACGGAAGCACGTAGCTTCCGCGTTAGCCCGCACTACAAGGCAACCCCCTCGGTAGCGCAGTTATAGTACGCGCACGCGCCAGGTGCGCACTAGCACTTGAACTCCCAAATAAGGCGCAAGTTTCCTTGCCCTTGGATGGGAGTCACCCGATTTCGGCACTGCGCAAACACACGATTAACCCAATTTACCTCTCCCACTTTTGTAAGCTAGCATGCATTCTACACACCAGCCAACCACACCATGCATCACCATTCCAAACACAATAGGACGCACAATATTTGGAACCCATTTCCTTTATCACAAATTTTTGTACAATACAAGTTTTTGCAATCGGATTCCTGAGCTAGCTAACCGGGCTAAGCATGCATTTCCTCCCCCACGCTCCAAGGTTGATGTCCCCATCAACGCTTCTTCCGCTTTTGAGGTCGCCCTTCGAACGCTGCAACCTGCCTCGGATGCGTTTCCCATTTCTGAGGCACGCACCCAAGATGCCTCCACAGATGATAGCCCTTCCATTTGACGAGATACTCCGTTTCTCGGTTCTTGAACCTCCTCGACTTAAGTATTGCCTCCACCTCGTACTCGGGTTCATTTTCATGATCCAACAGCATAGGTGGCGGACGCAACACTTGCTGCCGATTCGGACGTGCTTCATCTTTGAAGTAAGGCTTCAAAAGGGAGACATGGAATACTGGGGCACCTTGCTGTTTGCTGGCAGCTCCAATTCATAACACATCCTCATTCATAACCCCGAATGCGAAAGGGACCCGCATACGGAGGTACGAACTTCGGACTCATTTCCGGAGGTAGTCGAAAATTCTTGATGTTCAACCAGACCTCTGTGCCTGCCTCAAACTTCACTTCCCTCCGCTTCCGATTCGCCTGCCTTTCATACCGTTTCCTAGCTTTGGCAATGTTGTACTTTGCGAGCTTCAACAAACGCTCGCTGTCTTCCAGTACCGCCGCTACTGCCGGTTCCTCAACGTCCTGGGCGGCCCAACTTGTCGGCACCAGAGGTGCTTTTCCATAGACCAACACAAAAGGGGAAACTCCCGTTCGCGGAGTGTTCTGTGTTATTATAACAGAACTCTGCCGCGTCTAAGTGTTCCATCCAGTCTGATTGGTCTGCCGACACGTAATTCCGCAAGAATTGCTTCACTACGGAATTCACTCTTTCCGTTTGGCCGTCCGTCGTAGGTCGGAAGGCGGTGCTCATCTTCAGCCTCGTCCCCATCTTCTTCCAAAGTGCTCCCAGAAATTTACTCGTAAACTTTGGTCGCGGTCCGAGACAATATCCTTCGGGACTCCATGATGCTTTAAGACGTGGGTGAAGTAAAGTCGCCCTGTCTCCTGCGCAGTTGCCGTCTATCCTTGGTGGGATGAAATGGCCCATTTTACTGAACCTATCTACCACCACCATGATTGCATCGAATCCTTTTGACAGCGGCATAGCAGTCATGAAATCCATCGAGACGCTTTCCCAAGTCCCCTCTGGAATCGGCAAGGGTTGTAACAGCCCGCTTGCTTTTTATACTCGCTCCGGTTTTGTTGGCATGTGGTGCATGTCTTGACATACTCCTCTGCCTCCTCCCTCAGTTTGGGCCAGAAATACTCTTTCTTCAAGAGTGCCGCAGTGCGCTTGGCTCCCCGTGGCCCGCAAGCGGGCTATCATGGCATTCTCTCAAGAGACTATCCTGATCCCTCCCTTTGGCACATAGAGACGTTTTTGCTTATACCGGAGCAGTCCGTTTTGCAAGTGGAACTGCGATTTAACCCCGTCTCAAGTTCTGCATCACGGACTTTGCCAGCTCATCCTTCCGGCAAGCCTTCCGGATCTTCTTTGGAGCGCGTCTCGCCCTTGTAACACCAACAAGAGCTGCTGCTTTCTACTTAAAGCATCGGCCACCATTGTCCGTCCGGTTTGTACTGGATATCCACGTCGAACACTGCCAAAGTATCTTGCCACCTAAGTTGTTTTGGGGACAACTTGGGCTGCGTGGCAAAATATTCACCGTGACATTGTCCGTGAACACCTTCACTGGGTTGGAACCAACATAGTGGCGCCAGAGTTCAAGGCAATGTACCACCGCCTTCATCTCTTTTTCGTGCGTCGGCCACGTCGCTCCACTTCATTCAGTTTCTTACTTTCGTAAGCCACTGGACGTCCATCTTGCATAAGTACACCCCCAATTGCGAGTCCGATGCATCTGTATGAATCTCAAACGGACCGATCGAACTCCGGGATTTTAAGACTGAGCTTCCGATCATCCGCTGCTTCAATTCAGCAAAAGCTTGGCCACAAAATGTGTTCCATACCCGACTTTGGATTTACACAGAAGGTCCGACAGCGGCCCGCGATCTTGGCGAAATTTCTCAATACTTCCGGTAATAGGAGGCGAGTCCTAGGAAGGATCGCACTCCCGGGACCGAAGTCGGAGGCTCCCAGTCCAAGATCGCCCTCACCTTTCTGTCATCCATTTTGATCCCATCCTGTGTAATCACATGCCCCAAGAACTCCACTTTTGTGACCCCGAATTCGCACTTTGAAGCTTTGGCATACAGCTTCCCTTCTCGCAATTTTTGGAACACCCTTTTGAGGTGCTCCAGGTGCTCCTCCTTTGTTTTCGAGTACACCAAGATGTCGTCGATGTACACGATCACAAAGTCATCCAACCACTCCTGGAAAAGGCTGTTCATCAGCGTGCTAAATGTCGCTGGTGCATTGGTGAGCCCAAAAGGCATCACCAAGAACTCATATGAACCATACCTTGTCCTGCACGCGGTCTTCTCCTCATCTCCTTCCGCCACCCGAATTTGGTGATAGCCGGAGCGCAAGTCGATCCGGCTGAAATACTTCGCTCCTGCCAACCGATCGAAGAGGTCGTCGATCCTTGGCAAAGGGTACCGGTTTTTGATAGTCACCTTATTCAGAGCCCTGTAATCGACACACATCCGCAGCGTCCCATCCTTCTTGTCTGCAAATAGCACCGGGGCTCCGTAAGGTGACTTACTCGGCCGGATGTACCCCTTTGACATTAGATCTTTGAGCTGAGTCTTCAGCTCGACCAACTCTTTGTGGCTCAACCGGTAGGGCGCCTTGGCAGGCGGTTCCGATCCCGGTATCACCTCAATTTTGTGGTCAACTCCTCTTCGCGGTGGCAAGCCGCTTGGTAAATCCTCCGGCATCACATCCTGGTATTTCTCCAAAATCCCCTTGATCCAATCTGGGCTCGGCTCCCCATCGCCTTCTCCTTTCACTTCTCTAATGTAAAGCAAAAACTGGGACTCGTGTGCCTCCTCCACGGCCCACTCCTTTGCTGATAGAAGGTTTATTCGCCCTCCCACGGATTTGGGCGTTTCCGACACTCGTAAAACCTCGCCACCATTCCCACATGGCAGCGTGACTACTCTCTTGCGGCCATCTATGACCGCTCCGGATTTGCTCAAAAAGGTCATCCCAAAATGAGATCCACTCCATCGATCTCGCAGATAGTGAAGTTCTCACGTCCCTCCCAACTCCCCAGTTGAAGAGGAACATCAAACGCCAACCTTGTCGCCAACTGAGGTTCTCCTTTGGCAGAGCGCACCTCAATAGAGGCCCCCACGTCACTTGTCGGGAGTCCCAACTTTCGCGCCGCCGCCGGCGTCATGAAGGAGTGCGACGCTCCTGTGTCCACCAACAACGACACATTAGTTCCGGATATTATCCCATCCACGAACAATAACTGACTCCCTTTTCGTAAGGCGCCAGTTTCCTGATACAACTCACAAGAAAATTTGCCTACCTTGCAAGTCCTGGCGACCACCGCTTCCACCAAGCGACTGATGGTATCTTCCGACAGCTCCGTGGTCGCCCGAGTCATGTTCAATTGCCGGGGCTTCGTGCACTTCTTGGCCATGTGCCCGGGCTCCCCGCAATTGAAACACACTCCATCAAAGGTCGCCTTCTGTCCGCCATAAGTCGCTCCACCCGCTTTTCCTTTCGAAGCACCGGGTGCCGCCTTGACGTGTGAAGGCCCTCCCTTCGATTTCCACGTGCCATTTTCGCCGCGTGGCCTATCCCACTTCTTTTCCGGTCGGAGGAGTCACCTTCCCGCCGGGTCTTCTTGTGGTTCAGCTCCGTACGGCCTTGTCTCTCACCCCTAGGGACATCCGAGAAACATTCAGCCTCTCAATTGCCTCGTTCAAAGTCTTGGGTGGCTTCTCTCCAACTTCCGCCTAGCCCATGGGGCCAGTCCCGCCACAAAGTTGAAGACCATTTCTGGTTCTGCCATGTCCGCGACTTCGAGCAACAGCACATTGAAAGCCTGGACATACCCCCGAATGTCATCTGTTTGCTTCAAATTCCTCATCTTGTCCCGGGCAAGCCAGGACGCGTTGAGGGGCACAAACTGTCTCTTCATCAATTCCTTGAACCACTCCAGTTCAAGGTTTCCGGGCTTGGGCCTCGGTCGTGAAGGCGTTTCTGCCACCATTGTTGAGCATAGCCCCTCAAATAGGTGGGAGCCACTTCCACCCGATCCTCGTCACTCAACTTGGCCGCCCGGAAGTACTGCTCTAGCTCCAGGAGCCAGGTGTTGAGTGCCTTCCGTTTCGAACGCCCTCGAAGGTGCCGGGTTCCTTAGGCTTCACCTTAAACTTTGCCTTGGTGGAAGTGGCATTAGCCGCCTTCAACACGTCTTTCAACGTCCCGCCAAACTGCGCCAACAACCCTTCCCAAAAAAGGCATGCCGGCATGGAGGCATCTCTTGGTTTGTCGGAGCTCTCAAAGATTCCTCGGGCTCCGACTCCTCGGATTTCCCGCTCCTGAGCGGCCTCGTTTTCGGAAACATTAATCGCTTCCTCAAACGGCCGCCTCGGTGACACGTCCCCCCCATCGGGCTCACCGGGATCATCATCTTTTGGGCCGTTCCGCTTTCGCTTCGGCTTGCCCGACCCCATGATGAGGCCAATCCCAAGGACGATCGCGTACTGAACTCTAAGCTCTGATACCAAGTGTCGCACACCTCGGTAAACTCCCCTTCAAGTCATAGTTACTCGCTTTGATGCGCGCGCCTGACTCCCAACCTGGCCGCGGGCCAACTTGGAGTTTCGGCTGCTCACCGGACATAACGGTCCCCTTCCGCTTCCCTCTAAACCCTCCACCTATTTGGGACTAGGAGAATTCCCTTTGGTAGATGGCAGTCCGGAACAGCTCCCCAACTCGTGTCGCTTTCCGGTCGCTCGCTTCACTAGTTTTTGGTCACCAACGGGCTTGCACCGTCTCGGGGTTACTACTCCCTATATATACTTCTGTAGCTGTCCGCGGGGGTTTCATAACCAGCCATGCCATTTTTATGGCGAACACCAGCGAAAACCCTCGACTCCCGGTGGTGAGCCGCGGTGAGTCTAGCCCACTCACCGCGGCCCCAATGGACCGTGATGAGTCCCAAGACTCCCCACGACTCCCACCTCGAGGTCTCCACCCCATGGTGAGTCCTATGCCACCCCCACTAAGTCCCTAAGCTACCACCACCCCTTGTGGAGCCACCTCCACCGCAACCCGGCGTGCGGGGCTCCACCTAGTGAGCGCCTCCGCCTCCTTGAGTGCCTTGGGCACTCAAGGGTGCTTCAGCCCCCCATACCATATCGCTGCCGCTGCCCCCACACAGGGGCAGCCCCTCATGTGTCCCGACCCCCTGCCCTCAAGGCAAAGGGCCGCGACAATACCCCTTCTACCAGGGAGCTTCCCCGCACGCCATCCTGGCAGTCTTGTGTGCACATCTCCCATGGCGGAAAACCCGAGCGCTACAGTGTACTGCCCTCCTCACGAGCATAGAGCTTCATTTCCGTGCAGAGGGGACATCTGCCGGGTGATGGAGAAATATCTGTGCGTTCGATACCACCTGAAACCGGGTCGGTTTTTTGGAGGAGGAAAGGAATGACTCTAACGGCCTTGTTGTCGAGAGTATTGTTGTGATCCACGATGATTTCGGCGATGGCAGGAATGACGAGTCCACCATCGGACAGCGTCATATACAGGGCTGTTGGGGACTTCATTTGCCCGCCAAATGCACCTTCTATCCTGGCGCCTTCCACGAAACAATCCGCGAATCAGAGTGGCTACCTCAAAGAGAGAAGTCCGCAACGAAGTAAATCCAGAGCCGAACCCATCCATGAAGACGAGCGAGAAGGGTTGTTCACAACCTGTCCGACTCAGACGAGGTCATGGAAGTTCCGAGGTCGTCCTGGAGATCAGGCAAGTCCTCAATGGACGTCAGTGGAGGAGGGAGTCATATTCCCAGCACGAGCACCGCAATTCGATCTATTCTTGAAATTCTGCGAGGGCTTCACCTGGAGGGACACCGGTCGGAGCTGGCCGGGCTGGACTACAGCAAGTTTGCAATTAAATCGGTTAAATGCCTTCCGCCGACGTCGACGGTAATATCTTCTTTGAGTTCCCTCCTCGGGCGGACTACTCGAGGGCGTCCGGAATGTTGACAGATATGGATAGAAAACATGACGGTCATCCTTGGTGCGTTACCGAAACCACCAGCATGAAGATGCTCGATGGTGTGCGGGTGCGCTACGTTGTTTGTGCGGGCGCGTTGCGGTGTTTCCCCAACTTGCTTCCACTTTAAATCCAGAGGTCACAGGAACGAGACCGATTGGACAGGCACAGCTCATCAACCATTTTGAGCTCAGGAGAAGGTTCCGAACTCCACATTTAAGTGTGCGCATTGCAAAGAACCACCACACTGCATGTCTGTTTGTAATGCCAAGCAGTTCTATGTGTTGCACCGTTTCCCTGACCTCACCCGAGCTTGCATACACGTTGGTTCCCATTGTCACAAATTGGCGAGGGGAACTCGCGGGAGGCTGCCCACGAAGCAGAGCTCGTTCAGGAGGAGGTTAAGTTGAGACCGGGTGCCAAACCCAAACAGATACAGCTCCAAGCCGCCCATAAGATGGCATTGGCCAGAATTATGTCGAAAGACGGCTCCGATAGAGTTCCTCTCGACGAGAAGGAAATGGAGGCATGCTGGAGTCGGTGTCCCACGTATGTTCACCGAATGTACAAAACCACATTGTCTCATGCAAACAGAAAATTGGGCGTGGCTCGGATATGCACTCCATTCTGGGAGGTGAAGCGACGATGTGGATATGACTACATTCATGGAAGTAGGTTTCCAGGACAAGGGACTGAGGCAGATCGTTGTTTCGTATCAAAATGTCCACGTGTGGACCTGGCAGCGGCGTCGAACTGGTCGACAGGATGACGAGTGGGAACTTGTCAAACAGTTGGGTCATGTTCGACCATATCAAGCGAATTACAAATCACCAGTGGGTGACAATGGGTGCACATGTCTACGACACCCACTGCAGGATGCTAATGACAATTGCTATTTGTGAGATGAAAGGAGAGGACACACAATCGGAGATGCTTCTTTGCAGGGAATAAACGAACAGATGGCCAAGGCGGGATTGCCCCCTCCCAATTTCCGTGGTTTCATGGCGGACAACGCACAAGCAAATTGGGCTGCCATCCAAAGGGTGTACGGGCAAGACCCCAATGTTCCCATGGAAGGCAAGGAGAGATCTTGTGGGTTCCATTTTCTGCAGAGCCTTTCGCAGTACACAACCAGGCTCGTGGCGCCAGATTTCAGAGAGGAGCACCGTTCCATGTGCCTTGCGTGGAAGCGCGCTCCCACCTTGGATGATGCAGAATCACAGTTTGCATGCATACGAGCTTGGTGGACATCGTCAGGTGCTGTAAGGAAATCAGACGAGAGAGCAATGGTCAGTTGGCTAGCATGGTGGCATTATCGTTTCCTCCAGTTCGGCGACTATATGCGGGAGGTGAGTTGCACGAATTTGCGTCCCGTTGAATATTATTCTTGGCCATATTTGTAACTTGCTTGTAACCTGAACATGTGCTTGTGCAGGAAATGTGTCTCGACTCCGACACCGACATGCCCACGACAAACATGGCCGAATCAGTGCACTCTTCCTGGCGTGCCTCCTCTGCAGCGCATCTAGTGGACATCCTCACTACCACAACGAAGGACATTGTGAGGTCAATTATGCAGCAATGCAGGTACAACGAGTTCTTGAAAGGGAAACAGTGGGGCTTGGGGCCGGACAGGCAGGAAATGCTGATGCGGACTGCCTCTAGATCAAAGAATCCTCGGAAGTGGGCGGCGGCCTTGCGAGAGGGCCTTCGGGACACGCCATTGCTGCGAAGAGGCCAACATCTGGAAGGAGATGTTCATACCCGTCCAGTGAGACGAAGACTTGACGAGGCACCTGGCGGAGAAGAGGATTCATGGCAAGCTGACAAGAATATTCGCACGCTCCCTCGTGGTCCGGTGATGTTGCCCGAGGAGGTCTCGTCGAGCACCGCAAGTCCTGCACGTTCAAGATCGCCATCTCCTTTGAGCACAGGGCGCGTGCCCCGGCAACATAACGAGCCATCTGTAGTAAAGCAGTACAACATTCCCATTGTGGAGACAAGAGTGTCGGAGTCACAGTGGAGAATTGCGAGGACATTGCCGGCATTTCGAGGGAAGTGCTGCGCCCATCCGGTGGATACGAGAGCACGCTGTGGTGAGATGATTCGGAGGAACCCACACGGTGCTGTACCTGCACCTTGTTTCAGCGGCAGATTTTTGACTCTCACATTTGCTTACGCCACAACGCAGACATTTTGGTTCTGTAGGCACGACATGCACTGGTACCTGTGTCTGGGAAAATGGCGCCGAATTTCTCTTTTTTGGGCCGAAAACTGGCTAAGTCCAACATGCACTGGTACCGAAAAAATGGCGCCGAATTCTCTTTTTTTTGGCCGAAAAACTGGCTAAGTCCCAACATGCACTGGTACTGTCTGGAAAAATGGCGCCGAATTTCTCTTTTTGGGCCGAAAAACTGGCTAAGTCCCAACATGCACTGGTACAGTGTCTGGAAAAATGGCGCCGAATTTCCCTATTTTGCGCCAAAAACTGGCTAAGTCCAAACATGCACTGGAAAAATGGCGCCGAATTACTTGTCATGAGGGGACCTATAGCCGCGGAATTCGGCACCATTTTTCGCCAGAGAGACCTATTACCGCGAAATACGTCGTCGTTTTTTCAGGTTACGGACCCTATTACCGCGAAATTCGGCGCCATATTTGCACATGTCGCTGGGAATTGGCATGAGCGGAAGACGAAATATCATGAGCACAACTGTCAAAACTGCAATTTTCCCTTCAAGGGGACGAATAATATATTTTTGTTTTTCCTGACACATTGCATTAAATTATTGTTTTTTATTGTTTTTTATTTTCGAAATTTGTACTTCTGCTCATGAAAACCGATTGTCTTACTACTCTGCTCATGCCGCTCATGCCGCTCATGCTCATGAAATAGCAAACCTCCTCTCCGGATGTTAACCCACGTCCACCTGTCACTGATCCTATGGACTGTGTATCCCTGGTAGGCTGTGTTGAGCTGTGACAGGCTGTGTCATACTGTGGTACGCTGTGATATGTTTGTTTGCACTGTGGTAAGCTGTGATAGGCTGTGACACGCTGTGGTAGGTTGTGATAGGCCGTGTCACGCTGTGATGGGCTGTGATAGGTGTGACACTGTGATGGGCTGTGATAGGTGTGACTGATGGGTTTTGATAGGCTGTGCCACACTGTGATGGGTTGTGATAGGCTGTGTGACACTGTGATGGGTTGTGATAGGCTGTGCCACACTTGTACTACCCGTCCTGGTCATATACACTCGGCTTAGCGACAAGTGCTCCATACTCTGTTGGTATCACTGGCGCAGCCCGTGACTGCTTCTGTGTTTCAACATGCAAATCATGTTGCAATGGTTTGTCATGGATTCCACTGTACCCCTTCAACTTATTGGCATTGACTCTTCCCAGCATCTCCTTGTTAATGGTTTGTAACATGGTTGTGTTGTTATCATATCTTCTCTTCTGTATGACATAAGGTCCTTTCCATGGTGATTTAAGCTTATAAGCTTTAATCTTCCCCTTCTTCTGCAACCAGAGAACCAAATCTCCCTTTATTTTGCCTTCATCAAACTGTTCCTTCCTCTTCATCTGAATTCTCTGGTTATCAGCTGCATCAGCACGTACTTCTTCCACATGGTATAATTCATGTTTCCTGACCTTAATTGAATCTTGCAATTCCATTCTCTTTCCCCATTCCGTTCTCATGGTAGGTAACAAAGAATTCCACTGGAAGTAAAGCTTCCATACCATAAACTAATTGGAATGGTGTATACTTAGTGGTGACTTTATATGAAGTCTTGTATGACCACAAAGCTGTCAGCAGCTTCGTATCCCAATCCGTTCTGTTTGCATTGACTATCTTAGCCAAGATAGTACATATTTTGTTGGTAGCCTCTGCCTGCCCATTACCTTGTGGTAACGTTGTACTCTTCCTATGCACAATCATGAACTCTTTAGTCAATAGATCAATGGTCTCAATAATGAAGTGACTTCCCTTATCACTGATAAATTCCAAGGGACAGCCAAATCGTGTAAGTATGTTCTCATACAGGAACCTTGCTGTGGACTTGGCTGTGTTGTCCCTCAAAGCTTTAGCTTCCACCCACTTCATAGTATAATCAGTGGTTGTAATTATGTACTTGTTCTGTGTATTCTTGGCCGGTGGGTTAATTGGTCCAACAAAGTCTAGTCCCCATTTCTGAAATGGTTTCAGTAGGCATCGTAGGATGCAAAGCCATCTTCCCAGATCTCTGCAAAGGTCCTAGCCTCTGACATTCATCACAACTCTGACAATAGTTGTGTACATCTTTGAACAAAGTAGGCCACCAGTAACCTGCAAGTAGTATCTTCCTACTAGTAGTCTTTTCTCCATAATGACCTCCAGCCACTCCTTTATGAACTTCTTCCAAAACTTTATTTACTTCATGGTGGTACAAGCATCGTTTAAGTACTCCATCAGGTCCTAGCTTATACATTCTGCCCCCTACCATAGTATAAGGTAAAGCCTTGATAGCGATTCTCTTCCTCTGCTCCTTACCATAACTAGGTGGGCCCTGACCATGAGTAAGGTAATATCTGATTGGCCACTGCCAATCTAACCATTCATCTGCACTTCCTTGCACCTCCATTGCGAATAAACTCGCATCAGGTAATTGGTCGTCTACTCCTGTGGCGGCCTCTCCTGTTGTTAGGCGTGACAAATGAACTGCCACAAGATGCAAACGGCCAGGCTTGTAAACAACTTCGAACTCAAACTCGTGCAAGATTATTAACCACCTCGCTATCCTTCCACTTATCAAAGGTTTGTTCACCAGATATATCAGAGCATGGTGATCCACAAAAAACATAAACTTTCTTCCCAATAGGTAATGTCTGAATTTCTTGATTGCATAAATCATTGCCAGTGCTTCTCTTTCAGTTGTGCTATAGTTCCTTTCAGCACTGTTCATCAACCTGCTAGCATAGTACACAGGTGAATCTATATTTCCTATAACATTTTGGGCTAACACCGCTCCCAACGCTTCTCCTGAGGCATCAAGTGAACATGGAATACTACATGCCAGTGAGGGTTAATCAGCACAGGTGTAGTTGTTACTGACAATGTAAGTTCCTCAAAAGCCTGTTGACATTCAGCTGTCCATGCAAACACTGCATCTTTCTTCAGAAGCTTGCTCAATGGTGCTGCTATCTGTGCATACATTTTGACAAATCTTCTGTAATAACTGGTTTGTCCAAGGAATCTCCTTAAACTCTTAACATTTACTGGTGGTGGTGAGGCTTTAATGGCCTCTGTCTTCTTGGGATCCACAAGAAGTCCCCTCTTACACACAATGTGTCCCAGAAGCACCCCTGAGTTCACACAGAAAGTACACTTCTCTGGATTCAGGCCCAGACCTCTCATTCTGCATCTGGCCAAACATAACTCCAATTTATGCAAGTGCTCATTCTTAGAGCTGTACACACTGAAATCATCCAAGAACACCTGCATGAAATCATCCAGATACTCATGAAAAAATTCACTTATCACTCTCTGAAAGGTTGCTGGTGCATTACAAAGTCCAAAAGGCATGACTTTGTATGCATAAGCACCCCAGTCTGTGATGAAAGCCGTCTTTCCCTGGTCTCTTCTGCCACTTGCACTTGATTATAACCACTGAAGCCATCCATGAATGAGTACATCTCATGGCCTGCCACAATGTCCAATACCGCTTCTGTATGGCAAAGGGAAAGGATCTTTCTTCGTGCAAGCATTCAACTTCTTATAGTTCACACAAACTCTCAGTTTACCATTCTTCTTGGGAACTATCACAATGGGTGACAACCAAGTTGTATACTCTATCGGGTATATAAACTTAGCCTCAGCCAACTTCTTGATCTCTTCTCCAACCTTCTGTGCATAGTTGGGATTCATTCTGTACCTTGCCTGTTTAATTGGTACTGACCCTGGTTCCAGTTCAATCTTATGCTAACAGATCTCAGGTGGTATCCCTTTTAGATCCTCGTAGCTCCAAGCAAATACATCTCTGTATTTGATGAACAAACTCTTAGCTTCCTCAAAGAATTCTGGCTCCAAATCAGCCCCTACCTTCACCATCCTCGGTTCCTCTTCAGTTCCCACATTCACTTCTCTCACCTGCTCATCAGCTGTGATTGTCCAACCAGTCACCACTTCATCCTGTAAACTCACAGTGGCTGGTTCCTCTAGGATTTCCATTTCTCCTTCTCTTTCATAAAAATGTGTGGTGGGTAACTGCTTATTTCACCCTCAATTGGTGTTGTTGTCACTACACCACAACAGATACCTTTTAAACAACTTAGGCCTTCCAGTTGCAGCTCTGCAACCTGTTCCCACTCTGGATGTGCAGCGAATAGGGTAGCTTCCTGCTCCTCATCCAGTCCTCCCCTCCAGTCATACTCCCTGACCCCTCGAGGTCTTCTCGTAGCAGGTAATCTACTAGATTTCTTAGTGGTAATTTGTATCTTGTGCATCCATTATGCACAGTTAGTAACTGGGAATTCCAGTCATGGAATACCCTGGCCTGTTTTCAGCCACGGACGTCCCAACAATAAGGAGTAAGCTTCCATGACTTCATCCATTTTTAACACAGTTACTGTGATCATAAAGATCATCTTTTGAATCTGTATCTTAACTCCTCTTATCAATCCCAATGGCTGTACACTTCTTTGATCTGCCATTGTTACTGTAAATGGGGCTGGTTTCATGTTACTTAGACCAAGCTTCTGCCTTAATTGGTCTGTCATGATATTCACTCTAGAGCCTCCATCTATCAGTACATCAGTTAGTTCTGTGCTTCCAATTCTCAATTGGATTACTGGCATAGAATCATCAAAGTCCATGACTGCTTCTCGCCCTTCCGGCTTCACATTATAACTAGTCACCTTGCTGTTCAGGTCTGTGTTTCTTGTCACATGGGCAATTCGATTGATTGCTTGATACAGCCTGTGTCTACAATAAGGTGCCACAGCCAATAGCTGTCCAATGGTAATCTCTGCTTTGGTCTGGCAAATTACTTCAGCCAAAGTCCCTTCATTACTCTGCATGTCTGCAACTTCTTTCTTCCTTTCATCCTCACTCACTTCTTCTTCTCCATCAGAATCAGATGAATCTGCCATAGGAATATCAGTACTCTTCTGCATTTCCCTTATGGTATCTGCCACTTCTTTGTGCAGTTTGTCAAGTTAAATAAGCACAGTGTGAAAACAGCTAGAATAAAACTAGTTATTTGTATTTAACACTTGGATTTAGGTCAAGTGTTAAATCAGGTGTCAAGTTTAGTTTGACACCTGGTCCGTCTTATCTTCACGAGAGCGGCAGTCGCGCAGCTCATCTCTCTCGAGTTGAGCCTGCGCGACCGAGCTCCTTCATGTGCTTATGATGGGAGTGTAGGTTGTTGTGGGGTGGAGTCCCCATAGCTTGGGGTGCCCTTGGCTCGACTTCTGTTTTAAAGAGTGATAGCGATGGATTCATGTTGTTTCTGGTGTGAGCAGTGTGTTTTCTAGTTTTCTTATCACTCGAGAGAGATGAGCGTTATCTAGTGTGCTGGTGCTAAGCTAGATACAATGTTTGTTTTTAGCACTATTATAATATATATTTTGGGGCAGGAGTCCATCTGGCCCTGCTGTTGCCATGGGCTGTGCGCGCAGATTTAGTGTCGTCTCTGCGCGTGAGTTTGAAAACCAAGGTTTCAAGGTTGATGGGTTCTGCAAAACAAGTGCTCCAGATGTCTATGCCGTTGGTGATGGTGCCACCCTCCCCTTGAAGCTGTTCGGTGACCTGCGCAGAGTAGAGCACGTTGATCATGCTCGCAAATCAGCTATTCAAGCTGTTCAGGCTATCAAGGCAGCTGAGGAAGGGAAGACTATTGCTGGAGGCGAAAGCCTCTTTGACAGACAAGGCGGTTTGGGAGATGACACCAGTAAAAGACTGGAGAATGGTGGTACTGCTGCCGGCAAACACTTATATGTTGATCAGACGCTGGCTGCAGCACGCTTGAGACAATGGTGCTGCTCTGGGAGCTTTCAGCGTACGTAAGCAGCTGCGCAAGAGCTGCAAAGCTGGGAAAATGTTGACGAGGATGCTGCGACAGCAACCAAACCCTGCAAGCCATAACCAAATTTGTGGCCGCTTGAGCAGGAAGTAGGGAATAATCAGGTGTACAAGTCATGTGGGGCCTCTCTGTTTCGGGAGAGACGTCTTCAAGATCAACACTCGCTTGTGAGGGAGCAGGAGCCAGCGCAAGGCAGGGGAGGTGAATCAATCCAGAGACGGCGTTTCTCTGAGAGGTGAATCAATCCAAAGACGGCGTTTCTCTGAGAGGTGAATGCCATCGGAGATACACTGTCCACAAACTGCATCCTGAAGAGATTGTCTGCCCAGAACGTAGCGGTAAATTGCGAGCTGGGTTGTAGTGTTAGGCAACTCGATGTCGGGGGCTGCTGCAGAGCGGCAGAGCGGCAGATGCACTCCAAAGTAGTGGTTTGCAGGAAGAGAAGTAGCAGCTCATGTGGTTTGAGGGTCAGGCCCGCAAGAAGACTTACAGTTATCTAGTTATACACGTCCTGAATCGCATGTCGTCCGTGCTGCACCATTGGGGAGTCCGGTCTCATTAAGGGGGCCAGCTTGAAGCGCAGGTCATTGGGCTGTGTGTAGTGCCATCCATACTTAGGTATTTGGGCCTCAGGAACCAACAGCAGGGTTGCAAGCGTGGCGATCTTCTCATGCTCCCCTTTCCATCGCGTCCCGGCCTCAGCCCACAACGGTGGTGAGAGCTGTGGCAGCTATTGCGGAAGTACAGAAGAAGTGGGAAAGTTTGGATGGTGACATAGACTACCTTACCAGGTCTACGAGACTTGTCCAGTGGTATCCTGGGCACATTGCCAAAGCGGAAAGATCACTCAAGGAGCTATAAGATCAAGCCTTGCGGATGTTGTGGGTGTCGTGCTTGTCCTTGTGTCGCTAGCAAGAAAGCCCTGTGTGTTTATGCTGGGAGGCGAATACACCTCTGATACAGTGTCTGCCACAGGCACTTGAGAGTGGAGCGCTGCATCCCTTAGAGAACCCCCAGAACTTCCAGAATGGTCAAACTGATGGTGAGAGTCCATAACCACGCCATCTGCAGATGCTCGTGATACACTCACCTGTTCTTTTACTCCATCTGCTCCTGAGTCTCTCTGTCACCTCCATGACAGCTACAACAGATCCTCTAATCACCTACACTGAAGAGGCTGAGTTGACAGTCCGTGCCGGATCTATCCCTTGGCTGGTTAAAGACTGTTCAATGCCTCCCAAGGGACTATGAATCTCACTGGCGAGGTCCTGTGGGGGGGAACGGCCTCGGGAACCCGTAGATAACCTGGGAACAGGTTGTAATGGCGAGAACGTTTTGGTGTTAAAAATTTATAAAAAAAAGAAAAAAAGAAAAAAAAAAAAAGTGTTATGTTTAAATAGCTTGGCTGGTCATATCTTTGTCAAATGGACTCTGTTTGACCCAGTTTTTGAGGGGATAGCTGCAGAAAGGGGAAATCTACCAATCTAGACCTGGTTTTTGTTTTTAGGACTCTGCTAAAAATCTATGGAATTTTTTTTAGAGTGTGAGTGTGCCATGAAAGATCCACAATTCTGTTTCTAGAACCTGTGCTGGTCTATATGAGAGACAAATTGGTGGATATACTCCTTGCATGGCTGGGGGAAATGAGGACGTAAATTGAAGGGCAGGTCTCTTCTCTTAGTCTGTGCACACAAGGGGACAGGATTTATGTTTCCCAAGGAACTCAGACTGATTTGAGTGGAGAACAGTTGGACGAGTTGATTGCATACTGGGAGTCAGGCATTAGCAGTAGACAACAGACTGCTGTAGTTGGCATTGAGGGCCTCAATATCGCCTTGGACAGTCAGAACTCTGTTGGAGCCAGCAGTTCTGCAGCTGTAGGTGAAATACCAAAGTGGGTGAAAGCTAGGCTTGGAACACAGCCAAAGACAGCCCCGGGGACCAAGGTGTTTAGCCACAAGGCCGTGGTGTACTGGAGCAGAGGAGCAGGAGCTACACAGGTTTGTGCAATCAGACATGGTTGCAGCCGGATACGCTCTGGCACAGGGCAACCACGAGCGGGGGTTCATCAGCAATGACATGTTTGTTGTGCGTGAAGGAGATGCAGTCATTCGCAATGAGGACACCCGCAACCGTCTCAAAGCTTTCGAGTTGAGAGACTATCAGACCCTACCTTTGTTTCTTTAGTGTTCAGTGAGCGGGAGATAGGGGAGTATTGCTTTGTCTCTACCTGGCAGAAAGAGGAGGATGGTTGGTTAGAGCGAGCTACTGTAGCTTGGGACAAGGTTAGTGGCAGGTTTCTGGACATAGATATACCTCCTACACCTTACCATCATGCAGAGCGAGGCACTTTGAGAGAAGTCTGGCAGTTGATAGCATAGATCAGGATTAGATCTTGCTTGGTCGGGCTTCTATTTCTCCCCTCCATCTCTGTACTATTTTCATTACCTTGTACTTGTAGTTGCCAAAGCCTCTCTTGGTGGAGGCCAGTCAGTCCGGGGTTTTGGGCTGGGCTATTCTGCAGGATCAGCATTGCAGCTGGATTTTGGTGTGGGGGTGTTGATGTTTTGATTTCTTGTGTTTGGATCCCCCCCAACACCTGCATGCTTGACTGTGCGCCATGTTGGTTTTGTGTGGCGCTTGCTTTCATAGGGATTAGGCCGGATTTGATCACCGGTCAATCCTAGAGTATGCTATCCGGTGGTGAGGCTGGAGTGATGACCAGCAAGACCACCAGTGTTTTCTTCTATGGTGAGGCTGGGTTGATGACCAGCCAACCATAGGAGTTCTTGCGGTGGATGCAGGTGCAGGTGCCCTGAGCCATTGGGATATGACCCTTAAACTGCAACAGGTGCCCACCCGTGTCACTATTAGATTAGTACTAGAGCCTTATAGTGTCACGTGGAGGAGGTGCACATTGTGAGTGTCATTACGGAGTTACCCAAGGGTTTTGAGGGGAGTACGGGCTACAGGCAGTAACAATGAGAGTGGGTTCACAAGACGAGGTATTCGGTTCATACCACCTTCACCGCCACTCAATTACTGTAGAGTCAGGACTCGGAGGCTTCATCAACAGGTGTGCACTTTCATTCGCCATTGTTGTGGGACGATGGAGGAGATGTATGGAGCTACCAAGGGACCTCGTAGGTACTCTGGAGCTGTGGGCACAATCGAGTTGGATGACTTTATCCAGGAGTTCGACAGCTGGTGTGATTTGCAGCAGATGCGCAATCCACAGCTATTCACCCCATTCATGGCGTGGAAGGGACTGTTCCAGCATTTGGAAGGCCTGCCTATGGACGATTACCACGAGTTCAGGCGAGGACATGAAGCAGAGATTGAGGAGTGGAGGATGTATTGGTCACCTGACTACGTCTCCATTACTCGAGGCATGACGCGACCAGTAGCTGCATCAGTACCAATAGCTCCCACTGCCAGCACTAATAGTGGAGCAAGTAGTGCTGGTACTTCTGTAGGTGGTACCAGTTCAAAAGGTGCTACTACTCCTCTTGCCACGACTACAACACATGTGCCTAGATTCAACCCGGTGGTGGAGTTCTTCCAGGAGTTGCGGAGGAACTACCAAGGTGTACGGACAGAGAAGCTGCGAAGTTTGCAAGACTTCCAGCGCAAACCCAGTGAGAGCCTGCGAGAGGCGTACACTCGTATGAGGCGCTTGATAAGTGTGACCCAAGGGGTTTACTGAAGCTCAGGCAATCCAGTTTTGGTATGGAATTCTGGATAAGGAGCTCAAGAGAAGGGTGCAAGATGCAACCCTACAAGCAGCCCAACCCACATTAGCAGATGTGTTTCTGCTGGCTGAGCGGATTGAGCTCAACATGGTGGAGGAGCGAGTTGTTACCATTGGATTTGGCAAGGACATGCCTACACGAGGCGTAGCTGCCAGCCCACAGGCACAAGGAACCGCTCAACAGCGTGGTCAGGGGGGCAAGGTTGTCCAGCCCAAGTTCCATGGAGCTTACAGGGGACCTCAGGTGCAGAGGCCCGTGGCATCTTTTGCAGGCCAACAACAACCAGGGGTGATATGTTGGACATGTGGAGGACCCCATGTCAAGAGAGATTGCCCAGAGAGTGGCAAAAGGCCGGCACAAGCACAGCCTGCACAGTTGCAGTGTGGGCATTGTGGCAAGTATGGGCATGGAGATGCCCAATGTTATGACTTGCATCCTGAGTTGCGCCCAGGCCAGTTCCAAGGGAACAATGGTGGCCGGGGGCGAGATGGACCAGCCCAAAGAGGACGAGGTGGTCGGGCACGAGGTGCAGGCCAAGGGCAAGCTCCACATGGCCAAGGACGCGGAGGTCAGGGTGTTGACCAAGGCATGGCCAATCGGCTTTAGCAGCTAGAGCAGAGGCTCGCTGCCATGGCTATAGCTCAGGCGGTACCGGCTCCCAGGCGGGATGGTCCACCTCCTGCTCCTGAGGGAGGAGATATGGGAGGCATGGGATTCATGTGCAGAGCAGCACTACCACTAGAGCAGGTGGAGTCTGCTGCAGCCGTGACTCGAGGAGCAGCACGAGTTCCTGAGCCCACGAGGTGCAGAGGTGGAGTTGGATCCACACGTGGGGAGGCAAGCCGTCAGGCAAGGCTGCCTCAGTCGTTCACCTTGGCGAGACAGTGTCAACGCCATCCATGGCACCTAGTTCTCGCGCCGACTGTTACCGAGGCGGACATTACTATGCCATTGGGGAGAGCTACACGTGTAGCACTGACACCTGCCACCAAGGCTAGTGCAGCCGGTGTGTTGTTGGGGGCAGCCATCCTCCCAGAGATGTCTGTATCTGGAAAGGACAAGGCTCCATATCCGCCTCCATGAGGCCCAAACCTGCAATAGCAGCTCTGCCCAACATCAGTGGCTGGGCTCCCGAGTCCAACAAGACCCGCAGTGACCGGTACTTCTTGCCTGCCGGTCCACTCAAAGTGAAAATGCCTCCCTGGTTGTCTAACAAGACAACTCCAGGTGTCACCGTGGCGCGCTCAAAGGTTGGCCTAGCTGGCAGCTCCGTCAATCTGGCAGCTGCAGCTTGCCAGGGCGCTGCCGTGGCAGTCTTGACCCTCAAATCCGAGGATCCTTCTGCCACTACACCTTCCACTAACTCCGCAGAAGATGAAGTGACCTCCCCACTCTCACAGAGTGTTGCCGCTAGTCTGAACACTGCAGCTGGTCTCACTCCCGGCGTCGCAATCATGGTTGCCGAGAACAGTGGGGCTTGACACACATCAGTTGGCTATTAGACTGCAGCCGGATCATCCTGTAGATGGCTCAGTGATGCGAGCCAAAGCCATTGTGACAGACGCGGTCTCTTACGATGTCCTCATTGGTGGGGCAGTTTTATACCCCATGGGCTTCACCCTGGACTTCTGGGAGGAGTCAGCATTCTACAGGCCTGGATGGCAGTCAGGGGATGGTTGCCGTGCACAGCTCCCCGTGACATTCATTGGGGGTATTGCAGCTGCCCAGCGGGGCAAGATACCAACACTAGCTGCCTTCACAGCTGCAGTTAGTTGGCCTGGAGAGTTGCTGGAAGGCAATGCCCATGCAGAGGATGTACCACCTCCAGCAGAGCAGGATGACATGCATGGTACGGTGGAGTTGCCTGCCATGGTTGCTCACACTCCATTGTGGGGTACAAGCAAGGATTTGCAGCAAGCAGCTGCTGATAGACGGGTGCAACAAGCTTGGTTAGAAGCTTTTGTACCGTCAGGAGAGGAGGAGAGTGCGGTGATTGCACCAGGGAAACCTCAGTTGTTGCCATTGGACACCACACCTCTTGTGTGGCAGCGGCCGGATGAAGGCATATGCCTTCTGGACTTATTTGGCGGGATCAGCACTGGATTGGCTGCAGTGCTTCAGGCAGGTGTATGAGTTCGACGTTACCTGTATGTGGAGAGGGATGAGACTGCACAACGCATCTCACTGCGCCATGTTGCTCAGATGGTGCAGCAGCACCCTGAGTTGTTGCCGGTGTCTGCAGTTCGTGGATATCAGCAGGCCTTGCCAGCAGACATTGCGTTGCTGGGGGGCAGGATTTGGAGCGGGTTGGCTCTATTGATCTGGTAGGGCAGGTTGGCCCTGCCAAGGGCATTCATCAGCCCGGCATGGCAATGGATTGCGAGACTCGAGGACGGGTCTGTTTTGGGAGATGGTGCGGATTTTGCGCCACTTGCAGCTTCATCAGGCTGTATCTCCGGCATACATCTTGGAGAATGTGCCACTGATGGGTGATTCTCGGGCCAGGGTGATGGCCAGTGTGCATCAAGTCCGGTCGTGGCTTGGGTCAGCAGTGTTGCTGGATGCAGCGCTGCAGTGGGGTCACGAGCTCATCGTCCACGGCTTTGGTGGACTAACTTGATTGCCCACCCGCACTGCTCAAGCGTGCATTTGATGGGGTGCAGCGCCCAAACACCTCACCATGGTGGCATTTTGGACACAGGGAGGTAGTCTCAACGTGTGAGACATAATGACCATTCGCCGTTGGCAGTGGTCAACAGGATGGGTCACCCACGAGCAGCATTACCTACATTGCTCAGCTTCCCAAGCTCCCATGCTTTTCGGGATGGTGGACCTGGCCTCCTGTGGGATGCTCAGTTGCAGCAGTTAGTGGAGCCTAATGCCGACGAGCGGAGAGCGGGCTATGGGGTTTTTCCACTGGGACCACGGCGGTGCCTTCTCTTTCTGAGGCATCACGTCGTCAGGTGTTGGGCAAGCAATGGATCTCAATTGCTGACCTGGATTGTCAGCTTGGCTATGGCTGAGCAACGTAGAGTGCGGAGTGCACTTCCCTTGACGGTCTCTCTCTGCCTACCGAGACGGTACAGGCAGCGAGTGGGGGCGAGCCGGTGAGGACCACGGGGTGTAAACATCCATGGCACACGTGGGAGATGCTCGAGGTTCAGAGGGAGTTGGCAGCCAAAGCAGCTGTGATGGATGAGGTGGGGGGGGATTCTTCTCGGGATGAGAGGTTCTCAATGATGAGATGATGGGGCAGGATGAGGCCTTGTCATTGACTGAGCAGGAAGGAAGTACTGCTCAAGAGGTTGCAGCATAGCAACCCGGGACGCGTCCTCTACCCCTAAGCCCACTGGACTTAAGGTTGCAGTTATGGAGGACAACTGGGAGCCTGACATTGGACCCATTGTCACCGGAGAGAGAGACGACATATAATACGGCGGTTCCTGAGGGCTTACAGGAATTGCTTTGCCTTCAGTTTGAAGGACTTGGGAGCACTGAAGGGTCAAGAGATCCGTATTGAGTTGGCCACTGACACGCCAATCTTTTGGAGACCCTATAGATACAGTGACATGGAGAGGTCTTTGATTCAGATGAGGACTCAAGATCTCTGGGAGGCAGGTTTGGTGGAGCTCTCTGGTGGAGAGTATGCTTCAGCCACAGTGATGCCAGCTAAGAAGGATGTCTATGGCAATTGGACGGAGAGACGTATGTGCGGTGATTACCGGCGTGTAAATCGTCAGACCAAGTCCGATAGGTATGCCATGCCAACCCCAGAGGGGATCTTTGATGCCATTGGGCATTCCAAGGTCTTTAGCACGTTGGATTTACGATCCGGATATCACAGTTGCCGATCAAGGAGGCGGATAAGCAAAAACGGCATTCTGGGGGAATCAATGAGCACGGGAAGGATTGCCTATACCAGTGGCGGTTTCTTACCATTTGGGGTAAAAAAAACGCTCCCGCTGAGTTTCAAAAGAGTCATGGACAGGATTCTAGCAGGGGTGGAGTTTGCTCGGTGCTACATAGATGACATCATCATCTTTAGTGCTACGGTGGAGGAGCATGAGAGACACCTTCAGGGGGGTATTTGAGCGCTTAGGACGCACGGATTGAAGTTACATCCGGGCAAGTGCAAGTTTTTCCACACCCAGATTGAGTATCTGGGTCACATGATAATCCCTGGAGGATTGGGAGTACAGCAGACTAAGGTTGAGTCCATTTGCACAGGTTCCACGCCCCACGGATGTGAGCCGAGTTCGAGCTTTCATGGGGTTAGCAAAACTATTACAGACGGTTTGTTAAGGGATTTCAGTGCCATTGCAAAGGCTCTAACCAAGCTGACCAAGGTGGACCAGGAGTGGCAGTGGGAATATGAGCAAAAGAACAAGCTTTTCAAGAGCTCAAAGGCCGAGGTTTGACCCTCGGCGCCCATCTTGAGACGACCTATCAGGGGCCCTTTTCAGCTGATACAGATTGGAGCATGCTGGGGCTTGGAGCGGTGCTCACACAGGTGGATGATGAGGGAAGAGAGTTCGTAGTGGCTTATGCTAGCCGCTCGAACAATGCTGCAGAGTCTAAGTATAGCTCATATGAGGGAGAATGCTTAGCTGCAGTGTGGGCCGTGGCACACTTCAGGTGCTATCTATATGGCAATCTCTTCACCCTTGTCACGGATCACCAACCACTCAAGTGGTTGATGGAGTCAGACAAGCTTACGGGGAAGCTTGCACGGTGGGCACTCATCCTTCAAGAGTATGACTTTCAGGTGGTGCATCGACCGGGTTTGGTCAATCGCAATGCAGATGGGTTGAGTCGCAATCCATGCACGAGCCAGCAGGATGACACTGGAGCTCGGTGGCATGGTGAGACGGACAAGGAGATGGTGCCCGGATGGCATGCATCTGCATTTCTGTGTATTTGGCAGCGGAAGGCCAGGTTGGACCTGCAACAGGGATGACTGTAGATCAAGTGTCTGAGGACCCTGAGGCCAGCAATGAGCAAGGTGGCACCAAAGATATACATGAGGATTCAGTTGTGTTGGACTACCTCCGCACTGGAGACACGACAGCCACTGTGACTGCCAAGGAGAGGGATCGGATCCTACAACGAGCCAAGAGGTTCAAGTGGGAGGGGACACACCTGCTCCGAGTGTGGGAGGATGGTCGAGTGAGGATTGTGCCTCACCCAACACAGCGGGCACGGTTAGTGCGCCATGCCCATGAGGAGTTGGGGCATTTTGGGGTGCGACGCACTCATAGTCTACTGCAGGGGCAGTATTGGTGGCGTGGTATGCACACAGAGGTGCAACAATTTGTGGCTAGGTGCATGGTGTGTGACAGGGTGCGTGCTTCATTCAACGCCCCTAATCCACAATTGCACCCTCTTCCGATCATGGGATTGGGCTACAGGTGGAGTCTTGACTTCGCAGGGCCGTTGCCACTGACCATGCGCCACAACAAGTACGTGTTGGTGATGGTGGAGCACTTCTCCAAGTGGATTGAATTGGTTCCATTGCCTGATAAGGCTAGTGAGGGAGCTGCGTATGCATTCCTGGATTGTGTGCTTAGCCGATTCGGTGCTCCAGCTGAGGTACTCACGGACCAAGGGAGAGAGTTCTTGGGGGAGTTTCAGGCTTTGTGTGACAAGGCCTTGATAGACCACCGCACCACTTCTCGGGATCATCCTGAGGCCGATGGCTTGGCAGAGAGAGTTGTTCAGACAGTAAAGAGGGGTTTGCGCAAGTATGGCTTGCAGAAGGGACACCTAGAGGATTGGGACCTTCAGTTACCCTAGTTAGCCATGGGCTACAGGTTCAGCAAGCAAGCATCACTTGCCTCCTTCTCACCATACTTTCTTCTCTTTGGCCGAGAGCCGGATTTGCCTACATCCATTCGCAGAGAAGCTGCTACAGTTCTTAACCTTGACGATCCGGACGTGTGGGCACGTGCATGTGAGCAGCGTGCAGAGTTGTTCAAGAGAGTCATGCCCATGGCTTTCGAGAACCTTGCCATTGCACAACACCGTGATACGTTGAGGTATGTACCATACGTGGTGGGGGCTATCGTCCTGGGGTTCGGAGATTCAACCCTGGTGACTATGTCTATCTGCAGCAGACTGCTCCTACGACCCTGGATGTGACTGCAGGACGTGTTATTTTGAGGGTTCGAGAGGTCTTGCCCTCAGGCGTCTTGGTCTTGGAGGGTCGGGATGGCATAACTTGGAAGGACCATGTGCGTAATTGTGCGCCATGTCACCTTCCGAATGTCGATGGCAGGATTGACCCAAACCTGGTAGTGGTATCTGCAGGTTTGAGGTGCATGTTGTGTGGGTCTGCTAAAGGGGCAGCCACCATGCTGGTGTGTGATCGATGCTCTAGAGGTTGGCATATGGGATGCTTGACTCCACCTCTTGAGGTGGTTCCGGATGGGGATTGGTTATGTCCACATTGCATTGGATAATGGGAGTGGATACAACCATGGAAGGCTAACAAGAAACGCAAGGCCCAGCTACTAGGAGACCTTGAACACACGAGGTCCTGGCTCAAGTTCACAGATTGCAAGATGGCGACTAACGATGGGGCTACTCTTGTACCCGGCCTCTTGGTCTATAGAGTTTGAGTACAATAGGGACAGTGATAGAGGACTTAGTACGGCTGTGGCTATTACATCTTGTAGCTATCTGGAGGTAGAGGGACCTATCCACCAGCTAGGGGGGCGATTGTGGCAGACTACTTTATTGTGCATATATGTGTGGTGTGGTTTGGACAGCGATGTAGTTGTGTAGCGATATGTATGCGCACGACAGCTGTCAAGTTAAATAAGCACAGTGTGAAACAGCTAGAATAAAACTAGTTATTTGTATTTAACACTTGGATTTAGGTCAAGTGTTAAATCAGGTGTCAAGTTTAGTTTGACACCTGGTCCGTCTTATCTTCACGAGAGCGGCAGTCGCGCAGCTCATCTCTCTCGAGTTGAGCCTGCGCGACCGAGCTCCTTCATGTGCTTATGATGGGAGTGTAGGTTGTTGTGGGGTGGAGTCCCCATAGCTTGGGGTGCCCTTGGCTCGACTTCTGTTTTAAAGAGTGATAGCGATGGATTCATGTTGTTTCTGGTGTGAGCAGTGTGTTTTCTAGTTTTCTTATCTATTGTGGCAGACTACTTTATTGTGCATATATGTGTGGTGTGGTTTGGACAGCGATGTAGTTGTGTAGCGATATGTATGCGCACGACAAGTTCTTTCTCATCCCTCCAAGCCTCATCATCTTCAGGCACATCACTGCCATCTTCATTATCATCATCTTCCTCAACTACTGGAGGTATTAGTTTGGCTTTGCTTCTCGTTTCTATCATTGTACTTACTTCTGGTACAACACATGGCCTAACCATGTGAGCTGCCACCATTGGGCCCTCATTCACAGGAGCTCTCATCTCATTCTGGTGTCTAATCCAGAATGAACAGGCTGCCTTGCAATGTCCTGTCTGATTACAATAGTAACACAGTTCTTCACCATTGGGTCCTCGCCCTTGGTCTGCTCTAGGATTATTTCTGTAATCCTGATTCCCTGGCTGGTAATTCCCCCTTGGATTACCCTGATAGTTGCCTCTGGAATTTCCTTGGTAATTCCCTCTTAAATTACCTCTCCCTTCCATGCCATTGTTATAACCACCAGGCCTACCATAGTGGTCCTGATCACTGTTTCTTCTTGGCTGGGGCTGCACTTGATGCACCCTTACTTGCCTAGGTTCTCTAACTGCTGTCCTTCTGTTATAGTAACAATTCTCAATAGAATGGTTATCCATTTTACAGATAGTATAGTGTTTCTCCTTCATGTGGCATTCAGTGGTGGTATGGCCTTCATTCTGGCACTTTGCACACCAAACACCCTTCCTCCAATGTGTTGCAGCCTCTGTGGCATACTTCTTCAAGATTTCTTCTAATCTTTTCTCATAGTTATCCCTCTTCAACTTCTCCTTTCTCTTACTCTTCCTTTTCAGCTCTTGCTCTTCTTCCTCATCCGACTCATCCTCAGAGTCCTCATCATCCCTTTTCTCTATCCCAATTGGGAATTGAGCATTCCCAATTGCTCAATTTTGTTCGCTGTTTCAAATGCCTCCTCCACTGTATTATGGGGTAACATATCCACTTTCTTTTGCAACTCTGGTCTTAGTCCACTCACAAACCAAGTCTTCTGTAAACCTGGTGCTGGTACAGCAGCCAGCTTTTTCATCATCAATTCCATCTTTTCCATATACTCCTCAACAGTTTCATGCTTCTTTTGCTTTAACTGTTGTAAACTTCCATATACTTCATCCTCAGTTTTACTTGTCCTGAACCTATTTCGGAATGCTGTATTCAAGCCATTCCAGGTTAGGAAATGATTATCAGGAAATCTTGCATACCATTCACTTGTCTTCTTGATAAGGGAACAAGGAAACAGTCTCATCTTGGCATCATCGCCATTCTCATTGTTCACTATACACATGTGCTCAAATTGGCTAATGTGTACATCGGGATCCCCTTTTCCTGAATATATTGGAAAAGCTGGCTTTACCCGTGTTGGTTGTAATGCCATCTGTGGCCCTACCCTCTACCCACTGACAGATGCTGGCACCCTTGCTGGTGCTAGTCCTTGAGGACCTGTTGTAGTTGTGGTGGATCTTCCACCCAGTGGTGGCCCCTGAGCACTCCCTGCTACTGGCCCCACGATATTCACAGTATTCCCAGCTCCAGTTGCAAGGTGAGTTCAGGTGAGTCCTATGATTTGGACATATGCCATTTATGTATACCACCAACAGTACAGTCATTGGGCTTCAAGTCCATGTATGCTTACGGCAATCACTTTCGAGCAATAAGTGATGGGACTGGCGCCAGAGACAGGGTGACATTTGATTCTGGAGTTGCTCAAGTATTCCATCAGGAAAGCGAAAACAGAGCAGGTATGTCCAGACGAGTGTTATCCCAATTGGAATATGTGGGTGTTGTAAGAGAAATAATTCAACTGGATTACGGAATTCTTCACCCAATTCTATTCTTGTGTACATGGGTGAGGTCACAAAATGGGGCTGGAATGCCACCATGAAACGAGATGATTATGACTTTCTCTTGGTTGACTTCAGTCGCATGTTGCCTGGGATGGAGCAGCCCTGGACATTCCTAGTCAGGTGGAGCAAGTTTTTTCTCGGATGAAAAAAGTTCACGAGGGAACTAGAAGGTGGTCCTTCACAAGGACCCTCGATCCCGACGAGTGGTTCACGATATACAGAAGTGGCACTGGGTGAGGGAGACATTTAGTAGGCATGGTGCCTCCTGAAATTCCTCATAACATCATGACTGAGCTTGCTGTTTGTGTTCCTTTGAGTGAGGCAGATGAATTGGCCATTGCCAACTTGAATGCACCTGCAAGGCAAAGGCGAAATGGTAGAAGGCGGGGCAAGCTCCACATGGGAGGTTACCAAGCCAGTTGTGCTATGGTGTAGAGTTGGTTTCTGCTATTGCATGTACTTTTCCAGGGTTTAGACTTGATACAGCATGGTGCCTTCCATGGGTGGGAGTGACTGAACTGTTGGGGTGGGCAGAATTCTGACAAACACACTTTCATTTGTGACAGTGAACCCTAAACAGTCATGAAGCTGTGGCATGAATACTTTTCTGACCCTAATCAATGGTGGCCCAATTGTGGGAAAAAGGTGAATGCATGTTGGATTATAGAGAGTAGCAGATGCAATTGAGCATAGGAAATAGTGTGAGAAGTTGAGTTGGGTGTTTCCTTGAACAAATGTAGGCTGTTATTGTCAATTGCTACCAGCAAGGCAAAGATGTATGCATGATTTGTGAGAGGCATGGATAGCTGAAGGAGCAGGGATAGAGTGTGGGTCCAGATTCATCCAAGAGGGCCACCATTTCAAGCACAACATTGCCTATGATTCCTTGTGGAAGGATTGGTACAAGAAACCTGCATGGGTAGATGGTCAACTGGAAGCCGCAGCAGCGGCACAATTGGTAAAATCAGGCGATGAGGGCACCTTCTTCAACACATTTCAGCCTGTTTTTCCCCCTTATCACAATCGGCCCTAAATTTTGAATTATGCAAGTTAGCTGGTTGACTGAATCTTTGATAGATTGGAGTGACTTTGACATGATACTGCCAATGTGACAACAGGAAAGTATCCAGAAACAGGTACAAGAGATGAGGAGAAGGTGTGGAATGAATACTTTTCTGATTTGGTCAAGTTTAGGGAGTGTTCAACACCATGGCTGAACAAGATGTGGTGTCGTGGAGCGCGATGCTTGCAGGATGTGCACAGCAGTGAAGTGGGATGGAGCCTTTGAATTGCTGAATTGGCCATTGCCAACTTGAATGCACCTGCAAGGCAAAGGCGAAATGGTAGAAGGCGGAGGCAAGCTCTACATGGGAGGTACCAAGCCAGTTGTGCTATGGTGTAGAGTTGGTTTCTGCTATTGCATGTACTTTTCCAGGGTTTATACTTGATACAACATGGTACCTTACATGGGTGGGAGTGACTGAGCTGTTGGGGTGGGCAGAATTCTGACAAACACACTTTCATTTGTGACAGTGAACCCTAAACAGTCATGAAGCTGTGGCATGAATACTTTTCTGACCCTAATCAATGGTGGCCCAATTGTGGCAAAAATGTGAATGTCTGTTGGATTACAGAGAGTAGCAGATGCAATTGAGCATATGAACTAGTGTGAGAAGATGAGTTGGGTGTTTCCTAGAACAAATGTAGGCTGTTATTGTCAGCTGCTACCAGCAAGGCAAGGATGTATGCATGATTTGTGTAGAGGCATGGATAGCTGAAGGAGCAGGGATAGAGTGTGGGTCCAGATTCATCGGTGAGGGCCACATTTCAAGCACAACATTGCCTATGATTCCTTGTGGGAGAATAGCTACAAGAAACCTGCATGGGTAGATGGTCAACTGGAAGCCGCAGCCGCAGCGACACAATTGGTAAAATCAGGCAATGAGGGCACCTTCTTCAACACATTTCACCCTGTTTTTCCCTCTTATTAGAATCGGCCCTAAATTTCCATGTTGAATTCTGCAAGTTAGCTGGTGGTGGACACATGTATAGCAAATGTGGGAGCACTGAGGATGCGTGTTCAACACTATGGCTGAACAAGATTGTGCGTTTGCAGTGCGTGTGCAAGTCTGGCAGCTTTGGATGCATCACCAAAGTTGGAATTGTAACAGATGCGATCCAAATGTGGGGAGCATCAAGGGTATGCCAAATGCCTCGTATGCCAAATGTGGGAGCATCAAGGGCAAACCTGGCAGCTCTGGAAAAGGGAAGAGGTCCATGGCTTCATTGTCAAAGCTGGAATTCTACCTGATGTGATTCTGAACAATGCCCTCGTGGACATGTATGCCAAATGTGGGAGCATCAAGGATGCGAAGGCAGTTTTCCAACACTATGGCTCTTGGAGTGATTTTGACATGTACCAGCGAAGGGGAGAAAGTGGGCCCCTCAGTAGACGAGTTGAAAAGCACTAGTTAAAAAGCACTGGCGCTTGATAGGGTGGGGCATAATTCAGGCTGGGGTGATCATTGATATCCCGGACGCAATGTAAAAAAGATGGTTGTGAGTGAAGGACACCCATAGCAAAAAAACCCTGCTGTCTCAAAAAGGAGGCAGTCACAAAGAGCAAGGCACTTTGTCCAAGCTTCTCGAATCTAGCAACAATGTGGACAGGGATTGAGTCATTGGGAACAATTTATGTAAGGTGGCGAAGAAAACCTTGTCTGAGGATCACTGGATATTTCTCTAGTACGGTTGGACTAGTAGAGATTGAAATCTGTGCTCAGCTCAGCTTCAGACTGTCTCATTGTGAAGGGTCACGGTTGACTGGACAGAAATGGGATTGACATTGTCGGGCTCCCAAATCTCTGAGACGACATGTGGTAGTTTTATCTATAGCTTCTCAAAGCAATTGTTTTACATTGTTCATTATAGTGTGACATTCTCATAACGATATTGTCGTCAGCTGCATGAGCAGTGCATCTTTTTGGATTGTTGGTCCCCATAACCCTAATAACCTTTTTGAACTTTTTAAATTCTCTAAACAAAAGTCTATGTGTTATGTCGTCCAGGGCATGTTGAATAGAGGTGGAAGTCATTTTATCCATCCATCTTCCACCTGGATGGTCAATGGGCCAAGTCATATCCACCTTGTTGGTCAATGTGCCACGCCATATAATTGCCCCAAATTCCTGTAGGACATCTGACACTCACCTCACACTCCATGACTCATTTGACACTCATGTCAAATGCCCCATATGAATTATCTTGGTCAACGTCTGTTGACCGTATGGGTGTCATTCGAGTGTGAAATTTGTAACACCATGTGGCTTTTCCTACAATGATCCAAATCACACCTTGCCTCGTCTCACATGGGTGTAAGAAGAGCCGTTCAAAGTGCCAGGTGTGAACTATGGGTGGTGTTGGAAAAACCGGTTTCTGTAGTAGTGTATAAAGCCCTGGATTCCTCGTGCTCAAAACGTAAGGCACTCACTGCACCACGATCACCATCGCTCTGCAGTCCACCATCAGTTTGCTCTAGCACTCCATCTGTGTCCCATTGGCCCTGTGTTCCATCTCCCGTTTCCTCATGTGCATCACTTGTTTGCACCCCGTTATCTATGGTTGCAAATGTCTCCCGAAGCATTCTAAGCATGTTACGATTACGATCCAAGGTATCAGGACCACCTGTAGGGCTGGTTTCCGTCCTAAACCCCTCATGTTCGTCTCCAGAGTTTTCCTGCTTAGTACATATCAGATGCCACATGTCAGTTCACTATAAGATGGGGAGTTTTTTCATTTGCAGTAGTGGATGTGGAACGTGCCATTATACACACGTGGCAATAGGAAAACGGGCATGTACAATACTCTACACCTTACAAAAATACCGCTACCAGGAATTTGAACTGTTTCTTATAATTTCAAAGTATGCATCTGCAAAGGGAAGAGAGTCCAGAGAGATGCACCGAGAGTTCTCATAAGTTAGGATCTCGCAAGTTCATAAGTAGATGACGCTTAGCCCGGCCAATGGTTTGCCAGTCCACCATGGCAGGCATTGCATGGACGTAAAAACCTTCAGATTTTTTGGCTTTGTTAAAATTAGGGCTTCCCTGACAGGAATTTTCCCTCGCACGTGATTACAGGTTTTTGCCCCGAGACGGGGGCTGTAATCCCAGATTATGGAATTTGTCCCCTGACAGGTTGGCATATTTTATTCTTAATATTGGGCAGACGATTTTCAAACTTGGGCAGCGAGCTACAATGACATGAAAATGAAACCCTAGTGGCAACGTAGAGGAGAAACGGGCAGTTTCAGAAACGGGCAGCTTCATTTTTTACGAAAGGTAAAGCTCTCGCCCTTGGACTTTCCTGGATTTTCGACCCCTGCCTTCGGGCTCCGCCCTCGGGACAGGCGCCTCAAATCCAGGAAAGTCCTCGGGCGAGGGCTTTACCTCTTACATAGAATTTTCCGAAGACCCAGTCTTCTTGCTCGCGCTTCCTCTAGTTTCCACAGTTTGTCATCGTCATGTTCTGCTTGTCTCCGCCTTTGCAACCGACGGGCAGTAGGAGGGATCATCTTAGCGAGTGAGCGAGACTTGTCAAGAAATGGAGACCGAAGTAGAGTGTCCAGAAGTTATACCAGGGTGCAAGCCTACAACGAGGGAGGTAGAACGAGCAAAGCGTCAAGCGGAGAACAAGGCATTCTTCGCGCGGCTCAAGATCTACGACATTGCAAAGAGGTCTGAACTTCCGTTTTTTTCATATCCCCTACCTAGCCCTAGCCATGAAACCGCATTAAAAGCTCCAAACCTGCGGAGAGGATATGTTAGGGTTTTGCAGCTGCTGACTTTGTCTTTCTTCTTCTTTGTAGCGTTGAAGAGAGCTTGAGTCGCCCTAAACGCCTCGTTGAGGAAATCCTCAAACATATAGGTCCTCCTCGCCGAAGTCACAGAGTTCAACTCCTGCACTCTACAATGTCACAACGGGAGAAAGAGGTAGAGCAAGAGGAGGAAGCACAAGTTCAAGCGGAGTCAGACGCAGAGGAGGCACGAGAGCAAGAACTGCAGCGAGACCAAGATTATGCCGCACATGAAGACCTGAATGAGACCAGCTCGGAATCAGAGATGGAAACGATGAAAGAAGCCCTAGCAAAAACAAAGCGCGCAAAGCACCCTACAAACTCCCCAACCCATCAGCAGGTTTGCGATCTGCACCAAAGTTCTATCTCCATGTGCATATGAAAAGGCAGTCAGGGTAAGAAACAATTACAGCAGGGTTGTTGGGCATGAGTCTTGCATATGAATTTGGGTGGGAAAAGGCTCACTAGAATGTCAACTCCATTTGCCTGCTTTCTGGCTTGGTCTGGATTGTAATGAGGCCAGTAGTTGTGGGGGTCATACTTCTTCTTCAACAAAGCCAGATAGACAATGCAACACTAGAGGCACTTGAAGTCCTTACCCCTAAACCCTCCAACATCTCTTTGCCAATTCAACTTGTGGACCATGTGCCTTTGTTTTCAGCAAAGTGAGTGCTAGTACTCTTATGGTATGCTTGACTCTCCTTCATGATGGTATATAAATGTTGCCTCTTTTTCCTTTTGAGTACCTCTCTGGACAAATTTAGGGGTTGTTCAAATATAACCCGAGCCTCAGCCTGAAATTTTGAATACGCTGAACAGAGGTACAGACACAATGCCATGTATGGAATGTTATAGAAGTCTGGGCCTCTCAAGTTTGGAAAGTTCACTCCCTCCGACTTCAGAGATTTTTGGGTCAGCATTATGGGCACCTTTAACGTTTATGTATAGGTTTCCAGCCCCAGTTTAGATGGCAATGAAGCATTGTTACAATTGCTTCTGGAATTCATGCATGTTCAAGTGGACAAGTATGAGAACTATATTGTTTCTCATGTTTATGTTGAGCAATGTGTGCAGAGTTCAGTCAAAAAAAGGAAGGGAATTGCAGGGAAGGATGCAAACGAGCATAAGTCTCTTACTCCAGCAAAGTGTGCACCAACTATTGCGCTAGCTGCTGTGACGAGTGGCACGGCTGTTCCAACTTACGAGAAACCAGCCCCGCCCACTCCACAGACCGACATTCCACCATGATCCTAGTCAAGGTGGGTATTCCATTTACCACCATTATGGAATGCATCCTCATAGTATGTATCCTCCTCGGCCTATGTACAACCAACCTACTTCCTCCCTCTATAGCCCTGCAAGACCACACCAGGGGCAGGTCCAGTATGGTGGCCACCAACCTTCAGCATCCAACTACAGTGGAGTACATTAGCCGGCACCTTCGAGCTTCGCTGCACCGCGACCACCTCTTTATCCGACATCTCCAGGTACACCTAATATCCTGAAAGGGAAAGGCATTCTGAAACAGACCAAGGATGCATCTGCTCCGCATCATATTGTGGGGTGGGAGACATCAGTCCAGCCGCAACAGAGTGAAGGTGGTAGCATGCAAGGTACTGCTGAAACCTTGCAGGATTCCAGCCTTACTCCTGGGGGGACATCAGGTGTGACTCCTGTAGAACGCAAAAATGCTTTAAGGAGGGAAAGAAAGGCACTTGCAAAAGATATGAGGACCAGGCTGCTCAGAATGTGGCTGTAGGGAGGAGGAAAATTTTCATTGCTTGTGATGAACTTGGAAACCCTGAAGGTCTTGCTCGAAACCAGTGGATGACAGCACTACGAGGCCAGTGTCAACGTTTGTTGGACTGGTCATTGTATGCTTAGGATCAACCATTACTCTTAATTGAAAAGATCATGGAGATATTGGCGTCAGATTGGGAATACGGGCCTCCTGGTCTTAACATAAAGGCTATTACAAAAACAATTTGAGGCCAGCTCAAGTACCAACGAAATAAGCTGTTCAAAAATTACTATAGTGTGGGACTGCCCAAACCCCCTCATGTGCCAGACAAGACATGGGCACAACTAGTTGTTAGTTGGGGTTCCACAGATTTCAAGAAATTCCAAGCAAATGGTGTCAAGGCGCGGGGATGTGTGAAGAATGCATCTCGATCGGGGTCGCAGTGGAATCAGTGGTGTTGTAGCACAACTGATATACTTCTCTTACAACATAGGAAGTTCCCACATTGTTTTGCATTGACAAACTTTATGTGTTGGGTTTTTTTGGCTGGATCTCATAGTCTATTCCTATATGGATGGAATTAGTGCACATCGCTACTACTTGGGGGTCTTCTCAGAGCTGGGCGCCAGCAAGAAACTGAGCACTGTTATTGAGGGGGAGTCATTGACGCTATCCTAGATAATTCTTTACTGTTGGCAGTGTGCTATGCTAGTCATTTACACTTGCAAGTTTGTTGCAATCATAGGAGAAGGAGACTGGATGTACACCAAGATTGCAGGAGATCGCCGGTAGCGCCAGGAGTGACAAAGGCTACAGGTCGGGGTGTACAAGTAGTGCAGCCACATCGGTATATAAATTCAGTCCCAATTCTGGTGTGAATTACATATTCATGATTTCCATGCCATTCCTAGTTGCCGTTTGGTTCTCTTTTCTTACTAGTTCATCAGTTTAGTATAGTGAATTGTTACTTTGGAGGTGTTCTATGTGTTGGGGCAGGGAATTGGTTCACTAGCAGCTCGCCTCGATGCTATGGAAAACAAGCAAGTGCAGATGGAAGCCAACTCCAAGGCAGCTTTGGAAGCAGTCCAAGTTCAGTTGGAGGCAGAAGCTGCATTCAACATTGCGCTCGCAGCTAAACTTGGCATGAATGTGCCAGATTCACAGCTTCCACCACGCACCACCTCTGTGCCACAGACAACAAATGAGACTATTTCTCATGTTGTGGGCTCACCACTCAACCTGTTCAAGGCAGTTTCTTCACCGCCACTGTCGCGCGGCTTTTACTCACCCATCCCTTCGCTATCCGAGGCGGAAACTCCAAGATAGAAGAGTTGGAAATCTCTAAGTACTCAGCCCGCTCAGAACAATCAGTCATGACCTACAGCTAGTGTATCATGGGGGTGTTTCCTATTTGTTTTCCTTTCCGCATTCATGTTAGCTAGCTACCTTACTATTGATAATTGAGTATCAGTTTGCACATCAACTCATCCATTCATTCCACAGCTTCACTCAGATCTCTCTACACAGTGTGATTGTATCGTATAAGTATCAGATTATGATTTATCAGGTATCAGGCCGAAGCCATTGTGTCTCTAATCTCCTCTACAATATCACTACAGCTTTGCATATAACAAGCATTTACTAATCATCTCTCCTCCTTCACCGTTCTCTCCATGTTTGCTTTCGTTCTTGCTCTCCGCCCGATCCCCTCTCATCCATCACCAAGAATCCTTCCCCTCCAGTGCTTCCAAGATTGATCCATTTCTCAGTCCTTGCTTCTCCCTTTATCTTCCTACTCGTGGCTCTAACCGTTTCCCTCACTAACCGTCGTCCGTGAACTAACATGTTCCAAGTACGCGTTGCCACTGAGCCTTCGTCGATCAAGCTACAGGTTCTCGCATCTACCCACGCCGAAAGGTGTTCGATGGCTCCCAATTCCCACGCTATTGTGTACTGTCCTCCTCATACTCTGAGAGCAAAGGTCCCTTCCGTGGGAGGACCTTGCCAAGTAAAGGAGATTTTCCTTTGTACCAAATTCCACCTCAAACCAGGCACAGTGTTTGTGGAAGAAGAAAGGAAGGATTTGCATGGAGAGGTCGTGGAGATAGTCAAGAGGCCAGGCGGGGGAGCCAAGAGGCCCAATCGCGGCAACCCCGGGCCGTGGCGTTGCTCCCAGGGGGGTGAGGCGGCGGGGGAGGGGCGGGCCACGCAGGCACACCCACCCAAGGCACATTCAACACCCGGGCCTTTTCTATTAGTTGGCTTGAGCTTCAAACAGCTCAAGAAGTAATTTTTGGTTTTTTTGGGCAGTCCGGGCAGGTTATACTCGAGCTTCAGAGTTTTTATGTCAGTGGGCATGGACAAAAATGATTATATTTCTTTTCGTGGTATTACTTGATAGTTTAGCCAAACCCACAATGATGGGTGATCTTGCCCGTCACCATTGTTGATGACGAACGCCGTGAGCCGTCTCCGTCTCCCCCCAAATAGTACACCATATTTTTTTGTAATAAAAAAAGTTTCATAAAATTTGACTCCCCACGACTCCCACCACAAGGTCTCCGCCCCATGGTCTTATGCCACCACCACTAAGACCCACTAAGCTACCACCACCCCTCGTGGAACCACCCCCACCGCAACCCGGTGTGCGGGGCTCCACCTAGTGAGCGCCTCCGCCTCCTTGTGTACCTTGGGCACTCAAGGGTGCTTCAGCCCCCGTACCTATTGTTGCCACTACCCCCACCACAGGGGCAGCCCCTCTTGTGTCCCGACACACACCCCTACCAACAGGGAGTCCTCATTGACTTGTCCATTTTGTAGAAACTAACATCCAAGTTGTGGCGGCCCACGTCAAGGAGTTTGTTTCCGTACCATGGCGTCCCATGGCAAAGAACCAAACCCCCACTTGACTCTACTCTCCACTAGCTAGTTCGGCCAACTTCCTCCAAGTCCCGACCAAGGGTGGAGCCTCTCAAGCTCCACCCAGTGCACTCTTCTTGGCCCACTTCAAGGCCAAGGAACAATCCTCCCCGAGGATCGAATCGCCTTACTGCAACAACATTGCTTGCGACCGCTCATGATGCTGCTTTTGGCATCACCTTAAGCAAAGGTTCACCTTGAACCCCTTTTTGACTAGGAAGATGACCTTGAACCAACCGCGCGCCCCAATCACTACAATTGGGTCCGCCTTCACTACAAGAAAAGGGGGGCCTTTGCGACGCCCGCGCCACGCCGCAGCGTCGGGAAAACGCCCTTTTCGGGCATGCGGCAGGCGCAAAATTTGTGACGTCCGGCAGTCGCATGGACGTCGCCATGTTCTTCATGAGGGATTGCCAACCATGCTCCTTGGCGTAGTTGTACTCTACCAGAGATGGCTTCCTCTCAAACGCGCGTTGCTACACATGCCACAAATTAAAGTCAGTTCTTCGCGATGATGGAGCCAGAAAGAAGACATAACAAAGTACGACTTACAAATCGCAAGATAAAATCCTTGGATCCGCCAGCGCCCCACTTGTGTGTGGATTCGTGCTTGTCAAGGCGGACTGTTGTTGCTTCGCGTGCCCGGTCAAATTTGGCTTCTCCCTCTCCCTTCTCTCTCTCTCCTCGGCAGCCCCTTCATTGATGGTAAAAATGATCTCGGGAGATCGAGGCCTCTTCTTCTTACCTTTGGTGTTCGGGTCCTTCATGAACACCACATGCTCTCCCTCATTGGCAACCCCACTGGACTGCACCAATGAGGCCAGCCATGTTGTTGCCTCTTGAAGACAAATAACCCCTCCAAATTCAAAAAAAGAAACAAACAACAAAGAAAATCATGCATGCAAAGGAAAGGTTGCTGACCGCTCAGGCTCAGGGGGCGGTGTCGCTGATCGGCTAGGCTGCTCCAAACCGGCCCATACGTCCTCCTCTCCCCCCCCCTCCCCCCCAAATGCGTATCAGGGTAGAAGCCCTCACCCAGCTTGACTTCTTCGAGGCGCTTCGCTATCTTGGCCACTTCATTGGCCCTCCTCGTCTCCTCCTCCCTCATCGACAACAATGGGCTGGCAATGGAGGCTTTCAAAGGCCCTTGAACCTGACGTTGGGCCTTGGCAAGTGCAGCCTTTGTTGCGGAGGAAGGGGTCGCTATGGGGGTGACATCCAAAAGGTGCCCATACCGGGCCCCCGAACGGGTGATGTACTTGCCAAGGTACATTTCACCCGTCTTGGTGGCCGGGGGTGTGCTCAACTGAGCATCCAGCTCAGCAACAACCTCCCGAATAGGAGAGCTGGCTGAGCCGGCCCCTGGCGCATCCAAGATGTGGACAAGAGGGGGGGTACTGGCCTCGGGTGAAGAAGGAGGCGGCGGAGGTAATGTGTATGTTGGAGATGCACCTTCCTCCCTCCTTCTTTGACATCCAAGTGCACTTGGTAGTGCACTTAGTGGAAGAGGCTTCGATTGCCGACCCCGTTCATTCTCGGTGGATGTACTTCCTTGAGCGTTATATGAAGACTTTGAAAGGATTTGTAAAACAAATGGCGCACCCGGAGGGTAGCATGGCGGAGGGGTATACGTTGCAAGAAGCTATGTTCTATTGCACGGAGTACATGGCAAGGGTGGATGAGGAATCCCCTCGGATGTGGAAGGAAGAGGAGGATGCACGAACCAAGGACATCGTTTTGCCCAAAAAATCAAAGAGGGTAAAATTGCCGACCTTGGTGATTGAGCAAGCGCATGACTTCATACTGAAGAATACCCCATCCATACATGAGTGGGAGGCAAGATACAATAATCTTGTTCAGCAACGAAAGGAGGAGACGTTTGCATGGAGGCGGAACCATCCAAGGCTGGTTACTAGACGTCCACGACGAGGAGCGGGCTGCCGGAATGTTCCTTCACAAAATTTGCCCATGGAATTGCAGCCTCTAAGTTCATTCCAACAGTGGCTTCGGACTTCAGTTTATGACGTCGTTGCTCAAGGAGAGGTGGTTTCAGATTTGGTGCAAGACATTGCAAGGGGCCCCTCTCAATTCGCGACCTCATACACGGCGGTTTGGGTTCACGGTCGTCATTTCCGCATTCGTGCTCTTGACATAAAGCGCAAAACAACCTTTGATTCTGGCTTATGTGCCACATATTGGCAAGACTCCGTGTGGGGCAAGGGAGATACACGACCTGCTATGAGCAAACTTGAGTACATTGGAGAGCTTGAGAGCATACTCCAACTTCAGTATACAAGGTACCGGCCTCTTCTCTTCAAGGGAAGGTGGTTCCCGCCACATCTTGTGGGGCCCTCCGCAACACTAGTGCAAGATGATTGTGGTTTCATGCGCGTCAATGCAGATAGGCTCAACCCTACTCATCGTCCCTCCGATGAGCCTTTTTCACGGCCTTCAGACATGGAGCAAGTTTTCTTCTCCAAAGAGGGGGGAATTGGAAGGTGGTTGTGCATGCTCAGCCAAGAGGAAGACGTATCTATCATGGTCTCGGATCTCCATGGGGTGAGGCAATTGCGGTGGACGGAGAGACTGGTCATAATGATGCTGATGATGGAGGTTGGGTAGAGGGAGTAGAGGAGGATGATGACGCCCCGGACAATGCATCCTGGATCCTATATGATGAAGCTCTAGAAGATACGGATGTTGGAGAAGGAGACGAAGACACGGCCATTGACAACGAGGTGGAGGATGATTCGGGGGTGCATTTTGAGGGCCGGGCCATTTATGACGATGACTCCGATGACCAAGAAGACTTGCAGCTTGATGAGAATGAAGAGGCTCCGGATGATGATGTTCAAGTTGATTAGACACAAAATCAAAGCTACATAACAATCCTCGCACCGAACTGGACCCATCCCTTCGATTGATTGTATATGTACATGCATATTGTACTTTATTTCTATGATTCATCAAATATGGCTGTGGCTGGTAGTCTTTCAAGAAAGAAGGCAGAAGCAATGAATATGTTGGAGCAACACATACAGATGTGGTATCAAGAGAATTATCAAAATGAATGTCACAATCTACAAGAAGGTCCACAACAACAAGCTAAACCATAAAGAAAAACAAACACCCTACCCCAGTACCATATGAAAAAAAAAAAAAACTAAGAACCCCCAAAGGCCCTAAACCTAAACCTAGAAAGCCCTGCCGTCGCCTCCTGCGACCCCCACGCGTCGCAAACTGCGACGCGTTTTCTTGGATTTATGAGGCCGGGGGTCGCAAACGGCGACGGACAGCCGTCGCAAACTGTGATATGTTTTTTTTGTTTTGAAAGAATAGGGCAACCGAGCAGTTTGCGACGCCCGGCCGTCGCAGGGGCCTTTTGCCCTTCACGCCACCATGCAACGGCCAGGCGTCGCAAAAAAGGGCTGCGATGAAAGAAATGGCAAGAAATGGTTTTTTCTTTTCCGGCGTGCGACGATCGGCCGTCGCCAGAAAGGGCTGCCTTCTGCCCTTCGCTGGGGGCGACGCTTAGGCGTCGCATGGAAGGGCTGTCATTTTCCCTTCATCACTCCGTGCAATGGCCAGGCGTCGTCGCCTGGCCCCGGCACCAGGTTTCACTCCCGCGAGGTTTGGCTGCGACGGCCCGGCGTCGCAAACACGCTCCGCGGAGTTGGCGTCGCATCCTCGACGCCGCGCGGGGCGTGGGGCGCAGCTGGCGTTGCAAACCCCCCCCCATTTGTTGTAGTGCAATTAGCACCCCAATGGAGACCAGGGAGAAGCTAACAAAGTCAGATTGCCCAGAAACTGGAGGTTAGCTATTTCATGAGCATGAGCGGCATGAGTGGAGTAGTAAGACAATCGGTTTTCGAAAATAAAAAATAAAAAAATAAAACATTAATTTAATGCAATGTGTAAGGAAAAACAAATATATTATTCGGCCCCATGAAGGGAAAATTGTAGTTTTGACAGTTGTGCTCATGATATTTCGTCTTCCGCTCATGCCAATTCCCAGCGACATGTGCAAATATGACGCCGAATTTCACGGTAATAGGGTCCGTAACCTGAAAAAATGGCAACGTATTTCGCGGTAATAGGTCTCTCTGGCGAAAAATGGTGCCGAATTCCGCGGCTATAGGTCCCCTCATGACAGGTAATTCGGCGCCATTTTTGTTTCCCCTCGCCAATTTGTGACAATGGGAACCAACGTGTATGCAAGCTCGGGTGAGGTCAGGGAAACGGTGCAACACATAGAACTGCTTGGCATTACAAACAGACATGCAGTGTGGTGGTTCTTTGCAATGCGCACACTTAAATGTGGAGTTCGGAACCTTCTCCTGAGCTCGAAATGGTTGATGAGCTGTGCCTATCCAATCGGTCTCGTTCCTGTGACCTCTGGATTTAAAGTGGAAGCAAGTTGGGGAGAAACACCGCAACGCGCCCGCACAAACAACGTAGCGCACCGGAAACCATCGAGCATCTTCATGCTGGTGGTTTTGGTAACGCACCAAGGATGACCGTCATGTTTTCTATCCATATCTGTCAACATTCCGGACGCCCTCGAGTAGTCCGCCCGAGGAGGGAACTCAAAGAAGATATTACCGTCGACGTCGGCGGAAGGCATGTAACCGATTTAATTGCGAACTTGCTGTAGTCCAGCCCGGCCAGCTCCGACCGGTGTCCCTCCAGGTGAAGCCCTCGCAGAATTTCAAGAATAGATCGAACTGCGGTGCTCGTGCTGGAAATATGACTCCCTCCTCCACTAACGTCCATTGAGGACTTGCCTGATCTCCAGGACGATCTCGGAACTTCCATGACCTCGTCTGAGTCGGACAGGTTGTGAACAACCCGGTTCTCGCTCGTCTTCATGGATGGGTTCGGCTCTGGATTTACTTCGTTGCGGACTTCTCTCTTTGAGGTAGCCACTCTCTGATTCGCGGATTGTTTCGTGGAAGGCGCCAGGATAGAAGGTGCATTTGGCGGGCAAATGAAGTCCCCAACAGCCCTGTATATGACGCTGTCCGATGGTGGAACTCGCCATTCCCTGCCATCGCCGAAATCATCGTGGAGCACAACAATACTCTCGACAACAAGGCCGTTTGAGTCCTTCCTTTCCTCCTCCAAAAAAACCGACCCCGGTTTTCAGGTGGTATCGAACGCACAGATATTTCTCCATCACCCGGCAGATGTCCCCTCTGCACGGAAATGAAGCTCTATGCTCGTGAGGAGGGCAGTACACTGTAGCGCTCGGGTTTTCCGCCATGGGAGATGTGCACACAAGACTGCCAGGATGGCGTGCGGGGAAGCTCCCTGGTAGAAGGGGGATGCAGCGATGGGAAGGAATGCGGTGCCAATTTGTCCGAGCGACGAAGCCTGATCCAAATCCAGGGAGCCAACTATCTAAAAAATCCACAGTCAGAGTGTTAATGAACCTTGTCTCCGGAATGCGGCCCCTGATCTTTGCGCAATAACTGCCAATGGTATGCAGTCAGAAAGTGGGGGGCCGTCCGGATGATGTCGGCTGAAGGGGAGAAGCCGGCACCGTGCCGTCACATTACTACCCCCGAATGGAAATTCGACACGCAATATCCAACAGGGGCCGCACGGATGAAGTCGTCTGGGGCAGAGATGCCGGCACTTGTCCGACAGAAAACATCCCTAGGATGGAAATTCAGCGCCGAATTTCCATTCGGATCCACCCAAAGGAAGTCCTGTCGGGGGGTCAGGCCGAAAACTGGCCGACATAAAAACCTCCGCGGATGGAAAAACGGCGCCGAATTTCCATCCAAGGCCTTTCGGATGTCGTCGGCTCGGGGGAAAGGCCGCCATCTGGCTCTCACATTACAACCCCCGGACGGAAATTCGGCACCGAATATACAACAGGGGAAGCCCGGATGAAGTCGCCTCGGGCGCAAAGGCCGGCGCGTGTGCGACAGTGAATATCCCTTGGATGGAGATTCGGCGCCGAATTTCCATCCGGGCCCCCCCAAAGGAAGTCGTGTCGAGGGGTCAGGCCGAAAACTGGCCGGCATAAAAACATCGCCAGATGGAAAAAACGGCGCCGAATTTCCATCCGAGGCCTTTCGGATGCAGTCGGCTCGGGGGAAAGGCCGCCATCTGGCCCTCACATTGCAACCCCCGGACGGAAATTCGGCACCGAATATACAACAGGGGAAGCCCGGATGAAGTCGCCTCGGGCGCAGAGGCCGGCGCGTGTGCGACAGAGAACATCCCCTGGATGGAGGTTCGGCGCCAAATTTCCATCCGGGCCCCCCCCAAAGGAAGTCGTGTCGGGGGGTCAGGCCGAAAACTGGCCGGCATAAAAACATCCCCAGATGGAAAAACGGCGCCGAATTTCCATCCGGGGCGGTTCAGATGCAGTCGGGGAGGGGCGAGAGGCCGGCACTTGGCCGTCACATTTCAACCCCCGGACGGAAATTCAGCACCGAATATCCAACAGGGGACGCCCGGATGAAGTCGCCTCGGGCGTAGAGGCCGGCACGTGTTCGACAGAGAGCATCCCCTGGATTGAGATTCAGCGCTGAATTTCCATCCGGGCCCCCCCAAAGGAAGTCGTGTCGGGGGGTCAGACCGAAAACTGGTCGACATAAAAACCTCCCCAGATGGAAAAACGGCGCCGAATTTCAATCCGGGGCCGTTCCAATGCAGTCAGGGAGGGGGGAGAGGCCGGCACCTGGCCGTCATATTTCAACCCCCGGACGGAAATTCGGCATTGAATATCCAACAGAGCGGCGGAGAGGCCGACACCTCTCCGACAGAGATCATCCCCCGGATGGAAATTCGGCGCCGAATTTCCATCGGGGCCCCCTCAAAGGAAGTCGTAAAAACCTCCCTAGATGGAAAAACGGCGCCGAATTTCCATCCGGGGCCGTTCCAATGCAGTCGGGGAGGGGGGAGAGGCCAGCACCTGGCCGTCATATTTCAACCCCCGGACGAAAATTCGGCACCGAATATCCAACAGAGCGGCGGAGAGGCCGGCACCTCTCCGACAGAGACCATCCCCCGGATGGAAATTCGGCGCCGTTTTTCCATCGGGGCCCCCTCAAAGGAAGTCGCAGAAACCTCCCAGAATGGAAAAACGGCGCCGAATTTCCGTCCGAGGCTGTTCCGATTTGCCTCTAGCAGTGAAGGATTCCAAGAAAAATCCGAAAAATCAATCGGACACGCTCAGAATTACCTGCAGGAAGGTAATTCAGCACTTCGAAATTCCTGGCGAATGGAAATTCGGCACCGAATATCCATACGCCAGTGATCCGACTTACCTGCTGGATGGAAATTCGGCGCCGGATTTCCATCCATCCGGGATTCGAATTACCTGCTGGATGGAAATTCGGCGCCGGATTTCCATCCATCCGGGATTCCACTTACCTGCTGGATGGAAATTCGGCGCCGGATTTCCATCCATTCGGGATTCGACTTACCTGCAGGATGGAAATTCGGCGTCGGATTTCCATCCATCCGGGATTTGAATTACCTGCAGGATGGAAATTCGGCGCCGGATCTCCATCCATCCACTCTCCGACCAACCTTGCGGATGGAAATCCGGCGCCGGATTTCCATCCATCCGCCTCCGAATTACCTTCTTGAGGGAAATTTCACGCGCCGACCTACCTCGCAGATGGAAATCCAGCGCCAGATTTCCATCCATCCGCTCTTCGAATTACCTGCATGACGGAAATTTTGCGCGCCGACCTAGCTGGCGGATGGAAATCCAGCGCCGGATTTCCATCCATCCACTCTTCGAATTACCTGCATGACTGGAAAAATGGCGCCGAATTTCCGATTTTGGTGCAAGTCAGATCTGGCACTTAGCCATTTTCGGCCCCGAAATAGAAAAAAAAAAAAAAAAAAAAAAAAAAAAAAAACGCCATTTTTCCAGTTCGGGGCCGAAAACGGCTAAGTGCCAAATCTGATTGGCACCCAAAATCGGAAATTCGGCGCCATTTTTCCAGTCATGCAGGTAATTCGAAGAGCGGATCGATGGAAATCCAGCGCCGGATTTTCATCCATCCGCTCTTCGAATTACCTGCATGACGGAAATTTTGCGCGCCGACTTACCTGGCGGATGGAAATCCGGCGCCGGATTTCCATCCATCCGCTCTTCGAATTACCTGCATGACTGGAAAAATGGCGCCGAATTTCCGATTTTGGTGCCAGTCAGATCAAGGACTTAGCCATTTTCGGCCCCGAAATGGAAAAACGGCGCCCAAAAAAAAAAACCAAAAAAAAAAACAAAAAAAAACCGCCATTTTTCCAGTTCGGGGCCGAAAACGGCTAAGTCCCAGATCTGACTGGCACCCAAAATCGGAAATTCGGCGCCATTTTTCCAATCATGCAGATAATTCGAAGAGCGGATCGATGGAAATCCGGTGCCGGATTTTCATCCATCCGCTCTTCGAATTACCTGCATGACGGAAATTTTGCGCGCCGACTTACCTGGCGGATGGAAATCCGGCGCCGGATTTCCATCCATCCGCTCTTCGAATTACCTGCATGACTGGAAAAATGGCGCCGAATTTCCGATTTTGGTGCCAGTCAGATCTGGGACTTAGCCATTTTCGGCCCCGAAATGGAAAAACGGTGCCAAAAAAAAAAACCAAAAAAAAAAAAAAAAAAAACGCCATTTGTCTATTTCGGGGCCGAAAACGGCTAAGTCCCAGATCTGACTGGCACCCAAAATCGGAAATTTGGCGCCATTTTTCCATTTCTGGGCCCAGTCAGATCTAGGACTTAGCCATTTTCGGCCCCGAACTGGAAAAATGGTGACGAAAAAAAAAAAAAAAAAAAAAAAAAAAACGATATTTTTTTTCCAGTTCGGGGCCGAAAACGGCTAAGTCCCAGATCTGACTGGCAACCAAAATCGGAAATTCGGCGCCATTTTTCCAATCATGCAGGTAATTCGAAGAGCGGATCGATGGAAATCCGGTGCCGGATTTTCATCCATCCGCTCTTCGAATTACCTGCATGACGGAAATTTTGCGCGCCGACTTACTTGGCGGATGGAAATCCGGCGCTGGATTTCCATCCATCCGCTCTTCGAATTACCTGCATGACTGGAAAAATGGCGCCGAATTTCCGATTTTGGTGCCAGTCAGATCTGGGACTTAGCCATTTTCGGCCCCGAAATGGAAAAATGGTGCCGAAAAAAAAAAACCAAA